>CAMRHE010000209.1:0-1200000 GCA_947044405.1 Leptodactylus fallax
TGCGAGAAGTGAGGGTGTTCCTTGGAGTAGCCGGTTACTATCGACGGTTTATTAAGGATTTCGCCAAGGTAGCAGCACCACTTAATGCTCTCCTACGAGGCACATCCGGTGGTCCAAAGAACCGGTCCGTGAAGTGGGGACCTGAACAGGAACAAGCCTTCCAGGCATTGAAGGGTGCACTGACAACAGCCCCAATCTTGGCATATGCTGATTACCACTTGCCGTTCCAGCTATATACAGATGCAAGCCTGTATGGTCTTGGAGCAGTGCTTTCCCAGCTTCAGGATGGCCAGGAGAGGGTCATAGCGTACGGCAGCCGGTCTTTGAGAGATTCTGAAAGAAACCCCGAGAATTATAGTTCATTTAAATTGGAGCTGTTGGCACTGGTATGGGCCATGACCGAGAAATTCTCTGAATATTTGACCGGTGCTGAAGTTTTAGTACTGACTGACAACAACCCACTAGCTCACCTGGAAAATGCCAAGCTCGGGGCGTTAGAGCAGAGGTGGGTAGCCCGAATGTCTACATTCAATTACCGCATTAAGTATGGGTCCAAGACAGAGAACCAGAATGTTGGGGGGTTTTTTGGGGGGTCCCCCCCCGCCCCCCCAGAGGGGGGGGGGGTGGGGTTGGGGGGGGTGGGGGGGGGTGTGTTGGGTTTGTTTTTTCGGGGGTGGGGGGGGCCTAATTGGGTTGGGGGGGGGGGGGGGGGGGGGGGGGGGCCTTTCTTTGGTCCCTCACGACAGGAATGGGCACAGATACAACAGACCCATGAGGGGCTGGCGCAGATGATCAAGTGTGTTGAGAAAGGCCAGAAGCCCTGTAGAGAGGAAAGAGAACGACTGACACGTGAGATATTATCTGTTTTGAGTCAGTGGGAAAAGTTGGAGATGAAAAATGGAGTGCTATGCCGAAAGGTCTATTTACCTTCTGAGATCGACATTCGATACCAAATTGTGGTGCCTAGTGAACTGGCTCGCTCCTTGGCAGTTGAGGCTCATAATAAGAATGGACATTTTGGTCATGAGAAGACCTTTCGTTGGTTACAGCGACTGATTTACTGCCCTGGTCTTCGTCAAATGGTCGAAGAAGTATGCCGCAGCTGTCGAACTTGTGAGATCCATAAGGCAATAGAACAGAGAGCTCCCCTGCAAACCATCGTGACCCAGGAACCTTTAGAAATCGTCATGATAGACTATCTAATGGTGGGCCCATCCAATAGCGGACACCAGTATTGCCTCGTAATGGTGGATCACTTCACCAAATTTGCGGTGGTAACCGCCACCAAGGACCAGACAGCTGAGTCAGCAGCTCGTGCTCTGTGCCAAGATTTCATTCGAGTATATGGGTGCCCCCAACGCATCCACTCCGACCAGGGCGCCTGCTTTGAGGGACACGTAATGAAAGAAGTTCAACGTATCTACGGGATAAAGAAGTCGCACACGACTCCATACCACCCTCAGGGAAATGGGGCCTGTGAAAGATTCAACAGAACTCTGCTACAGATGCTGCGGACTCTGGAGGAAGACAAGAAGTTACAGTGGCCTCAGTTCTTGTCTGAAATGGTGTGGGCCTATAACAATCAGGTCCATTCTACAACGGGGTACTCTCCTTATACACTTCTCTTTGGGCGGTCTGGGCGAAGTATAGGAGAATTACAGTTGAATGATGTGGATGGGTTCCCTCCGAGGGATCCAACCTCTTGGGTGCGGGCGCATCGGCAGAGACTTGAGACGATCCATCGATTGGTGCGGCAGCGCCTGCAAGAACATCCCCATCCTGATAAGACCCCAGTGCAAGAAGCACCATTGCAACCAGGCGACCTGGTGCTAGTTCGTGTCAAGAAACCCCAAGGGAAATTGGAAAGCAGATGGGAGGCTTTGCCGTATCGTGTTGTTGGCCGCAAGTATGCGAATGGGCCAGTGTACCAGGTCCAGAAAGAAGGAACTGATTGTGTTCGAGTACTTCACCGAAATATGTTGCGCCTGTGTCATTCTGAAGGGACAAATCACGATGGACCTGCCAATGTGAATGAGCTCCCACAGTCAGAGAATGGAGGTGCGGAATGGGCCTCCGACGAGGAGGATGATTGTTGGCCGATCCCTGCTCCTGGGGATGTTCCACCTGTGACTACTGTATCTCCGGCCTGTGCCCCCTCTGGTGCGGAATCCGCTGGTCCTTCTCAGCCCATAGCTGCAGCACCCCATAATATACCACCGGTCCTCAGACGGACCACTAGGCCAAATGCTGGTATTCCCCCTGTTCGGTATGCGCAGGATGAGTTTGTTTGGCCTGCCATACATCGGTATACTACCACCCTGTGCATAAAAGTACAACCCTCTGGATATACAGTCATAGGCAGGGACTGCCAATCTTAAAGTGGGGGGGAATATGTAAGAGACAGCCAATGTTGTCTTAAGCTTCATTTGTCTGTATAAACTGTTAATGTTGAATGTATTTCTGTGATTCTGTTCCTTTAAGACAGCAGCCATTGTAATTGTGACATGATGCTGGAGTGAGACCCCCCCCCCTTTTATGTCAGCCTGCCTGTTCTGCAGACAGAGTGTGAGCAGAGAAGCAGGAAGTGACGAGAGAGAGAGCAGCAGCCATCTTAGCAAGTGTTGTATTGAACTGGTGTGGAGATTTTTCTGTACAGCTAAGCTGTATCTTGGTCCAGAGACAAACAGAGTGTAAAGAGACAACAGGACTAGTGAGTCCACGTGAAAGGAACTGTGCTCAGTGGCTGATCAGTGAGACTGACATTGTGACTGTGTATATGGATACCACAGATAGAGACTCGCAGTGCTGTTGATGTACTGGACGGCACCTGCTAAATCCCGGCTTACATCCCAGCTCAGTGTATGGATTCGGCAGGACTGTCAGTGTGCTGAGTGGAATCTGCTGTTGGATTACATTGCATTCATTGGGTTTCCCTGTTAAAGAGGACTTCATTTCTCCCAAGATCCTGATAACCGTGAGGAGAGGAAGTTTCCCTATAAAAAAAAAAAAACATTTTTGTGGGCCCACCGCGCGCTTCTACAGACTGTAAGCGGTCCACCTGGACCACTGGGGAAAAGGGGGTGCACCCAAATGTGAAGTCAGGGTCAGTTAGGGATAGTTTTGAGTATATTGTTCATTCAGTGTCCATACTGCAGAAGTGGACAGAGTAAAAGTAGAAACCATTGCAGCATTTGCCTTGAAATTGTTCATGCTATATTGTATATTTTGCTTGTCTTTAGCCCTGTCATTTTACCTTTAACTAGCCTTTATTAACTTATAGTAAATATATATTTTTTTCTTGAACTACCGCGTGTGCGTTCATTTCTGGTTGCGGAGTCCAAACCACCTGCCTTGCTCTCGGTTCACACATTGGGTACACCCAATCCCCCCCTATTTCCCCCCCCCCCCCTAGGGTGGGGGGCCCTCGGGAAAGGGCCCCCCCCCGGCGCTTCCCCCTTAAAAAAAAAAAAAAAGCGTGTTAAAAAAAAAAATCTTTTATTTTAAAAAAATTCTCACCCCCCCCCAGAGGGTTTTGTCTTAAAATTGTGTTGTTTTTGTTTTCTTTTTTAACATAATTTTGGTTGTTGGGGGGGGGGGGGGTCAAACAAAAATTTTTCCTCTTGTGGTTTAAAAAATTATTTTTTGAAAAAAAAAGGGGGGAACAGAGCCAACCAGAAACTGTATACTATGGGACATTCTTACCATACATGAATATAAGAACCAACTTGGCCACATCAGAGCCAGCACAATGGGGAATATTTAGAGATAAACCTGATTTACTGTCCAGTACCATTGAAGCAGTAACTTGTGAGCTAACTCCCAATAGGTAGAACTCTTAGAAACTTTACATACCCATGGGAGGCCTAGATGCCAATTTGCCAGCAGAGATTGGATTTGCAGGTCTGTCTCCCATCTTAGCAAATGCCTTGGCTTAGATCCCAAGGCACCAGCAAATAGTACATGGTAAATGGTTGATGTTCCTTTACATTTATCCAGATTAGCCAGAAAGCCGAATCTAAACGTCCCTTTAAATGCATGGGCTCATGAAAGACACAGATGCCATCTGTTCCGTTGTTCACAGAACACACTGGACACAGTATAACCTTATACTACCATAATCCTACTGTACATTGCCTATATTATACTGACATACAGTCCCCACATACAACCACCAGTGAAGGAGTTAGGATATGGCCCCTTCAATCAGCTGATTTGTGGTGGTGCCTTGAGCTTGAACCCCCAGTAATCTGATATTGATGATCTATTTTAAGGATAAGTCATTAAAATAAAAATCTGAGAAGACATCTTCTGCTCTATTCCCTGACTGACATCTTTCTCCACTGTCCCCACAGACACTACGAGCATGCCAAGTGGTACCTACAGTGACAAAAGATTATACCTCACCTCATAGTAAAATAACAAGGGGAAATCTGCAAAACAAATACATAGAACACTGAACATATAGGACATACAAACATAACCCAGGGGCACAAAGACAAACACAATATAAGCAAGAGCACTGTGGGATGCTGCATTTATAAGGTTGGTAAATCTTAGTAAGCTAAAGGACCAAGTCCGTCTACCCATTAGATACAGCTAGTTTTTAGCTAAAGGTCCAATTCCCTCTTCCCACCATAATTTAGTATGCTCTATATAAGGATACTAAATCCTAGTGGGCTATAGGATTAGGTCTCTCTGCCCACTAGAAATAGACAGTTTTGAACAAAAGAATCTGGTCTCTGCCCACTTGGATTTAGACCATTCTATATAAGAATGCTAAATCCTAGTGGGCTAAAGAACCACATTCCTCTGATCATTAGATATAGCTAGTTTTGAACAAAAGGACCAGTTCCCTCTTCTCACTACGATTTAGTGTGCTCTATATAAGGATGGTAAATCCTAGTGGTCTAAAGGACCAGGTCCCTCTGCCCACTGCCTGCCATTATCTTTGCACTGTCTGATTTTTCATCTTATCTCCATTCACCCATCAGTCAGACCCAACAAACACATGTGGAGATCCTGTGTCTCCCATTAATGGAGATTGTGTGTACCCAATCAATGGAGACCCTGTGTCCCCCATCATGTATGAACAGATATCTACAAGTTTGTAGATGAGGCCGCAGATCTCCAGATGCACTCTCCATTCTGGGGGACGCATTTAGATACAGTTCGGTGCTCGCTTTATAGTTTCTTATCGTAGCTGCACATATATATGGCCTTTTCTCTGAACTCTCTTCTAGGCTAGAATCGGACTTCTCTGTCCCTGGTATAGCTGCAGTGCTGAAGGATTACAGCTCTGCTTCCATCCAAGTGAATAGAAGCATAGCTGAAGTACTTCACCACTGCCTATATACAGTAAACAGAGCCTTCTGCTTCTAGCTCCGTCCCCTGTATAGGTTCTAATTGGAACAGCTGATCTACATGGGGTCTGAGTATGGGACCCCACTGATCTGATACCATTGACCTATCCTGAGGGTAGGCCATTAGTGTCAAAATGTCCTCAAGTCCAGAAAACTCATTTAATAAAAGTTTTTATGAACCACAGAGAAAGCAAAAAATAAAAACAGTATAAAGAATGTTTTTAGTGAAAAATCTATTTCAATTATAGATTTAAAGCAAATCAAGACACGAGCAAAACTTTAAACTAAAAAAAATCTTTAGAAAACATATTACCCGGATGAGGCCTCATATATAAAAAGAAAAAAAGACAATCAAATGGCAAAACGCTGAATAAACGCTGCCGGGTATTGGTTATTATTAGCAACAAGGATAGTTCTGACAAAATATAACATCATGTATTGTACAAGTAGGGCAAGGCAACTAATTGAAAAATAACCGAAACCGATCATCAATCCGGATAACCAACGTGATATTGTGCGCACCGTGTATTACAGTATTCACAAAACTGCTATTACTCTGGGGTCTCTTCAGGCCCGTGAGAGGTGAACAAACATAAAACCAGTGTTACTCACCTCTCCTGTGTGCTGGTACTCGTCTTTTCAGGCCCCTGAGTAACGCTGCTGTTTATGTTTGTTAAACTCCCCTGGGGGCGGAAGAGACCCCATAGTATACTAATAACAGCTCCAGTTTGGACGTGTTTGGTGTGAACAAAACCGCCAGGTGAACCTCTCGTGAACCTCTCGAGACAAATTTTCACCCTTATGCCCCCTATTTCTCACAGCTTGCACCCCCAATTCCCCCTCTCACTCACACACAGCTTGAACATCAATTTCCCCTTTATTTGTGAGATATAGAGGGGGAATGGGGGACTTCCCACCCTTGCTCACATACAGCCTGGGCTTTGGTCATATGGGGGCGGGGTTATGGAGGGGGTTAGATTTTAGCAGCACTATACACCAAACTGCGCTGTAGACCAGGGGGTGCTGGCGGGACCTCGGTGCACAGCGCTGTAGACCAGGTCCCCGCCAAGAGCTATGCCAGGAGCCACGACACTGTGGCCAGATCGCCAACCCACCCCACCGCGCCCCACATAATGTGCTGTGCCGGGAGCCGCGTCTACTAAGGCCAGCCCGCCGCCCCACAGACTGGCAAAAAACCCCAAAGGCCTGGTCCTGGTTCCGCGAACCGGTGGTTGGGGACCTCTGCTATAGCCCACTAGGAAATAGGATCTATCATTACATGACATTCTCAAGTCATGTGACTGGGCAAGAGAGACTGCCTTTAGTATTTAACCTATGTTATGTGTGTGTGTATAGCAGGTTGTGTGTGTAGTAGAGCTGTGTGTGCTGCATAGCAGGTGGTGTGTGTAGCACAGCTGTATGTGCTGTATAGCAGGTGGTGTGTGTAGCAAAGCTGTGTGTGCTGTATGGCAGGTGGTGTGTGTTTCAGAGCTGTGTGTATAGCAGGTGGTGTGTGTAGCAGTGCTGTGTGTACTGTATAGCAGGTGGTGTATGTAGCAGTACAGTGTGTGCTGTATAGCAGGTGTTGTGTGTAGCAGAGCTGTGTGCTGTATAGCAGGTGGTGTGTGTAGCAAAGCTGTATGTGCTGTATAGCAGGTGGTGTGTGTAACAGTGCTGTGTGTACTGTATAGCAGGTGGTGTGTGTAGCAGTGCTGTGTGTGCTGTATAGCAGGTGGTGTGTGTAGCAGAGCTGTGTGCTGTATAGCAGGTGGTGTGTGTAGCAGAGCTGTATGTGCTGTATAGCAGGTGGTGTGTGTAGCAGAACAGTTTGTGCTGTATAGCAGTTGGTGTGTGTAGCAGTGCTGTGTGTGCTGTATAGCAGGTGGTGTGTGTAGCTGTGCTGTGTGTGTATAGCTGGTAGTGTGTGTAGCAGTGCTGTGTGTGTGTATAGCAGGTGGTGTGTGTAGCAGTGTTGTGTGTACTGTATAGTAGGTGGCGTGTGTATCAGGTGATGTGTGAGCAGTGCTGTGTGTGCTGTATAGCAGGTGGTGTGTGTAGTAGTGCTGTGTGTGCTGTATAGCAGGTGGTGTGTGTAGTAGTGCTGTGTGTGCTGTATAGCAGGTGGTGTGTGTAGCAGTGCTGTGTGTGCTGTATAGCAGGTGGTGTGTGTAGCAGTGCTGTGTGTGCTGTATAGCAGGTGGTGTGTGTAGCAGTGCTGTGTGTGCTGTATAGCAGGTGGTATGTGTAGTAGTGCTGTGTGTGCTGAATAGCAGGTGGTGTGTGTAGCAGTGCTGTGTGTGCTGTATAGCAGGTGGTGTGTGTAGCAGTGCTGTGTGTGCTGTATAGCAGTTGGTGTGTGTAGCAGTGCTGTGTGTACTGTATAGCAGGTGGTGTGTGTAGCAGTGCTGTGTGTGCTGTATAGCAGGTGGTGTGTGTAGCAGTGCTGTGTGTCCTGTATAGCAGGTGGTGTGTGTAGCAGTGCTGTGTGTACTGTATAGCAGGTGGTGTGTGTAGCAGTGCTGTGTGTGCTGTATAGCAGGTTGTGTGTGTAGCAGTGCTGTGTGTCCTGTATAGCAGGTGGTGTGTGTAGCAGTGCTGTATAGCAGGTGGTGTGTGTAGCAGTGCTGTGTGTGTGTATAGCAGGTGGTGTGTGTAGCAGTGTTGTGTGTACTGTATAGCAGGTGGCGTGTGTAGCAGGTGATGTGTGTCCTGTATAGCAGGTGGTGTGTGTAGCAGTGCTGTGTGTGCTGTATAGCAGGTGTTGTGTGTAGCAGTGCTGTGTGTGTGTATAGCAGGTGGTGTGTGTAGCAGTGTTGTGTGTACTGTATAGCAGGTGGCGTGTGTAGCAGGTGATGTGTGTAGCAGTGCTGTGTGTGCTGTATAGCAGTGTAGCGTAAGAGGGGTGTGCTTGCTGTATAGCGGTGTTGTGATTGTGTGAGGGCTGTGAGTGTAGCAATGCTGTGTGTGTGTGGGTAGAGACACACAACCCACTAGGAAGGGGTAGAGAGGGGGCCCCACCTTCATATAACGACAGGACAACAAATTTAAACTCTTTAGTGGGCAGGGTTGGCCACAGCTTTAATTACATTTCCATTATAACATCTGAACATAATTCAGGAACAAACAAGGACCCTTGTGAGTCATACACAGAATTATATATATTTCCACAATCCAAACCCCAGGCACTTGTGACATATAAGGGGAGGCAGGGCGGGAATTTCACTGCTGAAGGAGTCGGTAAGAGGAAGAGGCGGGTGAGCACAGCCCTAAAAACCTCTCAGGGCATACCAATAAAACCCTGCCAAAACTAGGAGGGGTAGGGGCGTGGTCACCTCAAACCCAGGATGAGCCACTAGCCAGTACCATATATAAATACCCCCCATTTGGCAAACCCGCATAGAGGATCCCAAACATGGAAAGGTGGGGTAATAGGATGGCAATGGGGAAAGGGTTACACCCCACCTGCTTTTACAGTCAAAAACACTTTCCCTATAAGGTTTGGAGTTTAACCAACATGAGCTGTGTGTCCTATATAGCAGAGTTGTATGTGTAGCAATAGACGTAAGAGGCAGCTGACAGGGCCTCAGGGGTCACGTCCGACGTCATTACGCATAATGACGCGATGTGACCCCTGAGACTTAGTCAGCGACCACTGATTGAGTCTCAGGGGTCACATCGCGTCATTATGCGGCTGCGGAGCGCAGGAAAAGGTGAGTTAACGTTGTTTTTTATGTTTGTCTTTTCTCTTGGCTCTCTGCTTATTATACTCTGGGGTCTGAAGAGACCCCACAGTATAATTATAGCTAGTGAGTGGAGACAATTGGAATATTATAAAAGTTAGAATATTATACTGTGTGCAGGGGCCGTTATGAGACATAATACCATGTGCAGGGGCCGCTATTGGACATATTACCATGTGCAGGGGCCGTTATGGGACATAATACCGTGTGGAGGGGTCGTCAGTCTTACAATTATAGACCGGAACTCCAAGTACCTCAACTTTGATTTTTTAATCGAAATCGGCACGCCGAACAAAAAAAGGTTGCCTACCCCTGATATATATGCTGGACAACCTCTTTAGAGTGTGGGGCTTAGGGGGTATATTAAAAGGGTTGTGCAGGCATAGTTTTTTTATGGTCTAAATACCTGATCAGTACGGGTTCGACACCCGACCCCTGTAACGATCAGGCATTATATCGTGTGGGGGCCAGTGAATGAACGTTATACTGTTTGGGCCAATACGGGTGCATTGTAATCTGAGGCGGCACCAAAAGTACTTTATAGTCTCTGTGGGCAGTAGGGGCGCATTATACTGTGTGGGGCCACTAATGCGACATTACCATCTGAGGGTGCACTAAAGGAACCTTTAGCATAGTCTCTATGGGAACTTTAAGGGCATTATACTGTTTGGGGCCACTAAGGGGCATTATAATCTGAAGGGGCACTAAAAGTGCATTACAGTCTCTGTGGGCACTCTAGGGGCATTATACTGTGTGAGTCCATTAATATCATTATAATCTAATAGGGCACTAAGGGTGCATTATAGTCTCTGTGGGCACTATGAGGGCATTATAATGTGTGGGGCATTACCATCTGAGGGGGCACTAAAGGTGTTTTCTGTATAGCTTCTGTGGGCACTGTAGGGATATCATACTGTGTGGGGCCTGTAAGGGGCATTATAATCTGAGGGGGCACTAAAGGTGCATCATAGTCTATGTGAGAACTGTAGGAGCATTTTACTGTGTGGGACCACTAAGGGGCATTATAATTTGAGGCGGCGCTAAAGGTGCATTTAATATCGTTTCTGTGGGCACCCTGGGGGCATTATAATGTGTTGTGGCACTAAGAGTACATTATACTCTGTTGGGGTAATAGGAGGGCATTATATTGTGCTGAGCAGTTCTGTATAATATATCTAGGGGTGCAGCATTGGGAGTCTGGTATTTTACCGAGCAATTTAGTCAGGGGTGTAACTATAGGAGGTGCAACAGTAGCAGTAGCTACCGGGTCCCAGACCCTGAACCCTTTTCCACTATTCTAAATGGCACAAGGTAGGTAGGAGCACCATTATAGATTTTCCATAAGGGCCCAGGAACTTCATCTAACACCTCTGAATTTAGTGTAGCATGCTGCACTATTTTGTCCAGGTTTTTGACTTGTGAATAGGGAGCATGGCCTAAACATTTTGATTGAGGTCCCCAGAGACATACTGTGTCGGGCCCCTGAAATGCCAAAAAAAAAATGTTATTAATGTAAATTACTGATTTTATTTTTATTTTAGGATTATTTGGCATCTTATTCTTTTTTTTTCAAATTTTAGGAAATGTTAGAAACGAAAAAAGTAATTTTTAATATTTCCCACTGGAGGGAGCTTCACCTGTATATTGTTTTTTAAAGGTTGTCTCAGACCCTATTATATTGGATAGTGATGATCTATTCACAGGATACGTTATCAGTATCTGATTAGTTGGCATCCAAAATCGGGACCCACACCAATCAGCTGATCTGGCTGCCTTTGGGTGCCAGAAACTAGATACATGGTATATAGCCAGAAGAAGCTCTGTTCAAGTAAACAGTGGCAGAGCTGCAGTTCTCCGCCTTCACCACTACAATGTATGGCTCTTTAGTGGTGGCAATGGGGAACTGCAGCTCTGCTTTTGTATAGAAGAATAACTACCTCTGGCCACATACCATGTATAAATATCCCGGAGCTAGTCGAATCAGCTGATCGGTGTGTGTGATGTGCATGTAGTTGAGTTGTGTGAGCAGTTCTAATATTAGAACACACAGTTGAATGTGTTAGACAAGGACTCTTGCTCCATCATGATCAGAAGTTCTATACCAACCAGAAATAATTTGGGTACTGTGTGGTGTATTAACACAGTACACACATGATGCTTCCTCTACTGGCGAACAATGGGAAATATTAAAATATTCTATTTTAACTTGTCTTATATCCTGAATTAATAAAAATTGCCCAAAATCATTAAATTAATATACTGTAATTTTTTTTTTAATAGTAATCTCTTATATATATAAAAATTAGTTTCTGTCTGTCTTTTCTTTATGCGCGACCAAACGACTGGACCGATCCTCACCAGATTTGGCACACATGTACATCAGGTGTCCGGGAATATTTTAGCTCTAAAGGATGTACCGTTCCTGAGATACAGTATTCCCCAAAAATGACCAGAATTAGCTAATAAAAGCCTGCAAGTCTTTCACTCATATTCCAACTGCCATACACACGGTCACATGTCCCTTATCAGCCAATAGAAGCTCGCAGGCGCTTAGTCTCCTCAGGCACACAGGTTTCCATAGCAATCAAGCTATTTATGACCTGTATTAGTCAATAGCAGTTCGCAGGTCCTTAAATATACGTGTATCAGCCAATATAAGTTCACATTTAATTTACCAGGTTTCCATAACAACACAGCCATAAATAGACTGTACCTGTACTGGACAGTGGCGTAACTAGGAATGGCTGGGCCCCAAGGTGAACATTTGACATGGGACTCCCCCTGGCAATCGCCCCCCCCGCACAAACTGCATTCCTAAACACACTATTATGCCCCATAGTGGCCCCTGCACACACTATTATGCCCCATAGTGGCCCTTGCACACAGTATTCTACCCATAGTGGCCCCTGCACACAGTATTATGCCCCATAGTGGCCCCTTCATATAGCAGTGATAGCAGTGTTTGTGGGGTTCATGGCCCGCAGGCCTTACTTACCGATCCCTGCTCCTGCTCACAGCCGCCTCCACAGAAGGTGAAGTGCAGGCGGCTGTGAGCAGGAGCAGGGATCAGTAAGTAAATACGGCCCGTTACCTGCTGGTGTTACACCAGCAGGTAACAGCCTATTAAAAAAAAACATCAGGGGCCCGCCGGGACCCCTAATGTCCTGGGCCCTGTGGCAGCCGCTACCACTGCTACCCCGGTATTTACGCCACTGACTGGACTGCCATACTGGATTTCAGCATTCTTATAAAGTGAAACGTTTTTAAACTACTCATGCCCCCTGTAGCAAAATGCATGGCTGCTGCTCGAGCTAATGAAAACTCTCAGCAGACCCAAGCCCTTCTCCAATCTGACAAGGTATGTCACAGACAACAGCGAGCTGCTGAAACAACCCAGCAGACCCAAGCCTGTCTCCAATCTGACAAGGCATTGTCAGCCACATGCACACAGTTGCACTCCATGTTTCCATAACAACCCAGCCATTTTTCTTCACTGCTGTGGGTCAGCTTTAAAGGGGCAGGGCACTGTGGATGACACAGTTACACAAGGTCACATACACACAGTTTTACTCTAGGTTTTCCATAACAACCGATCGCAGGTCTTTCACTGATATCCAAACTGAGATACACATGATCACATGACACTTATGGTCCAATGGGAAATCGCAGGTTCTTCAGTCTTGACATACACACAGCTTTACACCAGGTTTCCATAGCAACAAAGCTATTTATGACCTGTATGAGTCAATAGTAGTTCGCAGGTCCTTAAATATTCAGTCATATGACGTGCATCAGCCAATATGAGTTCACATTTCATTTACCAGGTTTCCATAGCAACACAGCCATAAATAGACTATACCTACTGTATACTGGACTGCCATACTGGATGTCAAGTGCAAAACTGGCCAATTCTTATGGGGCCACTACACAAACAAAAAATGAAATGTACCCGTGCGAAGTCGGGTCCTTCTGCTAGTAATATATAATTATTAAATAATAATAATAATAAAAATATTTTGGTGAGACATTCTTTTAACAGCTTCCTAGTCATGTTATTGTCAAAATTAATTGATAAAGAATTAGTGTAAAAACACTTTTATTCATTATGCTAATTATCCATCTAGTCATTGGGACGGTTCCACACCATCAAACAGCCTTGGCGTAAGAGGTTTAATCTTATTGTGTTATTGACCTGGCACAAAAGGTCTCACTTCAGAGGCACAGCATCCGAAATTTCACACTAGTACACCTTGCCAGGGGTGAACCTAGCCTCTCTGGTGCCTGAGGCGAACTATAGGAAGGCACCCCCTGCTCCAACAAAAAAGATATCCTACTTGGCTATCTTTGGTTGCATGATGGGCCCCCCCTAATTTAAATTGTAGGACACGTTCCATTATTTGCAGATTAAATATATCCACTTATGTAGCCCCTACATAGTATATCACCCCCTTTTTTTGCCCCCACACTGTATATGACCCCATTTTCTGACCTCCACATCTCATATGACCCCCTTTTCTGGCCTCCTACACAGTATATGACCACCTTTTTCTGCCCCCCACAGTATATAATTCCCGTTTTTTATGCCCCCCCCCCCACCACAGTATATGTTCGGTGGCTACCTATGGTATTATTGCAATTGGCAACAGCCAATAATTTACTCACGCTTCTTTCCAGGCTGGCCTCTGCTGCCACCTTTAGAGTGTGATGTGGCTGACTCTGAAGAACGCCAGCACACTGTACATAGTGTCCTGGTGTTCCTCATAGTTTGTGACACAAGTGCCTCACTGCCCAGAGGTGGCAGTGGAGGCCGACCTGGACAGTAGCATGGATGGGTGAGTAAATTATCGGCCGCTACCTATTGCAATAATACAACGGCTGATTAAAATGACCCCTCTGATTTATTCCATAAGGCACCGCCTGAAGCCATTGCCTCAGGTCGTCTCATGGAAGATGCCCCCCTGTACCTGGCTTGACTAAGAATGGCTGGGAAGCAGAAAGGAGTGTGTTTGTGTAAGACATTGCGCCTTTGAAGTGAGAACCCACGCCGATTGTGAAACAATGGGTGCAATTAAAGCTCTGATTATAGATGAGTGCAATAATTCATAAGAAATTAGATTTGCTAAGAATTTCCCTAAAATTTTGGATTCGGAAAAATGGCAGCTATAATAAATCATAAATAACTTTTCATGGCATATTTCATTCAGACCAAATTTATTCGATCCACTATTAATTTTCTACCTATATCAAACGATTATGCACAAAATGAATCCCATGAGATACAATGATATCTAGCTTTGATTTCATGACTGTGATGATACTGTGGACTCACTCTGAGGACTAGATAGTGAATTTAGCATACTGAATAAAATACATTATTTCACTAATGCTTTAACACTTGGTTTTGATAATAGTACGACTAGCCAAGAAGTGGGGGATTATAATGTAAAATACAGGTGACAGTTTCCCTTTCAGAGACATGGTGGTTATAAATTTATCAAAGCCATTAGAAGTCGCCAGTCATGTAGACGCCCATCTACAATTTAATGGCCTATTTACATTGATACTGGAGGAAGTTTATACTATAATCATATGCAGGTCATATGTTATTGAAAACATGCAAATGGAGTTGTGATGAGAATCAAATAAAAAAACAGGATGAAGACAACCGTCTGCAGCTTCGGCTCGACTGCCCCCTTCTTTGAGCGGCCTCTCAAGGTTTTGGAAATGGGTGGAGGACATTGTCTTCATTAGAATGGATCCCTCTGTGGTGCTGATGCAGTTTGGACTCTGCCACGACTTGAAGGCCTAGAGGAATGGTGATTTCCCTGACCCTAGACCCGCTGTGGACTCTGTGCACTAGCACCGCATGGGCTAACTGTATTTCTGTTGGTAAATATGTTATTGAGAAATATGGAGAAGAAAGCTAAATTGTGATGAAAATCAAATAAAAATACAGGATGAAGACAACCGTCTGTGGCTTCGGCTCGACTGCCCCTTTCTTTGAGCAGCCCCTGAATATTTTGGAAATGGGTGGAGGACATTGCCTTCATTAGCATGGGCTCCCCTGAGGTCAAAGTCCTTTTCAACCCTGTTTTTGGGTCGCTCTCCAGCGCCATCTAGGTTCAAACCCTCACAATATGACTGATTATAGTACTAATGTATACATCCAACCAGTCATTACAGTACTGTATGATTAAGGCTAGGTTCATACTTTGTTGTTGATAGAATGACAGATGCTGCATCCTCAGTTTGCACCCACCAATGTTTGCAATGTCTTTCATAGGGCCGTTTGGCAACACATTGAACATGATGTGTATATTCACATAGCCGTTTCGTTGATGGCCTGTTTTTCAATGCACTCTTCGTCCGTGAAAACAGACATAGATAGTGCCATGTGAATAGACCCACTGAAATTCAAAAACGGCTGTTGAATGCCCATTATACACTTGCACAGACAGACACGGCCATTTTTCACAGAAACTAAAAAGGCACAGCTGTGTGCATAAGGCCTTAGCCTAGATTCACAGGACCGTGAGTAAAAACAGCTGTGAAAAATGTCACGATGGATGCCCATTTTCACGGATCCATCACACATTTGAGTGTATTGAGGAATTTGTGAAAATGAACAAAATAAAAAAACATGTTCTATTTTTTGACAGTCTGATAACAGAGGAAACTCAGATCTGGGCAAAAGCCAAACTACATAGTGTTGGCATTTGGGACTGTAGCAGCAGATTTTTGGTGATGGTCTATATTCATTCTCCCCACTCTTCCCCCTTCTCTGCCATGTTCTACTGTTGGAAGAAGAAGAAGCGGCACAAGAACTGGTGTAGGGCGAACCTCTGAAGATTTGAGGAAACACAGCATTTTTGGCTGCTGCGGATAAAACACTGTGTTTTACAGTACCAGCAAAGTGAATGATATTTCAATAATCTCATACACACACAGAGAAAAAGAGCTGCAGAAAAACATTTTCAAAAACGCAGCATGTTAATTTTAGCTGCAGATTCGCTAAACGTTGGAGCCAAAAGCCAAACATTGCAGGAAAGCTGCTTTTATTCTGCAATCCTGGAAAACTCCTTTACATTTTAGCCATAGGATAAAAAGTCACTTGTGACAATAAGGGCCATAGGATGTTACCATTGACAGAAATTGTGTCCCAAGCAGGGAGGACAGCCCAAGTAATCATAGAAGCTGATGGATGGTTTGACATGTAGAGCAGAGGACAATACAGACGTGCAAAGGGCTGAAACTGCAAGAAGATGCGAGCTAAGGCCTAATAGACCAACAAGAGAGAAAAGCAATATAACCATTTTTCTTCAACTTGGCACAGAACACAAAGACACCTCCAAGCAAGGCAGGGCACGGCGGAGCCTTCTGAGGTGGTATGTGGCCGGTGAGGATAGAGGATCCAGGACCTGTGGAAGATGCTCAGGGGAAACCATCCAGTTAGCAGATGGAGCTACTAGAAGCCAGGAAGAACATATAGACTACAAACATATTTGGCTCCAGTAACATCAGTCAATACTACAGATTAGAAAACAACTGTCTTTAGTAATAGGTACACAAACAGCAAATTCCATAAAATGTTTAAGGACAGAGTTAGGCTACATAAGCTATTCGACTGTCTATATGAGATTGATAAATGTGAACAATTGTTTAGGGCATAACTCAGTGTATTTAGGATGATATTGGGGTTGCTAAAATGGGGGGGGAGTGCAGGAGGACCTTATGGTATTTTGGGATTGTATTAGTTTATATATGTCTGGTTGGTTATATCAGTATGTAATAAATTTCCCAATTTCTCATTGCCCTGCTCTGGTTGACATAATCATATTTCAATACATTGTAGTTATTGAAAGTGAAAACAAGAATAAAACAAATTGAATTTATATTAAGTAGTAAAGAAGAGTTAGGGGTCCTAGCAGATCACCCAAGTTTAATAGATATACAAATAGTGATACAGTAGATGGAAAACTTTTATCTCATTGAGATTTGTTTAATTGCACTCATAAGATGTTCTGCAGTAACAGACAGACGTGGCCACTTTGTGCAGTTCTACTGCTATTAGTAAAAGTGCCCGCTTGTATCTACAGAACATTGCGCAGGAGTTTAGTTACCTGAGAATTAAATCTCAGTTATAGGATATTTCTCTTTACAATATGATTGGTCACTTGCTGGTCACATGACCATAAGCCGTGCGGCCAGGTGAGTGACAGAAGTGACAGTTGGAAGAGACAAGCGACGTTGGAGATTTCTGCTGACCTGCGATACTATGGATCCAAAAGAAGAGGAGGCCATAGTGAAGAGAGAAGGAGTGAAGAGACGAAGATCCTGCATTGACTCATCGGACGATGATGAGCGGGAGCCTTCCGTCAAGAGGACCAAGCCACCGGTCGGGGAGAAGGAAGAAGTGGAAGAGAGGAAGAGTCCTAAGAAGAGAGGAGCCATCTTCATATCATCTGCGGACCAAGATGCATCAACAAGCCTGGAGAAGAAAAGGCGAAGGATGACATCAGGACCAAAAGCCATGGATCTGAAGAAAGAAGAGGTCCAGAAGAAAGAAGACCTGCAGGAGGACCCGAGAGGCTCAGGTAGATAATATATATGTGATTGGCATTGGAAACCTTGCAAATAATGTCCTAATATTTCATGTCTATTGCCTCTCTGTCACCCGTAACATTTATACTGTATCATATCATATGGGCAAACCAATGATGTAAATGGCATGTGCTTCTCTGATGTTGCCCTATGTTAGGATCATAGATAAAGTAAATGTCTAGCACGTAATGCAGGCTTACTTTCTTTTTCATTCTGGTTTTCTTATATTATACATATTGTGCAAAAAGAAAACAAATCTAATTCTCTAGTAACCATGTAACCCTGCGATCCCATAATCTATATTCCTGGATAGTTTGCTGCATTTTTAAAAGGCTTTCATTTTTATCAAGTTTACCAGGGTGCCCTTTGCCTGTTTTTTTCAAGAGAGGGTTCACATTGAACCAAATAAAGTATTTTTTACTGCTAATAGAGCTATATTTCAAATAAATAATAACCTGGGTATAGTATAGGAAATGTGGCCTTGGAAGTTGAGTCTTAACTAATTGCTCACTCAGGATTAAAGGAGTTATCCAGTGTCTCATATTGATGATCCCCGAAGATCCCTACCACTAACACTGTACACAGGCAGCGCGGCTCCCAGTAATGTTTACATGCTGCAAGCTGCACTGCTTGCTGTACAAAGTGTAACCCCATTGAAGTCTATGGTACAGCAATGCAGTATAGTCTGTAAAGCGTGTGAGCAGGACGGCTCCTGATCTGTAAATACTATGGTGAAGCGTACTGGTACAGCCTATCTGCTGGGGTTCTGGGTGTCAGACCCCCGCAGATCTAATATTGATGACCTCTCCTAAGGATAGGCCATCAGTATCACCAACTGGATAACTTCATTTAAAGTTTATGAAGTTATAAAATGTATACACCTGGCTTCTCCTTATTCTGTTACCTGTTGGAAGGATCGGTCTCAGTTCTGGAAGTTTTAAAGATTTTGTAAGTGTCACAATGAGTTTTACAATACTACAAATACACTTCCATGTTATCCATGTTACCAGGGTATTACTAGGGTGTCACCTATTATCATTGCTAATCTGAAATAAGACGCACCCTCCACCCTACTCCTATTCAATAGTCACCTAAAGTCGTGGATGTTAATAGAGCCCCTTCCTCATTAATATATACAGTTATTTTCTTCATTACATGGATTTCTGGCCCCAGATTGAGTTTCATACTTATGATATATCCAAAGGATAGATGTATCATATATAGGTCACTTTAAAAAAGGCCACATTTACCCGATACCTGATGAAGCCAGGAATCTGTGCAGGATGCAGGCAGGCCCATGTAATATATGGTGACAACAGCACAGGTACAGAATACTGATAAAACAACCACTCACACACCTACAACCCATGAGGGGGTGGATGCTAGCATTTCTAATGTACATAGACAGAGCTTGTATAAGGTGCCCGTCACATGGTAGTATGAGGTGCACAGCATCAAAAAACAGCTTATTCGTAACACAAATACTAATAGATTAGGCGGGCCGTCCAGCACCTCCATACTTGCACCCCCTAGTACCAGCACCCTCTAAAATAAACATAACACGGCCTGGCTGCAAAAGGAGAGAATGTGGATTTAGAATTTAAATTCATTGCATCCATCAGGTCATGAGGTGAAATTTCTGTGTTTTTACAATTTAGTTATTGTTTTTAATTCACATTGGTGGGTTATTAATGCGTTATGAGTGTTTTTTTACATATATGTGTGTTATGTAGATAGGGCATAGGTGTCACAGCCCTGGGGGTCCAACTGATGGGTCCCCCTGCAATCAGGAGAGTCCCCCTGCATTTACTATGGGGCTGCTCCATTTGCAATCTCTAGCATCCCAAGCAGCCCCATTAAAGTTAATGGAACCCCTTTTACACAAGCGGACTGGTGCTTCATTCACATGGAGAATGCATGGGGACTTTCAATCCCCTGTTCTCCTGATCGCTGGGGGATCCACTGGTCAGACCTCCAGCAATGTGATCATTTATTGGTATTCCTACCTCTGGTGCCTTCAGTTGAGCTATTCTTATATGGTGATTTCTATACCTTGATGATGATGGGATATATTAACCCCTTAAGGACTGGGTCATTTTTCGTTTTTGCATTTTCGTTTTTCCCTCCCCACATTCCAAGAGCCATAACTTTTTAATTTTTCAGTTCACAGACTCACATGATGGCTTATTGTTTGTGAAACAAATTGTACTTTGCAATGGCACCATTCAATATCCTGTGCAATGTACTGGGAAGCTGGAAAAAAATTCAGAATGAGGTGCAATTGGAGAAAAAATGCATTTGCGCCAACTTCATATGGGATTAATTTTTTACGGCGTTCACTGTGTGGTAAAAATGACATGGTACCTGTATTCTGTGGGTCAGTTCGAACACAGCGTTACCAAATTTATGTAGTATTTGTAATGTTTTGATACCTTTTAAGAAATGAAAAACTTTGCAAAATAAAAAAAAAAATTTGTGTTGCCATATTGTGACACCTGTAACTTTTTCATATTTACATGTATGGAGCTGGGCATTGCGCCTTTTTATGCGGGACAAGATGATGTTTTTACTGATATCATTTGGGGAAAGATCTGATTGTTTGATCACTTTTTATTCAATTTTTTATGAGGCAAAGTGTTGAAAAAAAACGCTATTTGGCTATTTTTCATTTTTTCGCTGCTACACCGTTCACCGTATGGGATAAATATTTAAATATTTTAATAGTTTGGGCATTTTGGAATGCGGGGACAACTAATGTGTTTATGTTTACTTTTGTTTATTTACTGATCTAGGGAAAGGGAGTGATTTGAACTTTTGTGGGTTTTTTTTTATTTTTTTTATACTTTTAAAAACTTTCTTTTTCTACTTTTACTTTAATGATCAGACCCCCTAGGGACCTTGAAATCTAGGGGGTGTGATCGCTCATACTATTCACAGCAATACTCCTGTATTGCAGTGAATAGCAAAATGCCTTCACTTCTATTAGACGATACCTCTGGTATCGTGTAATAGCTCTAATGCAATGACAAGCCTGGGAGCCTTCAATAGGCTCCTGGTTGTCATGACAACCGATCGCCGCCTCCGATGACGTTCAGGAGGGCGGTGATTGGTGAAAAATGGCGAGCGCCGGTGGCGCCTGCTCAGTTTAGAAGCCGCGGTCCTGTTTGACCGTGGTGTCTAAAGGGTTAACAGCAGCGATTGGTGAAGGCACTAATTGCTGCTGTTAGTGGTGGGTCCTGGCTGTATTATACAGCCAGCATCCTCCCTGTATGGAGAGAGCTCAGCTCCTGAGCCCTCTCCATACATCCCTATGACACCAATGACATACAGAACACACCTAATGAAAAGCTGAATAGAATAAATATGTAAATAGATGGGAGGATCCTCAGCAAATTCCTCATTAATATTCACTGCACTGACCTGATGTCACAGAATACTGATGAGGCAGCTGGCCGGGTGAAAGTGAGTATTCCCTGGGTGAGTTGTTGTGTCAGGGCCAGTGAACATGACATCAAAAGCTCAGTGACCTCCACTGCTGCTTTGAACAGGTGGGTGTCAGACACTCGCTGTTTTGATCCATTTAAAATATCTTACCAAGAATTAAATATTGATGACATATCAAAAGGATAGGTCACCAATATCTGATATGTGGGGGTCTGACCCCTGGGTATACCCACAGATCAGCTTATCAAAGTCACAGCTTCCACTTCACAATGACATTACATTCGTTGTCCTCCCAATATGAATTCCTCAATACTATTGAATATTTTATATATATATATATATATATAGATGTTTCCACTATTTTAGCCCTATTTTATAATTACTTGACTCCTCATCTTTATTCAGCATAAATAACTTACTTTTCCTCTAATTATCTTAATAGTCCAAAATTGGGTAAAACCTTTCTAAGATAATAAAAGATAGATGTTCCTAGACACATAAAGAGCCTTGTTTTGTTAAGTAGAAGAATTTTTGTAATTAATAAAAAGTTAATTAAAACTCCTACAACCTACTTCTATTTTATAAAAACGTGGAATAGGTATTTTATCAATATGGTGGTCATTCTGAACATCTACACCAAAATTGGCATACATACACTGATAGATTTCCACTATACAACTCTGAATCTGCAGCTTCCTTTTCAACAGTGCATGATAAAAACCTCTTCCTGCAGCCACCACTAGGGGGAGCTAAGTACATAGGAATTAATACAGCTTCCACCAAACTCAATAGAAGCTATAAAAACCTCTTTACATGGAGCTCGCCCTAGTGATAGCTGCAGGAAACTGCTGTGGATCAATGTTAGAAAACAGTAGGATTCCTTAGTAAGTACACTACTCCAGGTTTACTACCCTGTGGTTGCTTTTAGGAACTGTGATGGTCGTGTTGTTGCAGTTCATAGTCTGTGCTGGTAAAGTGAATGCAAACACTATAGAGATTAATGGAGTTACATGCGAATGATAAGCTATTTGATACATTTTATATTTTCTTCCATGAAATTGCAACTCACTTTGTACTTGAATATGATAATACTAATGTTAGAGAATTGCTGAAATCCCACACCAGTGCTTCACTTAAAGAAAAAAAGTGTCAGTGTGAACAATGTACAGTAAAGTTGAATATATTGTAATTTTTCTTTTTGCTCCCCTCCTAGGAAACAGCGGTGTTAGGTTAACCGCTGTGAGCTACAATGTCTCTGACTTAAAAAGAAGACTATTATTCCATCATGTTCTTGGTCGGGGATGTTTTGGAACAGTCCTGCTGGCGGAGGATCCATCTACCCGCAAACATTTTGCTGTTAAAATCATCAGCAAAAGAGCCCTCCTTGCTGAAAGTGAAGAAGATCCGATGGTGGAGCGACGAGTTTTACAGCTGGCATCCGGGAGCCCTTTCCTTGTTCATGCTGCCTTTGCGTTCCAGACAAAGGTACAAGATTGAGTTCTTAATTATAAAATATCCTACATGTATAGTAGCACATATTACCCTGATGTTTATACCCCACTGTCCATGGGTTTTATCCTCTAACATCGCTAACAAATCATCCTCTAACGTCTCTTTTTTTTCTGATTTTATTACAAGTAAAACTCTGTATTTCTGTATTTGTTACATATCTATCTATCTATCTAATTATCTATCTATCTATCTATCTATCTATCTACACACACAGATAGATTGATAGATATTGATATTATAGATAGATAGATAGATAGATAGATAGATAGATAGATAGAATACAGTAACATAGGCAACCAGGGTAAGGAAAGAAAGAGGGTTGGTATCCGAACAGACTGTCCAGAATGATTTCACTGTATTCACCAGTATTTAAAGGGGTTGTCCAGGGAAATTAAATTCATTTACCTGATCTGGCGGATTCTGAAGACACCTCCACTACAACACCTGGGTCATTCCACCCAAAGCTGCTCCATCCCCTCATGTCATTGGTAGCGCTGCTTTCAATCACGTAACCCAGGGTGTCATGATGAGGACGGACCATCTTCAGCATCCACCAGATTAGGTAAATCGATTTAATTTCCCTGGACAACCCCTTTATGAAGACAAAGCAAAAATTATTTAAGCAGTGCATGCGGGAGGGGAGAATGAGGATGAGCAGACCCAGAACATCCTGCTGTAAAGAATTGCTCCCGACTATGAGTATAGGTAGAAAGAGTTAATCCAGGTTTGTTGGTGTGCGGCCTCTAATAGATAGTTCTAAATACCAAATGGTATTTTGGAAGCTCAAAGTGAATCTCATTATGTCTTGGCTGTATGTATATAAAAAGTTGCAAAGTTAGAAAGAATTTTTGGATTTTGGATTACTTATATATGCTGGCTTTGATCCAGTCCATACATCTTCTGATATTTCTATATAACATGTCACAAGGGTACCACAGGCTACTAAATGACTCTGAGTCTTCTTTACATGGGATAATATACCCCCGATGTAAATGATAAAAACATTACCAGCCACCCTAACAGTAGCAAGACCTAAAGAACCATGATATTTAATAAATGATAGTAGGGGGCCTCATTTACCAAAACTGTCTAGTAGTAGAACTGGCATTGTTAGGCTTTTATTTTACATTATTATTTGTAATTTTAAACCCCAGCTGCTGAAAAACATCTTTTTCTCTTTCTTAGTTAATTGATAGAAAACACACTGATTCTTTTAAAAAAAGAAGGTCTTCTGAGAATCTGAGGGGTGAACAATGATATTATATAGGAAATAGGAGCCAGTACTGTATAATACATACTTTGAGATGACCACAGAAAACTGCATTTATCATTTAGCCTATAGTTATACTGAACTATTCTGTAGTAAATGTATAGATATAATAATAATAATGTCCATGTAAATAAATATATCTATATGTCTGTTCTGTGTAACAGCTTCATCTGTTCCTCGGGATGGAATACGTGAGTTGCGGCGACTTTAACACCTTCCTACTGATGAAGGGGCAACTTGACATCCCCAGTGCAAGGTAAAGTTTTATGTCAATTCCACATCTGATCATAACTATCAATAAGATATAAGTTATTGTCACATCCTTCAAGTTTTATGTGTCTTAGAGGTTCTGGTGTTTTTATGGCAAACATATTATAGACATCCATTGATATTCTGGTCACTAGAACCTCGCCAGTAACCTGACCAGCCCCATCTATGGGATCTGGGAGGATTTGCTGTATGTTCTGTAGAGGTCTATTGACTAGAAGAAATGTCTCAGTGTTTGTTGTGTTCTCCTCAAGATATAACACTCATTCATTGTTTTTTGTCAGATTCTACGCAGCTGAACTCGTCTGTGGTATTCAATTCATCCATTCAAAGGGCGTCATCCACAGGTAACTATATATTTCGGAGTGCACACCTTAGAATCAGACATGTTTTAATAATAGCTAATAGTAAAATTATCTTTCCAAACAATAATCATTTTTCTACTTACCAGGGACCTCAAGCCCGAAAACATCATGGTGACTGAATACGGGCATATTAAGATCGCAGATTTCGGCCTCGCAATTGACAACGTGCTAGAAGACCAAACAGCCACTGGATATGCGGGAACACCAGACTACATGGCTCCTGAGGTGAGAAGAATGGATTATTCCTAGGTGTTACTCATAGTAAATTCATTAGTTATCTTGGCCTATACACACAATCCTACATATGCGCCTTACAGTTCATCTACAGTGAATGGGACATTCTGGAAAACATACCGATCCAAAGATGTACAAGACACAAAAAAATCATCACAGTACCCATAAGAGCATTATGGACCCTTTCAGTGCAGGTCTCAAGGTAGAGACCCTCAACCATGACATGTCAAAAGGATGTGTAAAGGTTGACATTCCTTTAAATTGAAGAAACTCTGAATACTATGGTGATATAAAGGTTGTTCAACAATTTGAGGAACTTAGTATCTATTCTCTTCTCCATGATAGATTTTGGCTGAGGAAGAGTATAATGCTGGAGTAGATTGGTATTCCTTTGGTGCCATCCTACGAGATATGGATACCAGTGAGCGCCCAGAAGATCCGACACTCAATGATTTATATTCGGGCTTTGATGACATCATGGAACAGGTCAGTAGTTACAAGCTATAAGTACTAAGGATTATACAATGTTATAGTAGTGAACTCTATGACAGCGGATTGACTGACTTTACAAGAAAACAGTGTGATTATGTTTTATCGTCTCTACGGGTTATATATATGGGTTTTGCTTTATCATTTTAGCTTCTTCAGAAAGATCCAGCCAAGAGATTGGGAGTCAACGGTAACATCAGAGATCATGGATTTTTTTCAGCATATCAACTGGATCTCCGTGGAAGCCCTGAAACTGACTCCACCATACGTGCCTGTAGTAAGTATACATCTAGAAAAGGACTGCTGTTACTACCATGTGGCATTCTTAGAAGAAGACATTATTTAAGTAATTTTTAATATTATTGAGTCTGAAGACTGGGATAAAATGTTGTATCACTAATATTACTATTATATTTCTTTCTCTTTTATAGCCACCTAAACTTCAGCATCATTCAAGACCGACACATCTGATCAAGTTGGAAGAAGGAGAGGCCAAAAAAACACCTTTATCAGTGAAGGACCAGGCCGTGTTCAAGGGATTTTCTTTTTTCAACTTGGAAACCCTTGACAAGACACCAGCTCTACAGTCACCTGAGTAAGCCGCACTTCTGAGCCTCTGGAAGACCACCGTGAAGAACAGAAGCTTGGACATCTCTTCAATCAATACCCATGAAGTACTGGAAGAATGAAGACCATGGAGACTCCGTGGGACCCCTAAAGGAGAACACCAAAGATGGAGAAGCCAGCAGATAAAATCCTGGGCTGGCGGTAAGTATGAGCGTAAATACATCTGCGCTTTATTATAGTCATAGGCATGTGCCAATCTTTTTATGCCTACTGGTAATAGGATTTCCGCAAACTCTTGACAGCTCCAGCTCATGGTGCTGTCTTGGGCAAAGAGGAAATAACAAGGTGTGTGATGAACGGCTATTAAGGGGTAAGGAGGAGGCCGTTTTTTTTTTTTGTTTTGTTTTTTTAAACTAATATCTTAGCACATGTCTATGCCCATTTTACCATTACCAGTAGCTAGATTTCCTCACACTCATGACAGTGCTGTCATAGGTATGGGGAAAAAGGTGTGTGATGGCCGACTATTATGGGGTAAGGAGGAGGTCGGATTTTTTTTTTTTTTTTTTTAAAGCAAACACTGCAGGAATGGAGAAGGCAACAGATCCATTCATGCACTGTCAAAAAGATGAAGAACCAAAATATCTGTGCTTCATTATAGTCACAAACTTTTTATACTTACTGGTAACTGTATTTCTTCAGCTTAACACAGCTCCAGCTTTGGTACTGTATTGGGCACATAGGAAATAATAAGGTGTGTGTGATCTAAGGAGGATGACAGATTAATATTTTTTAACATAAACTTCCCATCCATAGTGCTCCAGAAGGTAATAATGTCATCTTTGGAATAACACACAGTAACAGTATCCCACTTTAGTGCCCTCTATAAATCCTGCACAATAAGTGTCACTTCTAACACTTTTAGCTGCCCTAAATGGTATAGTGTACTCTGCAGATACAACACACTAAGAGCCATTTGTAGTGCCCCATACAATAATAGTACCCCTTAGATCCTCTTAATACTGTACTAATATCTTTTTTAATGTCCCACTAATGCCAATTTATTTTTGTACTCAGTAATAATGCCCCCTTTTATGTATCCTATCAATCTCTCCACTTTGCCCCTATTGCATCCGCCTGATTTGTGCTCCCACTCAGTTATAATATTTAGGTTGTGCCCCACTTAGTAATAATTCTCCATCCGCCTAGCCAGCCAGATCAGCCATATCCCCATAGCCAGCTAGATCAACCTTATACTCCTAGCTGCCCAGATTAGCCCTAGCGATCAATGGGGTGACAGATACTGCAGCCAAATCTTCCTCACATCTGGATCAAGCTGCTTCACTTTTATGTGTGAGGCCTGGAGAGGTCACATTTCGTTATCTCCACACGGCGCTTGCACAGAGCTTTTGCCCTTGCCTTGTTTAATACTGTATAACTCTTCATTTATCTGTTTATTTGACTGTTTCACCTATATGACACTATCGTATGTCACTGCTATTATATCTAAAGTGGATGTATATTATGTCTCACTATAAATTTGGGCAAATTCTGATAAAATATACTGTTACATATTGGCAATAACCTTCTAAGCCCAAGGGAAGGGCAATCCTCCAGCCATGGTTCCCTAGAGGTTTCCTCCACAGGGGGTTTTCCTCTCCTGAGTGTCGGAGGGTGACTCTATGTGAGTCGGGGGTTCGCCATTTTCAGTGTCTTTTTCATAGCAATCGGCCTGATTATAAATTTGAGACACTGATTGAAATAATTGTAATGTTATTTTCAATAAAGTTTTTCTCAGTTTAACACCCCATTAACGTGTTTGTGGATTTTTTTCTACAATATTTAATTTGTGTGATTTTACTTTGGAGTCAGGATGGATAAAAAATCTCATAGTAAAGAAGCCAGATATACTGTGGGTGTTTCTAACCCGTTGCTGGAAAACAAGGCACAATGTGGCACATCTTTGGCGCAAGATTTTAAAGGTCTATATATTAGAAACCGTCCATAAATCACTCCATTCTCAAAACTGCAACCCTCAACATTTGGGAAGTTTCTTAACCCTTTTAGCATCTCACATGAATTTACACAAATTGGAGGTGGTCTTTAGATATATCAATATTTTTTTTAATAATAATATGTTCATTAAGCTCTAAAGTTTACACACTCACAAGGGGTTAAAGGAGAAAAAGCATCTCAAAATTTGTTATGCGATTTTCTCCCGAGCACGGTAATACCTGATATGTGGTCAGAGGTCAGAAATTCCTGTATAGGTACATGGCGGGGCTCACAATGGAAAGAGCACTATTTGGCTTTTGGAGGGCAGAATCATTTTCAGGTGCCATGACACATTTGCAGAGGCCCTAAGGAGCAATTGCAGTGGAGAGTACCAAGAAATGACCTCAATTTGGAAACGGCACCCCTCAAAAAAAAATTATCAAAGGGCATAGTGATCATTTTGACCCCAGACAGGCTTTCCAAAATGAAATGCAAAATGAAAACTGAAATTTTCCCAGATCTATGCTATTTCAGTGTCCAATATATCATACCCAGCTCGAGGCACTGCAAAAAGTCAGCTCTCCAGTTATTATTCTGTGTTTCCTCATTTTGGAAACACCCTACATGCAGTCCTAATCCCTTGCCTGCAAATATGACTGGGCTCAGAAGTGAAAGAGCGCCATGCACATTGGAGGCCTCATTTTGGCTATTTACACTGCACTGACAGGTAATTGCAGAGACTTTGAGGTAAAATTAAAAAATTTGACCCCAAAATTTGAATCAATTTTGGAAACTTCACCCCTCAAGGAGTTTATCAAGGGATATGCTGACCATTTTGAGTTTAAGAGTGCTTCCCAAAAATAATTGTGAAAAGTGAAAATTGATCATTTTGAAGAAATATGCCATTTTAGTGCCCAATTTGTTTTGCCCACTTTTTGTCACGGAGACACATAGTGAGCATTAGTTTTGAAAAGCACAGTGCATGGTGAAAAGTGAATATGTTAGCTGTATGGAGTACATTGGGTACACCTAATTCCCCACTATTTTCCCACTAGCATCTAGGGTTGGGGGGCCATTCTGGAATGGTCACTTCCAGTGGCTTTTCCCTTGTAAACTCTAAAACAGCGGTGTACTATAAGTATTTTTGCATGGCATAAACATTCTCATCCTGCCACAGAGAGTTCTGTCCTAAAGATGTGGCTATTTTGGGTTACTTTGTTACCATAATTCAGGTTGTAAGGGAGGTGGGAGTCTCAAGCTAAAATTTTGCACCTGTGGGATCAATAACTGAGTTACAGTGGATATAAAGTGGAACAGAGCCAACCAGAAACTGTATACTATGGGACATTCTTACCATACATGAATATAAGAACCAACTTGGCCACATCAGAGCCAGCACAATGGGGAATATTTAGAGATAAACCTGATTTACTGTCCAGTACCATTGAAGCAGTAACTTGTGAGCTAACTCCCAATAGGTAGAACTCTTAGAAACTTTACATACCCATGGGAGGCCTAGATGCCAATTTGCCAACAGAGATTGGATTTGCAGGTCTGTCTCCCATCTTAGCAAATGCCTTGGCTTAGATCCCAAGGCACCAGCAAATAGTACATGGTAAATGGTTGATGTTCCTTTACATTTATCCAGATTAGCCAGAAAGTAAGCCGAATCTAAATGTCCCTTTAAATGCATGGGCTCATGAAAGACACAGATACCATCTGTTCCGTTTTTCACAGAACATTGGACACAGTATAACCTTATACTACCATAATCCTACTGTACATTGCCTATATTATACTGACATACAGTCCCCACATACAACCACCAGTAAAGGAGTTAGGTTATGGCCCCTTCAATCAGCTGATTTGTGGTGGTGCCTTGAGCTGGAAGCCCCAGTAATCTGATATTGATGATCTATTTTAATAAAAACCTGAGAAGACATCTTCTGCTCTATTCCCTGACTGACATCTTTCTCCACTGTCCCCACAGACACTACGAGCATGCCAAGTGGTACCTACAGTGACAAAAGATTATACCTCACCTCATAGTAAAATAATAAGGGGAAATCTGCAAAACAAATACATAGAACACTGAACATATAGGACATACAAACATAACCCAGAGGCACAAAGACAAACACAATATAAGCAAGAGCACTCTGGGATGCTGCATTTATAAGGTTGGTAAATCTTAGTAAGCTAAAGGACCAAGTCGGTCTACCCATTAGATACAGCTAGTTTTTAGCTAAAGGTCCAATTCCCTCTTCCCACCATAATTTAGTATGCTCTATATAAGGATACTAAATCCTAGTGGGCTATAGGATTAGGTCTCTCTGCCCACTAGAAATAGACAGTTTTGAACAAAAGAATCTGGTCTCTGCCCACTTGGATTTAGACCATTCTATATAAGAATGCTAAATACTAGTGGGCTAAAGAACCACATTCCTCTGATCATTAGATATAGCTAGTTTTGAACAAAAGGACCAGTTCCCTCTTCCCACTACGATTTAGTGTGCTCTATATAAGCATTATCTTTGCACTGTCTGATTTTTCATCTTATCTCCATTCACCCATCAGTCAGACCCAACAAACATGTGGAGATCCTGTGTCTCCCATCATGTATGAACAGATATCTACAAGTTTGTAGATGAGGCCGCAGATCTCCAGATGCACTCTCCATTCTGGGGGACGCATTTAGATACAGTTCGGTGCTCGCTTTATAGTTTCTTATCGTAGGTGCACATATATATGGCCTTGTCTCTGAACTCTCTTCTAGGCTAGAATCGGACTTCTCTTTCCCCGGTATAGCTGCAGTGCTGAAGGATTACAGCTCTGCTTCCATCCAAGTGAATAGAAGCACAGCTGAAGTACTTCACCACTGCCTATATACAGTAAACAGAGCTTTCTGCTTCTAGCTCCGTCCCCTGTATAGGTTCTAATTGGAACAGCTGATCTGCGTGGGGTCTGAGTATGGGACCCCACCGATCTGATACCATTGACCTATCCTGAGGGTAGGCCATTAGTGTCAAAATGTCCTCAAGTCCAGAAAACTCATTTAATAAATGTTTTTATAAACCACAGAGAAAGCAAAAAATAAAAACAGTATAAAGAATGTTTTTAGTGAAAAATCCATTTCAATTATAGATTTAAAGCAAATCAAGACACGAGCAAAACTTTAAACTAAAAAAATCTTTAGAAAACATATTACCTGGATGAGGCCTCATATATAAAAAGAAAAAAAAAACAATCTAATGGCAAAACGCTGAATAAACGCTGCCGGGGATTGGTTATTATTAGCAACCAAGATAGTTCTGACAAAATATAACATCATGTATTGTACAAGTAGGGTAAGGCAACTAATTGAAAAATAACCGAAACCGATCATCAATCCGAATAACCAACGTGATATTGTGCGCACCGTGTATTACAGTATTCACAGAAATGCTATTACTCTGGGGTCTCTTCAGGCCCGTGAGAGGTGAACAAACATAAAACCAGTGTTAATCACCTCTCCTGTGTGCTGGTACTCGTCTTTTCAGGCCCCTGAGTAACGCTGCTGTTTATGTTTGTTAAACTCCCCTGGGGGCGGAAGAGACCCCATAGTATACTAATAACAGCTCCAGTTTGGACGTGTTTGGTGTGAACAAAACCGCCAGGTGAACCTCTCGAGACAAATTTCCACCCTTATGCCCCCTATTTCTCACAGCTTGCACCCCCCATTTCCCCCTCTCACTCACACACAGCCTGAACATCAATTTCCCCTTTATTTGTGAGATATAGAGGGGGAATGGGGGACTTCCCACCCTTGCTCACATACAGCCTGGGCTTTGGTCATATGGGGGCGGGGTTATGGAGGGGGTTGGATTTTAGCAGCACTATACACCAAACTGCGCTGTAGACCAGGGGGTACTGGCGGGACCTCGGTGTACAGTGCTGTAGACCAGGTCCCCGCCAGGAGCTATGCCAGGAGCCACGACACTGTGGCCAGATCGCCAACCCACCCCACCGCGCCCCACATAATGTGCTGTGCCGGGAACCGCGTCTACTAAGGCCAGCCCGCCGCCCCACAGACCGGCAAAAAACCCCAAGGGCCTGGTCCTGGTTCCACGAACCGGTGGTTGGGGACAGGGTTGGACTGGCCCACCGGGGAAATGGTGAATCCACCGGTGGGCCCCGAGCCCCAACTATTAGTTCTCACCTCATGGGGGCCCGATCGGGATCCTGACCATCCCGATCGGGCCCCTGACCAGTGGCGTTACGGGGTACGGGGCCCGCGGCCAGCTGGAGATGGCCAGGGTCCCGGACCACTATGATAGCGGTCGGGGAAAGCCTGGTTCCCCGACCGCTATACATACTGTTATTGGAAAGGGACCCTGGCATATTGCAGGCCCCTTTCCAATAGATGGCAGGGCAGGGCACCCAGGGGAGGTGACTGAAAACAATAAATACATATTCTCACCTCTCCTGGGCACAGCGTTCTCTCCGGCGCTCTTCCGTCATGTGACTGAGGCCTGTGATTAGGCCCCGGCGGTCACATGGGGCGCGACTGCGAAATGACGTCAGTGCGCCCCCACGTGACCGCTGAGGCCCAATCACAGGCCTCAGCAGTGTCGTCGGAAAAGGGCCTGAAGACGCTGAAGATGGCAGGATGGAGCGAGGATGCCAAGGAAAGGTAAGGCAAGGTGAGTATGAGAGTTTGTTATTTTTAATCACTTCCCCATGGCCTCCGATTATTATACTCTGGGGTCTGAGGAGACCCCAGAGTATAATAATAGCACTGAAGCGGAGCGGGAGGGGGCTATTGGGCACATATAATACTGGGTGGGGGCCACTGTGGAAATACTCGGTGGGGGCCACTATGGAGCTTATAATACTGGGTGGGGGCCACTATGGAGCTTATAATACTGGGTGGGGTCCACTGTGGAGCTTATAATACTGGGTGGGGGCCACTATGGAGCTTATAATACTGGGTGGGGGCCACTGTGGAGCTTATAATGCTGGGTGGGGGCCACTGTGGAGCTTATAACACTGGGTGGGGGCCACTTTGGAGCTTATAATACTGGGTGGGGGTCACTGTGGAGCTTATAATACTGGGTGGGGGCCACTGTGGAGCTTATAATACTGGGTGGGGGCCACTGTGGAGCTTATACTCCATACAGTGGCTCCTTCATTTTTTTTTTAATTACGCCGGGGCAGGTGAAAAAAACAAAACAAAAAAACCCCCCACAAACTTTCTTTCCTGTCCCCAGTGTCTCCCAGAGCAGTTCGGTCCTGCAGCTCTGTTGTTTTCTTCCAGCGCAAGTTCCCTCTGCATGTGACTACCTGTGACGTCACGTGACCCCTGAGGCCAATCAGTGGCCTAAGGGAAGGGACCTGGGACGTCACAGCTAGTGAGGAATTCCGGCTAAAAGAAGACAGCAGAGCTGCAGGACCGGACCGTGCTGGGAGGACCCCGGAGCACCGGAGACAGGTCAGTATGTTTAGCATGTTTTTTTTTTTTTTTTGGGGGGGGGGGTAGGGGGGATTTACCTCCCCCAGACTAATTATAAAAAAGAAAAAAATTATACTGGACAATCTCTTTAAAGTGTGGTGCATTAGGGGTGTATATTAAAGGGGTTGTCCAGGCATAATTTGTTATGGTTTATCCTCAGGATAGGCCATAGATACCTGATCTGTAGGAGGCTGACCCCGGACCTGTTCGGAGCCACTTCTGATGCCCGTCCTGTACACAATACAGGGCCAGAAGTAGAAAGCTCTGTCCAATGTAAAGGGGCCGGGCACCTTCACTGCATCTCAGCACTTATTGAAGTCAGTAGGAGCTGAGCTGCAGTGAAGGCGCCGGGCTGCTATACAGCGGATGGAGCTTTCTGCTTCCGGCCCTGTGTTGTGTACAGAACGGGCTCCGGAAGTGGCTCTGAACAGCTGATGGGGCCGTGTGTCAGCCCTCTACCGATCAGGTATTTATGGCCTATCCTGAGCATAGGCTATAAAAAAGATTAACCCTGGACAACCCCTTTAATATGCCCCACACAGTTTAATGTCCCCCCCCACAGGATGTTAGCCCCCATCACTGCTCCCACACAATATAATGACCCCATCACTATTCCCCATACAGTATGGGGGACCAGTGAAGAGGCCACTATGTGGGGGGACCAGTGAAGTGACCATAGAAAAATTTGGCCCAGACAACCTCTTAAAAGAGGTTGTCCATAAACTGGAGCGACCACTGTGTCGGCCGCCAGGGGAGGTGTAAAAATAAGAAAATTTTTAAAAAAGCATACTCACCTGTCCCCAGCACCCCGTGTTCCCCTGCCTGTGTCTGTTCGGTCTCATGGCGGCGCCTCATTTCTGGAAATCCTGTACCTAATTGGTCTTAGCGGTTACATGAGGTGCAGGACTCCCAGCAAGGAGTCGCCGGCATGAGACTGAATGGACACTGGCAGCGGACAACAGAGTGCCGGGAACAGGTGAGTATGCTTTTTAATTTACTTATTTTTTACTTTACACCTCCCGCCAGCTACATGGGTTGCTCCAATTCCTTCGGGGCAACTGTGGGAGTCAGACACACTTGTTTGAGCTCCTGAGTCCAGAGGCTTAAGAGGCTTTTTGGATACTTGGAGACCGATTATTGGGTGTGGTTTTCGGTCTTTTGTGTGATACATACCGTAGCTCCGACTCCCTTCCCCGTGCGGAGGGGAGCCTTATCATGGAGCGTGGAGCTCCTGCCCCCCGGACCTTACAGGCGGGGGGCAGGAGAATGTCTGCCGACACAGCACCAGCAGAGCAGGGCAGGCGGAGGTCGCTGAGGCAGCAAGCCTCAATGAGAATGGCGACCGGGACAACAGCATTGGGAGCAGCATCAGGAGCAGCAGCAGCGACATTGGCGGCTGCAGCATCAGGAACAGCATCGGGAGCAGCGACGTCCGTAGAGCGGGCGACGCCGGCAGGAGTAGCGGTGGCGACAGGGGTGTCAGCAGTCCCGGCAGGTGGATCCGTGAAAACGGCGACATCAGCCACGGCAGTAACATCAGCGGCAGTGGCGGGTGAAGCCGGTCCGAAGGGGACTACGGCCGCAGGATATGCGGTTCCCTCTGGAAGGGTCCCTGCAAGCAGGAGAAATGACACAAGCTTACCGTCATCGCTGCCGCAATCACCCGCAGGATGGGGCATCAGGAAGGCTGGAGAGGAAGTCGCCATTTACAGCCGGAGGATCGAGGCGGTCCTGGAGGAGTATGACCGGGCCCGGAGGTCCCTGTTCGCAATGAGTGGGGAGCTTCAGAGTGCTCGCGCCCGTAGCGACAGGGCCTCAAGGAAGGACCGCCCGGTTTTCAGTAAGCAGGTAAGGAGCCTGAAAAAACAAATAAAGGCCCTGGAAGCCAGGTGCACGGAGATTCTGGAAGGCGCGGGGCCGTTCAGAGAGAAGCTGCTGAACGATGACCGCTTCTTCCGCAAACAGCAGGAGCGGTTGTTGAAGGATGGCCCCGCGTCCTCAGACAGCTCGGGAGAGGACGACTATTGCGAGTCATACCTGGAATCAGATGACAGCATGGCGGTACAGTATAGTCGGGCAGCCGTCCCTAGTAGCGGCAGCCTGATACCCACGTATACGCAGGCATCAGTGCCGGCAGTGAAGCAGGAAGTCAGAATGACAAGACAGGAAGTCAGAATGACAGGGCAGGAAGTGACGCAATCTCCCACACTCCCAGAGAACCAACCACTGCCCGAGACGGAGGAGGAGGAGGGCGGAGCCTCGGGAGAAGGCGGGAAGCTGATGAGGCAAATCTACCAATTAGAGTCCCCGTCCAGAATGGACCAATTAGCATTCAGCATGTCAGATCTGGACGGGGAGGAGGCGGGAAAAGGAGCTAAGACCAGGAAGAAGGCAAGGAAGGAAAAAAAAAAGAGAGATAGAGACATTTAAATTTGTCAGGTCGTTGCCTGGGGAGCATCGTGCCGGGACCTCAGCCCAGGTTGCGATGCCTCCAGGAGAGAAAAGGGAGGCGCAGGCACCTCGGGTCACGCCAAGTGGCGGGGTGCCCGGGGTGCCAGCAGTCAAAATGGCGCCTGATAGTACCTTTCAGGTGGTGGCGGACAAGGAGCTCATAGTTGCGGACAAGGGCAAAGGCAAAGAAGCCCCCCCTGCGGAGGGGAGTGGCGTAGGGAAACCTCCCTCCCTGGTAGGAGGTTTTAAAATATCGATGGCTTCCCCCAGAGTAAGGTGTAGGAAAGGGGGAGTGGCAGGTGGGCGTGGCTCATCCTCCTCCAGTGCTGATGAAGCCGGTGATGCGGAGGTCACTTCCGGGGCTAAGGGGGCGTGTCCTCCTACAACATCAGGTGCCGGGGTGACTGTGGATGCGGAGGCCGAGGTAAAAGCGGGGAAGCCATCAGCGAGTGGTGCAGCCGGCCCCGCTGTAAGAAGGAAGACTGCAGGTGTGAATAATGGACGAGTGGAGAAGCTAGTTAAGCAGACAGGTAAGGTAAAGGGGAAAGCGGGTGGGACAAAAGGGGTAATTAGTAGTATTCCTGAAGAAGGTGGTGTAGTATGCATGGGGGTCCAGAGCCTGTAGTCGGGGAGGCTGCGGGAGGAGGGGCTATTACCATTGCTGCTAAAAAAAGTGTTTCTACTGCTGGTAATATTTCAGTTGTGGCCCCTGTTGTTTCTGGTATTTCTGCTGTTGTCCCTGCTGTTGTTTCTGCTGTTGTTTCTGCTGTTGTTTCTGCTGCTGTTCCTGATGCTGTTCCTGATGCTGTCGTTGCTCCTGTTGTTACTCCTGTCACTGCTCCTGATATTGTTGCTCCTGTTGTCCTCTCTGCCGCTGTTCCTTCTGCTGCAGTTGGAGTGACCCGGTCCGCGGCGGCTATGCCAGGGCGGACTGTTGCCGCCTCTGGTGCTCCGGTTGCCGTGGCTGGGCTAAGTAGTTCTGTGGGGGTCCCTGGGAGTGGCGCTGGTACTCCGGCAGCGGAGGTTGCTGCGGCCTCCGGGCCCCCACGCTCCTATGCCAGCGTCGCTTCTGGGGCCCCTGGGGGTGCATCATGTCTTCCGCCCGGCTCCAGGGACGGCGATTTGCAACGGCAGCTCCTGGAGGCTTTACGGGCGGGCCAGTCCACAATGACCATAGATGGGCAGTCGAGAGACCTTAGGTTCTGGATCGAGCGTTTTGGCCTAGGGAAGTTCCGAGAGGAAGGAGGTGAGACCAGATGGACTCTCCCTACACCCGGGCGTAGGGGGCCGACACGGAGGAACGTGGCCCGTCTCGTGTGGGGGGGAGCCGGCCCTTGTCCCCAGAGGAGGGGGGTCGTGGAACTCCTACTCGGGATGGGTTTCAGGGCAAGCGACATCTTTGCCCTGATTCATCCTGTCGGCTCCTCGGAGTTTGACATCAGCTTTGTTACCCCGGAGGGCTTAGAAACCTTCTGGGGAAACTATAGGCTGGTGAAGGACGAGCCCGCCTGGCGTGACTTTATGGTGTGGGCGGTGTCACGCCAGGATAACATTAAGAAAGTGACCGTTTTAACTCGTAACGAGTCACTTTCTTATATGGACATCATGACCTGGCTGAACAGGTTTGGGGAGGTCAAGGACTTCCCAAAGAAAAATCTCGACGAGTTCGGGATATGGTCGGGGGCCTGGACCTTCATGGTCAAATTGCGACACGAGGATAACTCGGTGATGCATATCCCGTCCTCAACCTTCCTTGGGAAAGACAGGATCCTTGTCTTCGACCAGGGGCAGCCAAAACTCTGTCACAGGTGCGGTGACCCCTCACACTTGAGCGCCTCCTGCCGTGTGCAGAAGTGCGCCATGTGTGGGGAGGTGGGCCATCTCGCGGCGACCTGTGGCAGGGTGCGTTGCCACCTGTGTGGTGTCCTTGGGCACCCGATCGGGGCGTGTCCACGGTCTTTCGCCAACACCACCCTTCGGCAAGCGGGAGCAGTTGAGAAGGCTGTCCCTGCTGCGGAGGGGGGTGAGTGGGGGAGGAGAGACTAGTCTGCCAAGGCAAAGGGAGAAGGCCCAGCCACCATCAAGGGCAAGGAGGCGCGAGAGGAGGAGGGAGCAGAGGGAGGGAGTTATGTGCCTTCCTTCTGCCCCTGGCTCTGCTGGGCCGGATCCTGATGCCGAGGCAGCAGTGGGCACGACCCTGGTTGAGGAGATGAGGAGACTGCAGAGGGAGGAAGAGGCTGACCAGTCGTCTTCTTCTCAGTACGTCAGTGCTGGGGAGGGAGAGACGGTCAAGCGGAGAAAGTCACCGAGTAAAGTGAGGGCAAAAACATCTGCCCCCCCCCCCCCGACGAAGGAACGCAGACTCGACGGCCCTCTAGTGGTAGGTCCCAACCGGTACCAATCCCTCTGTGAGGATGCGTCGGCCTCAGGGGAGGCTTCAGAGGGAGAGGTGGAGCCGTCAGGGGCTGCTGAGTCTCCCTCCGGGAGGGGCCCCCTGCCCTCTGGAGGGGAGGCTGGCCTGGAGCCTGGAGGAGGAGATGATGCACCCAGGGCCGAAGCTGCTACTGTCTCTGCGACCACTGTAACTCCTCAGGGAGAAGTTGCGGGGGAGGTCCATCCCTCCTCTGGCCAAACCGCACCGGGGGAGGTGATGGACCAATCCCAATGTAAGAAGAGGACCCGCAAGACGAGGAGAAGTCGCGGGTCCTCTTCAGACTCATCTAGGGGTGGTGGTGATAGGAGGAAAGGGGGGTGGGAAGCTGAAGGTCATTGAGCTCAATCGGTCTTAATGGCAGTCCCCTCTCCACTGACGCTGGCCACCATTAATGTGGCCAGCATTAAGTCTGATACGGCTAGGTTTGCAGCCTTTGATTTTCTTGGCCGGGTTGAAGCTGACATTTTGTTTTTGCAGGAGACCAGGCTCTGTACTCTATCAGAGATAAACAGATCAAGGAGGGAGTGGCGCAGGGGGCCCTCCTACTGGTCTCTTGCGGCTGAGCCGTATAGTGGAGTGGCGGTGCTTTTTACCGCAGAGGTGAAATGCCAGCGACTGATCGAGCTCGAAATGGGAAGGTGCCTAGTCTTAGACGTCTTCATGAAGGGGCAAAGCCTGCGCCTCATTAACATCTACGGTCCCCAGACAAAGTGGGACCGTAAAAGCCTCTTTATGAAGATTAAGCCTTTTCTTTTTACGGGCAAACAAGTCATCTTTGGTGGGGATTTTAATACCATAACTAGACCCCAAGACCGAGGAGGTACCAGAGATAGACTGCCCTATGATGGCGCCGCGTTAAATAGAATAGTGAGTGAAGCTCGCCTGGAGGATATCCACATCAGGCATTCCCCAGGTCACCGTGGGTTCACCTTTCAGAGAGGTAGTGTTAGGTCTAGGATAGATAGGTTTTTTTTTGAAGGAGAATTCCGTCACCACCCCTGTGTCCGTGGTGGAGGTGGAGTTCTCCGATCACTGTCTAATTTTGTTTTCTTTGAATATTTCAGAGACCCTCCGGAGAGGAAGAGGTTTGTGGAGGCTGAATTCGTCACTCCTTGAGGAGGCAGCTGTAAGACAAGCCTTTGAGGAGTTTCTTCAGGATCAGGTACTATTACTGGGTCTTGAAGGTACTAGGTCAGAGTGGTGGGAGATATTCAAAAAAAGGGTGGCGGGATTTTTCCGCCGGCTCTCAAGCCTCAGGTCACTGGACATGTACCGCATGTACACTGCACTGAGGAAGAGACTTGGACATCTGGTCTCGACCGGAGGTAGCCAGGAGGATATCTCCGGTGTGAAGGCTTTGCTCAAAAGGTGTCAGTACGATAGGCACGCATCTTTGGTTCTTGAGAGGGATTTCGGGAAATACCGCTCGCCCGACCCCTACAGGAACTGTAAGATGTCAGTGACTTGTAAGACAGTAACAGGCCTGATTGACAGTACAGGATCCCTGACAAGATCCAGGTCAGGGATCTTGGAGGTCGTCAGGTCCTTCTACTCGAACCTTTTGGCAAAGAAGGAACTGAATCGGGATCGGATTTCAGGTTTCTTGGCTGAAGCCATTCCTGAGTCAGCAGAAGACCCTTCTCTTGGTGTTTTGATAGAACCTATAAGGGAAGAGGAAGTCGTCAGGACTATTGAGGGTCTTGCCCTCAAGAAGTCACCTGGCCCAGATGGCTTAACATCTGAGTTCTATCGGACCTTTAAAGGAGCTTTGGCTCCCCTCTTGACTGACGTGCTTAATGAGTGTCTATCCTCGGGCACTCTGCCGAAGTCAATGAGGAGGTCCGCCCTTATAGTTCTGTCAAAGGGTAAGGATCCGAGCCATATTGAGAACTGGCGGCCCATAGCACTTCTCAATACGGACCGAAAGATTCTGGCGAAGGTACTTTTCAACCGGCTGGTACAGTTTGCGCCCCGGCTCCTCTCGCCGGCTCAGCACTGCTCTGTTCCCGGTCGTAGCACCTTAAGTGCGGTCCTGAGTGTCAGGGAGGCTGTGGAGCAGAGTAGGGCAGGTCGGTGGAAGGGGTACTTGCTGTCCCTAGATCAGGCTAAGGCTTTTGACAGGGTGAATCATGAGTATTTGTGGTCAACTCTCTCGAGGTATGGCCTGCCTGGGGGGTTCATTCAGTGGCTGCAGACCTTATACGCTGGGGCTGAGTCTTTCCCACTTGTGAATGGTTGGGTTGGTCGTCCTTTTGAGGTGGGGTCGGGCGTCCGACAGGGATGTCCCTTGAGCCCGCTACTGTATGTGTTCGCCATTGATCCCCTGATTAGGCGGATTAATGGTGGGCCGGTGGCGGGAGTCAGGATGGACCTGGAGGGCACCGGCTCCCCTTTGAGGACAGTAGCCTACGCGGATGATGTCACCATTCTTGTCTCGTCACGGGAGGAGCTTGAATGGGTGATGTCTGAAGTGGACAGTTACTCGGAGGCTTCCGGATCAGCTGTAAACAGGAATAAGTGTGGAAGCCTCTGGCTGGGAGGGGGAGAGCCTGGTTTTTCTCTCCCGGACACCCTCCCAGAACCCCAGGGGTCTGTAAAGATCTTAGGCATCCATTTTGGCCAGGGTGATTACCCACTCCAAAATTGGGAAGGTAGACTTAAGGATGTCGCCCAGAGAGTTGATTGCTGGAAGGGTTGGTCTTTGACCCTGAGAGAAAGGGTTCACCTTGCCAAAGCCTTCCTGCTCCCGTTGGTGATCTATCTAGGTAGCGTCTGTGCCTTGCCAGAGTCTTGTTGGAGTAGGATCTGTTGCCTGTTCTTCCAACTGTTATGGGGGAACAGGCTCAACCTAATCAAGAGGGAGGTTACATACCGCACAAGGAGGCTAGGGGGGTTAAATATGGTTAACCCTGTGGTGTTCTTAATGAACACCTTTCTTAAGATCAATTTACCAAACCTCTCCTCCGAGGGGGCTCCTTCGTGGGTAGCCTCCTGCCAGGGGTGGTTTCGGCCCTTCTTCCAGAAATGGGAGTCAGGAGGGCAAGTGAAAGATCTTCGTGCACCCCATGGATATCTCCCGGTCTATGCTTCCCTGGTCCTGAAAGTGATTCGTCGGTGGGGTCTGGGGGCGTGGGAGATCAGGACTCAGTTGTGGCATCCCAGAGCTGGCTATGGCTGGGCTGAGGGTGATCTCTGTAGTCATTGTATTATTTCCTGTTGCTTCATAGCCTGTGTGACATAGCAGGGGGTCCTGAGTCTCACACAACACAGCGCCACCTAGTGAGCCTCACACATGCATTACACCTCCCATAGGATTGAATAGTAACCAAATGTCCAATGGGAGGACATTGCCTGGGAAAAGGGGAGGAGTCAGCTGATCACTGGGTCCCCATGGTAACACCCCTGCAGGAAGGTCCTGCGTGTGAGGAGTTAGAAGTGTGGAGTGTTAGGAGGAGGAGGTGAGGAGATAAGTGTGATGTCCTGTGAAGAAAGCAGTCAGTTTAGTGCAGGAATCTCAAGTCCTAGACAGGCCCAGGAAGGTTGGAGAGCTGACATACTCCAGCTATTCAGAAGATCCTGTCCCCTGTCTGCCTAGCCATCGCCCTGAAGGAAGTCAAGCATCATTATCTTGTCAGCATGAGACTGTGGAGAGAACATTCTGAAACACGTGCTCCATAGCAAGTGTAGCCCTATTTGGGGGGGGGGTATGAGTATTATCCCTCCCGCAACAGACTCTGGCGCTGACCTGTGTGTATAATAGGACCTGAAGCCTTCGCTGAAGGGAAGAGTGGGAACATATATGAAATATATCAGTGCCTCCACCCAGGATAGAGCCTCTGTATTACAGGGAGGATCTCTTCCTGGGACTTACCCATGAAATACAGTTAGTAGCCTTAACAAGGATCACTGTACTAATCTCACAGTCTGAAGAATACATACAGATACCACATAAGGTTATAACAGTAGCTTTATAAGAATCAACAGGGTAATAATACATACATACAATATACTCAGAACACAGCAGTACTACAACAACCAGCAAGTCCTCAACCGTCTTAGGTTATATACCCGGGTATATATATAAATATATAGCAAGAGTCCAGTGCACAATACCTCCAGGCAACAGAAGAGATGCAGGGGCCCCTGTGGATGACTGTGGATCCTCGGATTCTTCCAGGAGATGACAGACAGCCGATCAGGAGATGATGATGATGGTGAGATTCTTCACAGGCAGCAAACAGGGCGACGGTGCCGGCAGTACATGCAGGCCTGACTACCCTAACACTGAGTCCTTAACCTGCCAGCTAAACTACTAGTGCCACCGGGCCTCTAACTAGCTAGTTGGCCTTCGGAAGCCTAACCTATCACTGCCCTGAACTATATATATATTGATCCCTAACTACGGTTACTAGCTAGGTCCTGTGAGTATATAGGGGGTAACACATACCTAAGTATATACTGTGAAGTAAAGAGGAACAAGTGGCTCTTAGACTCCCCCAGACATAACATGTCTGTCTCAGCAGCTCTGCTCACATCTCTCCCCCCAGCAGCTCTACCTCACATGTGTCTGACTCACTGTATTTACAAAACAAAACTTGCACTAAATGCCTGGGGTCTCCGAAGCCAAACTGCAGGGGCAAAGAAGCCAGATACATTATATACTAGTAGAAATGGCAGTTCCCTACACTCTCCCTCTGGTGAAATCTTTACGTCACGTCAAAGACATACAAAGTCATAGTATACAGTCAACATTACCAATGACAATATCAATATGGTTGCTTTTGCATTTACAGAGTCACAACAGGTTAATAGGTATACATGCCAGCAGGAGCGAAAATTGGTAACATATTGACCAAAGTGGACACTGCACCCACCCAAGCATGATATAAATGAGGCTGAGTAGTAAATCTGGGGTCCCCCAAACTATCATATGTCAGCATAGGTGGAGGGTGTCTAATTCTCTCTCCTCTCCGTACCTCTCTCTGAGGTAAACTAGCATGTCCAGGCCCTAAACTAGGGTTGTCTGCCATGGGAGGGGATGGTGCTGGTGGCGTAGGAGAGCTAGATCCCTGCTCATCTGTAGACACAGATCTAGGTACGAATTCTGGAGTTTGAGGGTTCATAGGTCTCCCTGAAGGAGAAGATACTGGTGATCTAGGAACTTCAGGAGCCACAGTCCAATCACTCTCAGGAGTTTCAGGAAGGTCAGGTGGAATATCGGCTAAGGACTGTGGAGAATCGCAGGCCGAGCCATCATTGGAGATATCCATACCATCAATCTGAGGTACAGGCAACAAATGATTTCTATGCCAAGTCCTGATCCTCCCGTCCCGTCCTTTTATCTTGTAGACTGGTATTCCAGGCAACCGATCTACCACTGTAAAGAGTTCACTCCGCCATCGATCAGCCAGCTTATGTTTTGCAGATGCTCCCAAATTCCGTAGCAGAACATGGTCCCCAGGGTTCAATTCTCGGTATCTTACTCGAAGATCAAATCTCCTTTTATTTCCTTCATTCACTTTGGCCGCATTTTCCTCAGCCAGCTCATAAGCACTCTTAAGCGTTTCTTTCAAACGTGCCACATATCGGTAATGATCTTGATGACTGATACCATCGGTAGAGACTCCCAACAAGATGTCAATAGGTAGCCTAGGCTCTCTTCCAAACATCAGAAAGTATGGTGAATATCCTGTGCTCTCGTGCCTTGTACTATTATAGGCATGCACCATAGCCTCCACTTTTCGACTCCAGGATCGCTTATCCTCAATTCGTAAGGTACCAAGCATATCAAGTAAAGTCCTGTTAAATCTTTCAGGAAGGGCATCTCCCTCTGGATGGTAAGGCGTCGTCCGACTTTTGCGGATGTTCAACAACTGAAGTAACTCTTTGATCAGGTTACTCTCAAAATCCCGGCCTTGATCAGAATGCAACCGGTGTGGTAAGCCATAATGGATAAAATACTTTTCCCAAAGCACTCTTGCAACAGTGACTGCTTTTTGATCCTTAGTCGGAAAGGCTTGAGCATATCGTGTGAAGTGATCAGTCACCACCAATACATTTCCAAATCCTCTGGAGTCGTTGTCAATACAAAGGAAGTCTATGCAGACAAGATCCATGGGGCCCGAACTCTTCAAGTGTCCCATGAAGGCCGCTCGAACCGGGACAGTCTTCCTCTGCAAACATCTGCGACAGCACCTACATAGACGAGTCACGGTATCTCTCATTTTGGGCCAGTAGAATCGGTCTTGTATTAGGCCATAAGTCTTCTCAGGTCCCAAATGACCATGATAATCATGCAGACTTCGGAAAATCATCTTCTGAAAGCAGCTTGGAATAACTAGTTGGCGCCTTCCAGGGTGATCATGATACAGCACCACACGATAAAGTAGGCCATTGTCTATTTCAAACTTCTCCCAATCTCGTAGAAGTTGACTGCATTCAGAGGGTAGGGATGTCTTTAACATTTCTCTGTCTTGAGAACTCACTGCTTGATAAAGAGGTCCAATTAAAGGATCAGTCTTTTGACTCCAGATCATTCGCTTTGAAGATATAGAACAACTCTCAAAGGATCCTAAAGCGGCAGGGTAGGCAAACATGTCTGGTACAGCTTCGGGACCTCCCCCAATAGAGTCAATAAGCCGAGTTTCAGAAAAGGCTACTCGGTCTTCAACTACAGCAGCCATGGCACACAAAGCTCCTACTCCAGGACTTGGCACTTCTTCCCATTCATCCACTACTTCCGGACTAGGTAATCCCATGTAGTAGCTAGTGGGAGGTTCCCCTCTGAGCTATATCGCTTCTCCATATCAATGACTATTCCCACTTCTAAATCTCAGCAGTGCCTCCAAATGTAGCCCTATTTGGGGGGGGGGTATGAGTATTATCCCTCCCGCAACAGACTCTGGCGCTGACCTGTGTGTATAATAGGACCTGAAGCCTTCGCTGAAGGGAAGAGTGGGAACATATATGAAATATATCAGTGCCTCCACCCAGGATAGAGCCTCTGTATTACAGGGAGGATCTCTTCCTGGGACTTACCCATGAGGTACAGTTAGTAGCCTTAACAAGGATCACTGTACTAATCTCACAGTCTGAAGAATACATACAGATACCACATAAGGTTATAACAGTAGCTTTATAAGAATCAACAGGGTAATAATACATACATACAATATACTCAGAACACAGCAGTACTACAACAACCAGCAAGTCCTCAACCATCTTAGGTTATATACCCGGGTATATATATAAATATATAGCAAGAGTCCAGTGCACAATACCTCCAGGCAACAGAAGAGATGCAGGGGCCCCTGTGGATGACTGTGGATCCTCGGATTCTTCCAGGAGATGACAGACAGCCGATCAGGAGATGATGATGATGGTGAGATTCTTCACAGGCAGCAAACAGGGCGACGGTGCCGGCAGTACATGCAGGCCTGACTACCCTAACACTGAGTCCTTAACCTGCCAGCTAAACTACTAGTGCCACCGGGCCTCTAACTAGCTAGTTGGCCTTCGGAAGCCTAACCTATCACTGCCCTGAACTATATATATATTGATCCCTAACTACGGTTACTAGCTAGGTCCTGTGAGTATATAGGGGGTAACACATACCTAAGTATATACTGTGAAGTAAAGAGGAACAAGTGGCTCTTAGACTCCCCCAGACATAACATGTCTGTCTCAGCAGCTCTGCTCACATCTCTCCCCCCAGCAGCTCTACCTCACATGTGTCTGACTCACTGTATTTACAAAACAAAACTTGCACTAAATGCCTGGGGTCTCCGAAGCCAAACTGCAGGGGCAAAGAAGCCAGATACATTATATACTAGTAGAAATGGCAGTTCCCTACACAAGTATCACAGGATCCAGGGGCCAAGGCCAGACCTGTGGAATATCCTGCCACCCTGACTATTGCACCCCCGAAACTCTGAGCTATCAGGACCACATAACGTGAGTGGGGAATATTATGTACTAGTATCATGGTGGGCATCCTCCTATGAGCCAAATAGGAGCCCAGACGCACCTTAGGGCTGTAACACTGAAGTATAAGGGGCTAGGAACACCTTTCATCAAGTCTACCCTGCACCCCAGGACTTTGCTGTGTCACCAGGCGTACCCCGTTGTTATGTAATGAAGAAACTGTTTAAGCATTTGTGCCTCCACACCCATGGAAGTAAAAGTTCAACTTTACAACCGTTTCTGTGTCTGACTCTGCACCGACAACATCAGGGCGCCCCAAACACCACCAGTCGGCACAGTATAGGAGAAGCGCCCCGGGGGAACAATCACCACCAACATTTGTGCAGCCCCCTCATCACCGGTACCAGTGGTGGTAACGTGGGACAGCACCAGCGCTGCGCCCTCGTGCCCAGAGACCGTGACAAGTCTGCGCTGTTTGCACCCCGCAATCCCAACTGCAGCGTTACCTTCCATCTGGTCACCGCAAGAAAAACTGGCGTCACGAACAGGATACGGGTGTGTGCCATTTTGAGAAAGTCGCCACGAAAAGTGCGCCAAATTGTCTCCAGAGCATCGGTCTTTATTGTGGACTTTGCTAAGATCAAGTTTATTCCCTGAGAGTGCTTGCCAGAAAGAGGGGGAGCCCTATACCCCTGAAGTAAGCCCTAAAGACTGTCCTCTCAGTGTGTTACAGCCCTGGAAGAGTTAAAACGCCCAGGACTTGTTTGCTGCGCCACATCGCTGTGTAAGAACGCCCACAAAGGGTTAACTGTACCTTGCAAAAGTGCGGGAGATTTTTAGCACTGCCCATGAGGCCAGGAGACCCATCTGCCGCCATCTTAGGAGAGCCCAGAATGCTGAGCGCAATGCTCCAGCGCACCCATACAAGAAAGTGAAAGGCGAACGTGCCGGCGCCATTTCTGACTCTCCGGTGCCGCATCACCGTCCCTGCTGTGCACCGCTGATCTCTGGTCCATGCTGCAGTTGCTGTCAGTGAGTACTGTGCCTCCCTGTCCTTGTCTTCAGTCCTCCCACGGCCCCAGCGAGTGTTTTCCGTGTACAGTGTCCGTGGGGAGTGCCACCATTAAAGAGGGGGAGCACACCGTCAGCCTGCATCACAGTGACTCTGTTAATAGCTACAGCATTCTTAAAGGGACAGCATTCCAAGTTGTAGTCTCCATTCCCTGCCAGCAAGCAGTTGAGTTTCTTAAAGAGACGGCGACCTAATTTCAGTCATACCTACAAACAACATGACTGAGCAAAGTGACATTGTGCCATCTGTTTCTAGTGATCCAGCAGTGCCCATGGCGAGCAGCCTACCATTCTCCATGCCATTTTACCCTGGCGCACCATGGCTGCCGCGCTACAAAGGGGAGGCGCATACCCTCAGGGACTTTCGTGAGAAGATTCTGTCTCTCTTCCAGTTCTATCCTCTGAATACAGAACAGCAGATACAGATCCTGCGGGGCCAGCTTGAGGGTGCTGCAGCTAGGGAGGTCAAATCCTGGCCTGCCTCTGACAAAAGAACCCCTGGGCAAATTCTGGACAAACTCCAGGTGAACTTTGACGTGCGATCTGTCTCCGAGGTAAAGATGCGCTTCTTTTCCAGACGACAACTACCTGGGTGAGACCCTGCGGGACTATGCTTTATCCCTCCAAGAGGCGTTCAGAGCTGTGGTGCAAGTGGATCCACGTGAAAATGTGGACTCTGATAAAATCTTGCTTGACCGCTTCATAGAAGGGGCGGGTACCACATTGCTCCAGAGTCAGTTGCGAATGCTTGCTGCACAACATCCCAGCATCACATTTGCTGACTTCAAGGCCCTTGCCATCCAGGTCTTGGGACAGGAGCAGCCCCAGCCGAGCCCAGTCATCTGTGCTCCCTCACCTGGACCCTCAACAAGCATCGCTCCAGTTGTCCTGCCACTACCTCTGGGTACCTCACCTGCTGCCCAAACTGCGCAGACTACACCAGCAGACTCCAGAGATGACCTTCTGGCCCGAGTGGATTATCTGACCCAGCCGTCTTCATCGTCCAGTGATCCTTTGCGAAGTCTCAACATCTCACCTGAGTCGCCGCCCAGACGTCCGTCTTCAGTGAAACCTCCGCAGAGTGAGAGGCCATACTGTACCTATTGCCATAGATATGGACACACCAGGCCTCAGTGTTTTCAGTTAAAAGGGCCACCCCCGAGGCAGCGGGCCGCCCCTCGGGAGGAAAGAAAAAGGGCCCAGGGGAATCTTCAGGGCCGTTGCCCGCGTCGTGTCTGCGCGCGCCCACACAACACGGGGGGGGGGGGGGGGCCCCGGGGGGGGGGGGGGGGGGGGGGGGGGGGGTGGGAACCCCCCCGGGGGGGGGGGGGGTTGTTCTTGGGGGTTGGGGTGGGGGGGTTGGTAACACGGGCCCCGGGGAGAAGGTGTGGGGTGGGGGGGGGGGGCGGCCAACCCCGGGGCCCCCCCCCCGGGGGGGGGGGGGGGGGGGGGGGGGGAAGGGTGAGTGGGGGGGTGGTGGGGGGCCCCCCCCCCCCCCCGGGTTGTGTGGGGCTGGCCTGTCCCAAGCCACCCCCTATCTTCTCCAAACACAACCCCACACCCCCCCCCCCTACCCCCTCTATATCTTTTTATTTAAGGAAAACACGACCACCCCCCCCCCCCCCTCCCTTCGTCGGTCGTGCCCCCCCCCCCCCACCCCCCACCCCCCCCCCAAACCCTGAAGGGGACCGCCGCCCCCGACCGGGAAGAAAAAAAAAAAAAAGAAAAAAAGTGGATGAAGGGAGATGGAAGAAAGGGGGGAACAGGAGGATTACAACCATCACGCCCATGCAGCGCCCCTGAAAGTTGGCGACCGTGTATGGTTAAGGAATAACCATCGGAATGGGAAATTGGATCCATTCTGGGAGAAAGAACCATACAGTGTCATCTCCATACCATATCCTGAATCCGACGTGTATGAGATCTCTAAACCTGGGAGACAGCCCCAAGTAGTACACCGAAACCGTCTGAAGCTGTGCCTTAAAGAAGGACTACCCACAGAGGTGCCCCCAGCTGAGACAACGAGTACAGAGATCTTGTCACCTTCTGAAGCGAAAGAGAGACCCCCAACGTTAACTGAGCTTATGTGGGCGCCTAAACTACTACCATTTAGCTGTTATCCACCAATTGCTCTAGTGCAAGAGAACCCTTCGACAGATGATTTAATTGATTTCAGTGACTCTGTTCCTGATTCAAATCTCGTTCCACTTAGGCGTTCTGAGCGTACCACAAAAGGCATACCTCCAACACGCTATAGTGATGCCATGGTTGTCCTTGGGTAAAAGAGGTTAACTGTCTCTGCTTCTGTATATATGTTATTCCTGCTCTGATTACATTAATGTTTTTCCTGTGTGTATATACAGTATATATATAATATCTTGCCATGTAATATAGTATTTACACTTATATGCAACAATCCAAGCCATAGTGCCTGGCTCACCGAGCCAAGGAAGTTCTGTTACCCCATTGCGGTATGGACATTCGTGCTAGAGTGCCTACTCTTCCTTACAGAAAGGACTGTTTATTATTTCTCAGAGAGACTCTCATGATAATGGACACTCACGAAATTTGTGCCAGAGAGCCTCTGGACCCATTTGCACTACTGTTGTTTCTATATGGACTGTCTGATGGTACCGCCAAAAGGTTCCATAAGTCTACGTTTAATTATCTCTCCGTTACCCTTCAGACTTCTCATGGACATTCCAGGACTATGCCGGGAGGTCTTACCTCAAGTTTCTAAGTATTATATTTTTCTAAACTGTTAGTGACATTTGCACTTTATTCGTATTTATTAATGTTATGTTACATTTCTCACCTTCACCCCAGCCCGTCGCCGAGGTCGGCTCAGTGAAAGAGGGGGAGTATGTGGCATCCCAGAGCTGGCTATGGCTGGGCTGAGGGTGATCTCTGTAGTCATTGTATTATTTCCTGTTGCTTCATAGCCTGTGTGACATAGCAGGGGGTCCTGAGTCTCACACAACACAGCGCCACCTAGTGAGCCTCACACATGCATTACACCTCCCATAGGATTGAATAGTAACCAAATGTCCAATGGGAGGACATTGCCTGGGAAAAGGGGAGGAGTCAGCTGATCACTGGGTCCCCATGGTAACACCCCTGCAGGAAGGTCCTGCGTGTGAGGAGTTAGAAGTGTGGAGTGTTAGGAGGAGGAGGTGAGGAGATAAGTGTGATGTCCTGTGAAGAAAGCAGTGAGTTTAGTGCAGGAATCTCAAGTCCTAGACAGGCCCAGGAAGGTTGGAGAGCTGACATACTCCAGCTATTCAGAAGATCCTGTCCCCTGTCTGCCTAGCCATCGCCCTGAAGGAAGTCAAGCATCATTATCTTGTCAGCATGAGACTGTGGAGAGAACATTCTGGAACACGTGCTCCATAGCAAGTATCACAGGATCCAGGGGCCAAGGCCAGACCTGTGGAATATCCTGCCACCCTGACTATTGCACCCCGAAACTCTGAGCTATCAGGACCACATAACGTGAGTGGGGAATATTATGTACTAGTATCATGGTGGGCATCCTCCTATGAGCCAAATAGGAGCCCAGACGCACCTTAGGGCTGTAACACTGAAGTATAAGGGGCTAGGAACACCTTTCATCAAGTCTACCCTGCACCCCAGGACTTTGCTGTGTCACCAGGCGTACCCCGTTGTTTTGTATGGAAGAAACTGTTTAAGCATTTGTGCCTCCACACCCATGGAAGTAAAAGTTCAACTTTACAACCGTTTCTGTGTCTGACTCTGCACCGACAACATCAGGGCGCCCCAAACACCACCAGTCAGCACAGTATAGGGGAAGCGCCCCGGGGGAACAATCACCACCAACATTTGTGCAGCCCCCTCATCACCGGTACCAGTGGTGGTAACGTGGGACAGCACCAGCGCTGCGCCCTCGTGCCCAGAGACCGTGACAAGTCTGCGCTGTTTGCACCCCGCAATCCCAACTGCAGCGTTACCTTCCATCTGGTCACCGCACAGTCAAGACGTTTTCTTGACGACAAGGGCCCGTGGGGCCCCCCCCCCGGGCCCCCGGGGCCCCAAAGGTCCCCAAAAAAAAACTTTGGGGGGGGGGGGGGTGTTTTTTTAAAAAAAAAAGGGTTTCCTCGGAAGTTTTGGGATCTGACCTGGCGCTGCCTCCTAGGTAAGTTATATGTGAGGGGGAACTTGAAGTACCGGAACTCTGACGAGCGAGGCTGCCCTCGGGAGGAGTGTGGCGACATGCTGGAAAGCATGGAGCACTTCCTGCTTCAGTGCCCCTTCAATATAAGGGTTTGCAAATTGGTGGGGACCTCCACCGGTTGGCTGCGGCTGGCTGGCCTTTCCTACGCCGAGTGGGCCTATGGGGCATTCAAACACCCGGAGGGCAGGGACTGCCAAACACTTTTTGTAGTTAGTGCAGTGGTCAGGTTTCACCTATGGTCAGCACGGTGTTTAGTATCGACGAGAGGCAAAATCCTCCCGGAGGTGGAGGTGGTTAAAAACATCATGGTGGACCTGGTGAGGGTGCGCTCTCGGGAGTACGAGGGGCTGGGCGCAGAAAGGGCTGGTACCCTCTGGAGGGGGTTCACTTTTTCTGTTCCCTGAGGGTTAGATAAGGGATTTAAAGTAGGTTAGTTAGGTTAGGGCCAGATAGGGATAGGTAGGGCAAGGTTTGCACGAGGGGTGGGGTTTATTATTTTCTGATAGGGAGGGACAGGTAGGGACAGGGTAGGGACAGAATGATAGATAGGGATATAGCGGTAGGGCGAGTAGACAGGGATGGGCCTCCTGTGCTCTCTTCCTGGTGGAGGGCTGGCGTGTCATCACATAGGCATTTTTGTTTTGGAAATCAGATGGAAGGGTAAGAGGCTTGAGGATAACCGACCCTAGGCCCATGGGAGGTTCATGGGAGGGAGGGTTGGTTTGTACAGTTTATGGTATTGTGGGTTTTGTCCGTTATTATAGCATTTGTCTGGTATTTTGTTATTGTCATTTCTGTTATTTTCATATTATTGTACTGTTTCTATGTCCGTTGTTAAGGGTTTTTTAGGGGGGTAGGTTGTTTGGGAGGGGGGTTTCTTTTTGGGGGTGGAGGGCTTGGGTTTATAGGTTTCGAGTGCCTGGCCTGGCTCTGGACTATGCGGACATGGGAGGACATGAGGCGGAGAGCCAGGTCGGGGTTCAGGGGCTTGGTGGTGGGTGGTGCCAGCACCAGGACTATGCGGACATGGGAGGACATGGGGCGTGGTGCTGGCCGGGTGTGGTGAGGGAGGAAAAAAAAAAAAAAAAAAAATTTTCTAGTAAGTTTTAGTTGGGGTTTTTGTTTTATGTTTGTTCTATGTTGTTGTATATCGCTCATATTGGTTTTCTTTTTTTTTTCCAGATGATTAGAGTTTTGACTGAAGGATGGTTGGAGAGAGACTGAAGAAGAATGAAAGGCGGAGTGAAAGACAGAATGGATGGGGGCTGGTTCGCGCTTGGTTTTTGTTTTGATTTTTGTCCCAGTGTTTTATACTTATGTTCTGATGTTATTTTATGATTTTACTTTGGTTTCATGTATTGTGTATGATTATGGTTTTATACTGTATTTTTTTTTGGAGTGACAGATTAAGTGTTTGTAAAATTTTTCTACTTTTCTAATAAAATAGTTCCAATTCCTTCAACAACCTCTTTAAAGGATTTATCCATCTTCCTAATATTGATGGCCTGTCCTTAGGATAGGCCATCAATATTACATCTGCGATGATACAACAGCCAGGACCTCTGCAGATCAGCTTTTCCAGGACAATGCGGCTACAGGTAAAGGTAACAATTCTAGGAGCCATGCTGTTCACTTGCCATACAAGGTGTAGCAGTAGGTTTAGGTAGTGCAGTGGTGCACATGGTATAGTGAGTGAGCAGCATGGCTCCCAACATGTTATTACCTTTAGCCGCCCTGTGTCGGTACCGCTGATCTGCAGGGGTTCTGATGGTGGGCCCCTAGAAACAATTCCACTGGTGGGCCCTAGACATCCCAGTCCGACACTGGTTGGGGACCTCTGCTATAGCCCACTAGGAAATAGGATCTATCATTACATGACATTCTCAAGTCATGTGACTGGGCAAGAGAGACTGCCTTTAGTATTTAACCTATGTTATGTGTGTGTGTATAGCAGGTTGTGTGTGTAGTAGAGCTGTGTGTGCTGCATAGCAGGTGGTGTGTGTAGCACAGCTGTATGTGCTGTATAGCAGGTGGTGTGTGTAGCAGTACTGTGTGTGCTGTATAGCAGGTGGTGTGTGTAATAGAGCTGTGTGTGCTATATAGCAGGTGGTGTGTGTAGTAGAGCTGTGTGTGCTGTATAGCAGGTGGTGTGTGTAGCAGGGCTGTATGTGCTGTATAGCAGGTGGTGTGTGTAGCAGAGCTGTGTGTGCTGTATGGCAGGTGGTGTATGTAGCAGTACTGTGTGTGCTGTATAGCAGATGGTGTGTGTAGCAGTGCTGTGTGTGCTGTATAGCAGGTGGTGTGTGTAGCAGTGCTGTGTGTGTGTGTATAGCAGGTGGTGTGTGTAGCAGTGCTGTGTGTGCTGTATAGCAGGTGGTGTGTGTAGCAGAGTTGTGTGTGCTGTATGGCAGGTGGTGTGTGTAGCAGGACTGTGTGTACTGTATGGCAGGTAATGTGTGTGTGTAACAGAGCTGTGTGTACTGTATAGCAGGTCGTGTATGTAGCAGAACAGTTTGTGCTGTTTAGCAGTTGGTAAGTGTAGCAATTCTGTGTGTGCTGTATAGCAGGTGGTGTGTGTAGTAGAGCTGTATGTGATGTATAGCAGGTGGTGTGTGTAGTAGTGCTGTGTGTGTATAGCAGGTGGTGTGTGTAGCAGTGCTGTGTGTGTATAGCAGGTGGTGTGTGTAGCAGTGTTGTGTGTACTGTCAAGCAGGTGGCGTGTGCAGCAATGCTGTGTGTAGCAGTGCTGTGTGTACTGTATAGCAGGTGATGTGTGTAGCAGTGCTGTGTGTGCTGTATAGCAGGTGGTGTGTGTAGCAGTGCTGTGTGTACTGTATAGCAGGTGGTGTGTGTAGCAGTGCTGTGTGTCCTGTATAGCAGGTGGTGTGTGTAGCAGTGCTGTAAAGCAGGTGGTGTGTGTAGCAGTGCTGTGTGTGTGTATAGCAGGTGGTGTGTGTGTGTGTAGCAGTGTTGTGTGTGCTGTATAGCAGGTGGCGTGTGTAGCAGGTGATGTGTGTAGCAGTGCTGTGTGTGCTGTATAGCAGGTGGTGTGTGTAGCAGTGCTGTGTGTGCTGTATAGCAGGTGGTGTGTGTAGCAGTGCTGTGTGTGTGTGTATAGCAGGTGGTGTGTGTGTGTAGCAGTGTTGTGTGTACTGTATAGCAGGTGGCGTGTGTAGCAGGTGATGTGTGTAGCAGTGCTGTGTGTGCTGTATAGCAGTGTAGCGTAAGAGGGGTGTGCTTGCTGTATAGCGGTGTTGTGATTGTGTGAGGGCTGTGAGTGTAGCAATGCTGTGTGTGTGTGGGTAGAGACACACAACCCACTAGGAAGGGGTAGAGAGGGGGCCCCACCTTCATATAACGACAGGACAACAAATTTAAACTCTTTAGTGGGCAGGGTTGGCCACAGCTTTAATTACATTTCCATTATAACATCTGAACATAATTCAGGAACAAACAAGGACCCTTGTGAGTCATACACAGAATTATATATATTTCCACAATCCAAACCCCAGGCACTTGTGACATATAAGGGGAGGCAGGGCGGGAATTTCACTGCTGAAGGAGTCGGTAAGAGGAAGAGGCGGGTGAGCACAGCCCTAAAAACCTCTCAGGGCATACCAATAAAACCCTGCCAAAACTAGGAGGGGTAGGGGCGTGGTCACCTCAAACCCAGGATGAGCCACTAGCCAGTACCATATATAAATACCCCCCATTTGGCAAACCCGCATAGAGGATCCCAAACATGGAAAGGTGGGGTAATAGGATGGCAATGGGGAAAGGGTTACACCCCACCTGCTTTTACAGTCAAAAACACTTTCCCTATAAGGTTTGGAGTTTAACCAACATGAGCTGTGTGTCCTATATAGCAGAGTTGTATGTGTAGCAAGAGACGTAAGAGACAGCTGACAGGGCCTCAGGGGTCACGTCCGACGTTATTATGCATAATGACGCGACGTGACCCCTGACACTCAATCAGTGGTCGCTGACTACAGGCAGAAGTGCCCGAAGAGCGGCTGCGGAGCGCAGGAAAAGGTGAGTTAACGTTGTTTTTTATGTTTGTTATCTCTCTTGGCCCTCTGCTTATTATACTCTGGGGTCTGAATAGACCCCACAGTATAATTATAGCTAGTGAGTGGGGACAATTGGAATATTATAAAAGTTAGAATATTATTCTGTGTGCAGGGGCTATTATGGGACATAATACCATGTGCAGGGGCCGCTATGGGACATATTACCGTGTGCAGGGGCAGTTATGGGACATAATACCGTGTGGAGGGGTCGTCAGTCTTACAATTATAGACCGGCACTCCAAGTACCTCAACTTTGATTTTTTAATCGAAATCGGCACGCCGAACAAAAAAGGTTGCCTACCCATGATATATATGCTGGACAACCTCTTTAGAGTGTGGGGCTTAGGGGGGTATATTAAAAGGGTTGTGCAGGCATAGGTTTTTTATGGTCTAAATACCTGATCAGTACGGGTTCGACACCCGACCCCTGTAACGATCAGCTGAACAGAGCCACTTTCGATGCCCGACTTGTACACAATATGGGGCTGGAAGCAAAAACCTTTGCCACTGTATATTAGCCGGGCACCTTCCCTGCATCTCAGCACAAATTGAAATCAGTCGGCGTTGAACTACAGTGACGGCGCCATTGGGGGGACAATAAGGGGGTGTTATGCTGTATGAGGGCCAGTGAATAGGCATTATATCGTGTGGGGGCCAGTGAATGAACATTATACTGTTTGGGCCAATAAGGGCGCATTGTAATCTGAGGCAGCACCAAAAGTACATTATAGTCTCTGTGGGCAGTAGGGGGGCATTATACTGTGTGGGGCATTATAGTCTGAGGGGGCACTAAAAGTGCATTACAGTCTCTGTGGGCACTCTAGGGCAATATACTGTGTGGGTCCATTAATGTCATTATAATCTAATACGGAACTAAGGGTGCATTATAGTCTCTGTGGGAACTATGAGGGCATTATAATGTGTGGGGCATTACCATCTGAGGGGGCACTAAAGGTGTCTTCTGTATAGCTTCTGTAGGCACTGTAGGAATATTATACTGTGTGGGGCCTCTAAGGGGCATTATAATCTGAGGGGGCACTAAAGGTGCATTATAGTCTATGTGAGAACTGTAGGGGCATTTTACTGTGTGGACCACTAAGGGGCATTATAATTTGAGGTGGCGCTAAAGGTGCATTTAATATAGTTTCTGTGGGCACCCTGGGGGCATTATAATGTGTTGTGGCACTAAGAGGGCATTACATTGTGCTGAGCAGTTCTGTGTAATATATCGAGGGGTGCAGAATTGGGAGCTTGGTATTTTACCGAGCAATTTAGTCAGTGGTGTAACTATGGGAGGTGCAACAGTAGCAGTAGCTACCGGGTCCCAGACACTGAACCCTTTTCCACTATTCTAAATGGTACAAGGTAGGTAGGAGCCCCATTACAGATTTTCCATAAGGGCCCAGGAACTTCATCTTACACCTCTGAATATAGTGTAGCATGCTGCACTATTTTGTCCAAATTTTTTGACTTGTGAATAGGGAGCATGGCCTAAACATTTTGATTGAGGTCCCCAGAGACATACTGTAACTTTGTGTCGGGCCCCTGAAATGCCAAAATGTTATTAATGTAAATTACTGATTTTATTTTTATTTTAGGATTATTTGGCATCTTATTCTTTTTTTTTCAAATTTTAGGAAATGTTAGAAACGAAAAAAGTAATTTTTAATATTTCCCACTGGAGGGAGCCTCACCTGTATATTGTTTTTTAGAGGTTGTCTCAGACCCTATTATATTGGATAGTGATGATCTATTCACAGGATAGGTTATCAGTATCTGATTAGTTGGCATCCAAAATCGGGACCCGCACCAATCAGCTGATCTGGCTGCCTTTGGGTGCCAGAAACTAGATACATGGTATATAGCCAGAAGAAGCTCTGTTCAAGTAAACAGTGGAAGAGCTGCAGTTCTCCGCCTTCACCACTACAATGTATGGCTCTTTAGTGGTGGCAATGGGGAACTGCAGCTCTGCTTTTGTACAGAAGAATAACTACCTCTGGCCACATACCATGTATAAATATCCCGGAGCTAGTCGAATCAGCTGATCGGTGTGTGTGATGTGCATGTAGTTGAGTTGTGTGAGCAGTTCTGATATTAGAACACACAGTTGAATGTGTTAGACAAGGACTCTTGCTCCATCATGATCAGAAGTTCTATACCAACCAGAAATAATTTGGGTACTGTGTGGTGTATTAACACAGTACACACATGATGCTTTCTCTACTGGCGAACAATGGGAAATATTAAAATATTCTATTTTAACTTGTATTATATCCTGAATCAATAAAATTGCCCAAAATCATTAAAAATTAATATACTGTAATTTTTTTTAAATAATAATCTCGTATATATATAAAAATTAGTTTCTGTCTGTCTTTTCTTTATGCGCGACCAAACGACTGGACCGATCCTCACCAAATGTGGCACACATGTACATCAGGTGTCCAGGAATATTTTTGACTGGGTCTCAGCTCTAAAGGATGTACCGTTCCTGAGATATAGTATTCCCAAAAAATGACCAGCATTAGCTAATAAAAGCCTGCAAGTATTTCACTCATATTCCAACTGCCATACATACGGTCAAATGTCCCTTATCAGCCAATAGAAGCTCGCAGGCGCTTAGTCTCCTCAGACACACAGGTTTCCATAGCAATCAAGCTACTTATGACCTGTATTAGTCAATAGCAGTTCGCAGGTCTTTAGATATTCAGTCAAATCACGTGTATCAGCCAATATAAGATCACATTTAATTTACTAGGTTTCCATAACAACACAGCCATAAATAGACTGTACCTATACTGGATTCAGTGGCGTAACTAGGAATGGCTGGGCACCAAGGTGAACATTTGACATGGGACCCCCCGGCAACCGCCCCCCCCCGCACAAACTGCATTCCTAAACACACTATTATGCCCCATAGTGGCCCCTGCACACACTATTATGCCCCATAGTGGCCCCTGCACACAGTATTCTACCCATAGTGGCCCCTGCACACAGTATTCTACCCATAGTGGCCCCTGCACACAGTATTCTACCCATAGTGGCCCCTGCACACAATATTATGCCTCATAGTGGCCCCTTCATATAGCAGTAATAGCAGTGTTTGTGGGGTTTGTGGCCCGCAGGCCTTACTTACCGATCCCTGCTCCTGCTCACAGCCGCCTCCACAGAAGGTGAAGTGCAGGTGGCTGTGAGCAGGAGCGAGGATCAGTAAGTAAATATGGCCTGATACCTGCTGGTGTTACACCAGCAGGTAACAGCCTATCAAAAAAAAAACATCAGGGGCCCGCCAGGACCCCTAATGTCCCGGGCCCTGTGGCAGCCGCTACCACTGCTACCCCGGTATTTACGCCACTGACTGGACTGCCATAATGGATTTCAGCATTCTTATAAATTGAAACGTTTTTAAACTACTCATGACCCATGCAGCAAAACGCATGGCTGCTGCTCGAGCTAAAGAAAACTCTCAGCAGACACAAGCCCGTCTCCAATCTGACAAGGTATGTCACAGACTACAGCGAGCTGCTGAAACAACCCAGCAGACCCAAGCCCATCTCCAATCTGTCAAGGCATTGTCAGCCACATGCACACAGCTGCACTCCATGTTTCCATAACAACCCAGCCATTTTTCTTCACTGCTGTGGGTCAGCTTTAAAGGGGCAGGGCGCTGTGGATGACACTGTTACACAAGGGCACATACACACAGCTTTACTCCAGGTTTTCCATAACAACCGATCGCAGGTCTTTCACTGATATCCAAACTGAGATACACATGATCACATGACGCTTATGGAACACTGGAAAATCGCAGGTTCTTCAGTCTTGACATACACACAGATTTACACCAGGTTTCCATAGCAACAAAGCTATTTATGACCTGTATGAGTCAATAGCAGTTCGCAGGTCCTTAAATATTCAGTCATATGATGTGCATCAGCAAATATAAGTTCACATTTCATTTACCAGGTTTCCATAGCAACACAGCCATAAATAGACTATACCTATACTTGACTGCCATACTGGATGTCAAGTGCAAAACTGGCCAATTCTTATGGGGTCACTACACAAACAAAAAATGAAATGTATCTGTGCGAAGCCGGGTCCTTCGGCTAGTAATACAGTGCTGGCCAAAAGTATTGGCACCCCTGCAATTCTGTCAGATACTCCAGAAAATGGATTGCAATCACAAATGCTTTGGTAATAATATCTTCATTTATTTTGCTTGCAATGAAAAAACACAAAAGAGAATGAAAAAAAAAAGTCAAATCATTGATCATTTTACACAAAACTCCAAAAATGGGCCGGACAAAAGTATTGGCACCCTCAGCTTAATACTTGGTAGCACAACCTTTAGACAAAATAACTGCGAACAACCGCTTCCGGTAACCATCAATGAGTTTCTTACAATGCTCTGCTAGAATTTTAGACCATTCTTCTTTGGCAAATTTCTCCAGGTCCCTGAGATTTGAAGGGTGCCTTCTCCAAACTGCCATTTTGAGATCTCTCCACAGGTGTTCTATGGGATTCAGGTCTGGATTCATTGCTGGCCACTTTAGAAGTCTCCAGTGCTTTCTCTCAAACCATTTTCTAGTGCTTTTTGAAGTGTGTTTTGGGTCATTGTCCTGCTGGAAGACCCATGACCTCTGAGGGAGACCCAGCTTTCTCACACTGGGCCCTACATTATGCTGCAAAATTTGTTGGTAGTCTTCAGACTTCATAATGCCATGCACACGGTCAAGCAGTCCAGTGCCAGAGGCAGCAAAGCAACCCCAAAACATCAGGGAACCTCCGCCATGTTTGACTGTAGGGACCGTGTTCTTTTCTTTGAAGGCCTCTTTTTTTTTCCTGTAAACTCTATGTTGATGCCTTTTCCCAAAAAGCTCTACTTTTGTCTCATATGACCAGAGAACATTCTTCCAAAAAGTTTTTGGCTTTCTCAGGTAAGTTTTGGCAAACTCCAGCCTGGCTTTTTTATGTCTCTGGGTCAGAAGTGGGGTCTTCCTGGGTATCCTACCATAGAGTCCCTTTTCATTCAGACGCTGACGGATAGTACGGGTTGACACTGTTGTACCCTCGGACTGCAGGGCAGCTAGAACTTGTTTGGATGTTAGTCGAGGTTCTTTAGCCACCATCCGCACAATCTTTCGTTGAAATCTCTTGTCAATTTTTCTTTTCCGTCCACATCTAGGAAGGTTAGCCACAGTGCCATGGGCTTTAAACTTCTTGATGACACTGCGCACGGTAGATACAGGAACATTCAGGTCTTTGGAGATGGACTTGTAGCCTTGAGATTGCTCATGCTTCCTCACAATTTTGCTTCTCAAGTCCTCAGACAGTTCTTTGGTCTTCTTTCTTTTCTCCATGCTCAATGTGGTACACACAAAGACACAGGACAGAGGTTGAGTCAACTTTAATCCATTTCAACTGGCTGCAAGTGTGATTTAGTTATTGCCACCACCTGTTATGTGCCACAGGTAAGTAACAGGTGCTGTTAATTACACAAATTAGAGAAGCATCACATGATTTTTCAAAGGGTGCCAATACTTTTGTCCACCCCCTTTTTTATGTTTGGTGTGGAATTATATCCAATTTGGCTTTTTGACAATTCTTTTTGTGGTTTTCCATTGAAGACAAATTAAATGAAGATATTATTACCAAAGCATTTGTGATTGCAATCATTTTCTGGAAGAAATAGAGTATTATCTGACATAATTGCAGGGGTGCCAATACTTTTGGCCAGCACTGTATGTATATAAAAAGTTGCAAAGTTAGAAAGAATTTTTGGACTTTGGATTACTTATATATGCTGGCTTTGATCCAGTCCATACATCTTCTGATATTTCTATATAACATGTCACAAGGGTACCACAGGCTACTAAATGAATCTGCTTCTTCTTTACATGGGATAAAATACCCCCCTTTTAAAAAAAAAAAAAAATACCAGCCCCCCCAAAAATAGCAAGACCTAAAAAACCAAAATTATTAAAAAAAAAAAATGGGGGCCCCCTTTTACAAAAATTTTTTTTATATAAAACTTGTTTTTTTTTTTTTTTTATTATAATATAAAAAATTTTTTTAAAAAAATTTGGCCCCCCCTTAAAATTTTAATTTACCCTTTTTTTTCCCTTTTTTTTTTAGTTCTAAATATTTGGGTGTTTGCAACAGCCATTTCAATTTGATATATCTAATAACTGATGGACACAGTAATATTTCAGGATTGAAATGAGGTTTATTGTACTAACAGAAAATGTGCAATATGCATTAAACCAAAATTTGACCGGTGCAAAAGTATGGGCACCTCAACAGAAAAGTGACATTAATATTTAGTAGATCCTCCTTTTGCAAAAATAACAGCCTCTAGTCGCTTCCTGTAGCTTTTAATCAGTTCCTGGATCCTGGATGAAGGTATTTTTGACCATTCCTCTTTACAAAACAATTCCAGTTCAGTTAAGTTTGATGGTTGCCGAGCATGGACAGCCCGCTTCAAATTATCCCACAGATGTTCAATGATATTCAGGTCTGGGGACTGGGATGGCCATTCCAGAACATTGTAATTGTTCCTCTGCATGAATGCCTGAGTAGATTTGGAGCTGTGTTTTGGATCATTGTCTTGCTGAAATATCCATCCCCGGCGTAACTTCAAATTTGTCACTGATTCTTGTACATTATTCTCAAGAATCTGCTGATACTGAGTTGAATCCATGCGACCCTCAACTTTAACAAGATTCCCGGTGCCGGCATTGGCCACACAGCCCCAAAGCATGATGGAACCTCCACCAAATTTTACAGTGGGTAGCAAGTGTTTTTCTTGGAATGCTGTGTGTTTTTGACGCCATGCATAACGCCTTTTTGTATGACCAAACAACTCAATCTTTGTTTCATCAGTCCACAGGACCTTCTTCCAAAATAAAGCTGGCTTGTCCAAATGTGCTTTTGCATACCTCAGGCGACTCTGTTTGTGGCGTGCTTTCAGAAACGGCTTCTTTCGCATCACTCTCCCATACAGCTTCTCCTTGTGCAAAGTGTGCTGTATTGTTGACCGATGCACAGTAACACCATCTGCAGCAAGATTATGCTGCAGCTCTTTGGAGGTGGTCTGTGGATTGTCCTTGACTGTTCTCACCATTCTTCTTCTCTGCCTTTCTGATATTTTTCTTGGCCTGCCACTTCTGGACTTAACAAGAACTGTCCCTGTGGTCTTCCATGTCCTTACTATGTTCCTCACAGTGGAAACTGACAGGTTAAATCTCTGAGACAACTTTTTGTATCCTTTCCCTGAACAACTATGTTGAACAATCTTTGTTTTCAGATCATTTGAGAGTTGTTTGGGGGGGCCCTGGGGGGCCCCCTTCGGGGGGGGAAAAAAAAGGGGAGAACCAGGTGGTGGGGCCCTTAAAAAATTTTTTTTTTGGTTGGTGGCTCCGGGGGGGGGAGGAGGAAGGGGGGGGGGGTTGCTAAAAAAATTTTGTGGTGCGTTAAGTTAGTAAAAAAAAGGGGGGGGTTATAAAAAAAAAAAAAAAAAAAGGGGAGCGAAATTTTGGGGTGGTTTAATTTTTTTTTTTTGTATATTGTTTTTTTTTTTTTTTTAATATAAATTATTTTTTTTCTTTTATATTATTTTTTTTTTTTTTTTTTTTATTTAATAAAAATAAAAAGGGGGTGGGGGGCTAACAAATAAATATAAATAAATAAAAATAAATAAAATTGGTGGGGGTGTTTTTTTTTTTTTTTTTTTTTTTTTTTAATTTTTTTTTTTGGGGCCCCCTTTTTTTTTTTTTTTTTTTTTTTTTTTGATTGAATGGATTTTTTTTAAAAAAAAAAAAATTTTTGTGTTGTGGGGGGGGGGGGGGGGTGGGTAGTAGGAAGAAGGGGGGATGGGGGGGGTAATAGTAAATAATATATTATGATTAAAAAATATATAATTTATTTTAAATTTTTTTTTAATTTATTTTTATTTTTTATAAATAAATAAAAAATAAAAAAAAAAAAAAAAAAAAAAAAAAAAATAAATATATTTGTGTATGGGGTTCTGTGTAACAGCTTCATCTGTTCCTCGGGATGGAATACGTGAGTTGCGGCGACTTTAACACCTTCCTACTGATGAAGGGGCAACTTGACATCCTCAGTGTAAGGTAAAGTTTTATATCAATTCCACATCTGATCATAACTATCAATAAGATATAAGTTATTGTCACATCCTTCAAGTTTTATGTGTCTTAGAGGTTCTGGTGTTTTTATGGCAAACATATTATAGACATCCATTCATATTCTGGTCACTCGAACCTCGCCAGTAACCTGACCAGCTCCATCTATGGGATCTGGGAGGATTTGCTGTATGTTCTGTAGACGTCTATTGACTAGAAGAAATGTCTCAGTGTTTGTTGTGTTCTCCTCAAGATATAACACTCATTCATTGTTTTTTGTCAGATTCTACGCAGCTGAACTCGTCTGTGGAATTCAATTCATCCACAGGTAACTACATTTTTCATAGTACACACCTTAGAATCAGCCATGTTTTAATAATAGCTAATGGTAAAATTATCTTTCCAAACAATAATCATTTTTCCATTTACCAGGGACCTCAAGCCCAAAAACATCATGGTGACTGAATCCGGGCATATTAAGATCGCAGATTTCGGCCTCGCAATTGACAACGTGCTAGAAGACCAAACAGCCACTGGATATGCGGGAACACCAGACTACATGGCTCCTGAGGTGAGAAGAATGGATTATTCCTAGGTGTTACTCATAGTAAATTCATTAGTTATCTTGGACTATACACACAATCCTACATATGCACCTTACAGTTCATCTACAGTGAATGGGACATTCTGAAAAACATACCGATCCAAAGATGTACAAGACACAAAAAAATCATCACAGTACCCATAAGAGCATTATGGACCCTTTCAGTGCAGGTCTCAAGGTAGAGACCCTCAACCATGACATGTCAAAAGGATGTGTAAAGGTTGGCATGCCCTTAAATTGAAGAAACTCTGAATACTATGGTGATAAAAAGGTTGTTCAACAATTTGAGGAACTTAGTATCTATTCTCTTCTCCATGATAGATTTTGGCTGAGGAAGAGTATAATGCCGGAGTAGATTGGTATTCCTTTGGTGCCATCCTACGAGATATGGATACCAGTGGGCGCCCAGAAGATCCGACACTCAATGATTTATATTCGGGCTTTGATGACATCATTGAACAGGTCAGTAGTTACAAGCTATAAGTACTAAGGATTATACAATGTTATAGTAGTGAACTCTATGACAGCGGATTGACTGACTTTACAAGAAAACAGTGATAAGTGTGATTATGTTTTATCGTCTCTACGGGTTATATATATGGGTTTTGCTTTATCATTTTAGCTTCTTCAGAAAGATCCAGCCAAGAGATTGGGAGTCAACGGTAACATCAGAGATCATGGATTTTTTCAGCATATCAACTGGGTCTCCGTGGAAGCCCTGAAACTGACTCCACCATATGTGCCTGTAGTAAGTACACATCTAGAAAAGGACTGCTGTTACTACCATGTGGCATTCTTAGAACAAAACATTGTTTAAGTAATTTTTAATATTATTGAGTCTCTATTATTATAGTAGTATTCAACCAGAACAATCAATTTTAAATGAAGACTGGGATAAAATGTTGTAACACTAATATTACTATTATATTTCTTTCTCTTTTATAGCCACCTAAACTTCAGCATCAGTCAAGACCGACACATCTGATCAAGTTGGAAGAAGGAGAGGCCAAAAAAACACCTTTATCAGTGAAGGACCAGGCCGTGTTCAAGGGATTTTCTTTTTTCAACTTGGAAACCCTTGACAAGACACCAGCTCTACAGTCACCTGAGTAAGCCGCACTTCTGAGCCTCTGGAAGACCACCGTGAAGAACAGAAGGATGGACATCTCTTCAATCAATACCCAAGAAGTACTGGAAGAATGAAGACCATGGAGACTCCGTGGGACTCCCAAAGGAGAACACCAAAGATGGAGAAGCCAGCAGATAAAATCCTGGGCTGGCGGTAAGTATGAGCGGAAATACATCTGCGCTTTATTATAGTCATAGGCATGTGCCAATCTTTTTATGCCTACTGGTAATAGGATTTCCTAAAGCTCATGGCAGCTTCAACTTATGGTGCTGTCTTGGGCAAAGCAGAAATAACAAGGTGTGTGATGGCCGGCTATTAAGGGGTAAGGAGGAGGCCGGTTTTTTTTTTTTAACTAATATCTTAGCACATGACTATGCCCATTTTACCATTACCAGTAGCTAGATTTCCTCACACTCATGACAGTGCTATCATAGGCATGGGGAAAAAGGTGTGTGATGGACGACTATTATGGGGTAAGGAGGAGGTAGGATTTTTTTTTTTTTTTTAAGCAAACACTGCAGGAATGGAAAAGGCAGCAGATCCATTCATGCACTGTCAATAAGTAGAAGCACCAAAATATTTGTGCTACATTATAGTCACAACCATTTTATACTTCTGGTAACTGTATTTACTCTTGGTTTTCACAGCTCCAGATTTGGTGCTGTATTGGGCACTAAGGAGATAATAAGATGTGTGATCTAAGGAGGACAACAGAGTTTATTTTTTATACAAACCTCCCAGCCATAGTGCCCCAAAAGGTAATAATGCAATCTTTGGAACAAAACACAGTAACAGTACTAGCTGTTCTAAACAGTATAGTGTTCCTTACAGATACAGCACACTAAGTGCCATTTGTAGTGCTCCATACAATAATAGTACTCCTTAGCTCCTCTTAATACTGCACTAATGTATTTTTTTAATGTCCCAATAATGCCAACATTTATTTCTGTACTCATTAATAATACCCCCTTTTATGTATCCTATCAATCTTTCCACCTTGCCCCTATTGCATCCGCAATCAGTAATGATGCTTAGTTTGTGCCCCACTAAGTAATAATTCTCCACTGCATTCCCCCTCAGTAACATTGTCCTTTTCCCACTCAGTAGTAATGCTCTGATTGCACCATACTAACTAATAATGCTCACCCATTAAATAATAATGCCCCAATTGCAAAGCTGCTCAGTAATAATGCCTATTCTTGTGCCACCTCTCACTAATAGTGCACTCTCATGTGCCTTCAATAACTGATAATATCAATATTGCATGTGCCCCTAGTCATTAAAAATTCCCACTTATGCTCCTCCACTTCTTAATAGTGCCCAATCAGGGAGTCTCTAATGTCATCTAATGTACCTCCTTTGTTTAGTATTGCCCCCTCAGGTGTCCCCAGTCTTTAAAAATGCCCCATTTTGTGTTCCACTATGATCATTAAGGAAGGAAAATTCTTCCACAATTCCAATCCCATGGGAAGTCTTCTTCCTCTCTGCCTTTCCCTGCCTCGCACTGGCAGCAGAGTATAGTTGTATGACATCACCTAAGCTTACGTTTTCAGTGTTCTACCAGCGTTTCATAGTCTACAGGTCTAAAATAACAAATAGTAAATGATGTGACAGTGAGCTAATAGCTCTCTTTTCTGCCATAATTTTTAATTAGGCAACTTAGCACTTGTCTGGGGTTGCTGGGTGCTGAGCTGGTTATAAATCCCTACATTTCTTGCTTATGGCAGTCACTCAAGGATCCAAAGTAGAAAAAAAAAATCTACTTCTGGTTCAGACCAATCGAAATCCACATGGGTGCACCCCTGGAAGCATGGGAATATTTTGCACTGACCTATAACTGGATTTTCTTTAGTTCATCACAGCTCCAGTTGTTGGTACTGCTTTGGGAACAGAGAAAGTAACTAAGTGTGTGATCACCATCTATGAAGGGAGATAAGGCTGGATTTATTTGTATCTATAGACTGGTAACTAAGATGATAAGAATCAAAAAATTGTTATTGATATTGTACAGTAAATAGTTCCCCCAAACAACTGTGGAAACTATAAAATGTGCCTGGCGACAGGTGTTGTTCCTTGTTCCTAGCAAATGTAGCATTGAAATGTGAACAGAGTTTAGTTAAGTGATATAAATCTTCTCAAAGAGTTCTGCTGTAGGGACTACCAGATAGAACAGGGGAGAGGGATGCAGTATAAGATATCGATATGAAATTGGGAGGTTCATTCCATAGGTTCTGTAAAGAACAATATTGGGAAATGCAGAAAGTTATGAAAATATGTATCTCCCAGATTGCCTTTATGGAGACACAAAAGGGGTCATCAGGTTTATAATATTGATGGCCTATCCTTAAAACAGGCCATCAATATTAGATCTGCAGAAATCTGGCAATCCACACAGCTCACCTCATCTGTACCGATACAGTGCTGGTCTCAGCAGTGTTTACCTACTGCAAAATGCGCTGCTCACTCGCCGTACAAACTGTACCGGCAAGCGTAGGTTCTGCAGCACTGAAGTCCCATTGAAGTCTATGGGACAGCTCTGCAGTACCTAAACTCACTGCTACAATTTGTACAGTGAGTGAGCATTGCAGTTCATGATAGGTAAACATTACCAAGCGCTGTGCTAGATCTGTACAGGTGGTATCGGACCCCAGTAGATCTAATATTGATGGCCTCTCCTAAGGAAAGACCATCAATACTAGAAACCAGATAACCCCTTTAATTTATACCAAGCAAATTAGGACTAGGCTCAACAGAGGAAGAACTACTTTTCACTCTGGCTTATTGTCTGGATCCAACAATCTGATACCGCTTCTCCTGATGCTTTGTCCTATAGCGGTCTACACTTCTCTCATACCCTTAGACCTGAGAATAGCCCGAATGGAGAAGGCTTACTTCTTTCACCACAGTCCACTTCCCACGTCGTTCTCCCTGTACCTACACTCACCTTCCCATCATTTGAGATCCACACCATTAGACTCTTCCATACAAACTCCCTGCAAGTCATTGTTGCTTACTGTCTCCCTGCATCATTTAGCTTCCCAGCTTCCCCATTTCTTGTGCTTACTGGTGTACTACCTTTCCCAGCACACCTAGCAGCCTGGCTACCTTTGTGAGAGTACTCCTTTTTTTTTTTCTAAGGATTAGTATGTTCAGCTTCCTTCTACCAATTTCTGTCTGCCTGCGTGTAAAAAAAACTCTCGTTCTATATATGAGCTGGTCCTTTTGTCTGCTATGCCTGAGCTATGTTCTAGTTCCTGCCTGCCAGTTTGGGTACAAGATCTTCCATTCTGTGTGATTAGTCTTTGGTCTTTGTAATTTTTCTGCTACCTGTCCTTTGTACAGCTCTCAATTCCTGTCAGGTTTTTGTGTGTGCAATACCCCATTTTCCTTGACTTTAGTCAGTAATTCACATTATGTATTTTGTCTGTGGTGCACTGCTCCATAGTCCTTACCTGCCAGGTCAGCTGCTACCAAATCGGGACCACCTCAGGAGGTAGCGACCTGGCAGACTCCCCGCAGCGAAGTCCAGATCCCCATCTGGGGGTTAAAGAGTGAAAACCGGGTAGTTTGCTTGGACAACTCCCTTAGAGGTGGCCCTAAGCCAAACCGGTTTGGTAGCACAGTGGTCCACAATCCACTGTCTGTTACAATCTGACTCTTGGTTTCTATCTCTAAAATCCTCCTTTGGCTTTCACAACTTATTTCTTCATGTACTTGCAAATTACAGCACACAAAGAAGGCAATATGCTTGATTTGGTCTTATTCTGGATCTTTTCAGTTTCCAATTTTATTTGCTTCTTTCCCCATTTTTTACCTAAACCTTATTTCTTTTACTATCAGGGCCTTTTATTCTTCTCAGAACACATTTACCTATCACACAGACATGTACATGCTATCAACTCCCAGACACAGGTGGTAGCACACTTGGTATCCTCCATAAGAATAACATCCTCCATAGTCCAAACCTCACACTCCCCTCTACAAGATTACTATCCAGATTCTGCCATTTCAAATGTGATCTAAAACACATATTTATGGGCTGGTTTATCTTATTCTCCAATCCGACTCCTCTACACTTAAGCTCTCTGGAATAACTCCCTTCCCTTCACACTTGTATGAAAGTGCAATAGTGGTGATGGATTTATTCACCATATAGGCATATAAAGTCAATATATATTACAGTTCCAAATGAAGTGAATACAATTACAAGTGGAGAAAATATACGTGACGTTGCGGTCAATTCGACCTTCATCAGACTCTGATAAATATGCTCCAAAGGAGTGTGTGCAATGGAAGGGCAGGTGTCTGCATATGGACTGCTTTCCCTTCCATTGCTCCCACTCCTGTTGAGCATATTTATCAGAGTCTGATGAAGGTCGAACTGACCAAAATGTTGCCTATATTTACTCCACTTGGAATTGTATTCACTTCATTTGGACTGTACTATATATATTGACTTTATATGCCTATATTGTGAATAAATTCATCACCACCATTGCTCTTTCATACAAGTGTGAAGTCTCTTACTTACTGTTATTTACGGGTTGGGACTCTACTTCCACATGCCTTGCACAATAGTGTGCCACCTACATCCTTACAAATATGAATTCCCTCCCTTCTGTATTATTCCGCAGACCCAGTTGCCCTCCCCTAAAAATATCCCTGCATATCAATGCACTTTGTTTCTTGTACATATAGATACTGGCTGGTAACAGGCTCATGCAGCTCTATTATTGTTACCCAGATGGCTGGACTATTGTACAAGAACATTTATCTCTTGTGTCACCCCTTCTGCCTCATAGATTGTAAGGTCTTGCGAGCAGGGCCCTCAGCCCTACTGAATTGGTGATGATTAATTTATTACTCTGTAATGTCTCATATTGTCTGTATATGTAGCCTCTGATATATAATGCACTGTGGAATATTCTGCTCACTATATAAATAAAAATTATTATTATTGTTACCTGAATAGAACTGTCATTTTTGATATTTGTACGATTACTGGGTATTCCTATCTTATGACACATCTACAAGATTTGCTATAAATGTCTGATGGGCACGTGTCCTACCTTTGGGACTCTCAAGGACACCTCTGTCATGAACAATGGTCCTTCATCCTCCATTCTACCAGCTACTTCTCAGTATTGTAACACCCACAGAAGTGAAAGGAGAGAGCCATGCACGTCAGGGACTCCTAATCTCAAGATATGTTAGTGACCCACATTTATTGCAGTTTGGCACAACCATTAGTAGTAGCATTGCATTATGTTTTTCCCTAACCTGATGGCTAGTGCCAGGGCACTTGTCAGCTACAGTACGAGTCTTACATGGGAGCTCTATGGGAACTCTATATCAGCGCTGGACAAAACAAGCCTTAGCACTGACTTCGGGAAACCTAATTCTATTTGTAGATCTTGATTATCCATGTTTTTCTTTCTTTAGTTAGAGTAAAAACCTGGAAAATATAATATACAGTACTATAAAAACTTTCAGAGGCAGATGTGGAAAAAAATGCTACAAAGTAAGAATGTTTTCTAAAATAGAAGGGTTAATAGTTTATTTCTGTCAATGAACAAAGTGAAGTGAATGAACAAAAGAGAAATCTAAATCACATCGATATTTGGTGTTACATGTTATGTGACAAAATAGGGAAAGAAAATAGCAAATCCGTTTTAGTTTTTAGTTTTGATGTCAAGTTTAATCAATAAAGTACTATAACTAATATAAATTGAAAAAAATGTTTACTACGTATGTACAGTCTATCTTTAATAAAATTATCAATTTTAAATCAGCCCTATGTGCCATCAAAAAAGAAGAGCAAAAATTATTTTAGTAATTTAACAAATATAAAAGTTAGGGCCATCAAACCATCACATGCAAAACATCACTAAGAGACACTCAACATAATTTATTAGTAATACAGGGGTATGGAAATACATTGTAAGTGGAAAATAAAGTTGTAAAATAATAATTCCATAATGGGATTTAAAATGTAATAAAAGATGCAATAAAAAATAAATCTTATATCTTTTACATGTTCTACCAATTTATTTAACTCCAAGAGATGAAAAATGAATATATTTCTTTTTCTGTCATTTTATCTGGAACGGTAAAAGATCTAGTCTAGCTTATAACTTATTACAGAAGGGCAGGTAAAATGGGAGCATTACATTTACAAATTTACAACCTGGCTTCCTAACAATACGTAATACATGATTGGTTACATAACACATCATATTATACATCTACAGTCATGGCCAAAAGTTTTGAGAATGATACAAATATTAATTTTTACAAAGTCTACTGCTTCAGTTTTTCTAATGGCAATTTGCATTACTCCAGAATGTTATAAAGAGTGATCAGCTTAACAGCAATTACTTGCAAAGTCAATATTTGCCTAGAAAATGAACTTTATCCCCCAAAACACATTTCAACATCATTGCAGCCCTGCCTTAAAAGGACCACCTAACATCGTTTCAGTGATTGCTCCATTAACACAGGTGTGGGTGTTGATGAGGACAGGGCTGGAGATCAATCTGTCATGATTAAGTAAGAATGACATCACTGGACACTTTAAAAGGAGGCTGGTGCTTGCCATCATTGTTTCTCTTCTGTTAACCATGGTTATCTCTAAAGAAACACGTGCAGTCATCATTGCACTGCACAAAAATGGCCTAACTGGGAAGAGTATTGCAGCTAGAAAGATTGCACCTCAGTCAAAAATCTATCGCATCATCAAGAACTTCAAGGAGAGAGGTTCCATTGGTGCCAAAAAGGCTCCAGGGCGCCCAAGAAAGACCAGCAAGCGGCAGGACCGTCTCTTAAAAGTGTTTCAGCTGCGGGATTGGGCTACCAGCAGTGCAGAGCTTGCTGAGGAATGGCAGCAGGCAGGTGTGAGTGCATCTGCACGCACTGTGAGGCGGAGACTCTTGGAGCAAGGCCTGGTCTCAAGGAGGGCAGCAAAGAAGCCACTTCTCTCCAGAAAAAACATCAGGGACAGACTGATATTCTGCAAAAGGTACAGGGAGTGGACTGCTGAGGACTGGGGTAAAGTCATTTTCTCTGATGAATCCCCTTTTCCATTGTTTGGAACATCTGGAAAACAGCTTATTCGGAGAAGAAGAGGTGAGTGCTACCACCAGTCTTGTCTCATGCCAACTGTAAAGCATCCTGAAACCATTCATGTGTGGGGTTGCTTCTCAGCCAAGGGAATCGGCTCTCTCACAGTCTTGCCTAAAAACACAGCCATGAATAAAGAATGGTACCAGAATGTCCTCCAAGAGCAACTTCTCCCAACCGTCCAAGAGCAGTTTGGCGCTCAACAATGCCTTTTCCAGCATGATGGAGCACCTTGCCATAAAGCAAAGGTGATAACTAAATGGCTCAGGGAACAAAACATAGAGATTTTGGGTCCATGGCCTGGAAACTCCCCAGATCTTAATCCCATTGAGAACTTGTGGTCAATCATCAAGAGACGGGTGGACAAACAAAAACCAACAAATTCAGACAAAATTAAAGCATTGATTCTGCAAGAATGGACTGCTATCAGTCAGGATTTGGTCCAGAAGTTGATTGAGAGCATGCCAGGGAGAATTGCAGATGTCCTGAAGAAGAAGGGTCAACACTGCAAATATTGACTTGCTGCATTAACTCATTCTAACTGTCAATATAAGCTTCTGTTACTCATAATATGAATGCAATTCTATTTCTGTATGTGATAAAAACATCTGACAAACACACATAAAAACCAGAGGGCAGCAGATCATGTGAAAATAGAATATTTGTGTCATTCTCAAAACTTTTGGCCATGACTGTACTCCATTGGAACACCATTTTGTCCCTTCCCATGCTCTGGTTAATTTCCTCCATTTACCATATGGAAATAACCCTGAGGAGCAACGCTCCACCCCATTGTTGATCTCTACTTGTAGGGTTTGGTTACAGTAAGAGGTCGCTTACCACAAGTCTTGCCACATTTAGCACTGATCAAAAATCCCTTTTCTACCGTGGGTATAGAGAGGGAATTATCTCCATGAATAAACTAATTTCTAGGATTCCTAGATTCCCACACTCATTGGAGGAGATAATCAATATATTCTAACACACATATGACATTATTTGTATATCTCCAAAGGAAGAGTTATGCCCATCGAGAGGTTACCTCCCAAATTAAAGATAATAACCTAGCAATAACTACAGGATCAGCCTCTACAGATCAAGGATTGAGGCAGACCACAAGACATAATACATTTCTTTCTGTTCCCATACACTATACCAAATCCAGAACATCATTGACCAGATGGGAACAGCATGATCTTGCATTTGAACCCTTCAATTGTTTTTTTTTTACATGGACCTGCCCCACAGAAACTTGCCTTTAACAAGATTTTTGAGCTGTGGTCACACCTGCATTGGGTGACCATTAGGGGACTTCTCCCCTCTTTCCATTTAGAATAGGACTTTCCACTTAGAAGCAGGACTTTTCTCTCTGCTGATTTCAGGCGGAAACCCTGCATACCCCATTATAGTCTATGGAGTCCGCAGGTTTCCGCGGGTAACCACTTTTTATGCAGATAGGGTTTCCGTTCTTCAGGTCCCCAAGCGGCCCTGAAGAACCAATACCCAAACGCTAGTGTGAACCTATCGTAAGACTAATTTCTCATGGTTCATATATTACTCCCAGAAAAGGATATTACATGGGTATATACCCATCATCTAAGTGTTTCAAAGGTGGAACATAGGTTGCCAATCTGTTTCATTGGTTATGGGCCTGCCCTCTAATCTGGATATATTGGGACAGGATAGGAGGTTTGTCTCAGCTTGCTTTTTTGCCCTGATGGAGCCCCTATAGAAAATACTTGTTTGCTTGGTTCCAAATAAATTCAGCACCTCGAGCTGTTGCCTATTTGGGTTGCAGCGGTGAAGGCCATTTTACAAATATGGACCAACCTCAGGCTCCTCCCTTGAAATTGCTTCTTGAAAAAAATTATTTTTCTTTTTAAAATGGATTGGGTAGAAGCTTCCCTTCAGAAAGAAAACATGGTGGAAAGGTTTTTCAAGACATGGGAGGGAAAGTTTCATCAAACTATTTCCACAAACCACGCAGTCATACATACATTTCTAGTTCCAGGAACATTTGTTGTTATGTGATCCTCCAATCAGGGGACTCAATCTTTAAAGGGAAACTTTTACCACAATTCAGCTTATCAACCCAATCTTGCAGATAGATAGGTTAGAAACACCTGAATGAAAAAGAGTTTTCCCCTTGTAAATTAGTGCCTTTGTTGCCAAATTATCGCTGTTTTTGTCAATATGCAAACTAACTCTTTGGAGCAACAAGGGTGTCGCTATTGTTCCAGAAAAGTAAGAACCAACACCCACGTTGCTCCAAAGAGCTGATTTACATATGGACATAAATGTCAATTTCTTGGCAACGGAGGCATCGATTCACAAGGGGAAAACATAGTTTGATTTTGAAGACCCTAACATATTTGTGCGACTTAGTTGATATGCCTCAGGTCTGGTGTCCACGCCACCTCCTGTGGCTGTTACCATGAGGCACCATCCCCTGTGTCCATGTCAAGCCAGGTGGGTCAGGGTCCAGGTTGCTTTTAGGAGAGGCAAATGCCAAGGTGTTGGGTGTGTTGGTTGTGTTGGGGTGGTAAGTGGAGCCTGCCCGACAACACAGCTAACACATTCGGAGCCGAGGCAGTGCCACCTGTTGGATCCACACCACACCAGGGAGATCCTACATTAACCATTCCATAAATATGGGGTTGCGTCTACAATGGAGAGGTTTAAATCAGGTGCTTCACACCCGGAGCCTCAGTATTTTCTGGTGTTGCCTTGCTGAAGTAGAGGCTATGTAGGCCTCTCCTACATGCAATACTAACCCACCTGGTTTGTTGTGGACAGAGCAGGTGGTGCCTCATACTAACAGTCACAGGAGGTAGCGCCACCTACTGGATCCACAGCATACGAGACAGCACCTGATTTTACCCACTCCATTCTAGCATCTACCATAAATATAGTTTTAGGAGCTCAGCAGTGAAGAGGATAAAGTCCTGGTGAAAAATCTGTCATGTCACTGTCATGTGACCTGTGCATGAGAGGGCGGGGCTAAGATGTGGAGAGGGAAAAGTGGTGCCTGAAGGACCTGTGGGGGCGGAGCTTCTGTGGTGTATGAGGGGGCGGAGCTCCAGTGTTGTATATGGAAGCAAACAGAGGAGAGGATTCAGTGTTATCTTCATAGAGTGCCAGCTGTAGCCTGGGAAATGCTGAGACTTCTGATAGGCAATAGTAGCAGATTGGATATGCTGGGAGTTGTAGTTTTCTTCTTTTATACTCCCATTGGAATGTCATTTGACATCCCATAATAAGAGCCTTGACATTCTGGGACTTGTAGTTCACTCCTCCTATACTACCTTATTGTAAGGTCCCCTAAGGCTGGACCCTGAGTGGGCCCCAAAGGTCCCTCCGCCACATAAAATATACCACTGTTCTAAATGTTACAAGGTAGGGGCTTCATTATAGATTTTTTTTCATTGGGGCCCAGGAGCTTCAAGTTACACTTCTGATGTAACTGATAATATCACATGACCACTGAGATCAGTGATTCTCTGCAGCCACCATGTTGCGAGAAGGGGGCTTTGACGTCATCGCTGAAACGCCAAATATGGAATCTGTCAAAGACAACCAGAGGCCTACCACTGGACCGGAGGAGTTAAGAACTGATGATGAACCTTCCATTTTCATGGTATTTTATACATATTTGCCAATATCAGGGTGGATATATGGGAGAAAGGAACGTGGGCAAGGACATTCCCCTATAGGAACAACCCCCTTTTGAGTGTGTCATCCCTCCTTTTTTGTAAAGTAGGCATGTTAAGAGCTGGTGACACCCCTTTTTTGTGACATAACCAGACATTATGTGCCCACATTACATATAACTGGAAATCTGGTGGGGGATTTGCCCACTTTTCCTGGAGTCCAGGAGATCACCCCTGTTTATGGGAGACTCCCAGATGTTCCAGGAGAGTTGACAAGTATGACTATCCACCATTGCCTGCGATTAACTTATTAACTTTATTTTACCAAAAAACTTCTTTAGTACAAGAAACTTTTATATCCTCTGATGGATCAGAATAACAGATGACACTGCTGGCAGTGTGAACATGGGCTAATATCCAGTAATACCTGCCTGCTCACACTGGGACTGTAGTTTTTCCTCTTATACTCCCTACTAAAATTTTCACTGACACCCTATAATAATAGCCTGGTCATCCTGAGACTTGTAGTTTCTTATTATGCTCCCCTCCATACAGTGTCCACTGATATCCAATAGTAACAGACTAGTCATGATGAGAATTTCGTTCTTTCCTCTTATCCTATCTTCCTGTAAAATCTGAGCTTCTATAATAACAAGTTGGATATGCTGGGAGTTGTAGTGTTCTGCTCTTATACTGTAGTGCTCTTATATCACATAATAAAAACCTGGACAAGCTGGTAGTTGTAGTTCTCTCCTTGTATAATATTATCTACTCTTTTTCTCATTATTGTGATGTTCTGCAGCATCTGTGGTACAGTTGAAACCAGAAGTTTACATACACTATATAAAAAGACACATCTACATGTTTTTCTTACTATCTGACATGAAATCAGAATAAACCTTTCCAGTTTTAGGTCAATTAGGATTTCCAAAATTATTTATATTTGCCAAATGCCAGAATAATGAGAGAGAGAATTTTTAAGGCATGTTTATTACATTCTGCAAAGTCAAAAGTTTACATACATTTCATTAGTATTTGGTGCCTTAAAAATTCTCTCTCTCTCATTATTCTGGCATTTTGCAGATATAAATAATTTTGGTAATCCTAATTGACCTAAAACGGGAAAGGTTTATTCTGATTTCATGTCAGATAGTGAGAAACACATTCATATGTGACTTTTTATATAGTGTATGTAAACTTCTGGTTTCGACTATATGTATTAGAGGTTTGTATTAAGATGTTTTTCAGTAACAGAAGTATGTACTAGTTCAACAGAAGGTGAGGTGTATATTATGATATTCTGCAGTAGCTAAGGTGTGCAGTGTGAGTTTCTGCAGAAGATGAAGTATATATTTAGAGGTTCTGCAGCAGCTGAGGTATGCCCACACACACAATAAAATGGCCCCTTTTGCCCCCACAGACAGTATAATGATCCCCTTATGCCACCATACACAGTTTAAGAGCTACCATTTCAGTTCCTTTTGCCCCCACACATTATAATGGGTCCTGGTTTCCAGTGGCCTCTTTTCAGAGAATATGAATGATAACACAAAAACTTTTTCTCCACTCATGGTTAGTGGTTGGTTGAAGCCATTTATTGTTAAACTTCTGTGTTTTCTCTTTTTTAATCATGACAACCAAAAACATCAAAATGACCCTGTTCAAAAGTTCACCTACCCCAGTTCTTAATACCATGTATTGCCCCCTCTAACATCAATGACAGCTTGAAGTCTTTTGTGGTAGTTGTGGATGAGGTTCTTTATTTTCTCAGATGGTAAAACTGCCCATTCTTCTTGGTAAAAAGTCTCCAGTTCCTGTAAATTCCTGGGCTGTGCACTTGAGATCTCCCCAGAGTGGCTCAATGATATTGAGGTCAGGAGACTGAGATGGCCACTCCAGAACCTTCACTTTCTTCTGCTGTAGCCAATGACAGGTCGACTTGGCCTTGTGTTTTGGATCGTTGTCATGTTGGAACGTCCAAGTACGTCCCATGTGCAGCTTCCTGGCTGATGAGTGCAAATTTATCTCCAGTATTTGCTGATAACGCGCTGCATTCATCTTTCCTTCAACTGACCAAGTTTCCTGTGCCTTTGAAGCTCACACATCCCCACATCATCAGTGATCCACCTCCGTGCTTTACAGTAGGAATGGTGTTCCTTTCATCATAGGCCTTGTTGACACCTCTCCAAGTGTAACGTTTATGGTTGTGACCAAAAAGTTCGTTTTTTGTCTCATCACTCCAAATTACCTTGTTCCAGAAGTTTTGAGGCTTGTCTCTGTGCTGTTTGGCGTATTGAAGGCGAGATTCTTTGTGGCATTTGTGCAGTAATGGCTTTCTTCTGGAAACTCGACCATTCAGACCATTTTTCTTCAAGTGCCTCCTTATTGTGCATCTTGAAACAGCCACACCGATAGTTTTCAGAGTGTCCTGTATTTCGGCTGATGTTATGTGTGTGTTTTTCTTTGCATCCCGAACAATTTTCCGGGCAGTTGTGGCCGAAATTTGGGTTGGTCTACCTGACCATGGTTTGGTATCTGGGCATGTTATCAGGCCAAAATCACCAGGGTATGTGAACTTTTGAACAGGGTCATTTTGATGTTCTTGGTTGTCATTATGATTTTAAAAGAGAAAACAGAGAAGTTTGATAATAAATGGCTTCAACCAACCACTAACCATGAGTAAAGAAAAAGGTTTTGAGTTATCATTCATATTCTCTGAAAAAAGGCCAAAAAAAACAAAAAATCTGCCGGGATATGTAAACTTTTTAGCACAACTGTACAACTCTGTACAATTTGAAGGATTTATAGAGCCATAATATGGTCCAGTGCATGAGCTATTACCATTCCTTCATATTTAATATTTTATGTGATGGATGTAATTGCCTTCATATAAATTACATGGCATGCCATAATGCATGTATTTGAGAATATTATATCCCTGGCAGCTGTATGTGGTATTACAGGGCTAAATATACTATAGCTGTTTTCTGTTCTTTTTTAGGACATATACTGTGGATAGTTTGCCTTACTGTAGGGGCAGTCCACCTCTGCTTCATTTTACTGACACGAAGTTTGCCTAATGTACATACCAGGAATCCACGACATCAGCAGAACTTAGTGCAAGCAAATCAATCATAGATTACTATAGCAAATATATATAGTATATCAAGTTCACATCATGTGCATCCAGAAGTCTTTTTCACATACAAGTGAAATATAGATATATTAGCGGCTACATGTAAGGATAATAATCTGGACATTTTGCTGTTGTGTGTTCGTTGTCATGACACTTCTGACACGTAGTAATTGTCACCTCCATTTCTTTCTACACTTAGCTTACTAAGATCCTGTGGCTCTTACCCTAAGCGGCTGTTCTGGTGGTTTTGAAGATTATAAACTATGCCTAGTGCAAAGTAACAATCGTATAGTATAGGATTTCATATAAGAGGAGGTTAAAATGCCAGTAGTAGGCTTATACAGCAACATATTTGCAAATCCCTGTCAACTCCTGCTGTCCAGTTATTTTCTTATAGATGCTGTGTAAAGCTGCTTTCACACCAAGTTTTTTGTTTCAGTAAATAAATGCATATGTTTTACATAGAAACATAAAAACTGATGCATTTAGATGATACATAGGTTTAGTACAAAAAATGCATGTGTTCTCTATATTTTGTGTTCCTCTTTTTTAACTGGATAGAAGTATAGAAGACTGCACTTTTACATCCAGCAAAAAAAGGATCGATTTTATTACAAAAAAAGTGTGTAAACTTATGCACCGCCACAGCAGGGGCTGAGTGCTCTCACTGTTATCTATAGCTCTGATGGCAGGAGAATCAGGTCAGCTAATTTATGTTCGCTGATAAAGGCTACAGGAGCCCTGTCGGTTATCTCTCTATGTGAACACAAAGATAACACTGAGTCAGTTCTCCAGAAGCATGGTAAGTGTTCTATACAAACCTGTGTAATGTAATATACATTTAGTGCATATTATTTGATCTGCATTTATATTAGATCTCTAGTAATCATAATAAATAATCTCCCATGGTAAAGGTAAAGTCAATATTGTGATACTTCATAGTGTTCTGCTTAGAATGCTGGGGGGAGTCGGCTTTGACTGTTTGATGAAGAATACAGGAAATGAGAAGAGACTTTAGCAAAGCTGCTAAAGAGGGAGATGGGAAAACCCCTTTAAGAATATTGTATAAGTAGTACTGATGATCTATGGATAGCTGATGAAGGTTTTGGATTCCCCTTATGTGATGTGCTCATTCCATAAGCGTGGTTTGGATGACCTAGGCCATCTTTAACTGTTGGTTCACTCATGTGACATGGTATGTTGAGTGAAACTTTGCAATTCTCTGCAGCACTTCAATGGCGGTGCCGGAGATATCCAAGTGCTGTACTCGCCGACAACCACCAGTCCCTCCCACATTCAGGTCAGCTGCGCTGAGGTTGAATGTGGAGAGGGAGAAAGGTCCTGCAGCATTCATGTCATGGGACAAGTATTTCTGCCATAATTCCTTTATTTTTAGTTTTTGACTTTTTTATTTACCTTTTACATTTTTTTCAGTGGTGGTATTATGGGCAGAAATGATAACCAATACCTCGTCATCTGCTTTGAAAACAACCCAATAAAAGTGTAAGTGTAAAGAAAAAAATGTAAACAAGTGTGAAAATGAAAAAAAATAAAAGTAAATTTGAACAAATTGAATAAAGAAAGAAAACAGGGTTTCACACAAATGAGCCAACATTTGTTAATAAAATATATTACAAAATGTATTAATGACACAAATGCTGCCAGAAATGAAAATTTGTTCAAAGTTTAGTTACACTTTAAAGAGGACCTTTCACGTCCTCATGTATATGCGGTTTTACATACCGCTAGAAAGCTGACAGCACGCTGAATTCAGTGCACTGCCGGCTTTCCCGTTATGTGGCCCAGGGCTGGAGATATCCGGGATCTTAGTTTCATGGTTCACCGTCAGAAGGGCGTTCCTGACAGTCTAGGTGCGCTGTGAGGAACGCCCTCCCTGACAGTATTCCTCCATAGCGCTGTACTAGGGGGGCGTTCCTCACAGCTCAGCGTCATCGCTGGACAGTAAAGAATGCCCCCTCTGACTGTACTCGTTCCATAGCCCTGTACTGTTCAGCTTTCTAGCGATATGTAAAACTACATATACATGAGGAGGTGAAAGGTCTTCTTTAAGGGTACATTTACACACAACAGATTTGTTATGGAAATTTGTGACTGGCCCATTTATCTGAATGAGGCTTGCAGGTCTTTCTAGCAGACATCATCCATTTTATGGATGATGTCTAATATAAAAAGCACCACTCACATGGTTAAATTCTGGTTTTCCTTTAATTTCATATCTTTAGTGCAATCATTTCTTGAGAGCAGATACACAATAATAAAAAGTAAGAAACAGGAAGCTACTGCAATACATGTACTTTGTCAATGAATTACAATTCCAGTAGTCACATCATTTTACAGCATTGGCCCCTCCTACTGCAGGACACTAGTCAGCCAATCAGTGGCTGAGCAGCGATGTGTGGCGGAACAGAGCAATGCCACTCAGACAATGATTGGCTGACGCGCATGTACACAGCAGAAGTTAAAGACTGGGGACTTGACTGAATGTACAGGTGAGTATATACTGTTTGTTATTAGCAACCCTTTCTATCTGTTAAAAAATAAATGGAAGACCCCCTTTAAATACCCCTGCAGCATCAATGACACAGAAAAGAAGAATTATACAGTTTCCATTGAAATCAATAGGTTGTTACAGTGCATGTGTAGCCAGAGTCCTCCAGGAACAAGACACACTGTTACTACTCCATTAAATATGGTAAGTAGATGAGGGTCCTGACTAGAAAATGTCCTCAAATCTCTGACTTCCTTCATATGATATTCACAGATAAGAGATGCTCTTACCCTGCAGAGACGTCTTTGTGTACAACTCAAATGTCAATGGTTGCACTTAAAGAGCTTGTCCACTTTCAGACCAATATTGATAGACAATTGTTATTGTTTGTATAATAAAAACAAATTTCCAATATACTTTGTGTCAATTCCTCACGGTTTTCTAGATCTCTGCTTGCTGTCATTCATTCTGCTTACTTCCAGTGGATACAAATCAGTCCGTGGTCATGTGATTTACAGTCCATGGTCATGTGATGATCACATGTGCAAAGCTCGTTACCAGGCAGATGTCTGATTACTGTGCTGTGACTATAACGAGCTGTGAACCTGCCTGCTCATCACATGACCATGGACTGTATATCACATGAAATAAATTAGAAATTTACGGAGAGGGAAGGGGGGAGAAGTGAGCAGAAAATGCAGGAGATAACAGAATAAAACGAGACTTAGAACATTTCTGTTCAGCTCCAAATCCAGTCTTTCTCAATCAAAGTGGTTTACTCATATAAAGAAGTACTGATGTGTATACTGCATTTACAGAGTAGTCTCCACCCACCAACTCAGAGATTAGTGAAAACCACAGATGTAAGAGGAAATTGCTAAATAAAGCAAAATAAAAATCATAAAATGACTGGAAATAGGGTTATTCCTCATGTACAAACACAAGGCACCTTATCCTGAATAGTTAAATGAAAGAAGACCTTTCATGTCCTTAGAGATTTGCGCTATTACATACCGCTAGAAGGCACTGAATCAACTTTCCAACTATGCGCCCCAGTGCTGGAGATATTGGTGCCGACCTTTCTGACTAACTAAGAGCACCGATAACTCCAGCACCGCACATCTCTGGACATGAAAGGTCCTCTTTAAAAATGAAGCTGTTTATTGAAAATTCACTAATGCAAATCTAAGATAGTAGGCAAAGTCGGTGATAGTGTGTGACTTTCACCTTGAAGTCTGTTTAAATTTTTGAATTAATTTTCAGTATAAGCTGCCATGTACAGTGGGTACGGAAAGTATTCAGACCCCTTTAAATTTTCCATTCTTTGTTTAATTGCAGCCATTTGCTAAAAGCAAAAAAGTTCATTTTATTTCTCATTAATGTACACTCAGCACCCCATCTTCACAGAAAAAAAAACAGAAATGTAGATATTTTTGCAAATTTATTAAAAAAGAAAAACTGAAATATCACATGGTCATAAGTATTCAGACCCTTTGCTGTGACACTCATGTTTAACTCACATGCTGTCCATTTCCTTCTGATCCTCCTTGAGATGGTTCTACTCCTTCATTGGAGTCCAGCTGTGTTTAATTAAACTGATTGGACTTGATTAGGAAAGGCACACATCTGTCTATATAAGACCTCACAGCTCACAGTGCATGTCAGAGCAAATGAGAATCATGAGGTCAAAGGAACTGCCCAAGGAGCTCAGAGAAAAAAAATTGTGGCAAGGCACAGATCTGGACAAGGTTACAAAAGAATTTCTGCAGCACTCAAGGTTCCTAAAAGCACAGTGGCCTCCATAATCCTTAAATGGAAGAAGTTTGAGACGATCAGAACTCTTCCTAGACCTGGCTGTCCCGCCAAACTGAGCAATCGTGGGAGAAGAGCCTTGGTGAGAGAGGTAAAGAAGAACCCAAAGATCACTGTGCTGAGCTCCAGAGATGCAGTAGGGAGATGGGAGAAAGTTCCACAAAGTCAACTATCACTGCAGCCCTCCACCAGTCGGGGCTTTATGTCAGAGTGGCCCGAAGGAAACCTCTCCTCAGTGGAAGACATATGAAAGCCCGCATAGAGTTTGCCAAAAAACACATGAAGGACTACCAGACTATGAGGAATAAGATTCTCTGGGCTGATGAGACGATGGAGTTGCAGCATGTCGGGTACACCTGGAAAAACAAAACCTCCCAACAGAACTAGTAACGCAGCTCATACAATTCATCCTTAACCACAACTATTTTACTTTTGATCTATATCAACAGCATATGGGAACTTCAATCGGGACCAGATGTGCACCCCAATATGCAAATCTCTTTATGGCAGAACTGGAAGGAGCATATCTATCAACATGCACCACCAAACCTATGATTTACCTTCGTTATATAGATGATATCCTTGTCATCTGGACTGCAGGTGAGGAGGCCCTACTTCAATTCCATAATGACTTCAATGACTTTCACCCTACCATCAACCTTAAACTTAGCTATTCAGGGAGTGAAATTCACTTTCTGGACACCACAATATACATCAAAGACCACCGGCTACTCACATCAATATACTACAAACCCACAGACAGAATGGCCTACCTGAGAAACGACAGCTTCCACCCCAAGCACACAAGACAGTCTATTATTTACAGCCAGGCTATACGATACTATGGTATTTGCTCCAACAAAGCAGACCTGGACAAGCACCTCCTGGATCTGAGGTCGAAATTTCTCCGATTGGGATACTAACCAAAAGTGACGGACAACCAATTAAACAAAGCGGCAGCCATTAACATTGACCGTCTGCTCACATATAAAGAGACCCAAAAAGAAGCCCGAGTGCCCCTAGTTGTCACTTACAAACCACAGCTGGAGGTCCTACGAAGGATTGCCAAGGAGCTCCAACCTGTGCTACATAGGGACAACAGACTCAAGGACATATTTCCGGTCCCCCCTCTCCTTTCCTTTCGGCAACCACCAAACCTGAGGCATATTATTGTCCGGAGAACCCTGAAGGCCCCAATTGAAAATGGCACCTCACCTTGCCTGCAAAACAGGTGAATGACCTGCAAGCACATCCACACCGCTGACAGTGTACCTATCCCACAGTCACAACAGGTGCACAGAATTAGGGGCCAATTTCTTGCAATTCTTCCAATGTGGTGTATCTCATAATGTGTGTGCAATGTCTCACCACAGGCCTCTATGTGGGGTAAACAGGGCAGAGACTTAGTCAGCGCATGAACTCACACAGATCCACCATTAATAACAGCAGAACAGATCTCCCAGTGGCCGCACATTTCTCCGGAGAAAACCACTCTATTGAAGATTTGCGGGTTGTGGTTTTAATGGGACATTTTAAGACGCAGAGGGAGAGAAAGGAAAGAATGGGAATATAAGTTTATGCAAAAATTTTAAACTCTGCAATTTGGACTTAATATTCATGCCAGTTTCATATCACACTATGTATGAACTGTGAGGGTCACAAATCACCACGTGACAGCAAACAGATTTATTTTTTGACCGGTTGTAAATAACTTCTCTACTTAGATTGCATTTTTTTTTTAAGGATTCTAAGATCCTTTGAAGGTCCATGTCTTTAGGGTATAAAAAAATCTGTGAATTTTCAGTTTCTTGTATAACACCATGTCTGATGAAGGGAGCTAGTACTCCCGAAAGCTTACTATCAAATATACTCAGTTAGCCTCTAAAAGGTATCGACTGATTTCTTCACTCTTCCACTACGTTCAATGGCTAACACGGTACAACATTACTGTATACTCTTCTTCTATAACATACTATCTGCAGACTGCACTGCATTTTCCATGTGACAGGTTCCCTATAAAAATACCATGCTGTCCCACCAGATAAAGTTTTCCTGCCCTCTCCCAGTACAAATTTCTATGCGCCATATACACAATTTTTATATTACTCCATAAAGTAGCCTTTACATTGAATTATAGAGTCTTTCCTATATCAGGTTGGTTCTTTGGACACAGAATTCTGCAGTTGCCAAACAGAAATATGTTTTAGTTTTTCTCCCTTTAGGCCTCTTTTTTTTCCAGTCTTCGTGCAGCTTTTTTCAGATCTTTAACAATCAAATCTACATCTTCTGTTGAAGTGTCTCGGCCCACACTCAAGCGAATAGCGCCACGTGCTACATCAGGTGGCACACCGCTACTCAGCAGCACATGGGACGGTCTGTGTAAGAAAAATTTGATTTTTACAAAAACAACATGGAAAGATTTGTGTTTAAAGCATTTCAGTAATAAATACTGTAATATACTTTATTAACAAATTTTGGTTCCTTTCTGTGAAATCCTGCATTTCTATAATCTTTTCCTTGCTTCTGTGTTGAGAGCTGTTCCTGCCCCTCACTAAATGTTACTGTGTATGGAGTACGGGACTGTGTAAAATGTAGAAAAAATGAGGGTAGGGGAGGGTCACTACAAACAGTTATATCTCGGACATTACAAACTTGCATTTGGTGTCATAAGAAAGAGGAGATTCTCTAAGGTACTAAGAAACTAATGTTACAGTGCTATCTATATTATTTACAGATATATCACTGGTTGAAAACAGAGTCTGCATTACGATATTTACACACGTGGACAAAATTGTTGGTAACCCTCGTTTAATGAAAGAAAAACCCACAATGGTCACAGAAATAACTTGAATCTGACAAAAGTAATAATATAAAAAAAATTCTATGAAAATGAACAAATGAAAGTCAGACATTGCTTTTCAACCATGCTTCAACAGAATTTAAAAAAAAAAAAAACAAAAAAAACCCCCCGGAAAAAAAAAAAGGCCCCCCCAAAAAAAAAATTTTTTCCCCCCCCCCTTTAGGAACCCACCCCAAAAAAAAAACCCCCCTCCCCCCCTCCCAACCCCCCCCCCCCCCCCCCCCCTGTTTCCCCCCCCCCCCCCCCCGCGCCCGCCCCCCCCGGCTCCCCGGGTTTGGGGGGCCCCCCCCCCCGCGCCGCCCCCCCCCCCCCCCCCAAGAGGGGGGAGAGGGGGGGGGGGGGGGGGGGGGGCGCGACATGGACGGTCGCATGTGAGCGGAGCTCCGGCTAGAGCCGCTCATCCATCCTGAAATCCATCCTTGCTTACCGGTGCCCGGGTTCGCTGTCCGCTGGAACGCACTTCTGAGGCCCTCCTCCTGGTTCCAGAGCTCCCGTTCTGCCGGTGTCCTTCTCCGTTGGGTGGTAGTCGGTGATCGCTACACGTGGCCTGCGGCCATATACTCCCACCGCCGCTGCCGGAGCCGCTCTGTCCCGCGCTGCTGTGGCCTGGAGCTGGGGTGGAGCTGCCGTTCTGGGGCTGCGCTCGTGGGCCGGCCTGGGCTGTGCAGGCACCGCTGGGGCCGCTGGTCCTGCTGGCACCCGGACGGCGGTCTCCCCCTCTCTCCACGTGGCGGGCGGCCATTTTAACCCTGACCGGTTTGGCCATCTGCTGATGAGGGGGCGCTGAGTCTGGCGTTCCTGGCGAGCTGAGCCTATCTCTGACGGTTCCTTCTATCCCTGCCTGGAAGTTTGGGAGCCGGCATTCCTCTCTCCTGCTTGCTGCTGGGCACGATAGGACCATCCCCTGGCTCCTCTGGGCAGTAGTGCAAGGCAATATCTGTGGCAGCCATCAACTGTCTCTGACCCATTGAAGGTGTGTGCCTCTGTACGATTTATCGTCCTGCTGACTGCTTCTCTGGAAGGCTTTACTTATAATCCAATGACGGTTGCTGTATGTGCTACTGGACTGTTGAGTTACCATCTGTCCTCCTCTAGTTCCTCCTGGCAATCTATCTACTCCATCACTTCGCTACTGGCCTTCTTGGAGGCCTTACTTATAATCCAGTGACTGTTGCTATCGGCACTATTGGATCGCTGAGTTGTCATCCGTTCCCTCTTAGTTCCTCCTGGCAATCTATTTATTTCATTACTCTGCTGACGGCTCTCTCTTGGAGACATCGCTCATAATCCAGAGTCTGTTGCCATCGATACTATTGGACTGTTGAGTTACTGTCTGTCCTCGGCTGGCTTATTGGCCCTTGTGGCCTGACATAGAGGCTCCTACTGTGCAACTGCTATTAGCCAGAGACCTTGTCTATAATCCTCTGGGGCCGGCCCGGTCTTGCTACCATCACACCTCCTCCTCTGCCAACATATCCACCCGTACGGAACGCAGGAAGAGCGGCCGCCGACTCTCTAAAATGAGTCGCCCGCAATCAACCTCTGTCTCTGATCGCCTGAGGGGGTTCTCCAGGGCAGCATCCTCTTCTACATCACCATCGCTTGAGGAAGCCTCTCCTGCCCTTCCAGAGGAGGACCCCGAGCCCACTTTAAAGCAAGTTACTGGACAGCTACTGGAGGCGATCCATGCCGGCACTTCCTCGCTGACCGGGAAAATTGAGGAGGTAAAAATCGACCTGGGCCTGCTCCGTCAGGACTTTCAGACCTTGCGAGGCAGGGTGTGTGAGGTGGAGGATCGGGTCTCTCAGGTAGAGGACACTGTTAACCCACTTCCTGCCAAACTCCAGGAGCTGGAGAGAGCTGCAAGTTTGTGGACCCAGCGTGCGGATGACTTGGAGAATAGATTGCGACGAAACAACCTCCGTATCCTGGGCCTGCCGGAGCGGGCGGAGGGTGAAGATCCTCGGGCCTTTGTGGAGGGGTGGCTGAAAAATGTCCTGCCGGAGGCTCACTTCTCACCAATATTTGCAGTGGAACGGGCCCATAGGGTTCCGGCTAAACCGCCGCCTCAGGGCGCACCTCCTCGACCCTTGTTGGCCCGTCTGATTAACAGCACGGATCGGGATACGGCGTTGCGGGCTGCGCGCCAGGCCGGCGAGCTTAAGTACAACGGAGCAGCAGTGGCCATGTTTCCAGATTTCTCGGCGGCTCTCCAGAAGACCCGAGCATCCTTCGTGGCCGTTAAGAGGCGGTTGAGAGAAAAGGCTATACAATACTCCATGATTTACCCAGCACGTCTTCGGGTCGTCCATGACGGCAGGTCCCTTTTCTTTACTTCACCGAGGGATGTGGAGGACTGGCTATCTCTTCTTCCTCGATCTCCGAGACGATGATCCTGACGGCGTGTGGTGAGAGGTCCGATCGGACCATACATAAGGACTTATGTATTACGGGATGCTCTTGTTTATTGCATAAGTAGTTTTATGAAAAGTGCGGTTCTGTTATTATAGTATCCTGTAGTCTTATAGTTACCTGGGCTGGCGACCCCCGGGGCGCCGGTGTATCTCATTTACTCATGTGAACCTGGCTCTGTTGAATAGTATATCTCCTAGCCTAGTGATTATCCATACCTTTAAGACAGTGCCCCGTATACCAACCACTTTGGGTGCACTTCTTCCCCCGTTAATTGTAGCCACGGTTAATTTAACAAATATTGTTTGTTTATGCCAGTAGTATGTCTTACACCCTTTAGGGGTGTAATGGTTCATTTCGTTTGTATATTGTTCTTAGGTTGCTGCACACCACTTTGTGTCTCACTCAGCCACGCACTACACACTCATAGGCGGGTCACTTTTGGGGTCCTGAATTGCCATGATTACATTACACTCTTAGACGACCATGGCGTCCTTTAGTGTACTATCTTGGAATGTGAGGGGCCTGGGTAGCCCACGAAAGAGGTCGTTGGTTTTCTCTCAGATTAGGAGGGCTGACCCACACCTCATATGCCTTCAGGAAACTCATTTGGTTCCAGATAATTCCAGGCGACTTCAGAAGCCATGGGTTCAGTGGGCGGCTCACTCTACACACACTTCCTATTCCAGGGGGGTGTCCATCTTGGTGCATCGTAGACTCAGGTGGGAGCCAGGCCTCATTGTAAGGGACCCCGAGGGACGATACGTTTTTGTCCAGGCCTGGGTTGACTCTGTCCTGTATGTTATCCTGGGTGTGTACTTGCCACCGGCGTCTGATCTTGCTGTGCTCCAGCAGGCTGCGCAGTTTGCGACCCGATTCCCTGGGGCTATTGCATTATGTTTGGGTGACTTTAACAAAGTTATGGATATTGCATTGGATCGGTTCTCCGCGGAGCCAGGTTCCCCCCTCTCTGCCTCGCCCTACTACAATGGCCGGAGTGATCCGTGAATTGGGGTGGTTGGATTTGTGGCGGGTCCGGTTTCCGGAGGCCCGCACCTTTTCCTGTCACTCTGCCAACAGACATACTCTGTCCAGGATTGACCATGCTTTTGGAAATACTAAAGCATATTCTTTGTTGCAGACCATATCCTATTTACCCAGGGCAGTGTCTGATCATTCCCCGTTGTTGGTCCAATTAAATAGTAGTACAGCTGCTAAGCCACGACAGGGTTGGCGAATCCACCCATTTTGGTTGAAACTATTTGTACCACATGATCGAATACCTGATCAACTTCAGACGTTTTTGACCATTAATTCCCCAAACACTTCTCCGCTCCTCTTATGGGAAACTATGAAGGCATATCTTAGGGGTTGTATTAAGTCCTCCATTTCCTTTGTAAAGAGGGAATCCTCGCTGTTGGAGACCACCTTGGCGACCCAGTGTGCCTCGCTCGAAGCCGCATACGTGGCTAATCCAACTGATGAGGCTAGGTCTCAATGGTTGCAGACGGGTAGACAATATCTGCATATACTGCATGACAAGGCACGTAGGTCTCTGTTTTTTAGCAAACAGAAGTTTTACGAACTCGGCAACCAGTCGAGCAGCTTTTTAGCTCAACTAATACATCAAAACACAGCCTCACCTGCCATACTACGAGTGCATTCAGAGACGGGGGGAGGTACTGTCCAATAGCTTGGCCATTAGTGACAGATTTTATAGGTATTACAGTGAGTTATACCTCTCCAAGCTTAGAGTCACTGACGGAGAGCTTGCCACCTATTTGGGCTTGATCCCCCTTCCTACACTGTCAGAAGACCAACGTGAATTTTTAGATTCCCCTTTTACGCTAGAGGAGCTATCGGGTGCCCTGGCAGATATGGCAAGGGGCAAATCGCCGGGTCCGGACGGCATCCCGGTGGAGGTTTATGCCCAGTATGGGGGCCTGCTTCTCCCGGTGTTGCTTGACTGTTATAACGCTGCCTTTGTGGGTCGCAGTCTCCCGGAGTCCTTTTATGACGCCACCATTATCCTGTTACTTAAGCCCGACAAGGATCCGCTGGACTGTGGCTCATATAGGCCTATATCACTGCTTAATATAGATTATAAACTCCTTACTAAAATGTTGGCGAAAAGGCTAAATTCTGTTGTTCTCGACCTTGTCCATCCGGATCAGACAGGCTTTATGCCTGGAAAATCCACATCGGATAATCTTAGAAGGGCTCAGGTGATAACTCAGATTGGGGCATCATCCTCACATGACTGGGCGATGGCTTCTTTAGATGCAACAAAGGCGTTCGACTCTGTCGAGTGGCCTTTTCTATTGCAGGTGTTGCGAGGATACGGATTTGGAGAGGGGTTTGTTACCTGGATTTCCCTTCTATACTGTTCCCCTAGAGCGGCACTGTCCATTAATGGCGCGTTGTCTTCCTACTTTCCTTTGGGTAGGGGTACAAGACAAGGATGTCCATTGTCACCGCTACTGTTTGCTCTGGCGGTGGAACCCTTGGCAATACTGCTTCGGAATGACCCCATATATAAAGGCATAGTGATAGGCACCCGGGAGGAGAGAACAGCACTATATGCCGATGACTTACTCCTGTTTATGAGCGACCCCTCCCGGTCTCTGCCCAGAGCCATGGCTATAATTGATGAATTTGGTAATTATTCTGGCCTACGGACCAATTGGGCTAAGTCCTCATACATGCATATTGGCCGTGCGTCAAGTGTAGCTGAGGGGAATGTGGTATGTGGATTGACTACAGTCTCAACCTGCAAATATCTGGGCATCTTTATATCTAGGGACCATAGGTGTTTTTTGGAACAGAACATCTTTCCGCTCATCTCGCACTTTAGGGTTAAGTTTAATCTTTGGGCTACACTGCCTTTGTCGGTGGCTGGTAGAATCAACCTAGTTAAAATGATAGTACTACCCAAATGTCTATATGCTATAAGCCATTCTGCTGTGTCCGTGCCCCTTAGATTTTTTAAACAAATGGACTCCCTCATTATCTCCTTTATATGGGGAAACTCTAGATCTAAGCTTAGGTTGTCATCTCTACAACGACCGAAGCAGCTCGGGGGCACATCACTCCCTGATCTGTTTCTTTACTACCTGGCAGGACAGCTCCGTTTTATTAGGAAGTGGCTCTCATCTGATTCCCTACCGGGGTCCGAGGCACATCTGGCTCACCACCTGGGTCTGCATAATCTGTGGCCGGTGTTGGAACACCCGGCCTTGTTTAGGGGGAAATTGTTGCCCATCCATGCCCTGGCGGGACAGGTCTGGCGTCAGGCGAAAAAGGTGTCCACTTATTCTGATATACCTGCGGAGACCCCGCTTTGGCACAACCCTGGTCTGCCGACGTTATTTGCCCTGCCTGGCGCCCGGGCCTGGTCGCAGTATGGCGTGTCCTCTCTTAGTGACCTGTACATACAAGGGGTTTTTAAAACGTTTGACTCGCTAAGCTCCTCCTATGGCATCCCTAGAACGCAGTTCTTTAGATATCTACAGATTAGACATGCACTTTCTTCTCAGTTCCCGGATCGATTGGACAATATATCTGAGTATCCGCTTATCGGCATACTTCGCTCACAGGGCCCTGGGGGTTTGATATCTACTTTATATGCACATCTGATACAGGCCAAGGTGTCCACTTTGGACGCCCCGGCCTTGACGCGATGGAGCATAAATATCCCAACTCTCACAGATGAGATGTTTCAAGATATCCTTGAATCTCCTCAACATGTGTCACCTTCAGCTAACAACAAACTGATTCAAACGTATATTCTACACCAATGTTACTTGACACCTTCCCGTCTATACAAAATGGGACGTCTGCCCAACCCCGGATGCCTTAGGTGTCTTTGTCCACAGGCAGACTTTTGGCATATGATTTGGGAATGTCCGATCATACAATGTTTTTGGAAAGGGGTCGTGGATCTCCTGGCGGAAGTTCTGGCTAAACCTATACCATTAACCCCAGAGATATGCCTTTTCGGCGTATTAGATGAAGAAATATGGCAACACCATGTTAGAATCCTTTTGAGGGAGTCTTTATTTTATGCTAGGAAAGCTATCGCACTGCGATGGATGGCTCCGAAACCCCCATCAGTATCTCAGTGGAAGAAACTTGTTAATACTGTTCTTCCTTATAACCAGATTGTGTATAAAGGGAGAGGGTGCCCTCAGAAATTCCATAAGGTGTGGGGAACATGGTGCAATTCTCCGGTAACCCAATATACGGCTCCCTCATTGCGCTCTGCCATTAATTTACTCATGCCGTGAGGGGCGCGAGACACCAGGAGTATCCACGACCTCTCATTTTGGAGTGTATCCTTGTTGTTACCCTTGACTTATTGACTGCATGTTTTGTACATGATAACTGATGTATACAGTATTACGCATGTCCTGATTATATTCTTTCTGTACCGAGTCTACGTTATATGGTCCGGATGGGACGAGGACCTGGCGAGGTGGGATGTGGTGCGTTGAGTGAATTTACATTGAAATTCTCGTTTTTTGGTGCGCAACATGTTATGTATTTGTTTTGATTTCTTTTCCTTTGTCTGATACGCAATTTTCAATAAAACGAGTTTAAAAAAAAAAACGCCCAAAAAGAAAGAGGGGGGGGCCCAAAAAGGCCCCCCCAAAAAAAACCCCCGTTTTCCCCCCCCCCCCTTTTGGGGGGTTTTTTGTGGGGGGTTGGGGGGGGTCATCCTGTTGGACCCCCCCCCCCCGGCGGCGGGGGCGAACTTTCTTTCTGGGGGGGGGCCACCTCTCTCTCCCTCCCCTTTTTAATTTTTTGTTTTTTTTTTTTCCCCCCTGGTATTGATTCCCGCCGGGGGTGGGGGGGGGGGGGCGCCGGAGCAAAAAAATATTTTTTTTTTTTTTTTTTTTGGGGGTGTGTGTTTTTTTTTTTATTTTATTTTTTTTTTTTTTTTTTTTGTTGGGGGCGGTGTTTTTTTTAATTTTTTTTTTTTTTTTTTTTTTTTTTTCCAAAGGACATTCTCCCAGAAGCTTTGTGGCTTGTCAACATGTAGTTTGGCAAATTCCAGTTTTGTCAAATTCAAGTTATTTCTGTGACCATTGTAGGTATTTTTTTCATTAAACGAGGGGTACCAACAATTTTGTCCACGTGTGTATATGCACCATGCTTAAAGAGGACCTTTCATGTCCTCAGGCATAAGCAGTTTTATATACCACTATAAATCTGACAGTGTGATGAATTCAGCACACTGTCGGCTTTCCCGTTATGTGCCCTGGGGCTGGAGATATCGGTGCAATTAGTTTTTTGCCCCATCGTCAGAAGGGCGTTTCTGACAGTCTAGCTGGGCTATGAGGAGAGCCCCCCTTGACTGTACTCGTCCATAGCCCTGTACTGGGGGGAGGTGTTCCTCACAGCTCAGCGTCATCACTGGGCGGTAAGGAATGCAATGAATTCAGCACACTGTCAGCTTTCTAGCGGTATATAAAACCGCATGGGCCTGAGGACATGAAAGGGCCTCTTTAATATATATGATATAAATATTCCAATCCCGACTGTGTTTTCAACCAGTGGTATCTCTGGAAATAATTTAGATAGCACTGCAACCTTAGTGTCATATAAAAGAAGAGAATATCCTCTTTCATATGACACCAAAAACAAGTCTGAGATATTCCTGTTTCAAGTGACCCTCCCCTACTCTCATTCTCTTTACGTTTTACACAGCCCCGTACTCTAATACAACATACACAGTAACATTAAGTGAGAGGCAGGAACAGCTCTCAATACAGAAGCAAGGGAGAGAATAAAGAGGCAGGATTTCATAGAAAGGAAAAAAAAAATGTTAATAAAGTATATTACAAAATGTGTTAATGACACAAATACTGCCAGAAAATCAAAAGTTGTCCGAAAGCTTAGATTAGGTTTTGCAAATAGCCTTAATTAAAATGAGAAATTATATTGTATTTACAGTTCCTAAAAAGACCTATTTATCTGCATAGGAATTGTGAAAGGGCTACATAAAAAGACTGTGCAGAGTTATAGCAGCATCCAAAACCGCCCCCTCATGCAGTATAATTGTGTGTTCATTGGTGACTGCACATGGGAAAGGTTTTGGCCGATTACGGTGAACATGCACCCTTATTTCTCTGTTTCTTGTTAACCTAGCTAATGCACTCAGGATCAAACTACAGGTGCTGTGTTTGTAGTCTGTTGAATTCTGCAAGAAGACTAAGCTCAACATGTATTCACAGACTGTAAAGATTAGTCCAATAACATAACCTTCCCACTTACTATAGATCAATATCATGCTAAGAAAAAAAAACATCAGCTAGAGGAAAAATTCAGTGTCTGACTTCCAATGAAATCAATGGAGGCTGGTTTCAAGCAGACTTTACAGCTGATTATGAGGCAGAATCCACCTCAAATTCAGCACCAAATTCTGCCATGTGAACATACTCTTATATTATTAGTCTGCTAGATGTATTCTGAATATACTATACTAATTTACTTTTCCAATATCACTTTGTTTGTTTTATAACTGAAGACTAAAAGGGAACACATCACATGGAAAATACTGTGTAATTTGCAGGCAGTATGTTACAGAGCAGGAGGAGCTGAGCAGATCGATATATAGGTTTGTGGGGAAAGATTCAGTATAACCTGTCACTTATCGATTGAATTCTCTGCTCTGTCTATGCTGAGAAGTCCAGGAGGCGGTCCTATCAGTGATTGACAGCTATATCTGTATGCACTGTCATAGAGGAGAGGCTGTCAGTCACTGATAGGACTGCCCAGCATAGAAAGAGCACACACTTCAGTGAATAAATTACAGCTTATACTGAATCTTTTCCCACAAATCTATATATCAAACTATCAGCTCCTTCTGCTCTATAACATGCTGCCTACAGAATGCACTGCATTTCTCATGATTGATACCTTCCTTCTCTAAGTTTTTATGGAGCTTTTCCCTGTTTATGCATGCATGTGCTGGGATCAGCTATAAAGCTGTAAACCATCTTTGTCCTTGCACATAACTCATCTAGTTCAGGCCAGGGAAACTTTAGCTCTTCGACTAGTAATTTGTAGTGTGCTGCACTGGTACTTTATATATACTGAACAACATTCACATACTAAACACAATATGCTGTATATAAATGATGTAGTAACATGTCATTGGTTTGTACACTTTATAGAATATACAGGCTGCTGTAATAAAAGTATTATCTAAAAAGACCTTGTATCTATGAGTTAGTTATATTGTGTACCTGTCTCCTTTGTCCGAGTGACATGCTGCACCAACACTCGCTAAAAGATACTCACAGTGTGAAAGCCACTCACGGCCTGCAATAAAGAGCAAAGTAATGTAAAATGGTTTATAAAAAGGCATTAAAGCATATTTATTGTTAAAGAAAATGGCATTCAGGGTCTGGCTGTTCAGTCTCTATCTGTGCACTGTTTCTACTTATATTGTATGTACTATCAGATTTATTTATATCAGTATAGTGAGCTAAAGTAAACCTGTCCCCTGGAAAATGCAGTGAGTCTGCAGGTAGCATGGTATAGTTTTATATGACTAAATTCATTATAACTTGTAATTTATTCATTGAAATCTCTGCATTTTCTATGCTGAAAAGTCAAAAGGGCAGTCCTATCAGTGGCTGAGAGCTTTCCTGTATAACTATGCATCCAAAGATAACAGTCAGCCTCTGAGTAGGACCCACATCCACATCCGAGGGGGCAATTTGCTGATCGCTGGGTATTTGGGGACTGCTGGAGATAACTGAGAACTTACTCACTCTATAGAAAAAAAAAACTAGAGCAGCACTGAGTATGCAAAAGCCCTCTCAAGGGGTTAAGGTGCCAAGCCCGCAGGATTTAGCTGTGCAATCCTTAATACAATCCTAAACACAAAAAAAAAAAAAAAAAAAGCGAGGCAGCACTCAAACTGGATGGATAAGTGCTACATTTCAGTCTTCTGCTTGAGAAAAGTTAGTTATTTGTTAGTGGACCAAAATGTAGCACTTATGGAATAAATCCACCCTTTGCCATTTTTCATCCAATTTGATTGCTGGCTTGCTTTTTTTGTATTGAGTACTTACTCAGCTATCGCCGGTAGTTCCCTTTCAAATCAATGGAGTGGCATGCACTGTCCGACTAGCCACTCCATTCAAAACTTGGGGGCAAAACACTCCATTTGTTGGGGGTACCATCAATCATCAATCAACCCCCTATCCTCTATGGCTGGAAACCCCTAAAAAGCATGAATAGGAAAAGACTGACATACATACTTACCAAGGGCTGGAGGTCTAAGCAATGACACATTGCAGGTGTTAGGAAGACGCTCAGTGCTGGAGAAGTGAGAATTAAACCGGATCTTATCACCAAACACAGCCTAAAATATGGTAACATAACAGCAAAGTCATGTTCCAGTGTTGCATTTGGATGTAGCATTGTGATGACCAATTACAAACCCACTATGTGAATATTAACAAAGCTACACAAATTATGCTATAGCCTTCAGAAAGCATTCTAGCACTGCTTTACTGTCAGATACGTGCCCAGCTGTCAATGACAGCATATGCTTGACAGTAATACCTGAATGTTAGCAGCAAGCTCACGCTATGGCTGGATACCATGACAGGCCAGGAATTTGGCCAAATACAGTTGCCACGATGTCTGGCAGAAATCTAACAAGTAGCTAAAACATGACTTCTACAGTCAAGTTAGTGGCCTCAGTAGTCAAGTACTGTACCAATGGCATTACCTCTCTGCGATGGGAGCCATGATGCCAGTAGTACTGCATAAGTATTGGAGACTGCTGGAACAACAGTGCTGAATCAGCATGCAAAAGAAGAGGTGAGTAGTCGTGGGTTTTTTTTTTTTGCTTTTTCTGCTGTTCTTATAAATATGGCCTTTTTCTAGAAAACCTGTTCACCTGTAATCTTTCCTCCAGATAGTCCCGAACACTTCTCATATGATCCTCGTCCACTGCACACTGAAAGTTCACCAACTCAGCAGCCTGCAAAAAAACAGGTCCATGCTTAAATTCATAGAAAACTAAAGGCAGTCACAGTGTCAATGGTCAAAGGAATCAATGCTGAGGGCTAAAACCAGTCTTATATGAAATAAGTCTCTGAAAATGAGGTGGACCTTTGGTAAACTGTGATTTGTGCATCAATGTTTCTGACTCTATCCACATTGCATATACAGGTGCATCTCAATAAATTAGAATATCTTTGAAACGTTCATTCATTTCAGTAATTCAGTAATACAATTCATAATCAGCATCTTCCATGATTGTGTGCCCTTCTGAACCAGACTCAGGGACCATTTAAAGGCTTAGGAAACCCTGATAGGTGACACTGAATTTACAATACTGAACTTTTTTACAATATTCTAATTTTCTTAGATTTGGGTTTTCATTACCTGTAATCCATCATCAACATTTACAGAAATAAAACACTTGAAATAGAACACTCTGTGTGTAAAGAATCTAGAAAATATAGAAGGTTACTTTTTTAATTTAATTACTGAAATAAATAAACGTTTCAAAGATATTCTAATTTATAGAGATGCACCTGGATATCCTACACACTGCAAAGCAGCAGGTTTCTAGTGTATTTCTAAAATCAATGTCAGTGAATTCTGATGTGCATGGCATGCCTTCAACTGTCCCCCAATGGCAGAGATACATGTGAAAAGGAGGATATGACTAGATTTCAACGTGCCCAATTTTTTTCTTGGGAAGGGAGATATGTCTTTGTCAAAAGAGCTGAGCAGCAGTTTGTCACCCCTCCCAATTAAACTAAGCACACATGTCTGGCTGAGCAGGATTTGTGAGCTTCAACCCTACAGTTGGACATATGAATTAGTCAATAGGGCACATTTATTAAGCTACTTGCACCTTTTCTGGCATAAATTGGGCCTGTCTGCGGTCTTTCTCTGCCCTGTGCTTTATTTATGAATCAAAATCACTTGTGCTTCTTTTCCCAGATGTGCATTTACATCATAGACACCACAGTAAAACTAGCCAAACAAAAAAACGCACACAAATAATTTCAACCTCACCTTCCCAAGTCCTGCAATCATAGGTGTATTCTCCGTCCTGGAAAAAAAGACACAATCTTTACAAATCAGCCATATTCCATAAAGTATTATTAAGCTCTACATTATTATCTAACCTCACTTCTCTGTTACAGCTTTCACAAAGTAATTTTAATAAGTAACAATTTCTTCTTTAATTAAAGGGGTTCTCTAGAATCACAATATATCACTTGGATAAGCCATCATTATCAGATCAGTGAGTGTCTAACTGCTGCTTACCTGCTGGTCAGTTGTATGAAGGGGCTGCAGTGCTCATGCGAGCGCTTCGGCCTCTTCATTGTGTACATTGTTTTATTAAGGCTAGGTTCACATCTGCGTCGGAGTCTCCAACTCTGTTGCAGAATTCACAGAAAATCAGCAGAGAGAAAAGACTTTTCTCTCCACCGGTTTCAATATAAAAATGGCGGAAACCCAACAGACCCTATTATAGTCTATGGGGTACACGGGTAACCACTGTTATAGCAGACAGTCTCTCTGTCGTTCGTTTCCGCTGGGGCAAATGTGAATCTAGCCTTATCTGTGCATTGTCTTCTTAGCAGTGGCTGTACTGGGTATTGTGGCTCTGTTCCATGCTGAAATACCAGCATGGTATTTGGGTGTTAGGAGTAAGAACCCTACACATCTTACATTGATGGACTTTTAAATTGTGATTTCAGAAGACCCCATTAATCCTGAATTTTGACTCGTCCACGCTTTATAACCTATGGTTCATCACTTTATGCCCTACATATCCATCAAGGTTGCTTTTCGTTTGTTTGTTTGGTGGGATTTTTTTTTTTTTTTTCAAATAGCTCAAAACGGAAAGAATCCTGCTGAACTTTTTCTGTAAAACAGCACAATAAATTACACTATTCAGCCCACAAAGAACAATGGACTCCTGACTGGAACAGAGGCAACACTACCTTAGATCAAGGTACATTACATTAAATATACTTCTTAAGATTGCTTACCCTGGGCGGTAGTTACGCTCTTGTCCTCCTCCATATAACATCGGTAGTAGAGGAGTTTTGTGTCCAATTCCTTGCACATATAGTGCCCCAATACGAGGCCCATAGAACTGAAAAAAAAATTATTGCTATAATAACAACATACATTTCATATAATACAGCAAAGAAATTATTAAGAGTAACAGCAAACATCAGTTAATAACATGCAGGATGATATACTGGGCAGACTACTGCGACAACTGGTCTCTTATCACTGAGCCATAAGGCACCGAAGAAGTGCCCATGGTATTAAAAACCACCCAGAAATGAGGTATCCACTGTTTATATTGTGCAGTGGTGACCTTAGTATCCATGCTATAGTTTTCCACTTGGGCTGACTTTCTCACTTTCATAACGTGGGGCAGATTTGCCATGCCTTGTATGCCAGTTTTCTGGCGTAAGCAAAATTTGCCAGAATGATGGTGTAATTTGCAGCAATACAATGTCTAACATGCCTTGCTCCACATTTATCAAGTGTTTTAGATACTTTCACAACTTGTATGAAAAAGTGGTGAAGCCTGGTGGGAAGTGGGCATAGTTTAAGTTGTGACATTGCACTCGACAGGCATCAAAATTTTGGTATGTTTTGCAAGTGTAAAACAGGCCAACTATTAGCAGGTGCAAAGTTAGAATAGACATACTAATAATGTAACAGATTTATCAACCAGCATCATACACTGTGATTTATATGGTGCAGTGTAAGACAGTATAGTCTAGCTTTGTACCATTTATCTTGTAGACAGTATTAGTAGATCTGCCCCAATATGTGACAACATTTTGGTGCAAAATAAGCAAACTTAGGTGGTATAAACTACGTATAGGCAGTATAAAACTGTGCCAGATTTATTATCCAGCATCATCTATGGCAATAAAATTGGTGCAATTATGACGCGTGGCTAGTCCATCGACATACTCCCGCATTGTATTATAGATATATTGCACAGCAATAGACTCCAGAGTCAACTAAAATACAAAACAGAATCCAATACACAATGAAATAAAGAATAGAAAATAACACAACAAAAATGTCATATCACTGAATTGTGGTTCAAGAAGTGGCTTTGAATACACATGGGGTTGAACCTAGCCTCAAAGAGTGTATATTATTAATATTTTTTGTAGAATATGAATAGTTCTAACTACCTTGTGTCCCACAATAGTCAAATAATGGACTCCCAATTTTTGAACATCAACATTGATCTTCCCCAGAGCTTGCGCAGCATCTGTGTGTAGGAGGATAGGGGGAAGGCCCTGCGCCTCTCGTTCTTTAGAAATAGGTGCCAGACGTTGTGATAATTCTCCAATAGACTGCATGGAAGAGTCAGCTAAGAGTTAATATAAACCAATACACACAAATGAAAATAAAAATACAATTATAGCAGATGGATTATTTATAAAAACAAAAGAAAAATGTACACGTAAAATGGAAAATTGTGGTAAAACCCATAGTTTCCCATGTGAATTCTCCTCAATCTTCATTATGATGGCTGCCACTGCTGTCTATTGTAGGATTCCGAATAATAACATTATTATTAGATAGAGCACAGTAGCCAAACAGTAAAGTGCTTGGTGACAGCCTCTTAGTACAGTGGATTTTGCTGTTGTTACTGGATTTCCTCCAGGTTTTTTCCATTACTAGCAGGTGATGTGAGACTACTGTCAACCAGTGATTTCTGCCAAACCTTTGAGAGGCCCTGGTTACACCAGATGCTGTCTGCAGACTGTGAGTTCTACAACTGTAGACCTTTCACCACCTCCACCAAGTCCAGCTCTTTACATCATTTATTAGCTGCTGCTCCACTGATTCCAGCATAGTTGGAATTTTCTCTCTAGCCCCCACTGTTCCTGAGCAATAAGTTCTGTTAGTTTTGTTCCAACTATGATAATTATGCTCACTATTGTCAGGTGGGCGGTGTCAGGCACGAGCAGGCAAGGGGGCGTGATTCAGAAATCTCTGACATTATTCAACTGGCAGACAGTGTCAGAGCTCAGAATCATTTCCCCTTACCTTCTGTGCACCTATTAAAGGGTGAAGAGAACTGGATTAGGTGGAGATGGTGAAAGGTTCTCTAAAATTTAGACCAGAAAATGAAAAAAAAGCAAGCTAAAGATTGCATCGGAAAACAGTACTGGTTTAACAAAGGAGCAGGGCTGTGGAGTTTTTTGAGCCAAATCCATGGATGGATGGATCTAACAGTAAGGAAAATTATGAGACCTTTATATTTCCCACAGCTTCTGAATCCACTTTTGATTTTGGCCCATAAAAAAACACATGAAAAAAATAGTGCAATGTTTGACAAGAAACGCAGTGTGTGAAACCATCTTAAATGGAACATAAAGAAACTGGCGTAATGATTTTTTTCAGCTTATTTTCTGTAATAAAGTAATACTTCTTCCTCGTATTTTTGGATAATGCCTATAATTTTGTACATGCTCACTCACCATGATGACCCCAGTCTCGTTATTTGCCAGCATTATGGAAACAAGACAAGTGTTTGGACGAAGAGCCGCAACAACATCATCAACCTCCACTCGCCCCGTCGTGGTAGAGACTGGCACAAAGGTTACCTCTATATTAGATCAAAAATAAAATAAAATGGTCACATTCAATATCTCAGGTAATGAATATTTATTCATACAAGACTGCCAGTATACAATTCACTGAAAGTGGATTTTTCTGTTTTCATTCAGAAGCAGTAAACCAGCACACAGATAGCTCTGCCTCCATCAGACAAGAAGTGGCTACGACTGTACTGAGTCTAGGCAATGCTCTGTGAGCTAACTACAACAGCAACAACTGCACAGATGACACTAACAGTTTGTTAAAGTATATCAAATGTACATCATTTTAGTCCAAAAATTCCTATGCACACCCAAGGGAAATAAACTTCAAATAAACTCTAGTCTGATTCTGAAGTCATACTCCCTTCCGTATGTTTCCTACATTTTGCTAACATACTTTTGGCAGGTATGCAAGATGCAAAGGACATATAGATGCATTAAACAGTGTCTTTAATTAGAGAACTCCTTTAAGAGCAGGACCAGACTACATATAAATTGAATGTAGACACAGATCTGATTAAGAGTTGTAGATCCAAACTCTCAAGTACAGACCGTAATAGCATGTGATGTGGGTGCTGCTGTTAGGGGTTAATTCACTACATTCGCTCAATTTTGCACTCACCCTTCACTCAGGCTGCAAACTAAGCTTAAATTGCACCCCAACATAGTCCACACAAACCAGATAAATGCCAACTATTAACTTTATTGGGTTTAGTAGGAACCCCACTCACATATACACGCGTCTCTCTCGTCTCTCTAACAGTTAGGTGATAATACACTTTAAAAAGGTAATGGGTTTATAAAGCATACACGAATCACCATTAAGTTGAATTATTTAATACTAAAGTGTTCAGTCACAAAAGGTGACAAAACAAGCAAAACAGTTTGTAAAATAAAAGCAAGAAAAGATAGAAAAACCTTGTGAGTTAGAGTCCTTTTGTTTCCATGGAGAATCTCTCAGCTTGTTGCTGACTTTAAAGGTGTGACAAGGTCTCATGAAATCCACGGTTTATTGTAATGGTGAGCCCTGGCTCATAATCAACCACACCCCCTCTATATGAGGTGGAGTTTGAAACGACTGTCTGGGAATAAGCTGCCCCATCTCCACCTGACAAAGCTGAGTACCTACAGATATCTGAGGTCAATTTACGGTTACAACCCCTCTCTCTTATGCCTGACTGATTCCTGATAGTTACAGGGATTTCCTAATAGTGAAAGGGAGCAATAAACCTGCCTGCCCAGCATTACTTCAAAGAGCTTGCTGTGACAAGAATAAAATGGCACGGGATCTGATCCTGTGTTCACAGGAAGATAATTGTCTCACTCCTGACTAGTCGCAGACATTGCAGATATACACACAAAATACACTGATGATACATACCTAAACAATATAATTCACTAAGGATACAGTCATATGAAAAAGTTTGGGCACCCCTATTAATCTTAATCATTTTTAGTTCTAAATATTTGGGTGTTTGCAACAGCCATTTCAATTTGATATATCTAATAACTGATGGACACAGTAATATTTCAGGATTGAAATGAGGTTTATTGTACTAACAGAAAATGTGCAATATGTATTAAACCAAAATTTGACCGATGCAAAAATTTGGGTACCCTTATCATTTTATTGATTTGAATACTCCTAACTACTTTTTCTTGACTTACTGAAGCACAAAATTGGTTTTGTAACCTCACTGAGCTTTGAACTTCATAGCCAGGTGTATCCAATCATGAGAAAAGGTATTTAAGGTGGCCAATTGCAAGTTGTTCTCCTATTTGAATCTCCTCTAAAGAGTGGCATCATGGGCTCCTCAAAACAACTCTCAAATGATCTGAAAACAAAGATTTTTCAAAATAGTTGTTCAGGGGAAGGATACAAAAAGTTGTCTCAGAGATTTAACCTGTCAGTTTCCACTGTGAGGAACATAGTAAGGAAATGGAAGACCACAGGGACAGTTCTTGTTAAGCCCAGAAGTGGCAGGCCAAGAAAAATATCAGAAAGGCAGAGAAGAAGAATGGTGAGAACAGTCAAGGACAATCCACAGACCACCTCCAAAGAGCTGCAGCATCATCTTGCTGCAGATGGTGTCACTGTGCATTGGTCAACAATACAGCACACTTTGCACAAGGAGAAGCTGTATGGGAGAGTGATGCGAAAGAAGCCGTTTCTGAAAGCACGCCACAAACAGAGTCGCCTGAGGTATGCAAAAGCACATTTGGACAAGCCAGCTTCATTTTGGAAGAAGGTCCTGTGGACTGATGAAACAAAGATTGAGTTGTTTGGTCATACAAAAAGGCGTTATGCATGGCGTCAAGAAAACACAGCATTCCAAGAAAAACACTTGCTACCCACTTTAAAATTTGGTGGAGGTTCCATCATGCTTTGGGGCTGTGTGGCCAATGCCGGCACCGGGAATCTTGTTAAAGTTGAGGGTCGCATGGATTCAACTCAGTATCAGCAGATTCTTGAGAATAATGTACAAGAATGAGTGACGAATTTGAAGTTACGCCGGGGATGGATATTTCAGCAAGACAATGATCCAAAACACAGCTCCAAATCTACTCAGGCATTCATGCAGAGGAACAATTACAATGTTCTGGAATGGCCATCCCAGTCCCCAGACCTGAATATCATTGAACATCTGTGGGATCATTTGAAGCGGGCTGTCCATGCTCGGCGACCATCAAACTTAACTGAACTGGAATTGTTTTGTAAAGAGGAATGGTCAAAAATACCTTCATCCAGGATCCAGGAACTGATTAAAAGCTACAGGAAGCGACTAGAGGCTGTTATTTTTGCAAAAGGAGGATCTACTAAATATTAATGTCACTTTTCTGTTGAGGTGCCCATACTTTTGCACCGGTCAAATTTTGGTTTAATGCATATTGCACATTTTCTGTTAGTACAATAAACCTCATTTCAATCCTGAAATATTACTGTGTCCATCAGTTATTAGATATATCAAATTGAAATGGCTGTTGCAAACACCCAAATATTTAGAACTAAAAATGATTAAGATTAATAGGGGTGCCCAAACTTTTTCATATGACTGTATATACACAAGTGGTGTTCTTTCATCAAACAAATTAAAGGAGATTTTAAAGGGACACTAAACCACACACAGGTACTTAGGGACAGGTGGTATAATTTACCCAAATAGCCTACTAACACTGTCAGTGGCCACTATGAAAAAAATAAACCTTTACACTTCCCTTGAGATGAGTCCAATGAGTCTCATCGGATTCATCTCTGGTGTTCCCAATGTCTGTGCAGTCATTTGCTAAAGCTGAAAATGTGCCTGAGGTCTGGCACATACACACTGAAGCCAAGGTGAACTTCTCAGGCTTCAGTGAATGATTTAAACATGATGGGGGTACAGGAGCTGGAAAAGTATGAAGTTTTTTTTTTTTTTTTGGGCACCAACTGGAGTAGGATATACTGGACACTAAATCATTGGTTCACTGGTTATTCAATGTCCAAAACAGACTGACAGGTTCCATTTAATTAAGGCTACAATACTTGCAAAGTTACTACACATCTCATTTTAGATTCATGGAGATAATATAAATGGTTGAAAAGGTGGACCTTCCAGCTAAAGCTTTTTTTTTATACAAAAATGGCGTTTTATACAAATAGGGTAACTTCTGCAAAATTTGCAGTGTGCAACAGCAGTGTTATTCCTACACTGAAAGAAAGTATTGATCAGAAACCATGAACAATGCACCCAATAATAGCTGTAGTGATGACACAATATGCCTTTCTACGAGCACACTGCTTACATGAGGCACTGTTGGTAAAAAACGCAAAACGTCATTTATCAAGTCATATGAAAGTTTTCTAATAAAAAAAAAGAAGCAATCCAAATCCTATTAATAGGTTAAAGAAGAAAATAAGGCACAAGACTTACCAGCTCTGTGCTCCCTCTGCAGGTGTTTAAGGGGCAGTGCAATAGAGTCATGCTCCACATTGGAGGTGATGATGTGTGGTAATGCCTTGTCTAGAGAGCTGTTTTGTTCATTCTTGGTTCTCGTGTTGAAGTAGTCCACGGCTGAAAACAATACCATGTTGTTGGCCTGCAAGAAGAAAGTTCACACACCAGACTTTTGTCCTCCCTTTAGAGCCTACTCCTGCTTTTCTACTCGTATATAATATACCGACTATCCCCGAATTCATGAAAGGACCTCCTTAAGGACCTGATCTTAAAGGGGTAAAGGGCTGTCTCATGAAGACAGAAAGAATTTTTGTAGAGTGATGTTGAGGTTAAATGGCAAGTCTGGTCCAGAGATCATATAAGAGACGTCTTAATAGAATAAGTCTATATTGTGGCAGAAAGGTTGTTTTCACTCTCTATGAACCTGGGAACAATCCAAGCCCCAGGAACGGTGATTCCAAGTAACTTAGCATAAATGTGAGTGTCATGGCCAGCCAGTCACCCTTATTAGTTTATAAATCTCTATGACATATATCCATTTTCACTGACACACAGTAATGTGAAGCCCCCCCCTTACACTCTCAACATCCCCACAAAATGTCTTTCTTAAAGGGGAGGATCTCCAATGACTGCCCCTTCCTAAAACCAGATGGTTGATTGGAAGGACATTTATATTTCTCTGGGTCAAGTTAATCAAAAACTGCCCACAGTGGTTCGTTTGGTGCAAAATTAGTTAGGTATGAGATAGTGTATGTAGATATGAGAAACTAGTAAGTATGAATATTGGGACAAGAATAGTGGAATAGATTGGGATTGGGGGCTTGACACTTAAAACTGTTAGATGTGGTATATATCCCTTACTTAGTGTAAAACATGCATTACGTGGAATATTCAGCCTCATTTCCAGATACTGACGGAATAAATTTACTGTCCTAGTCTAGTGCCTTCAGAATAGTGGACACAGATAATGTAAGGTTATCTGTTGCCCATTTCGTTAAAGGAGTTTTGGGACTGTGCGTAATTTAGTGGAGTGTGGAAAAACTTGTAAAGCAGTGTAGTCTATCTAACCACCTGAGGAGGTATGTATCCTATTCCTGGTCTGGTAAGCGTTATTGATGGGATATAGCTTTGAGCTGGCATGGGAAGTTTAGAGTAAAGCTGATTCAGGGTGTATATCGCCTCTCCTCAACATTTGTTCTATAGAGGTTATGCCCCGTAAGTGAAAAAATCGTGCAAAATATTGAGCAAGAGTGACCATTTTGAAAGTGGTGGTCGACCAGTGTTAAGTGAAGTAACACATTAGGAGATAATGGCCTGTACTTTGTGCCATGCTTTCCATGGGGTAAGTGGGAAAGGACTGTACTTTATTTAAGCACGGATATATGAGATATAAATGGTTGGCCAGGGTCTGACCGCAATGCAGGTGACAATCCAGTGTAAGGGGTATGTCCCATGCAGCCAATCTGCCACAATTCTATATAGAACTTTCAGTTGTTTAGGGTCTGCTCTAGAGCAAGAATTTTACCTTTTACCATAGCCTTAATACTTGGACAATAGGGAGTAGCACCACTTCCATAAACTCCAGCTCTTTACATGCTTAAGGACTTGCCGCTTCACTGATTTTGACGCAGCTGGAATTTTTTTCTCTAGCCCCCACCATTGCTGACCAATCAATGCTGTTAGTTTTGGTACCTGATATGCTAATTGAAGGGGTTATCCAGCTTCCAAAAATTAACTGCAAATACATCCTCAGCGGTGCTAAATCCTCATTGTTCCCTTGTACACCCTTTGCTTGGCTTTATTTTACTTGAGACTCCATGTATCACTGTTATTTATATGCAGTGAATCTGTGAACAAACTATGAAGCACCTCTCCTCCGAATATCTGATCTGGCAATAAATCACTGCCACAGCAGTCAGTATGAGTGGCTTAATGCAGGAAGGAAGTCACATGCTTCTGTGACATTGTTTAGTGGCTGAACTACTCACAGGGAGGGGTAGTGGGCTTGTAAACAAAACTTCACAGCTGAGGTCAATGACCTGAAAAAAATTTGATATAATCGGTGCTGAATTTAAACAGAATATATATTAGGAAGTGTTTTGTATTTATGCATCCTGTTATTTGGTCCATATTTAAAAAAAAAAAAAATGGATAATGCCATTAAGCTTCTGCTGTGAAATGGGTGGTCTCAGGCAAGAGCAAAACTAATGTCTATGACATTGCCCCATCCGAGGTGGACAGCATCATGGCCCTTTTCCTGCTTTGACCCAAGACCATCCACTTGTCAGTAGGGAGCTTAATAGACACATTGGGCTCCAGTTGCTTGGGGATGGTGGGGGCTAGAGAAAGAAAATTCAACTGTGCTGGAATTATAGTTGGTTCAGGTGGTGAAAGGTCCACTTTAATATTGCAGACACAGATATTTTCTTATTGCTGCCATGTACTGTACATTGTTTACATCATTAGACTCACTTCTGTCCCTCCGGAGGTAAAGATGATATCTTCTGGCTTTCCTCCCACCATCCTGGCTATTTGTTCCCGTGCTGTGTCTATAAATTCTTTGGCCTTACATCCTAAAAATTAGACAAAAACACAATAAAGACATATACAGCACAGTGAACATACCCATGAACAAACACAGCTTTCCTACATCTGTACAGAACTTATAGTGACTCCAAAGTGGACCCTATAAAAAGACATTATTTGTTAACCAGTAACCTTGCAGCAATAACTGGAAGCAGGAGTCCGCTAACTCTAAGTATTTAAGAGGCCGTACATCTGTAACACGGTGTAGACAAGCGCTGGCTACTTTAGCAGGATTATGTTTTAAACTTTAAACACTTCCACTTGGTGGACTACACATGTAGCAATGTTACTGTAGATGGAAAACCATGTTAATGTGATAGGCCTCAAACACAAGACCTATGGCATGCATTAACAATGCATTAGCCTTACAGATACAGAGGGATTAGGGCAACTAATCTCACTGAAATGCAAGAATGCTTGGTTCATCTATATTAATGATTTTCTGCTTTATTTTATTATTTCCCGTGATTAATTGTACTTTTCTCTCTTTAATGTAATTAAAGGAATAGGATTCATGTAAACCATGAATCAAACATATGATGCATTAATGCTGTCTATACATGGAAATCCCATACAATGTTGGGAATTTACTAATGTATCTACACCATTTTTTTGGGGGGTAGATGGGTGTAAATGTGATGGATTTTTGGTGCATAACTTCTTGTATCAAAAATGCAACACCTTGTTCCTTCTTCTCCCTTCACAAAACTTTTTACGAAAGTGGGAAGAGCAGGACACAGACTAAGGCAAACCGACAGATCTGAAATGATCTGAAATCAACACCATTTCTTGACTGGCACAGATCTCAATTTTGGCTCGTGGGAGCGCACATGAATTATTAAGAGGCTGAAACCTCTTAAAAATTCAGGCGCATATCATGCCAGCCAGGCACTTCATTAAGACTGGCATGCAGAATGGCAGTCTAAGTAAATTCCCTCCGTCACTTTTAAAGTGTATCTGTCACCGTCATATGTTTCCCTATTTATAGGCAACAATTATAGCTACAGTTTTATACTCCTAGTAGTCAAAATGGTGCAAAACTGTTGTGGTCTTTGGCTGCCAGCCGTGCTGAAAGAATACACTAGTCTTATAGTATGGTATAGTATAGTCTGACTATATTCATGAGCAAAAAGCTGACTTCGTCTTCTTTTGACCCCTGAGATGGTAACTGACATGTTGATGTGTATGCAGTTATACATAGCAGGCTGTCAATCACTATCCCAAGGGTTGAAGAAGGGGCAGGAATGGATCAAGACCAGTGGGGGACCTTGCTAAAAACCTTGCCTGAATCCCCTTATATTTTTCATGGCAATAAAGAAACAGAGAATAACTGAAAATACTGAGCATAATAATAATGACATTCACTGGTTGTGCTATACAAAATTTTGGCACAAAGTAAAATAACCAATAGGTAGTATAAAGTTAGACAAAAGTGTCTAAAAAGCGACAAAGTTATAATACAACAGTTTAGCACAGGATAAATAAGGGAACACGTTCAGGTTTTTTGATGCAGTCTTTGAAGCCATAGAAAAGTATAGATCATAAAGAGTGAGAGCCAATAAAGGACAGATGGTACTTCACTTCTGGTTTTGGTCTAAAAAACTGCATTAAAAAAAAACGTGTGCTTAATCTTGGAATGTTTAGACTAAATTTATGTTATCTAAGTGTTAAACAGGATTAGTAATTCTGTTCTATTATTGTCTTGTCCTCCCTTTGTCAAGATAGATAGATCCATCTAAAAAAAAAAACTCACCTCTGCTGTAACTGCTGCTGGGATTCCCCCAAGCCTCTTGCAGGGCCAAAGTGACAACTTCCACCACTGCTGCCGCAGGAGGAGTAGTTGCATTATAGTCCATGTAGACCTTCCTGTTTAAACAATAGGATAAAATATGTGAATTATGGTAAAAATTTGAGAAAAGGAAAAAATTCCTGAATACCGAAAAAAATCCAATGCTTGTCAGATATTATGATGGTCTTGGAGATGGCTATTTGGCTCACCATTTATCCGGTGTCTCTGTTGTTTCCATTGCTTCTATTTTGTGTGCAGGAGGCTAAAAAGAGACAGAAATGAGAGTTGGAGGCCAAAAGTGCTATTCTCTACAAAACTGCAACCAAATGCAGACTCATGCTAGCTCAATTTTATTCCTTGACTTCTATTTATCCTGACATGCCACTGAGGTCTAGCAGAATATAACCATGTGCTGGTACTTGAACAGAACTTGCTAGATCTAGGGTTGCATACACATTTTAACCGATGCCCTTTAATCCTTTGCTTACACAGTCATTTTCGTTTTCTTCCTTGTCTTTCGATTTTTCTATGGACATAACAGTAAGAGGTCTTGTCTTTGCAGGATGAATTTTTTTAATGGCACCACTTAATGTATCATATAATCTATAGCAAAACTTTTACAAAATTACTGTGAAATAAACTGGGAAAAAAAGCAAGTGTGCCACTGTTTTTTTGGGTTTTGTTTTTACTATATTCACTGTGTGGTTAATATGACATAGTAATTTGTGCTGCAGGTTAGTACAATAATCACAATACCAAATCTATAAAAAAAAATGTAAAAATCATCACTGTGAAAGGCAGCATCTGAATGGCTAAACACCTGGGATCTCCATTACCCAGTGAGCACCTGCTGAAATGAAATAAGTTCAGGTCCTGAGCCTGCTCCATGCTATCTCTTCCGACTTCCACTATACATGCATGGTGCACGTCCATAGGGGGTTAATACTCCTTTTATGGCTACAAAGACTGGATTTCGTCTTGACCTACTTTAGGTTTTTACAGGTCCGTTAACTTGGCTTCAGCAGAATCACAAAAAGTTCTGGTGTATAAAAATGATTCTAAACAGGAGAGTGAAAGTGCTGTCTAAATAAATAGACAGTAGTAAGGAGAGAGTAGTCACCTCTGTAATGACCCAGAATCCATTCTTGCCAGTATACAGTAAATGTCATATTTTTACGATTTCTCCTACTGGTAATTTTATTAGGCATTGAACTTCATTTATATACTAGGAAAACCCAAATGCAAAGATACAAATAGAAGTGAAACCAAGTAAAGCTCTTTACACACAGTCCCATATTGTTCTGCTTACATCTGCATTGTGGTTTCCATTTATAGCACTATTCAGTGCTAGGTCCATTGTAAGATGGGTATCACTAGTGCCGAATGTTTCCATCAAATCTTACAAAATCAGAACAAATACAAATCATTGTATCATGGATTTTACTGTAGATTACTCCTAGAATCTACAATATTCTGTGCAACTTGTTTGCGGATTTTTATGGAATCAACATGAAATCCGACATACAGTCATATGAAAAAGTTTGGGCACCCCTATTAATCTTAATCATTTTTAGTTCTAAATATTTGGGTGTTTGCAACAGCCATTTCAATTTGATATATCTAATAACTGATGGACACAGTAATATTTCAGGATTGAAATGAGGTTTATTATAGTAACAGAAAATGTGCAATATGCATTAAACCAAAATTTGACCGGTGCAAAAGTATGGGCACCTCAACAGAAAAGTGACATTAATATTTAGTAGATCCTCCTTTTGCAAAAATAACAGCCTCTAGTCGCTTCCTGTAGCTTTTAATCAGTTCCTGGATCCTGGATGAAGGTATTTTTGACCATTCCTCTTTACAAAACAATTCCAGTTCAGTTAAGTTTGATGGTCGCCAAGCATGGACAGCCCGCTTCAAATGATCCCACAGATGTTCAATGATATTCAGGTCTGGGGACTGGGATGGCCATTCCAGAACATTGTAATTGTTCCTCTGCATGAATGCCTGAGTAGATTTGGAGCTGTGTTTTGGATCATTGTCTTGCTGAAATATCCATCCCCGGCGTAACTTCAAATTCGTCACTGATTCTTGTACATTATTCTCAAGAATCTGCTGATACTGAGTTGAATCCGTGCGACCCTCAACTTTAACAAGATTCCCGGTGCCGGCATTGGCCACAAAGCCCCAAAGCATGATGGAACCTCCACCAAATTTTACAGTGGGTAGCAAGTGTTTTTCTTGGAATGCTGTGTTTTTTTGACGCCATGCATAACGCCTTTTTGTATGACCAAACAACTCAATCTTTGTTTCATCAGTCCACAGGACCTTCTTCCAAAATGAAGCTGGCTTGTCCAAATGTGCTTTTGCATACCTCAGGTGACTCTGTTTGTGGCGTGCTTTCAGAAACGGCTTCTTTCGCATCACTCTCCCATACAGCTTCTCCTTGTGCAAAGTGTGCTGTATTGTTGACCGATGCACAGTGACACCATCTGCAGCAAGATGATGCTGCAGCTCTTTGGAGGTGGTCTGTGGATTGTCCTTGACTGTTCTCACCATTCTTCTTCTCTGCCTTTCTGATATTTTTCTTGGCCTGCCACTTCTGGGCTTAACAAGAACTGTCCCTGTGGTCTTCCATTTCCTTACTATGTTCCTCACAGTGGAAACTGACAGGTTAAATCTCTGAGACAACTTTTTGTATCCTTCCCCTGAACAACTATGTTGAACAATCTTTGTTTTCAGATCATTTGAAAGTTGTTTTGAGGAGCCCATGATGCCACTCTTCAGAGGAGATTCAAATAGGAGAACAACTTGCAATTGGCCACCTTAAATACCTTTTCTCATGATTGGATACACCTGGCTATGAAGTTCAAAGCTCAGTGAGGTTACAAAACCAATTTCGTGCTTCAGTACGTCAGTAAAAAGTAGTTAGGAGTATTGAAATCAATAAAATGATAAGGGTACCCAAATTTTTGCACCGGTCAAATTTTGGTTTAATGCATATTGCACATTTTCTGTTAGTACAATAAACCTCATTTCAATCCTGAAATATTACTGTGTCCATCAGTTATTAGATATTTCAAATTGAAATGGCTGTTGCAAACATCCAAATATTTAGAACTAAAAATGATTAAGATTAATAGGGGTGCCCAAACTTTTTCATATGACTGTATGTGGACTAACCCTCAGTGTGTCATATAAATTATCCTAACATACAGTTTTTCTATAAGCTGGTGGTTTTTACACATTTATGTCTGTGAATGTGAATTACCTGCACATAAACATTCAATGGCCCAGATATACAATCTGAACTGTGCCTAGAAAGTGGTAAAAAATATGCCTCAACTTTCTTAGCACCTCTCAGCTCCTGCGCCCTGCTTGCCTTTTGGACTTAGTGTGAATGCTCGGTCCATCAGAATTAATATAATTGGTGCCAAAAAACGTTGTTATACCAGAAACCTACGTCAGTTCCTGACTAGCATAGATCTCAGAGCAACTACACGCACAAGAATTATTTAGAGGCTGGGGTCTCTTAGTAATTGTGTTGTCTTGTGACTGTTGGGAATGAATTAAGACTGGTGGCGAATAATAACACTAAAAAAAAGACCACAACCAGTTGTGTCACATGATGTCCGTCAGCAGGGGATCTAATGTTTCAATTTCACGAGCTGGGAAGTATTCACACATAGCGACCACAGGATGACTATATTCACACAACCATGCTGATTTACTGCTGTTTTTCATGGCAGTCTACATCCAGTATATTCACACCAGGAGCCAGTGTCACATCTTATTTTTTCACGAGTATGTGAAAACTGGGCAGTGTTTCCGATCAGTCAAAAAGTAACGCATGCTCTAATTTTTCACGATCTGAGGGATCACTCGCCTGTGAAGATCTTTATTGTGAACAGCGCCTGCCATCCATATTTTGACGGACCAACTGACTTTCAATAGAAGGGTTAGGACAGTGAAAATTGAGCTGTGTTTCTGATTCGTCAAGAAGTAGAGCATGCTCTGTTTCGCCCAGACAGCACTTGGCTGTGTGAACAGAGCCCAAGATCTGATGCTGGAGGTCAACTGGCATTGTGTAACGTCCCCATTCCTGAGCCTGCACCATGCCAAGTACCAGGGATATAGTAACTTACACATCTACCAGGGGTCAGTAACCAGCGGCACTCCAGCTGTTGTAGAACTACAATTCCCAGCATGCCCTGAACAGGTGGGGTGCTGCTGGTTGCTCATCCCAGACTGTAAGCCATAGATTACTGCGACGTCCACAGACCACGCACATGACCTAGTCCTGCTCTCCTCGGCTCCTAATACACACTACTTACATTACTACCCAGCACCGGAGGAGAGACAACCATAGAGAGCGCGCTGCAGCGTGACAGAGCGTCTCACACCATACAGTGGAGAGGACAGAGCGGCTCTTATGACAGGGCGCTTAGCCACAAGCAGAGGACGGGCTGGTAGTTTTAGGTTACGGGTTTGTTGTAGTTTCCGTAGCCTGCTGGTTCATGTGCGGTATTACAGTGATAATATACGGGTTATTCTTCTATTGGCTCATTTATTAGGCCTATGTATAGAACATGATTGTGTAGCGTCACAGCGCCCTCTAGTGGTGCAGACGTGTAAAGCCGTCATAGCTCAGATTTAGCTTTTCTCTCCTGTTATGGTTGTGATGCTAGTTATTATCTATGGTGGCAAAGTACATAAGTCATGAAACACGCACTATTGAGGCCTGTAGATAGTTACTAGAGATGAGCGAATTTCTCAAAAGTTCGATTCAGCAGTTTGATTCGAAGTTCCAAAAAAATTTGCTTCGATCCGAATTACTTCGTGGTGAATAAACAGCTATTTCCGGGCTGCAGAGAACCAGGGTGGGCGGCAAAATGGCGGAAGCCCTTGGATGCCGTGGTCGTGTCTCTCTCTCTCTCTCCAGCCCGGACAACTTTTATTCATGTGGAAGGATCTGCTAAAAAGCAAAGACACGCCTACCCAATCACATCATTAGAGAATATCTTGTGACCGTCTGATGTCACAAAGGTCCTTACTAAATATTCGTTACCGCGAAGCATCAGGAAATCGTGGTGAATCGAAGATTTCTGAAATTTGGATCGAATTCCACTTTTGCAGAATCGATTCGCTCATCTCTAATAGTTACTGTAAGAATAGCTTGAGTCACCTTTTTCCTCCCAAAATAACAGATAATGTACTACAAACTGTGTTTTTGCAGTGTTGTTATTCATTTTTTTATGTTTTTAGGTCAGCGGCTTATTTTCTGGTATTTTTCTATGGGTTTGTCCCTAAAAAGAAAAGAAAAAAAAAAACATTTTTAAGAGGGAGAAAAAAAGTAATTAAAAAGTATGTGAGAGAAGTCTAAACTACTTTTTAGTGAAAAATATATATTTTTTTGTCTTTGGCTGCAAATTATTTTTTAGTACCTAGTAAATTTCACTAATTTGAATGCATTTTTAAAAACCACAACATGTTCATTTTAGCTGCAGAATCGCTATAGATTTCACTATAGATTTCAATATAGATTACTGAATTTCCCCATTGTGGGACTATTATTATTAATAGGGGAAGAAAAAATGCAGAGAAAAACTTGGGAAAAACTCAGTCCAAAATGCTGTGAAAAACAACAACGCGTTTTTGCTGTGCTCTTTTCTGCAGTGCTTTTTAGTTGCCTTTTGCTACATGGAGCCGTAGCCTAAAAAACAAGGAGTCCCAGTCTCCTGACTAGGTTCTGGCTGGAAAATCCAACTGATGTATGAATCTGATTTTCCCTGGGTTCCCCCGTGTGCATGCGCTGAGAAAAAACAATTATTGCAAACCTCCCATCCTGACTGTCAATTGCAACCGCTACTGATCTCTCCGATTAAAGCTATATACATGGAGAGAACTGTTTGTCCTACACCACAAGGGATGCAGACATAGAACCCTAAGGGTATGTTCACACTGCGGAATTTGCTGCGGATTTTGGGGCGGATTTCGCCCCGGAATCTGCCTCATTGTTTTCAATGATCTGACCACAGGCCCCCTAGCAATGGTGTTTTCTGCCTCTATACTGACTGTGCCATCGAGAGCAGACTTTGGGCTTGTAAATCTGCATGATATCTTAGCACAGACGTACATTTCTGAAGCTCTTCTTACAATTGTTATTTGTTTATAGGTTTACATGTTTCTATAAGAATCAGTTTTGTTGTTTTCGGGGGGTGTTGATAATATTTTACTGATTCTGTGTCATCTTTTCCTAGTTTCTTACAGAAGAACTATTGTATTGTCTAGAAAGATAAGAAGTGGAATTTGCCATTGTGATACTACACGGACTACACATTTGTTATTTTATTACTATATTTGAGGTCCTTGTCAGAAATGAGTATTACAAATATAAGGCTTGCCCTAAAGAAACCTGGCTACAAGAATGGCCCATTGATGTTAGTGAATGCTGCATAAAGCCTCATTCAGTGGCCACAACTGATCCCCTGGACTCCCAGCATAACTGAAGGACGTATCTAATAAAAGTTTTTCTACATAGTTGTGGTCTGCTCTGACCCAAGCCTGTTTGCCCATATTGCAAATGTTATGCCAGCCTTGATCTCTTCTTCCGTTTGACTACAATTTATCATCTTGGTATTGCAACAATGGCGAGTCTGTTAGCAACAGGGCTGTGGAGTCGGTACGCCAAAGCCCCGACTCCGACGCCTCAATTTCCCCTGACTCCGACTCCACCAAAATAGGCACCGACTCCGACTCCACGACTCCGACTCCACAGCCCTGGCACTGCTGAACCTTATAGGTTCACTCAGAACTCAGTCCCATCATTATATGAGGAATAGAACAGACCTTTACAGGACATTTCATCATTTTCCCAAATTCTTATGAAAATATATTCAGCACATACTGCATTGTACTACTAACTGTACCAATTTATTATATATTTTGGGAGTCGGAGTCGGTCCATTTTATACCGACTCCGACTCTACCAAAATAGGCACCGACTCCGACTCCACAGCCCTGGTTAGCAACCCAGTGGGCCAGCTCTTTGTTTAATGCCCTGTTCACATTTGCAATATCTGGTTTCTGACAGAGTATTATTTTGTAAGTATAGTGCAGCATATTATGGTATTCTGTTTAACATGCAGTCACTTAATAGACCCATAATATAAGAATATGGGGGAATTTATGAATGATTCTACATCAGTCTTCTGGCATTAAAGTTGCAAATTTTTGCATAGACACATTTTTGCAACCTTACCATTGTACACTGCCTATGGTAGTTTTAAAAAAAAAAAAAAGTGGGTTAGGCCTCCTGCACATGACCATTTGCAGTGTATGGGTCAGAAAATATGACTTTCACATACAATGAAAATGAATTTACAGAGATGCAAGTACAGACATGTATAGGACCTACTCCATATTTAGCAGCTTTTCGACTATGTGTATATGCCCATTGAAATGTATAGGACCGTTCTTTGATCCACAATTGCAGATAAAATGCATGGTTGTGTGCATGAGGACTTACTTGTGACCTTCCACAGACCTGTAAATTTACTACCATGTATACCAGCTCTGAGAATATATGTCTGACTGCATAATGTAATTCATAGCTGTCTGAATAGTGATTTACACGACGTTCACACCTGCATTCGGGCTTCCGTTCTTCGGGTCCACTTGGGGACCCGAAAACGGAAACCCAATCCGCTTAATAAGCGGTTACCCGCACTGCTAATGCCCTTTCTAGTTCAGCACGCTATGTAATGTATGTGTAATTCTGTGTATATACTTAGCAGTGCGACACAAACTTGCTTACTTTTACCACATTCCGTATTCATTAGGCTTCTGGAAAGTCCATGGATTTACACAGGGAGGTGAAGAACAGATAACTGATATCTGGTTACATCGGGTGGGGATGGTTAAGAAAAACAGCTCATCTTTCTGATATTCCAGTCTCTGAAAACAATCATGGCCTAGACTAAATATAGCACACTGATACATAAAAGGTCCCATCTTTCACTAGCAGAGCTCACTAATACTAGTAGGACTACATCAACACATTCGCTGAGTCTATCAGAGTACATGTAACAAAATCATATTGTGCTTTACTACATATAGAGACTTTAATTTTACATTACAAAAGTGTCCGGCTATGTTAGGCTACATTTGTGATTTACTTTCACATTATGTTCTTCCATCATAAACACTAAGGCTATATTCACATCTGTCTTTCAGGTACTGGGCGGAGCTGCTTTGCACACAGGACTTTTTTATCCGATAAAATGATGGACATAATAATGAAACCCGATAGTCAAGGGGTCTGTCAGGATCCAATTGTGTCTACCATATGATCTGTCCTTGTCTGGATTTCTGTTCCTAATACCAGAACAGAAAAATGGAAAACCTGATAAAGACGGCCTAAAAGTGAGCCTAAATGACTATCCTTTTGGGCCCTGTCTGACTGGTATGAGCAGGATCAGTGGACAAAAAAATAGGAATAGCGCAGTAGACTATGATATTCATATAATGGTATTGGATAAAAATGTATATGTTAAACATGTATGTTTAACATCATTTTTGGGATACTACTGCCTCTTAAAGGGGTTTAAAAGGCTATATATATTTATGACCTATCCTAAGGATAGGTCATCAATATCAGATTGGCATGGGTCTGACACCTGGTGCCCTACTGACCAGCTGTTCTTAGCAGCTGGTACACAGAGAATGGAACAGGAAGCAGACAGCGCTGTTCTCTGTGTAGTGGCAAAATCTAGTTACTGCAGCTTGGCTCCGATTCAAGTGAAAGGAAATTGATTTGCATTACCCTGGTCTACACAGTGAAATGTGCTGTTTTATTCCTACTCCATTCTCTGTGTATCAAGTGCGGAGAACAGATGATCAATGAGAGTGTTGGGTGTTGGAACCCCACTGATAATGATGAACTATCCTTAAGATAGGTCATTTATAGTTTTAGCCTGGTAAACCTCTTTAAACTAAAGGGCTTATCCAAATGGCCATTGTTCACATCCATGTGTTGTCTGAATGTAAAAGGACAGCACAAGGAATGATGCATTATAGTCACTGGGTCAATTCACACATCTAATTCTCTGCGATGACAATTGTCCAGTTCCCAGACAAGTCTCATTGTAGTGTACAGTTTGGGTTTACACTGAACTGCACATGAAGCTATACATGTTAAAAAAAATGGCCATTTTTAACAGATAAAACACAGAACTGAATTGTGAATAAGCCCTAAAACACCCTACTCAAACCCATTTTGTTTGAGTTTTCCATTCTTTTCCTGATGTACTCATGCACAAGGCAGATCCAGGAGTCTTTATGGCGGTGTTTCTAAGGGAGAATGAAAACATAGTCACCATTTCTTTCAGTCGAATTCATATGAAACCAGAGAGAAAACTGCATTTACCACTACACAAAAGCATACAGGTGCATACATGTACTGTACCGCTTTTGCTCCTGCACTAACCTCTACTATCATATAACTGCAGTAGAAAGAGAGCAGAAAGGTTTCTGCAATAGTTAGATCTTGCTTTTTATGCAAATCATTGCTGGAGGTGGAGCAGACCTATCTACTATGTGCACAGAAAGCACATGTTCAGCTCCAGCATCACTCTAAGGCTACATTCACACTTGCGTTGGGGGGTCCATTGTTCTGGTTCATCTATTGTTTTGATCCTTCGGAGGATGAATGGACTGCCAAAATAGCAGATACATGACCCCATATAGAGGAGCCTGACAGACACCATTGACATTTAATGGGGTCCATTGGATGTACTGTTTTTAAACTGAAAGCCCCAGGTAAAAAAGTTGTGCCTGCAGAACAGATGTAAGCCGTGACAGGGGTGGGCTCCCCAGAATACAGCGAAGTCACAGACGAGAAGGACGACCCAATACCAGTTCAGGAAAAAGGTACTTTACTAAGACCACGGTAAAATAACCGCACAGAATTTCACACACACTCGACTGGTTAGCCGAGACCCCTGTGCTGCATAACCTGGTAGGCTCTATATGTCCAAACTACCTCACTATAGTTTGCCTACCGACGGGCCCATCTAGGACGGCCGCCCAAATTACCTATTAATACCTCTAATAAAGAAGGGAGACTTTTGTGTGTAAAGCCGGCTTACCGATGATGCAGCACGGGGGCTAACAAACTTATAGAAAAATCTAAACCCAGACCTCCCTGTTCCCTAGTGAATATCAATATCCAGTCCTGAGCAAGTGGAAACAGGTGACTTGATGAACTTGGTAATATTTAAAAAAATGCACAGGATCCTCTGAGGTTAGTTTGCAGCAGGTGAAGAATCCAGAGTCCTTAATAATGCGAACAACAATTAACTGCTGCTGTCTTTAACTGATAGCAACAGGCCGAACTGAGTGTCAATAGAAAGTGCTAACACCCTAATACTATACTTTGGTGCCAAAGCTAACTGTCGTTGCGTGCACGTTATAGACCACCGCCGCGTTGTGGACCTGAGCTCAGGCTTACCGACCCCGGGTCGTGGACCTTTCCTGCTGAAAGGTCCTGATGATGCGGGATCTCCTCCACTGCGAGCAACACTGCCTTTGGATTGTCATATATTCAGTCGCAGTTCCTGATGCAGCTCCTCACGAGGCCCCGCTTTTGTTGCTCCCCAGCGGCACTCTCCTGCGTGATTTTCTCCCATCTAAGGTGAGGAGTGTAGAAGAGGCGGTCTCTGTTCACCCAGAGCTATTTTCGGTTCTGGCAGAACGTTCTCCAGAGCTGATGGAGACAGATCCTATGCCAGCATCTCTGCCTTTCACAGATGCTTAGAGACTAACTAACTAACATGGCCACATCAGAGCTTCCTGTGAAAAACTTCCTCCTACCAACAAGTCTCTAACAAAGTCTGTGGAGGAATAGCAGGGGGGAAACAGTGGCATCTTGTGGCCAAAGGGCAATACTGCGGGTATTAGTCCATACAATATAATGTAATCAGCATACATTGTGCAACTGTATACAACGGTACTCATTCAGGATATACAGGTTGTCAAACATGGGCAAATGTGGTGTATTTGCCTGCCTCTCACACAGAGACTCCAATACAGATGTGAACGTAGCCTGAACTGGGTTTTGGCAGTGGCAGTGTGAACATTGATTAAGGACGTCTTGATGGAAAGTCAAAAATATTTGCTAGCTAGGTCCACTGTCGTTCTAACTCCTTAAAGACTATATACGCATTTGCAACCAATTTTATATTGCCTGAATGCATCTGAATTGACAAAGGAAGCAACTTTGCAAACAGCTTTGCAAGTTGCAAGACAATTTGGGCCCTTATCATGGTTAAATTATGTCTGACATGGTTCTATCATGGTTGTATACCGGAGATACATATAGTACAGATAAGTAATACAGTCCCTGTAGACATACAGTGCCTTGCGAAAGTATTCGGCCCCCTTGAACTTTTCAACCTTTTGCCACATTTCAGGCTTCAAACATAAGGATTTAAAATTTTAATTTTTTGGTGAAGAATCAACAAGTGGGACACAATTGTGAAGTGGAACGAAATTTATTGGTTATTTTAAACTTTTGTAAAAAATAAAAAACTGAAAAGTGCAATATTATTACTTTCAGTGCAGCAAACTCACTCCAGAAGTTCAGTGAGGATCTCTGAATCATTCAATGTTGTCCTAAATGACTGATGATAATAAATATAATCCACCTGTGTGTAATCAAGTCTCCGTATAAATGCACCTGCTCTGTGATAGTCTCAGGGTTCTGTTTAAAGCGCAGAGAGCATCATGAAGACCAAGGAACACACCAGGCAGGTCCGTGATACTGTTGTGGAGAAGTTTAAAGCCGGATTTGGATACAAAAAGATTTCCCAAACTTTAAACATCCCAAGAAGCACTGTGCAAGCAATCATATTGAAATGGAAGGAGTATCAGACCACTGCAAATCTACCAAGACCCGGCCGTCCCTCTAAACTTTCATCTCAAACAAGGAGAAGACTGATCAGAGATGCAGCCAAGAGGCCCATGATCACTCTGGATGAACTGCAGAGATCTACAGCTGAGGTGGGAGAGTCTGTCCATAGGACAACAATCAGTCGTACACTGCACAAATCTGGCCTTTATGGAAGAGTGGCAAGAAGAAAGCCATTTCTCAAAGATACCCATAAAAAGTCTCATTTAAAGTTTGCCACAAGCCACCTGGGAGACACACCAAACTTGTGGAAGAAGGTGCTCTGGTCAGATGAAACCAAAATCGAACTTTTTGGCTACAATGCAAAACGATATCTTTGGCGTAAAAGCAACACAGCTCATCACCCTGAACACACCATCCCCACTGTCAAACATGGTGGTGGCAGCATCATGCTTTGGGCCTGCTTTTCTTCAGCAGGGACAGGGAAGATGGTTAAAATTGATGGGAAGATGGATGTAGTCAAATACAGGACCATTCTGGAAGAAAACCTGTTGGAGTCTGCAAAAGACCTGAGACTGAGATGGAGATTTATCTTCCAACAAGACAATGATCCCAAACATAAAGCAAAATCTACAATGGAATGGTTCAAAAATAAACGTATCCAGGTGTTAGAATGGCCAAGTCAAAGTCCAGACCTGAATCCAATGGAGAATCTGTGGAAAGCGCTGAAAACTGCTGTTCACAAACGCTCTCCATCCAACCTCACTGAGCTCCAGCTGTTTTCCAAGGAAGAATGGGCAAGAATTTCAGTCTCTCGATGTGCAAAGCTGATAGAGACATACCCCAAGCGACTTGCAGCTGTAATCGCAGCAGAAGGTGGCGCTACAAAGTATTAACTTAAGGGGGCCGTATAATTTGGCACGCCCCACTTTTTAGTTTTTTATTTTTTACAAAAGTTTAAAATATCCAATAAATTTCGTTCCACTTCACAATTGTGTCCCACTTGTTGATTCTTCACCAAAAAATTAAAATTTTATATCCTTATGTTTGAAGCCTGAAATGTGGCAAAAGGTTGAAAAGTTCAAGGGGGCCGAATACTTTCGCAAGGCACTGTATATAGTCCCATACATATATGCATATCATCCAGGAGCATACAATCTACCATGAATAATCAGATGCCACATTCTAGAGATATCCCATCCTAGCAAAAGATACAGTGCCACTATACAGCAGCACATGAGATGCCTATGACTGTGCCATACAGAACCATGAGACCCATGCATTAACCCTAAATGTATAAAGCAGTTTTCCAGGAATTAAATGTTGATGAAGTATTATTAAGATAGGTCATCAATATCAGATTGGTGGGGTTCCGACAACCAGCAATGGCACTGATCAGCTTTTCAAAGTTGCAGGGGCACTTGGTTGAGTGCTGCTTCTGCTTTACAGGCCAATGACATCACCATCATCAGTCACATGGTCTGTTTGGAGCTCAGTCTCATTCAAGTGAAGGGAGCTGAGCTGCAATACCAATACCAATCACAGCCACTATGTAATGTACGGCACTGGTAAGAAGGTTGCAGTACTTTCAGTCTCAAACAGCTGAACGGTTGTGGTCATGGTTGCTGGACCCCCACCAATCTGATACTGATGACCTATCCAAAGTACAATCATAATTCAACAATTTTTCATTAGTGTAAAGTATAATTCATCTAACGCTAGGTTCACACTAGCGTTCGGGTCTCCGTTCTTTGGGTCCGCATGGGAAGCTGAAAGACGGAGAGGCTGTCCACTTAAAAAGCGGTCATCTGTGGACACCCGCGGACCCCATAGACTATAATGGGGTCGGCCAGGTTTAAGTATAAAAGTGACAGAGAGAAAAGTCCTTCTTGCAGGACTTTTCTCTTCACCGATTTTAGGCGGAATCTTCGGTGCAGTCTCCTACTGAGACTCCAGCACAGATGTAACCCTATCCTAAACCAGCATTTTAGTAATTCCTTTTTTTTCCCTACTCTAGAAGCTCACAGGACATGAAGAGATAATCTTTTATGAATTATATATTTCATGTTGATGACCTTGTATTCTCGGCTTTGTTCCTGGAGATTTTCTACTCTTACAAATCACCTAATAATCTGATATCTGATAATCTGGAGCCTGTTGCCAGATTAAAGAGAGTATAGTCTTCAACCCTGGTACAGCACAGGAACCCTTCTTTATAAACAGCTTTATAGTCCTGCTATTGCAAAAATGGATTTGGGACATGATATTACCAGTAATGACTAATGCCACATTCTTCAATTACCCATAGCCATGATTGATAGACCCTTCTCAGTTTCAGCGTCTTGGCAATGAACCTTATCAGGCCAGGTGACTTTCTGTAGAATAGGAGGGGACCTCGGATTCTGTTTGTTATTGGTTAGGTAATTACCTCTAACTTCGTTTAAAGGAATAATATAGGAAGCTTCTGTCCACAAATGAGAAGGGCACCGAAAATCACAGGACAGGTAAGAACAAGTGTTACGTCTATCATGAATGTGCGGGGCATGAACCTACTGCTGCTGAAGCCATGCTGTCATATGTACTAGGACAGTGATTTCCAGCCTGCAGCTTTCAAGCTGGTTCAATATCACAACTCCTGTCAGGTTTGCTGGGACTAGTAGTTTTCTAACAGCTAAAAAGCCATAGGTTGAGACACTACTGGGGTACATGAGGCCATAACTTATATTGTACCATTTGGTAGTCTTGTCTGTTTTCGGCAGGATGTCACAGCAGGACACCCCTCCTACTGGCAAAGATCTAAGAGCACTCCTTAAATGGCACCGCACAGAAATTGCTGTGGCTATTACTGACCTCTTCCCTCTGTTACATGGTATGATGGACAGAGACCTTGTATCTGAAGACAGATTTCAGGTGAGTGTCCACTTTGATTGTAAAGCCTTGTTCACACGGCTGACCCTGTAGGGAACTACACGGATGCTCCCTAGAACAGGCCTCCATGTACAGCCCTACAGGCACTGGGGCAAAAGTCTATGTATATGCGGCATCCAGTGAAGCCTGGCACAAGATGTATATAGGTTTATTGATAAATTACCTATTAGACATTAGGGATAATATGTCTTGTATGTGCATTGAAACTAAAAAAGATGTTGCACATATAGATAGAGGGTGGGCCCAAGGAGCCCCAGCAAAACACCATTTGAAAGGATGTAAATATCCTTGGTCATAACAATTTTGCTAGATATGATTAATAAGGAGTGTAAAGATAAGACATATAACAAGACTTATAATGTTCCCACAGGAGACTCAGCGTGCTAGTGAAGGAATAGGAGCACAGAAAGCTTCTCATGGTCTTCTCACTTGGCTTCTCACTCGTGATATGCACTATATCCGCGGATTATGGTCTCTCCTGTCCACGGAGTATATTTTAAAGAGTTACCCTCGCTTATCAGGAATTCACAAAGCCCTTCAGACTGGTAAATACACTGGGGCAGATTTACTATAGAAACTATCATATATACATTATACCACATTTATTAACTGTTTTAGGCCGGGGACTCACGTTGTGAAAACACAGTGTTTTTGGGCGCGGCAGAAAAGACATGGCAAAAAACGCAGCGTTTTACAGTACCTGCAAAGTGGATGGGATTCTGTCTAATCCCATCCACACATTGCAGAAAAAAATCCACAGCAGAAAAGCTGCCTTTTCAAAAATCGCTGCGTTTTTGAAAATCGCAGCATGTCAGTTATACTTACAGAAGCGCTGGCATTTTCCGTATAAGTATAATAGGTGCAGAAAGTCCGCAGAGGAAAACACTATGTGTTTCCACCATGGTCTTTTCTGCAGCATTTTTTTGCTGCGGCTCACTATGCAGGGCCTTAGCCTTAGACTCTATGACATTTGTGAGGTTTGTACAATAGGTGGATGGGCTTAGTGAAAAGGGTGAAGATCTTGTCTAAAAAGGGGCGAGATGAAAATACAAAACAGTGCACCACAGTTGGTGAATTTTTGTATTAGAAACAAGGTCAAGTCATAGGTGTTGTAGTATTAAACTTGTCAATCTAACAATGTGTCAGATTTATTATCCAGCATCAGACACTATCACACTATACTTAAAATGAAGCTTGGGTAAATGGTAACCTAGACCCATCTCCATCTGTTTACCTTTAGTTCAGAATAAACACTAACTTTTTTTCTGTTAAAACCCATCCATTACTGATTATACCTTTGTACTCATTTTTTGGCATACTTGACAATTTTTCAAAGTTGGCCTCTGAGAGACCGGCCCTCTCTCCGGAAGCCATGCCTCCTCATGGTAAAGCCCCATTTGGGGATGCAACACACCCTTTTTGTTGCATACCACACCCCCTTTTGTGATGTGAACATGAAATGTGCCAGTCACAAGTCTTTTTTGCGACGTGATAAGCACATAAATTACCCACATCAGATAGTCTCAGATACTCTCTCTTGTCAGCCGGGCCTGGGAGATTTGCCAATCTCAGTCACCTTTTTGCAGGAACTGCAGGAACTGGGCATTTTTAGGGAGTTGGCAAGAATGTTGGGGGGCATAAGTAACCCTCATGTGCCTGATATGCGACCTCCAGGGAATAGCTAATTCATATGGGACATATGGATGTTGTGTGTGTGTGTGAACATGTAAGTGATTCTATGTATTGGCTTTTTTATACTGTGTACTGTAATCCACAACATGTAAATTTAAGCTTAAATTGTTTTTTTCTTCTTTAGCTTCAGAAAGCTTGTCCCATCGCAAAGCTCGGCGCTCTACTTCTGCCACCAAATACTCAGACCATAAAAAGCTGCAGACAAAACGAAAAGCTGGAACAGAGAAGGACTCAGGAGACATAGGGCAACTTTTTGGCTCTGGTAAGGTGACAACAATGTCACACAAATTTGTATGCTTATTATATAAGGGCCGGTTCACTTCTGCGTTTGGGATTCCATTCGGGGAGTCCACTTGGGGACCCCCCAAACGGAAACCTATACGCATAGAAAAGCGGTTTACCTAAGGAAACCTGTGGACCCCATAGACTACAATGGGGTCCGTGTGGTTGCCGCTTAGTTTCCGCACGAAACATGCGGAGAGAAAAGTGCTGCAAAAGGGTTGTTGTGTGTGTTTATGTACATGTAAGTGATTCTATGTATTGGCTTTTTTATACTGTGTACTGCAAGCAGCACTTTCCTCTCCACACGTTTCCGCATGTTTCGTGCGGAAACCGAGCGGCAACCACACGGACCCCATTATAGTCTATGGGGTCCGCAGGTTTCCTTAGGTAAACCGCTTGTCTATGCGTATAGGTTTACATTCGGGGGGGCCCCAAGCGGACTCCCCGAACGGAAACCGAACGCAGATGTGAACCGGCCCTAACAATCATTTATGCAACCATTGGCTGAACATGCAATGCATATTATTGGGTATTATTGGTTTCCATACAGAGATCTGATATGGCTGGAGTGTATAAATAATCGCTTGATCACCTTGATCAGTTTTGCAATGTGGTTTAGCTTGTTCTTATTATCTTTCAATTGCTTTTACATGTAGAAACCAATGTGACCATAAACTGTATTGCAAAACTACAGTTTTGCTGCACAGTAATTGCCTACATGGCACACCTAGGATAAAGTCACACAGTGAAAATGCTGTTAGATTTCTGTGAGGACAATCAACTGTGTTATCCAGTGCAAAACTGAGCTGTCAAAAAACAACCAAAATTGGGTAGTGGCTGACCATTGTGTTGCTGGACTAATGGCACCATTTGGTGTGCGGGAAAGCAATGTAAAAAAGCTTGAACAATATTGTCTTACTTGATGAGGAAAAGATCAAGACCATGTGTAAAATTGTTTCAGTCTGTGAGTTTATGCATTGCCAACTCAGACCATAAACCAAACATACGTGTAAATGCACCTTGAAGCTTTTATCCTGCAGTGTGTAATGCATACATTATTATTTATTGCTATTATTAATTGTTTGACTTGCTAATATTTTCTTACAACAGGTTCTCCAGCCAAAACAAAGCCACCCCGTAAATCAGAAAAAATGGAAAAACTGTCATCCTCACAAATGCTACATGTTCATTGTAAGTCCTTGTGCAGAATATGTTACACTAATAATAATTTTTATTTATATATCATGAACATATTCTACAGCACTTTACAATTTATAGTCTACATCTACAGACAAATTCAGACATTACAAAATAACAAATTTACCAACAATTCAAAGAATAGGAGTGATGGCCCTGATCACATGAGCTTACAATTAATGAAGATGTTATTGTTGTTGTTATTATATATGTCATTAAAGGGGTACAAATAAAGTGTTCAGAATCATAAAAATTAGGGGAAAGGCAGTCAATGATATAAAACAACAAAACTAGCATTACATAGTGGTCAGATCCATTGCTAGTCCAGTGTTGCTGCTTCTGGAACATTGATACATTATAATACACCAGTGATTGGTGCTCACATGATGTTAATGTGACGTCATCGCTAGTAAACCAGTACCCAGTAAACAAAGATCAGTGGGAAGCACTGAAGTAGCAGGGATTTAACAAGTAATGTTTCTTTAGTTATTTCATACTATTGCCTGCCTCCGCCTTAATTTTTTTATACCTAACATAAAACAATAAAAACAAGTACAATAAAGATGACAGATTGGTACAAAAGGGGAGAAAACCATAGCCCTGAGGGGTTACAATCTACAAGTGAAGGGAATAGTGACAATAGATGAGAGTAGTAGGCCTTAAGGCATAGCTAAACTTTTTTCATAAATAGTGCTTGTGAAAATAAGAAGTTTTGTAATGTAATTTATTAAAGAAAATGGTTGTTTCCTCACTTGTTTGCCTCATATCATTGATCAAATCTGACCAACTTCACTTCTCTTGGCTGTAATCAGCTATACTCAGAATGACCCTGCTTATACTATGTGTAGAAAGAAATAAAAAGAAAAAACAGCGCAGAGCGCTAATAGTGTAAAACCAAAGGATGATAGATATCAGAACACTGATACAAATTGCTCACCTTGGTGGGTTGTGATCAGCTCACAACAACTTAGTAGGCATGTAGAATCAGATTATCTTCATTGGGACCTTGTGAAGCAGCTGCTAGCCTCGGAGCCGTGGTATGAAGCATGTGTGGAAGAATCCAGATGCAGGTAGAAAAGAGGAGGCATAGGCAAATGAGCGCTGGTCCACAATAAATGTAGTCTTTAATCCAATGGAATAAAACACACGACGCGTTTCGGGACAAGCCCTTTTATAGGAAGGTCGGACTATAGTCTTTGACAAACCTAAGATTCTCATCCACAGTGGCAGTAACCAATGACTGTAACCCAGTTAGCCCACTAAGACCTGTAACCACCTGCTGTGAGTGCCTTGTAAACTGTGTATAGAGACTGTTCCTGTTACTATTGACCATGCCTATTTTGTCCTTTGATTTTGTTTCATTTTTTTGGAAGCTCCACAAAAAACAACTTCTGTTGGTGATACAGAGGGGAAAGCTGCAGTCTTCACCCTAAGCAAACCAGTGACAACAGATAAGAAGGCTAACACAGGTATGGGTAGCCATTTTTCTACAGCACCTGATTTTTTTTGCTTTCTATTGTTCTGGCAAAGATAAAAAGGATTGAAAAGTAGATCCATTAAATTTTAAAGGGAACCCAGCCCCTTGTGAGTTGGTGCCCCTGTTGCTGAGATATCACCAGTTTTTAAACATGTAAAGAAGTTCATTGGAGCAACAAGGCCATTGCCACTAACTATATTATTTCCAGAGATATCATCAGTTGAAAATGCAGTTGGGATTGGGACATTTTTATGCAGCTGCCCCCAATCCCGACTGTGCTTTCAACTGATGACTCTCCTGTTTCATACAACACTAGAAACAAGTTTCTATATTTTATATTGCCCAAGATATAACTGATTGAAGTGACCATCCACCATACACAGTGAAAAGGAGAGCACAGCTCTCAGTAGAGAAGCAAGGGAAAGCATTAAAAAATGCAGGATTTTATAGAAAAGAGCCAAAATGTGTTAATAAAGTATATAACAAAATTTATTAATGACACAAATATTAACAGCAAAATCAAAAGTTTTAGAAATTTTAGTTACACTTTAAATGATAAAAATTGTTTTATCATAGGATTTTATATAACTTTCATCAAATGTTATGTAAGGAGTTCCCTCTAGTGGTGACTGAAGCAAATACAACTACAGTATACATTATGTAAAAGGAAGGAGATTTAGAGCTCTATATCAGTTCTTCTGACTCGTATATCATTTTTTGATCAATAGATAAAATTATAGATATATTTTTCTGCTCTACGCTATTAACTTTCCATTTTAACATGTAATAATATGTGAACAATATGAGATGTTAGCTGATTTGTCCTGTATTATCTTACACTACATTGACCTTGTGACAATTTGGGGGGGATTAGCCTCAAATGGCGGCAGACTCCTGGTCCCGATAGCAGTGGTTCGTGGTACTGGGCGCCGGAGAGACAGCGTTCAGACAGTGCCAATTTAAAACAAAATGGCTTTTTATTCAGCTTAAGTGCAACATAACAAAACAAAAAACAGCCTGGGCCACAGTTAGGGCGCTAACTGACTCCTTGACCCCTGTCTAGCCTGAGTAATACTCAGCTCAAGCAAAAGTCCCCCGTGGACCTCAGCCCTCCTGGGACAGACTGCCTCTCTATCCTTGGCTGGTTCCACGATTTCCTGCTTCCTACAGGATACTCCAGCCTTCTGGAGTTACGCGCCCCACCCAAAGGTGTGGCTGAGGGCCTTTTCAGGCCTGGGCCTGGGTCGCTCAATAGCGCCCTCTGGGTTCACATACTCACAACCTGAATAGTATAAAAGACATATAAAAGATTAGTGTAGGTGTTGATGTTATACATATTCTGTAGAGCAAAGTTATAAAATGTATTTTACAGATAAATCCAAACATAAGGAAACAGAACTAGAAAACACAGAGCAAAACCAAAATCAACCCCTGAAGTTGACGCTGCGTCCAAAGTTATCAAACAGTCATGTGAGTATATAGAACCTGTAAGTACACTAAACCGACACATATGTAACCATTGAGAAAGACAAGTAAAAAGATATACAGTACATACAGTCATGGCCGTAAGTGTTGGCACCCCTGAAATTTTTTCAGAAAATGAAGTATTTCTCCCAGAAATCTATTGCAGTTACACATGTTTTGTTATACACATGTTTATTTCCTTTAAGTGTATTGGAACAACACAAAAAACAGAGAAAAAAGGCAAACTGGACATAGTTTCACACAAAACTCCAAAAATGGGCAAGACAAAATTGTTGCCACCTTTTCAAAATTGTGATGCTTGTTCAAATTTACCTGTGGCATGTAACAGGTGTGGGTAATATAAAAAAATCACACCTGAAACCAGATAAAAAGGAGATAAACAGCATTAGTGGCCCCAATGTCTCTTTAGGCACTAACATGGCCTCTGCACTCGAATCCTCCATTACCACTGATAGAATTACTATGTATATGCTCCAGTTGTAGATGAAAACAACATTTCCCTATGGTCTTCAAAATGCAATATCCCCCATTCTCCCATTGTTTCATAATCCCATCTTTCTTTCAGTGCTCTCCTCCAGTAACCTCCAGTTCACACCATCTCCCACACAGGCTTTTAAAACAAACCAGGTTTTACATTTTCTGCATTCCCTATTAGATTCTGCAACACAAGTCAAAGACACTGACTTTGAGAAACTCTTCCTTTATAGGGCCTCAGATAGGGGTTCATTATCATATATCTATAGCCTGTTGAATAGCCCCTCACAGGCTGACATGCTGGACTTCATGCTTGGTTGGGAATCTGACTGAAATATATGCCTTTTACTTGCACAGTGGCAGGATTATTGCACAGTCATAAGCAAAGGTAGGTGACAGGTGACTTTAGCACATGCGTTTTAAAGATGCAAAAAACCAATACAAAAAATGTATGGGCATCCGTTGATATAGACATCAATGATAAAAAAAAAAAAACATATGGTATAGTATACTATGTTTTTGTGTCCTTAAAAAAAAAAAAGGACAGAAACAGAAGGCAGTTTTTTGCACCCATTTTAGTGTCTATTAAACAAATGTAAATACCATGATCTGAATGGAGCTTTAAGGTATGATTGGAGGACAAGAAACTCTGCAGTCTTGATTAAAGGTATCCTACTGTTTTGTGTATCTCCATGGGAACAGACAACAAACCCTTCAATCTATCCCCTACTTCTAGCTAATATAATATTAACAGGTTAGCAAGAAGCATGGTACAGGTTGAAATACGTTTAGTCCTGGATAACATGTACATAGTGTCTAGGTACCTTGCTGGACAATTTAGAAATATGAATCATTTGTCAATTAGACTAGTCATACTTCATGGGACAGAGCAGGCAGAAGAGGAGAGGGGTCCAAGCGGCAAGAGCAGTGCTCCTGGATCTGAAAGCCCATCCCCAGAGCACACAATGTACTAATTTGTATATTTCTTCAAGTTTCCCTTTTTCTCCAAATCTACAAAAGTGACATGCATAACAAAGGTATGGTGTTTATACACGGTGGTATATGCTAGCGTGAGGTGGTAGACTCTTTTTAACACTTTCCCAATATTTGCTGTAATGGTGGCAGCCGCTCAGAAGCTGATTGTGGGCATTAAGGTTACCAGAGCCTCTGTCAAACCTGACTGAGACGCCACGTTCCCAGCTGTGCATGGGCGCCGACATTTTGGGGAGGATCGCTGGCCCCCAGAACGAGATCCAGGTTTGGCGATCCATTGCCATGACAGCTGGGAATCTATTACAATGCATTAACATTGTAATGCATTGCATTAGAGATCAGACTCCCTGGGGCTCAAGACCTCCAAAGGGGTCTAATAATTACAGTAAAAAAAAAAAGAAAATCTATATATATTATATATTTATATATAACAAAAATAAAAAGAACTAAAAATTCAAATCACTCCCTTTCCCTAGAATGCATACACTGTTATTTCCGTACCCGTTCGAACTTATGCGCCATCCAGCCACATGCTGTGGCGCAGGAGGCGAATCTGGCTATGATTCTTTCCTTTAGGTTTTTCTTGTATAGTCTGAACACTGTCCTATTCCCTCACCTCCTTAATTGATTTTCCACCACACCCATCTCCTTTACCTTCGCTTCCATCTGCTCCACTAATAGTTAATTTTAGCTTTACCTGTGTGATTGACAGCCTATCGTTCTATCAAGTATGGGGCGGGTTCTTCCTCCCTATTTATTATTTGCTCACATTCACATTGCCCTTGTGATTGCCTTGTGCGTACTGCCTATTACTCCTTGCTGTTTTGTTACCTGTATTCTTATTCCTGACCTTTGGCTTACCTTTGACTATTCTATTGGATTTTGATTCTGTACTGCATTGCTCGACTGTTACCGACCCCTTGGCTAGCTGACTTCCCTTTTGTTGTTATTTGTCCCATCTGCATTCTGTGTTATCACTTATATCAAGAAGGGATTGACGACCAGTTGTCGGCTGTCGCCTAGGACAGTTCAGACAAGTAGTCAGGGACAGTGGGGGGGGGGTTCAATTTAGGGATCACTGTCTTGTCATGCCTCTTTCCCCAGGGTTTCAGCAGCTACTGGGGAATCGCACCTCTAGCAATTACCTTACATACACATTAGGTATTCCTAATGCCTGGCCTACAAACTTATGAAAATATTTTTCCCATATGGTGAACGCTGTAGCGGGTAAAAAAAATCAAAAGTGTCGAACTGCCTTTTTTCCCTGTTTCACCTTCCATAAAAATTTGGATAAAAAGCGATCAATGTAATAGACATTCCCAAATTGGTATAAATAAAAAGTACATCTGGTCCCACAAAAAAAGACGCCTTATACATCCCCAGAAATACAAAACACGGAAATATAAAAAAGTGACAGGTGTCAGAATATGGTGACTCCAAAATATATAATTTTTTTTGCAAAGTTTTTAATTTTAAAGGGTTAAAACTTAAAAAAAAAATATATATATATATATATATATATATATATATATATATATATATATATATATATATATATATATAAATTTGATATCCCTGTAATTGTACCGGCCGATAGATTACAGATTACATGTCTTTTTGGTTACACAATGAACGCCATAAAAACAAAGCCTGTAAGAAAGTCGCATGAGCGAATTTTTTTTTCTGGCGTCCCAGTACATTGTACAGAATATTAAATGGTATCAGTACAAAGTAAAATTTGTCCCACAAATATTAAGATCTCATATGGCTCTGTGAACAGAAATAAAAAAGTTATGGGGTTTGGAAGGCGGGATGTCAAAAATGAAAATCAAAAAATAACTGCACTAGGAAGGGGTGAAGGTCCAGTGTGTGGGACCGCCACTGATCCTTGAAGCAAGCTTATGCCAGTGAGGACTACTAAGGGACAATTTCTAGTCTTCTCCAGCCAGTACTAGGCATTGCTTTTTATGACACGTCTGTTGAACTTTCATGACAAGGATCTGCAATAACCATACAATATTGTATCTGGTACAAACAGTATGGCTATCTAACTCTGCTTATCATATTAGCCTATTATTATAAATGTAGCATATTTACTGGACCACTACCACATTTTGCCAGCAATGGCCAGTTTTTCTTATACATTTCTTGTCTTACCTTCTTATGTTATTTGTCATAAATAGGACTGTAAATAGGACACCAGGGGGTAGAAGGAATATTAGGATACCTTTTATATACATGCACAGGAAAACAATGGGGAATAAATCAGCATATACTTTTTCCAACTTATTTTCAGACCAGCATTGTGGCTACAACTCTCCCTGCTGAGCTGTCACATCATCAGGTCTGTATGGCTGTTATCATGCTGGAGTCACATAAGGAAATCTTTCTAAACATCTCCTTTATATCTTCTCTGCACTGCTCACACTGACCGTAGTGCTAAGTATTGACCTGTATCCACTATCTGTTTCAGAGCTGCATCAGCTACAATAAAACCAGCACTCTAGTATACGTACAGATGTAGCAGAGGTAACCCGAACTTCTGCAATTGGTTAAACTGCTGCAGTGCGATATGTTATCACAGAAGAATACGAAGTTGCAGAAGTTTTGGGTTAACTCTGCTACTCTGTATATATAAAAATAAAGTATATTACCTTTATTAATAATAATAATAATAATAATAATAATAATAATAATAGTCCTTTAATAGTCCCACAATGGGGAAATTCAGTGTGTTACAGCAGCAAAGATAAGATAAGATAAGCAGATACAAATACAAATACAACATGTACAGGAATGTTCCAAGGTGAGAGGCATTACATTAATAGCAGACAGACAGATAGGACGTAGCAGAGGGGGGGGGGGGGATTTAACAGGCAGAGAGATATTTCAGTTCTCTGTATGTAATGATCTCCGCTTAGGTTGGTGTTGGTTGTACAGCCTAACCGCGGTGGGGAGGAAAGACTTCCGATAGCGCTCCTTCTCACACATTAAGTACAATCACATTTAACAGGGTTTTCTGGGACTTACATATTGATAATCTATCCTTCAGTTAGGTCATTAATATGTGATTAGTGAAGATCCGACACGTGGACCCCACAGATCAGCAGGTTGATGACATCACATTCATGGAACACATGATACAGCAGCAGCTCACTCCCTTTCAAGTGAATAGGGATGAGCTGCAATACCAAGCACAACCCCTAAGTAATGTGTTTGGTATTCAATGGAGCCCCGACACTCACCCAAAGACTGTGACCTCTTCACCCAGCTAATAAGTGGCATTCCCAGGTGTTGGCCCTGATGACATATGCTTAGGATAAGTCATCAGTATGTAAATCCTGGAAAACCATTTTAGGCCATGGCTGCACGCGGTGTAAACACTGCTACAAAAACCGCGGCATTTTATACTCCATTCAAAGTTATTGCAGAAAAATATGTGCAGAGGAAACGCTGCGATTTCCAAAACCATTGCGGTTTTGGAAATCACAGCATGTCAATTATACCTATGGAAATGCTGGCAATTTCCCTATAGGTATAATTGAAGCAGAAAGTCTGCAGAGATTTCCTTTCTGAGAAAAGGACTGTGTTTTTTCCAGCAGTGCTTTTTCACTGCGGCCCGCTACGTGGGGCCTTAGCCTTATATACATGTAGTCCCCCATCTGGAAGATACTAAAGTATATAAATTAATACAAAGTAAATCCATAGCACAGTGTAATGCCCTGTAGCATGTACCATACATTTATAGTGCAAATAGCACATGTATAGGAACAACCAGCAAGTATAATGGTCCAGAGCCAATCACAACATAACATGGACCGACCACGGAGGGAGATGTGACTTCTTATGGCGATACATGTGCTATTTAGTTTGGGATGTTTATTGTAACAACATGCTCCAAGGCATTACTGTATATTGTCCTGTGGATTTACTTTTGTACAGATTTGTATGTTTTAGTATCTACCAGGTAGAGGAATCACATGTGTATAGTGTATTGCCACCTTTAAATGCAATATCTAATAAAGATGATAGATTTTTTCCTATTTCAATGTATGCTGCAGCGGTTGTTTTGTCGTAGTACTTGCAACTTAAGTGTGTGCCACATACTGCCGATTAAGGGTACATGCACATCAAGTTATTTTTTTTGTTTTTTTTATATCTGCTTAGGAGATCAGTTTAATGGATGCAAAAAACGGATGCAAACCAATAGGCATCTGTTTTCAAAGAGATCGGATCCATTTCTGTGTGTTTTTTTGGTCAGACACAAAGGTATACTACTTTTTTGTGTCCTTCAAAAAAAAAGAAAGAAATGGATCCTTTTGTTTTTACATTGATCTCTATGATAACAAATTTCCATCCATTTGCATCTGTTTGTATCCGTTTTTTGCATCTGCTAATCTTGATGTGAATGCGCTCTAATGAATTTTTACCCTTTATGTATAATATAGGTGTATTTCTCTTCCAGAGTAATGATGATGAGTGTTCGGTGTGTCGAGATGGTGGAGAATTATTGTGCTGTGATGGCTGCCCCCGGTCTTTTCACTTATCATGCCTAGTACCTCCACTCACTTATATTCCTAGGTACGTTATTTATAGTCATGTATATGTATTTTTCTATCAATTTTGCAGTCTGTCCCCTGTTCTGAAACAAACACTAAACTTGAGCCCTACCTCTTAAATTTAGGGCCAAAGCTATACATGGTGCAGAGCCAGCAGTTGAGTCCTAAGGCTAAGGCCCCACATAGTGGAAACACAGTGTTGTTAGCTGCTGTGGAAGCGCAGCGGAAAAAACATTGCATTTTACAGTACCAGCAAAGTGAATGAGATTTTATTCATCCACACAATGTGAAAAAATAAAAAACTGTGGAGAAGCTGCGTTTTCAATAACGCTGCCAATTTCGAACCATGTTAATTTTAACAGTGGAATCATTGGCGTTTTCCCTATATATTGCATAGGGCAAGAAAAAAAGCTTAGAAAAAGCAGCAAAAACTCAATGAAAAATGCAATGTGTTTTCACTGCATTTTTTTCCGCAGCATTTTTTTTAGTTACGTTTTATTACATGAGACCTTAGCCTAATAGGCAGAACCAGATGTCTTCCTATACATACTGTCACATGGTGGAATTGATGTGTATGTTCCACCTATAAAACGCTAACTTTTAAAATATACGTCCATTTCCCAGCATGCTCTGCTTTGGAGCTGAAAAAACTGCATGTTACAGATTTTTTTACTTTACATGTAAAACATATTTATTTAACCTTTTACCTGTAAAATAAAAATTTACAACAAAAATTGCTTCAAAACTTTTTAACTGCTCCCAACCTGACTGTCTGAATGCACCATAAGGAAGCAAGAGGAGATCTTGAAAACGGTGAAGAACTACAACGTAGAGTAGATTAGAATCTTGCAGAATTTACACTGAATAAGCTTCAATGGCATAAATTTGGAACTGCTGGCCCTCCTTGGCTACACTGGTGATGATGATGTATCTTATCTTTTTCTTTCTGCGGTGTCTATAGTGGAACATGGAGATGTGAGTCTTGCAGGAAAGATGGCTCACCAACAGCTGAACGTAAGGACCACAGTGATAAGGATGATGCGATGATGACTGTAAGTCTCATATGACTTGGTAAACTTACTGAATACATTCACACGGAGTAAAAATCAGTCACTGAATCGGCGTCCAAAGTCTGCTTGTCTTTCAAGCTGATTTTGTAGGAGGATTTTTATGTAATTTATCTGAAATATTGTAATTTAGATTGTTTACAGCTCATTTTGATGCTGACAGCTTCCAATGTTTGGGCAGGATGAATTTTTTTTTTTACCAACTAGCTGAAAATATATGAGCTAAAAAAAAAGGACACTGACACCCACTGAAATCATGGGATGGCAGATTTGAGGCACTTGGAAAATTTTGAAATGAAAAAATACTTCAAATCTACACCAAAATACTCTGTATAGGAGTATTTTATTTTATACTTCCTTGTTTCGAATCACAGAGGCACTTCTGAGATCAATAATGAGGTGACCATTGTCAGATCTACCACGATGCCCCAGGATGGAAAACATGTCACATCCCCTGCCCCATATGGGGATATGGACTTTGCAGCAGTAGGTCGCTACCTCTGGAATTAGCTACGGTGTTACAGGTTACCCAGGAAGGTCAAGAGGCGACAGTGCGTAATACTAAGGGGTCAAGCAGAGACATGGTCAAAGGATGATCTGAGGTCGGTTTATTTGTAACAGTTATCTGGGCAGAGGACATGGCAGGCTGCACAAAATCAGTACAGTAATCCGCGACAGAAGATCAGAGACAGATAACAAGCAGAGGTCAAACATGGGTAAACAGCAATACACAGGATCAGGTACACCTTCACAAGAACTAGCAAGCTAGGAACCAAATTTGCTCAGGCACCTTCCTAAAGGGGAAGGTGCTTTATATGCTCATGGAGTACAGGGGATTGGCCGGGGACCATAAACAGATGTACACGATGCCAGAATTACAGTATGAAGTTGTTAATGTATTTTTTTTTTAGATATTATTCTTCACGTGCTTTATAAGAATATTGATGTTGTGCTCCCCTATCAGTCCCATAGCTTTGAAGTGAGCGGGACTTTGCATGTCTGACCACTGCTGTATTCACATGCCTGTGGAATAGGGGGCTTTCTCGTAAATGGTTGTTTCCCGACGTATACTGTATGTTTGACAGATATTTAATAAGCGTGTGCTGTAGGATAACCCTATTAAAGGGTTTTCTGGGACTTAAATATTCTGGGAATTCAATATTCATTCAGACCAGTGACGTCATGCTCATTGGATTGCTTGTAGCTCAGTCCCATTAAAGTGAATCGGGCTGACAAGCAATACCAAACACAGCCGCTATACAATGTTTGGTGCTATGCTTGGTAAGTGGTAAAGAGGCCTGTTCAAAATCTGTGGTCTCCTGAAACAGCTGATTTTTGGGGATGCCATGTAACATACCCCCTTTGATATGTTACTGATGACCTATCTTATGAAAAGGTGATCGGTACATGATCCTGGAAAACTTCTACAACTGATGAAACTATCAGTGAATTCAGACACAGTAGGGGAAACATATGGCCTTTTATAGCTAGTATCGGTATTCCACTGGAATTTTTGACCCAGTAGAGAATTGTGCAGGTGCTGACCTTTTACAAGTGTTGACCTACCAAAAGTAAATAGGCGTATTGCCATTATACATCTAGTATTTCATCGGTGTTGTCATTCATCCAAAACTGTACAGTAGTTCTCTCTGCGAAACCGATTCTGTAAAATTAAGCAAATTTATCATTTTGGTTCTGTCTTCACAGGAGTCTACAGAGAATTCTGCTATGGAAAACAGTGCAGACACTCACGTTCTCCCAGAGAATGGTGGGTCATGCAGGTAATGTCTAGTAAGTCCAATGTGCATAAAGGGATTTTCCCATGAACATAACCATATTTAAAGGGAGCCTGTCATGATTTCCTTATTGTAGTCGGGTTATCTTCTCATACATGTACTGTCCCTGCCTGATAATCTGTCCAGGATAAGGACATCATGGCCGGGTTTTTCACAAGTCCCAGACTGTAGAAAGTTCTTGCGTTCATGGTTGTATTCATTGGCAACCAATCAAGACAAAATACTGTCACCACTAAGATGGCTACAGAAAACCTTTTAAATTCTGAAAAATATTTTAATTGTTTTATATTTGGAGAAATGTTTAACTTTTAATAGCCTACAAATTTAAATATGGTTATGTTCATAGGAAAACCCCTTTAAAAATAATTAAAAGAAACATAAAATCCATCCATATGTTGAGTATATAGTTTTTTAGTATAATTTTGAAAATTTAGAAAATCTAGAAAACTTAAGGAACAACAGTAATGATAATATGGACTCTATATCTTCTCTCATCATATTCCATAGTTCTTTTCAAACAGGAAATGCAGTAAATAATTAAACCTGTATTAGAAGTGAATTTAAGGAACCTGCGTGTTACAGCTTACAATATAGAGGAGATATGAAGAGTAGCCCATACACTACAAAATGAACATTTTTCTAGAGAACCATCCACTTTACAACTGGAAAATGTACATATACCGGTGGGGGTACTTTATTGTGGATAGGGTCTTTGGCCTAAGAGCTTCACCCACTGTGAATGGTGCACCAGAAGTCAAGAAAGAGATGTAGCATTACATGGCACCCAAAGAAAACAGTAGGCAAATGTGCAATAAATAAGCAACTGTAATATACATGGTTACATGTACATGTACAGGTCAGCGAAAAAAATAGAAGAGACAGCACACGGATGGCATCTGTGCACCGCCTGTGCTTTCCATGGTTCCATACGCTTCAATGAATGAGGCTGGACCATAAGATGGACATATCCTGAGTTTTTGCAGCTTGGTCTCATGGCTCCCAAACAGATCCGTGAATATCACAATCAAGTATATGGGACGATAAAAAAAAAAAATTATAGCAAACAAACCAAAAAATACAGTTGTTTGCATGTCACAAAAATGTCACTCTTCCTACTGATCATATTATGTAGTGAATGCTCTTTTTTCTTACAGTGTAATACAGAATCCCAAGCCCTGCTCTGAACAGCACCACATATACAATCAGCAACCCCTCCAACCTAATGTGTGCCCTACACCCCAAACCTGCTCCCAGCTACAGGCCCAGAGCTCGCATCAGACCCTTCCTAAACCCCAGAGTGGCCCTCTCTTACTATCACATCCATGCCCCTCTAAAACCCCTCTGCAGCAGATTTGCACACAGCTCCCTCTTGGTCTCCAAGTTAGGAGCTCACAAAAAGCTCACACTCATGCACTCCCATCCCATATCCAAAGCTACAATGCTGCAGTACCTCAGATTCCTCTTCCAAATAATGTTCAGTCCCAGTTACACCAGGCTGAGGGCAACCTCTCACAAGAAGCCTGTCCTGGGGTCAGTGGTGCACATCAATGTGAGAGGCCTCCTCCTTCGGTGCGTAGACCAGAACCCTGTCCTCCATTTGTACCAGCTCGAGGCGACCTGGTGCCAGGCTCTGGATTATTGCAAACAGAAGTGACTGAGGCTAAGGTGAGTACCATATTGGATGAATTCTAATCTATTGTTGATGCAGTTGGTATTTCTCCCTAGTGACGTACTTGATGTCTATGGTAGGTAGATGCTTTATTACATTTACATACTGTAGGAACTGGACATGATACTGAATTTTGTTACCCGGTGTTTAGGAAGTTCTGAATACCAGACTGCTGAACACAATATATGATGTACGTAGAGGAATTAGTAGTAAACATCAAATGACTCTGTACAACAGTTCATATGTGAGTTGAGTATTAACCTCTATGTACTGACAATAAAACCACTGACAGGTGAGATGAATAACATTATCTCATGGCAATGGCACCTCTCAAGGGGGTAGGATATGTGGGGCAGCAACAGAACAGTAATTTATGCTGGAAGTAAGAAAAATGGACAAGTTTAAGAATCTGAGCAACTTTTGGGCTAAGGCCCCACGTAGCAGGCCGCAGCGAAAAAGCGCTGCAGGAAAAACTGCGGCGGCAATGTATCACAGTTTTTCCCACAGCGCTTTTCACAGAACGTACACAGAGGTTTCCTCTGCAGACTTTCTGCTTCAGTTATACCTATAGGGAAACTGCCGGGGTTTCCGTAGGTATAATTGACATGCTGCGATTTCCAAAATCGCGACGGTTTTGAAAATCGCAGCGGGTCCGGTGCGCGTATTTTTCCACTATACGTGGATGGAATTCGCAGGGGTTGTAAAACGGGGTTGTAATACGTCAGTAGGTGCCGCTCCACTGATTGTGGTACAGATGTTTTTTTTCTCTAGCCCCGACTATGCCTGAGCAATCAGTACTGTTATGTAATAACATCACATATATATAATATTCTAATTAGGCTCTCTAATCTCAAGTGGGTGGTCCCTTGTCTGTCTGCTCCAGCCCAGGACTAATTAGCATATTGGGTGCTGAAACTATCAATATTCTAATTAATACCATGATCCATACAGGATTATCAATACCTTGATTATAGTCAGTAGACTGATGTATAGCTATATACAAGTCTTTTACTGAAAAGTAAATTTGTCTATTGTATTTGTTTTCTTTGTGTTCTATAAAACTAATAATTACTTTTAAGAGGACCTTTTCACCCCTTCCAACAAGTCCAGCTCTATACATCATTTAATGGCTGCTGTTCCACTGATTCTGGCACAATTGTAATTTTTCCTGTAGCCCCCACCATTCCTGAGCAATCTGCGTTTGTTTTGGTGTCTGAAATACTATTTAGGCTCTGTATTGTCAGGAGGGAGGTGTCAGGCAGGAGCAGACAAGGGGTGTGATTCTGAGCTCTGACATTGGCTGCCTCTGATTGGAGCTCTGAATCACACCCCCTGCTTGACACCGCCCTTCTGACATTACAGAGCTTAAATAGCACATCAGGCACCAAAACCAACTGTGTTTGTTGCTCAGGAATGGTGGAGGCTAGAGAAAAAATTCCAACTTTGCTGGAATCAGTGGAGCGGTGTCTATTAACAGATGCTAAGAACTTGAATTGGTGGAGGTGGTGAAAGGTCCTTTTTAATAACAAAATCTGTTGAAAAAATACTAACATCAATGGAGTGGCACCTATGGAAGGATGCAAACAGTTGTAGTTGGTGGAGGTGGTGAAAGGTTCTTGTGAAGGCATGCACCTTGTCATAAAATAGGGATTTTCAGGACTGCTGTGGAAAACGCCAGTGTTTAAAAATCATCCTATAAGTGCATGTCCTGTTCTGGATTTTACTTTTATCAGTTCAGTTATGTATTCATTTCTGTATAATATGTAATGCTTTTATTGGTTATCAATTTATTCTTAGAGCGTGCCTGAAAATATTGGCAGCAACCTGACATTGAGCCGACATGAACTGGAATGCCTTATTACTGAGGTAAAGATCACACTGTTGTGTTACTGCATATCTCAGTACTTGAATGATGATGATCATCATGAGAAGAAAAATTACACTTGTGCTTCTGTCGCTCTCCTTCACTATCTTTGCCACAACTCTCCTGATGTCCAGTAGCAATAAAGCGGTGGAGTTGATCTCCTACAGGCACCGCACATCAGTTTGTAAAAGGGGGGTGAAAAGTGTCTGTGTGTGTTGCTACTTGGCCAGGATTTAGATACTAAATTAACCCCAATTGTTTTTTTTTTTTAATTTTGCAAAATTTTTGTGCAATCTCACTACAGTAGATGGGTAAACACTGGAGAAACATTTCTAGACCTATTCGAAGATGGCAAAAATGGATGACAATACTGCATCCAGCAAATATTCTGCACATGATAAATTCATCCCTATGTGAAATAACATCTCCAAGTAAATAACAAACTTGCATCAGTATAGTATAACACACCGACATGTACAAACAGCGGGATCTAATACAGCCCAAGGCAGAGCACATGGCTCCAACGCATATTTTGTTTTTACAAATTATAATAAAGCATCACGGTGCTGTTTATCATGCTGGGTTCCAGAATAAGTCATAGATGCCTGAATAGGGAGATATCCCATATAGCGTAGATTTGACCACTGTATATGGTATGAATAGGACGAAAAACTTATTTTATAGTCACCTCTGGACAGGGGCTGAGCATATACAGTGGGGAAAAAAAGTATTTAGTCAGCCACCAATTGTGCAAGTTCTCCCACTTAAAAAGATGAGGCCGGCCTGTAATTGACATCATAGGTAGACCTCAACTATGAGAGACAAAATGAGAAAACATATCCAGAAAATCACATTGTCTGATTTTTGTAGAATTTATTTGCAAATTATGGTGGAAAATGAGTATTTGGTCAATAACAAAAGTTCATCTCAATACTTTGTTATATAACCTTTGTTGGCAATGACAGAGGTCAAACGTTTTCTGTAAGTCTTCACAAGGTTGGCACACACTGTTGCTGGTATGTTGGCCCATTCCTTCATGGAGATCTCCTCTAGAGCAGTGATGTTTTGGGGCTGGGCAACACGGACTTTCAACTCCCTCCAAAGGTTTTCTATGGGGTTGAGATCTGGAGACTGGCTAGGCCACTCCACGACCTTGAAATGCTTCTTACGAAGCCACTCCTTCATTGCCCTGGTGGTGTGCTTGGGATCATTGTCATGCTGAAAGACCCAGCCACGTTTCATTTTCAATGCCCTTGCTGATGGAAGGAGATTTGCACTCAAAATCTCATGATACATGGCCCCATTCATTCTTTCATGTACATGGATCGGTCGTCCTGGTCCCTTTGCAGAGAAACAGCCCCAAAGCATGGTGTTGCCACCTCCATGCTTCACAGTAGGTATGGTGTTCTTTGGATGCAACTCAGCATTCACTCTCCTCCCAACATGACGAGTTGTGTTTCTACCAAACAGTTCTACTTTGGTTTCATCTGACCATATGACATTCTCCCAATACTCTTCTGGAACATCCAAATGCTCTCTAGCAAACTTCACACGGGCCGGAAATGTACTGGCTTAAGCAGGGGAACACGTCTGGCACTGCAGGATCTGAGTCCCTGGTGGCATAGTGTGTTACTGACGGTAGCCTTTGTTACGTTGGTCCCAGCTTTCCGCAGGTCAATCACTAGGTCCCCCTGTGTGGTTCTGGGATTTTTGCTCGCCGTTCTTGTGATCATTTTGACCCCACGGGGTGAGATCTTGCGTGGAGCCCCTGATCGAGGGAGATTATCAGTGGTCTTGTATGTCTTCCATTTTCTAATTATTGCTCCCACAGTTGATTTCTTCACACCAAGCTGCTTGCCTATTGCAGATTCAGTCTTCCCAGCCTGGTGCAGATCTACAATTTTGTTTCTGGTGTCCTTCCACAGCTCTTTGGTCTTCACCATAGTGGAGTTTGGAGCGTGACTGTTTGAGGTTGTGGACAGGTGTCTTTTATACTGATAACAATGTGATAGTAGTATAATGTTGTACCGTGTTAGCCATTGAAAGTAGTAGAAGAGTGAAGAAATCAGGCGATACCTTTTAGAGGCTAACTGAGTATATTTGATAAGTAAGCTTTCAAGAGTCTAGCTCTCTTCTTCAGACATGGTATAACACCATGTCTGAAGAAGAGAGCTAGACTCTTGAAAGCTTACTTATCAAATATACTCAGTTAGCCTCTAAAAGGTATCACCTGATTTCTTCACTCTTCCACTGATAACAATGTCAAACAGGTGCCATTACTACAGGTAATGAGTGGAGGACAGAGGAGCCTCTTAAAGAAGAAATTACAGGTCTGTGAGAGCCAGAAATCTTGCTTGTTTGTAGGTGACCAAATACTTATTTTCCACCATAATTTACAAAAAAATTCTTAAAAAATCAGACAATGTGATTTTCTAGATATGTTTTCTCATTTTGTCTCTCTAGTTGGGTCTACCTATGATGACAATTACAGGCCGGCCTCATCTTTTTAAGTGGGAGAACTTGCACAATTGGTGGCTGACTAAATACTTATTTTCCCCACTGTGGAAGAACTTGCTCTGCAGTTGGGTCTACATATTGGAAAGAATCTGATATTTTGTGGTTCAATCTAGCCTTAGAATAAGGCCCCATGTTGTAGAAACGTGTTTTTGGCTTCTGTACAAATGCAGCATAAAAAATGCCACATTTAACAGTACCAGCAAAGTGAATCAGATTTCATTTCATCTGACTCTAGGTTCACACTTGCGCTCGGGTTTCCGTTTTTTTCAGGTCCGCTTGGGGACCCAAAAAAAGGAAACCCAATGCGCTTACAAAGCAGTTACCCGCGGAAACTATAGACTATAATGGGGTCCACCGGGTTTCCACCCGAAAATTGCGGAGAGAAAAGCGTTGGTGTAAATCCAGCCCGATCCACATATTGTGGAAAAAAGCTGCGGAAAAGTGATGTTTTGAAAAACTTGAAAATAGCAGCATGTTAGTTTTAGCTGCGGAATCACAAGCGTTTTCCCTATAGATTTAATACGGGAAGAGAGAATGCAGCTTTTAGCTGACAGGCTACCTTACAGGCTAGCTGACAGGTTACTATAAGAAACTTTGTATTAATTTTGTAAATTATTTTAAAGAAAAAAATGTTTTATTCTCCATTTATAAAGCTGAGTTAATTCTAAAGTCTATGGAGAAGGGAAGGGAAGTTGGACGCTGTTGATGAATACACTCACATACTGCAGCTGGTAGCCTTTTGACTCTGCTATATCTAGTGAAATGATTCTCTACCACTGTACAGAGTGAGGCAATAAAGTAATTAATAGTTGGCAGCATCCTCTTCCCCCTCCCCTCTCCATAGACTTCTGTGTGTGAGGCTGGATACAGATACGGTGCTATTAAAGATAGGAGTCTAAATGAAGGAAAGGCAGAGGAAAGCAGTCTATCTAAGAAGAGAAGGAAATATTATTCTTTAATAAGACATATTAAAGAGTTTCTTATATTCACCTGCACTATTAATTTATGAAAAGTTGTTTTATAATTGGAGGTATGCTTTAACATACGACTATTGACAATCTCTTAAGCCCTAGATGCCATACTACTGTCTTTCCGTATGTCTCACATTGCATATGATTATCTTAAACGGATTGTACAGGATTTAGGTTTTTATGGCCTATCCTTGGTACAGGCGTCCACCACACTGATCAGCTATACAGGTCTACTTCTGGTACTGCAGCTCAGCTCCCATTGACTTCAGTGGGAGCTGAGCTGAAGGATCTGCGCCCGGCCACTATACGGGACCGGAGTTATTTGCTTCCAGGCCCCTGTTTTTGTATAGCATGGTTATCAGAAGCGACCCTGAACAACTGATCAGTGCAGGGGCCACCTGTCGGCCACCCACCGATCGGATATTTATAGTCTCTCCTAAGGATATGCCATAAAAATCTAAATCCTGGACAACCCCTTAAATGATGTAGGAAGGTCTTATATACATTTACTTTTGTCTTATTTATTATTCTAGTCCTGACAGTCTTTAACATAAAGACTCTCATCAGTAGGTTCACTTTATTGTCATTACTGGAAAATGATCCCATATACAGTGACTGACAGGGTGCTGTGAACAGATATATGACGTGGCTTATCCTTCTGCATCACCCATTTTCTTTTGTAGTGGCCCAGCCCCCTTAATCAGTCTTCCTGTTTATGGGATGGTACTGGGTAAAAAGTGCAAAATTTCACTAAATGTATGTTCACTATGCCACTAACATCCCCTACAACAGTATACAAGTGATTTAGGTGGTGATGGATTCTTAGCAATTTTTACTGGGCTGAGCGGTCATTGTGATGCACATAGTATAAGTGGTTTGCACGTTTATTGGGGTGTGTTATAGTATAATAACATAAATGACTGGCTCAATGACTCGGGAGCTCTTTATAGATAAGCATTATTGTAGTTTGGTGTTGTGGTCGTGTCTTCATGTCCTCATTTCTCTTCTCTGACAGAGTTCCTTTGATTGCTTCTTACAGTGGGCTTTCCAGAATATGACTCGTCCATTGACGTAATTTGACAGCCCCCTTCACCGGCTTTGATCACAACAGTCTCTTACAAGTCTTGTTTATCTAACTCCATGTTAAATAAAGTACCCACTTCAAATAAAATACTTAAGGTTTCAGGCCAACAACGTCGAGAAAATCAGTTTGGTGCTTTTCTTTAAGGCTTACACAGAAAGAGGTCTATGATGTGGAATGGCTCAAATTTATATATTGTTAAAATGTTTACATAAAAACAGCATTTGGTGCCATGTAGTTGTCTTTATGTAGGTTGCCATATACCTTAGATAGTTGTCTTCTGAAGCTATTCCTCCTAATTCTCACCGTACACTTGCATGCTTCAGACAGGGAATAAGCTGCTGGTAGACACCCCTGGTTTTGATGTTTCTCCCTTGAGAACCAAAGGTTCAGGCATGCTGAGATCCAACAATCGAAATTTCTCTTCCTGAACATCTTCAATTGGTGAGAGTCGGAGCAGTTCCATACACATGATGCTTAGACAGTCTCTCCAAAACTGGTTGGTTTATCCAAACTAGACTGAGCAAGAACTTGCTATGGCATTCAGAAACCAACCAAATAAGAAATAACCCAGTGTGTAATAAATATGGAGCCTACTTCTGGTCTTATGCAAATTAATAAGTCAAGGTAAACCCTTACACACCTGGCCTTATTGTGTGTGTGTGTGGGGGGGGGGGGGTATAGGGCCATAATAGGACATCAATAAAACAGCATAGATCCTCCATATGGCAGCACATGACACTCCATGTGCTTCCATATGCAAAAGTCCTAATACTTTTTAAACTTGCAGACTTTGAAGTCAAAAGCCATGCCAACATGGTCAGGCACTGAATAAAACAGCACTTTTGCCTCTACCACAGCAGAAACTCCAAGCACCAAACATCAGCTAACTGCTCTTTTTCGGCTGCTGTCTACCAGACAAAATTAACAATGGTTCTGTTCCTCCACCCAATGATAGTACCCATAAAGTTTTTTTTTTTTTTAATTATTATCACTGCTATGAGGCCCCTGTGATTGACCCTGTTACAGGAGTCCGGTGGCAGAAGTTTCATGTGATCATTTTGTGTTTAGTAGTGTATATGGGGACAGAACATGATCATCACGATAAACAGCTGTAAAAATCTTTTAGGTATTGATACAATTGGTGATGGTTAGCAAATTATCTCAGTTTACTGCGGCCATGTTATCCCAACCTAATTGGAACCACCTATTGGTTTCATTAGAAAAACAATATGAAACTCAAAGGTTCCCCACCCCATAGAATGTACACATATCTATACACATAATGCTGAACACTGGGTGTATCTGAACTGCAAAGAACAAGTATTCAAATACATAACCAAATCAGTGTTGACTTTTATAGCGTTGTGGTCACCACTGAGTACATAAGTTGGTTAGCTAGCCAAACATCCTTACTGTGATTGATAACAATATTCGGAACAAACTGAGCGACGGGAAGTGATTAGAAACTGATATTTCTAGGAACACACATTCCAAATCATTTCCTGCTTATTTGCTGTATTTAGTCTTCAAGCACACAACTGAGTCTTCTGATCTTCCGTTCCGATATTTTTAGACCAGGTCCTATTCTGATCTGTTGGAATGGACACATGGACCAGGGAGACCTGGAAGACACTCCAGGTATAAAGCCTTACATATAAAGCCCCATTCATATGACCAAGTATGCATCCAATGTGGGGCAGAGTTTGTAGCAGAATGGACTCAGATGACACTCGGAGTGACATCTGAGTGTATTCCATTATGCATTCACATCTGTAGTGGCTTCAGATTAATTCCATTTCAATGATATGGCCCTATACTGCTCCGTGTCATCGCAACAGAATGAATCGGAAGCCCCAAAGACATGAATACATGGGGTCTAAATATCATTGCTGCTTTATGGGCATGAACATAGAGAGATGTGCTGCCAACAAACAATGATGTATGGTATTACATAAAAGATGCGATCACTTGACAAACAATTGTAAAATGGTTGTTTCTGATAACTTGCCCAATTCTCAGCTGGTGTAAAGGGTCTATACAAACTTAATATGTTCTGGAATCTTGTGGGTTTTTAAAAATGATTCTTGGAAAAATACAGCACACAAAAAAACTAGACAGTCTCTTATTCTGGTGAGATGGTCATGCATATCTGTGTTAAGTGGTCTAATATCTTAAAGACAGTCTGTCATAGAAGAATGACTTTATATGGTAGCCTACACTCACTAGCACTTAGCATGGAAATAACTCCAGAAATAAACTGCTAGACCACAAATACCTAAAAGTGACAAAGGATCAATCACAATGCTACCCAAATGAGCAATTTTCAATGTTTTATCACACAATGTATAGTGTTGTCCATTTCAGAAGAAAAGAGGTAATAACACATTTGGTGCTTGTTTAGACTGTATGTTCATGCTGTCTATTAGTTGACTTACTTTGAGCCAGAATGTTGGTGTGATTCTGGTGCACATTGTTATATTGTAAAGGGAGTCTGTCAGGTCCAAAATGCCTATAATAGTGCTGTATACAGGCCTTTAATAGGAGTAGAATCATACCACTGTTGCCACAAAACAATGAAGCAATGCAGAGAAAACATATTTTATGGATATGCAAATGACACCCTGTAGCTGTGAATGGCATTTTCAACCTCTGGCTGCATCATAGCCATTTGTAGGCAAATCTCCCAAATCAGGCCCCACCTCTGGTGCACATGTTAGCTAATTAACATTTCTATAAAACAATGATCATCTCTGTATTGCTTCATCAGTTTGTGGCCACAAACGTATGTTTCTACTCTTTTTAAAGCCTCCTATATATCACTATTAATGTTTAGGAGGCATTTTGGACCTGATAGACTCCAAAACAAGAAAAAAAAAGAAATTTTTTGTGAAGACAACTAAAACTTAACGTTTATTAAATTATTTCTAAAAAATGCTACTTAAATTCCCAAACCTACTAGTTTAGGATAGTAAAATATCCATGAAATGACCAACTGTAACCGTACCACCACATTAATCCCAGCCTCCCATATCTTCTCATACAGGCTACTCATGGGTTAATTATCCTATGTGATGTAAATAAACTACCTACAGTGTCTTTCACCTACTGAGTATCTAGACCACGGTAACATGAGTCCCTGAGTTGGTTACCCTAGCACTAATCATTATGCCAAAAGGCTAGATAGATGTAGTGGTATATATTTATACCAACCTATAAGAACTAATGTACTGACCTTTTTACAAAGGTACCTTACCCTATTAGATCTTCCTCTAGCTAATAATATAGCTGTAGGATGGGTATGTACTAATCATGTATCATTCACACATTAGCACATATACTGTAACTCTCATATCACTTGGCCACTATAAGGCAATCAAATGTTACTATGCCCAGTCTGCCAAAAAATGTGCCCCAGTATGTGCTATGACGCTAGAAGATACACACAGTTGCCCCATTAATGCTCCCTAGGAGCTGCTACACATAGACTCTCCCTCCCTACGCGTTTCAGCTAGAGATAGCATCATCAGGGGAGGCTTAATACAGACAGTGAGGCAAAAACAAAAAAATAGGCAGGCAATAAGAGCGTTCACTGTCTAGTGATACTGCTCAGAGACAATGCCTGTCTCGGCACTACATGACCTGATGGACTCCCTTTAAGACAGTCCAAACTTGACTAGCCAAGCTTCTTTCCCCCAAAGCCATATTCCCTTGTCAGACAAAGCAAATAAAGTGTCTAAAACATAATAAATGTGGCACACACCATGTAGGCCAGTTTTCTTAGTGCAAAGTAAGCTTAGTAGTAAATCTGACCCATAGTCTCAAAAACTTGCTCAGTAGCAGATTTAGGCTCCTTGGACTCAGAACATTTGCATGCCCAATTATATATATTTGCATTGTACCATGTACTATTTATGTGTTATGCTGCTGAGAAAATCAACTTTTATTCCATATGTAAATGAGCTATGTGTTGCACTCAGGATGGGGCCGCACCATTTTATTTTGTGGTCGTTCGCTGTCCATGGGACGTCAGCCTTTCTCAGTTTTTTGTTTTGATGTCCACACTGGGTGGCGACCACAAAAGAAAATGGGAGCTCCAGGAAGTATGGCCCTGTAAAGCGCTGTGGAATATGTTGGCGCTATATAAGTTAGCAAAATAAATAAATAAATGGCCCGTCCTGAGTGCACCGAATATTTGCATATTGGATAAAAGTTGAGCTTCTCAGCAACAAGATTGCACTTTGACACAAGAAAGGTTTGTTCACTACGTCACTAAATTAGAAGTAGTTTTGGTGGTGGTATGCGCCCTTCATTTTTCTAACATGGATAAGCCCTTAAGTAGGCCCCATATTAGGGCTGGGTGATTATGACCTAAATAAAAATTGCAATTAATCAGGCATTTTAGCTCAATTATGATTAATGGTGATTATTTAGGTCACGGTCCTTTTACAGTTTTGGCCGAACCTTACGTTGGCTCGTCCCACGAGGTTTAGCCCGGTGATTTCGTTCAGATTGAACACATCTGAACCAAAAATGTCATTATTATACTCTGGGGTCTCTTCAGACCTCAGAGTATAATAAGCAGAGGCCCCAGGGAGGTGATTAAACATATAAACAGTGTTACCCACCTCTCCCAGGCTCCGATGTGACTTCCTGCTGTCTTTGACGCTTCTGAGTGACGTCAGGGACCGCTGAGGCCTGTGATTGGGCAGAAGTTCTAAAGACTGCAGGGAGAGGCTCTGGGAAGGTGAGTGACAGTGTATTTTATGTTTGATCACCTACCATGGGCCTATGGTTACTATACTCTGGGGTCTAAAGAGACCCCAGAGTCTAATAATAGCAGTTTCTGTTCAGACATGTTCGGTCCGAACGAAACTGCAAATATTGTAATAACCGAACTGAAATAACCAACGTGAACAAAATCCATTGGTTATCCTGGTTAATCTTCAGTTTAGGTTATTTTTCCATGAATCACCCAGTCCTACCTCATCTATACCGCATTCACTATTTGTACACAGTATAGCTGGGCCATATCTGTTCCCATTTTCAATGTTCATGAAAATACTGTAACAATGACTTCTGGAACTCAATGCCAATTCCTAATTTCATCATGAAAGGACATCTCTATGCAGTTTTTTTCTGTAAACTAAAACATTTTTAATAGCACACAGGATGACCATTTCAGCCACAGGGCTCAAATTAAATTGCTAAAACCCAGTCTGAATTATCTTATCTGAATTGCACTCTGTTTTTAGCTACACTTAGGAAGTTGTGGTATGTGGCAACTCACACTGCTTCTTTGTCATGGACAATTCTGCAATTCTGAACAGTTTCAGATTTGTAGGAACTTGTCTATATGAACGTCTGAACTAGTCCAGGATATATCAGCAGCTAAACGGCAGCAATAAAAGGTCACAAAGGAACATGGTATAACAGGTCTGACCTACTGTATTTGCATTCCAACCGTACCTGGCATATATGTGACCTTCTGTATTAAGCTCTGTACACATCTATTCCTTCCAAAAATTTAGAAAGACATGGACTGCACATCCCATGGTCACATGGTGTGATTCTACATGGTGGTTGCCATTGCTGTGGTATTGTGCCTGTGGGTGGTGTGGCCCAATGCATGGGTGCTTAGCCTGTCAGGGGGTGCTCTTGGGCTACTGGGTCTGCTCAGCGGCAGTGGTGGTGCTCGCCATGCAGCACCTCATCCTATAGGATAGGGACCCACTATACAGAAGTTGCCATGAAGTGGCTATTGGGGTTATACACCTTGATCAATATGTAAAGGTTGTGTTTGTTTTTGTAGATTTTGCTGAGAAATATAGATAAATGTACAATATTGGGAAGTGAGGCCCATGTCTTTTTTTTTTATTAAATATTTGAGCATCTGTTCACTTCTATGTTCTGCTTTCTGCTATAAACGAAAACCTCAGTGAAGTGCGGGATCTATCACATGACACCTACAGCACCCATCAGACCCTACTTTCTTACTTATAATGAGGCCCATCAGGGATCCATAGTAGTGTCTGTTGTGAAGAATAGAGCTACATGCTGTGTGATTATTCTCATCAACTATCATGGAATCTAGGACATGGTCTCCTGATGGAGCCTCCAACACAGATGTGATGATAAAGATGGAGATGTATGGTAGCAGTAAGGTCACAGATACACTGTTACTTATACCTTATAAAATACCAGATTAACATTATGCCCTGTGTTCCTTTACAAACCTAACAAATGGCAGCCTGTACTCGGCTTATGGAGTAGAAGACCTCAAAATCCCCTGCTCCTTTATCAGGTTGCTCCCTTTTGTACTTATGGCGATTTAACTAATAGGTAAATATCTGTGAGAAAAAAGAACATTTTCTGCATTAAATGGGTTTCAGAAAATTAGAAAAAACAGTTGTATCTGACATTTCACATTCACTTCAGTTGAGCAGAGTTGCATGGGTTCAAAACCACTGGTAAAACCCACAGCAAGCCCATGGAACAAAATTGGCTGTGTGTCTGTCCCACATAGACATGCAAAAACCGCTGTGGTCGTCCACTGTAGACATGCATGCAGTTCTGTCATTTGTTTCTTTTCTATTTTCCCAGAAGTGCAGTAATGAAGGTTTACTCTTTCCTTAATATATATTTTTCCATTAAACATTCCCTTAAAGTCTTCAAATGGCACTTCTTATAGGGATCATATGTTTTGGTCAATCTCTTTTTGCCGATACCGTAAAACGCCACGGTTTTTGCCGTGGCGTCTCCGCAGCAGCCAAATCGCAGCGTTTATGCTATGTGGGGCCCCAGCCTAAAGGAGGAACAGCTTATACCCTATTTGTCTGCTGGGACCCCCTCTGATAACAGGGGTACCATGTCTGAATGCAGTGGTGGTCCTGTAATTGGGTAAAATTGGACTTGTTGGCAAACCCCATAAACTGATCACAGGGTGTTGGGACCCTCAGCGATCATCTGTAAATTATAGAAGAACTCAATAACAATTGTTCTAATAATAATAATAATAATAATAATAATAGTCCTTTAATAGTCCCACAATGGGGAAATTCAGTGTGTTACAGCAGCAAAGATAAGATAAGATAAGCAGATACAAATACAAATACAACATGTACAGGAATGTTCCAAGGTAAGAGGCATTACTTTGATAGCCGACAGACACATAGGAAGTAGCGGGGGGGGGGGGGGGATTTAACAGGCAGAGAGATATTTCAGTTCTCTGTGTGTAATGATCTCCGATCATCCTTGCAGGGAATCCTCAGGGGAGATGTAATTGTTCTCCAGTCAGTGATGGAGATCTGGACTGATCAAATCCCTGTATTTAAGGCTGAATTCACACGAAAACGGTTTGTGTGTGGTCTGTATTTCCCAAACTGAACTCGGCTGTGTGAACTGGATTCACTGCATCATAGTGAGTTACAATGCAGTGGGCAGCCGAATGGCAGAATCACTACTGTACCAAAGTGGCATAAAGTGAGTTCGGATCAGTAGGGCTTCGGCCATTTGGGAACTCACTTCTGCATAACTGACTATGACGCAGTGAGTTCAATTCACACAGCTGAGTTCAGTCTGGGAAATACGGCCTGCACATGCACCATTTTTTCTGGGTGGGACTTGGTCTTATGAATTTGGCCTTACTCAGAATGCACTAATAGCTTACTTCAGAACCATTTTTTTTTTTCTAAAACAGACAATCATTATAGATAAGAATGTTTTTATTTAATATGATTTAAGAATTAAAACCAAAAGTGAAGGGTCAACAGCTATATAAAAATGTACATTTCACATGTCTATGAAAATCTTATTGTACTCACATAGTTAGTTTTACCATTGCTTTCATGTCCCGACTAGATCAAAAGTAATTTTAAAACTCCTTTGGCCATCTGGATATCTTGACACAATCCTAATGTTTAATCCCTTTAATGCAATAAGATAATGAGGCCATAAATCCCAGCATGCACTACACCAACCTATGAGAGAGAAAGGGAGATGCTAGTGTCATTTACATAGCATTATGTATATAACATTTCACTAGCAAGTTTTCTGTTACGGTCAGTGGTGAGACAGGTTATACTGCAGTCTTTAATGGACCTGACATAAGGCCTTATTCATAAGTACAGGGAACCTGTCACATTGAACATGGTGTCTGATCTGCGGGAGGAACTGAGCAGATTTATTTATCATTTTAATTGAATATATCAAGCATAACATGTATTGTATTCATTGTAATTCTTGCCCTTTCTATGTATAGGAATCCAGTGCGTGGTCCTACTTACTGACTGACTCTTTCCTGTGTATTCACAGTCATGCAGGGAAGGCTGTCAGTCACTGAATAGGACCGCCCGGCAGAGAAAGAGCAGGGATTTCAATGAATAAAATACAAATTATATTGAATATATTCAGAAAAACTATATATCAAGCTGCTCATCTCCTCCTGTACATCATACACCAGGTTCAATGTGACAGATACTCTTTGACTGTTTTTTAACAAGGACTCCTAAGGGTAAAGACACACGATGGGGCCGCCAGCGTCTACACTTATATTATTAATCATGTATTGACTCTTCCTTGCCTTGTTAATAGCTGTGCGGTATACAGGCAGGTTTACCAGCAAAACCTCTCGGCTGGTAATGAGTGACTAATAATTAAAGAGGAACTTTCATGTCCTCATGTACAGTATATGCTGTTTTATATACCGCTAGAAAGCCGACAGTGCGCTGAATTCAGCACACTGTCAGCTTTCCCATTATGTGCCCCTGGGATGGATATATCGGTGCCGTTAGTTTCAGCACTGATCTCTCCCCACTGTCAGAAGGGCGTTCCCGACAGTCTAGTGTCACTGCTGGGCTGTGAGGTATGCGCCCCCTCCCCCGACAGTACTCGTCCATAGACTTGTGGGGCGTTCCTCATAGGTCAGTGTCATCGCAGGGCAGTAAGGAACCCCCCTCTGACAGTACAAGGCTATGTTAGAGTATTGTCGGGGAGGGAGGGGGCATCCCTCACAGCGTAAATGTCTGCCTCTCGCAGGTACATGAAGCTGAGTTTTGGAAAGATTTCTCATTACAGTCACTTTTCTGGTCATGCTACAAATGCAGGCATGTTTGTGAATATGCTGACCATCTAGACACGTGTGAAGTCTATTATTACATCTTGTCAAAAATGACTTTTAGGCTAAGGCCCAACATAGCGAAGCGTAGCAAAAAAAAAAAAAACAGCAGAAAAAAAATGTGGCAGAAACACATTTTTCTTTGTGATTTTGCAGTTTTCTTTTGCAGACTTTCTGCCCCCATTATACCTATACAGAAAACACCAGAGTTTCTGCAGGTATAAATTGACACGCTTTTCCACTGCAGATTTTTTTTCTGCAACATCTGGATGAGATTAGCCACAATCCAATCCACTTTGCAGGTACTGTAAAATGCAGCCAAATCGATGCTTAAGTGGAGCCCCACGTGGCATAAACTCTGCAGAAAAAAAGCGGCATTTTACAGTCACAGCAAAGTGGATGGGATTCTAGCGAATCCCATCCCCACTCTGCGTTAAAATACACGCTGCGGACATGCGGCAATTTACAAAACTGTAGCGGTTTTGGAAATCACAGTATGTCAATTATACCTACGGAAACGCCGTTGATTTCCCTATAGGCAGGGCCGGTTTTAGACAAAGTGGGGCCCTGGGCAAAATTAAAAGTGGGGCCCCAAATGCTGATATGCAAAGAACAGCATCGTCTTCCGGTAGCAGCCCCTATAATAACGCCTCCTTTCTGCCAACAAAAAAGTAATAAGCCCCATTTTACCACACACAATTCAAGTAAGCACCTTTGTACCACCTATTAGATTTTTGCACCCAGTCATCAGTAATTATAGCGCCTCCTTATAAATAATAGTCCCTGCTTATAAATAATATTACACCTTTATCAGTAATAGCTCCCTTATAAATGATAAATAGTGCCCTGTATCAGTAATATTCCCCCTTATCAGTAACAGTCACCCCGTAAAAATAATACTGCTCCCTTATAAATAATAGCTCTCTCATAAATAATAGTTACCCTTATAAATAATAGGCCCCATTATCACTAATAGCCCCCTTTATAAATAAGCCCACTTAACAATTATACCCCCCTTATAAACAGTTCCCCTCTTATAAATAATAGCTCCCCCTTATAATGGATGCCTTATATATAATAGTTTCCCCCTTATAAATAATAGCCCGTCTTATTAATAATAGTTCCCCTTTTTAAAATAGCCCCCTCATATTTAAGTTTCCCAATTATATATAGTAACCCACCCTTATATATAATAGTTCTCCATTATACAGTGTCAGACTGAAGGGGGAATGAAATGGCCATGGGGCACTACAGGTATGTGCAAGATTATAGTGAGGGAGCTGTGATGCAGACATAGCACACAGGGCTGCCAGCAGGAATTTTGAGCCCCTCCCCCACAGTATAATGCTCCACATGGTATATAATGCTCCACAGTATAAAATGCTCCTCTGAGCCCTCCACAGTTTCCCCACATGGTATATAATGCTCCACAGTGACCCCACACAGTATAAAATGCTCCCCTGAGCCCCCCATAGTGGCCCCACATGGTATATAAGGCTCCACACAGTATAATACTCCACAGTGGCCCACACAGTATACTACCCCTTAGAGGCCCCAGATAGTACAATATGTTCCCCAGCAGCCTCACACAATATAATATGCTCCATACAGTATAATATGCACCCCACAGTGCCCCCCAGTATAATGCTTCACAGTGGCCTAACACAATATAACATGCTCCACAATGGCCTTCACACAGTATAATATACTCCCCAGAGGGGTTCCCCCAGTATAATGCTCCACAGTGGTCCCCCACAGTATAATATGCTGCCCAAAGTCCCCCCCAGTACAATGCTCTACAATGGCCCCACAGAGTATAATATAATCCCGAAAAGCCCCACACAATATAATACACTCCACAGTGACCCCACACAGTATATAACAAGCTCCCCACACTGTCCCTTCCCCCCAATATAAAGCTCCAGAGTAGCCCATAGTATAATATGCTCCCAGAGGGCCCCCCGCTAGTATAATGCTCCACAGTGCCCCCCCCCAGTATTTTGCTCCACAGTGGCCCCACACAATATATTATGCTCCCCAGAGTGTCCCCCCAGTATAATGTTCCACAGTGGTGCCACGCAATATAATATGTATAATATGCTCTGCTGATGCCCCCCCCCCCCAGAATAAAGCTCCACAATGACCCCACTCAGTATAACATACTCCAGAATGGCCTCCACACAGTATAATATACTGCCCAGAGAGGTTACCCCAGTATAATGCTTCACAGTGGCCCAAAACAGTATAATATGCTCTCCAGAGCCCCCCCTAGTATAATGCTCCATGGTGGCCCAAAACAGTATAATATGCTCTCCAGATCCCTCCCCCCAGCATAATGCTCCACCGTGGCCCCACACAGTATAATATACTGGAGGGCCCCCTCTGGAGAGCATATTATACTGTGTGGGGCCACCGTGGAGCATTATACTGGGGGGGCTCTGGAGAGCATATTATACTGTTTTGGGCCACTGAGGAGCATTATACTGGGGGGCCCCTCTGGATAGCATATTATACTGTGTGGAGCATTATACTGGGGAGAGGGTCCTCTGGAGAGCATGTTATATTCTGTGAGGCCACTTTGGAGCATTATACTGGGGGGCCCCTCTGGAGAGCATAATGCTCAAAAGTAACTCCACAGAATATAACGTGCTCTCCAGAGGCCCCCCCCCACACATTATAATGCTCCACAGAATATAACATGCTCTCCAGAGGGCCCCCTCCCCAGTATAATGTTCCACAGTGGCCCCACACAGTATATTATGCTATGCAGAGGGGCCCCCCAGTATAATGCTCCACAGGGGCCCTACAGACTCCGTCAGTGCTAGTATTATATTATACTCTGGGTTCTCTTCAGACCCCAGAGTATAATTATCGAAGGCCCAGGGGAGGTAAGGGAAAACAACAAACAGTTATACTCACCTTGTTCTTACCTCTGCTGGGCCTCCTCGCGCAGCTCCGCTATCCCCGCCGGCGACCGCTTCCTCTTATCTGTGGCTGACGTCACGCGTTGTGGACGTCACCGCTGAGGCCTGTGATTGGGCCTCAGCAGTTACGTGAGGCATGCTGTCAGCACGCCCCACGTGATCGCTACGGCTGAGGCCTGGCCTCAGCGGTGATGTCCGGAACGCCAGAAGATGAGGTCGGACGCCAGGACAGGTGAGTAAAAATGTTTTATTTTTACTCACCTCAGAAAGGGGCCCTGCGGCACATGCGCTGGGTCCCTTTCTGTTATTGATATGGCCGGGCCTGACTCCGGGATACGGAGTCATCAGTCTCCGGATCCCGGGGGCCCCCTTGGGGACGGGGCCCTGGGCAATTGCCCAGTTTGCCCCCCCCAACGCCGGCCCTGCCTATAGGTATAATTGAAGCCAAAAGTCTGCAGAGGAAAACTCTGCAAACTTTCTGTCAAAAGTGCTGTGGGAAGAATCACGATGCGTTGCCGCTGCGTTTTTTCCCGCAGCGCTTTTTTGCTGCGGGACGCCACGTGGAGCCCTAACCTAAAAGGGTTTTTTTTTGAGAGGTGAGTCTCCATTCACACAGCTATTCACACTAGCTTTTTTTTCATGAATCACTCATAGACTCAGTTCTACAAGGGATTTATGAAAAGGGGTGCCACATAGATACATATTGGCTGTGAAAAAACGCTTTTTCACGGCCAATTAGCATCATGGTTGTGTAAATAAGGCTTTACCTTTGATTGACTGATTCCCTCTTCTTAGGATAGGCCAGTAATAAGGGGACCCCCAGAACGCTTAACCTGGGGGACAAATGGTGTCACGAGCCACAGCCTAATTTTTTATGAGGTGAAGTAGTTTTTTATATGTATTTTAGGGTTGTTTTGGTGGTTTTGTTGTGTTTTTTTCCCCCTTTTGTCTCCCCCTTAGTATTTTTCAGGTATGGTACATACCGAAGCGAATCACCCTTCAGATTTTGCTGAAATTGGTTCTGCTGGAGTCCAGAATCATCTATCTCCAGGCAGTTTTCACCCATGGCAACGTTGATTGGTTCATTGCGAAAAGTGGCGGGAAAAATGAATTTAAAAGAGCCAGACTCACGCCGTGCTCAAGCAGTTTCTGAAGAGCTATTAAACCTTCATCCCAGCCCTCCCTCCCAAAGGATAATGAACTGTAGCTGTTCGTTGCGATGTTTGTTAGAGGGACTTGGTCACCCAGCTTATGCTGGGTGGACTTGGTTATTGATGTGGTCAATACTTATAATTAATTGTGTGGTTTTATTAATTGATTCTTCATTGATTGGTTTATATGAAATCTATTGATTAAGTTGGTTATTCATTTATTTAATTAGTTATGGTATGAGTTACCCTTAATAAACATCCCAGCCTTGTTTTACCACAGTTAAGTTGTCAGTCTTTATTCATTTGGATTATTGGTTAAATATGTTTATTAGGGCGATTGGGCCTGTGACACCATGTGTGTGTTACTGTGGCAGTCTCTATGGTAAAGCGGATAGCACTGCTCCTTCATTGCACTACCTACACACAGTAGAGTACCAGGCACAGCCACATTTCAGTCCATTGGATCAGGCAGTGCAATAAAAGGACCCATGAGCAAATCTGTAAAACTGCATGGCCTTTTACAAGACAACAGGTAATAATTGATAAAACTGCAAGTGAAAGCATTGGTGGCACAGACTGGAAAATGTGTCTGTTGTCTCACAATAACCAATTGTCTCACAGTGACCAAAAACTGTCCCAATTAAATAACCCATGCCCTCTTAGGACAAATGGATTTTATAGAGGGGCCCCCGACTGAATTGTTTTTGGGAAACTTAGACCTGCCAACAGTCCTGTTTTTGCAAACCAGACCATAAAATCTACATAAAACTTATTGTCAGAGGGCATTCAGATATGGATGGGGTGCAAATGCCCCCTATACTGGGAGACATGACAACTATCTACTATACACCCCATTCCAATTCTGCCTCTCTGCACTCAGAATGGGAATAGCAGGTATAAGAGCCTATCCTGGACAAGTCCACCAGGAGGCGCTGTCCTTTGGCACCCTTGAGAATATTACATAATGACCGCCGCTGTCAGCGCCTCCACCACTGATCTCTGTTAGAGACTGATACAAGAACAGGGAACTACATGCAGCAGCCGGGAATAGGTTGCCACTTGTAGCTGCCGAGGGTGCATTAGGGAAGTATGTGGAGGAGGGGCGGGTAAGCACCTAAACTACTGGGGGAAGAGGTGGAAGATATTTACTGTAACTATCATAAGGGCAAAGTGGGAGAGACTCTGCTGATACTTTTTTACAGGCTAGAAGGTGGGGTACATGGTGCTGTCCCTACTACAAGAGGAAAGCTGAAACCTACTGCTACAACTACTGGGTGAAGAGGCATAATGTGAAATTCCTGGGCCCCATAATCTATACCAGGTCCTCCAACTGTAATGGCAGTAATGTATGGGTCTCCGTATATTGGGGAAAGACATCTTATAGGCCCCTGGGCCATATAATGGCCATTTCTAAAACACAGCAAAAGTCTTCCTATGGTACATGTAAATTTGTTGTGGTCTGTGCTGCAGATTTACCCCTATAAATAGAAGGTTGTGAAACCTACTGTGAAAATCTGTGACATTTCCACAGCCAAATGAGCATGCCGCAGATCTGAAAATGCCCACCACATGTGGATAATATTATCAACGTAGCAAATTTGAATAGATTTTTTGCAATATTCATAGGGTTGCTTGCAACTGTTTCCCCCATAGAGAATAATTGGAGTTACACTGCTACTTCTATGGTGCCACAATCTAGTACAATATATTGATCTGTTCATAGCATGCAATCGGATGTATGGTTGCTAGGGGCAACGCTTCCACTGCACTAGTGGTGATAACGCCCCCTAGTGTGGAATGAGAAAAAAAATATTTTTTAACAAAATGTGCTATTTCTGTGACCAGGTTAGGGGGCGTTCACACTACCATTGTTAGTGTCTGTTGTTAGCATCCATCAGAAAATGTTAACAACATACACTAACAGATCTGTCAGAAATCCCATTGATTTCAATAGGTTTTGATCTGTTGTCTAGTAGGCTAAGGCCCCACGTAGAGAAACGCAGCAAAAAAAAAAAGCTGCGGTTTAAATGCACTGCGTTTTTTCACAACGTTTCTCATTGCGTTTTCACTGAGTTTTTCTCTGTGGACTTTCTGCCCTTATTATGCCTATAGGGAAAACACCAGCGTTTCCGCAGGTATAATTGACAGGCTGTGATTTTCCAAAACGCGGGCATTTTTGAAAACGCAGCTTTTCCGCTGCCAGATTTTTCTGCAATGTGTGGATGGGATTACCCAGAATCCCATTCACTTTGCAGGTACTGTAAAACACAGAGTTTTTGTGGTAGCAAAAACACTGCGTTTTCGCAATGTAGGGCTTCAGCCTTAGTGTCCGTTTTCACCAAATCTGTCACAAGTCTGTTATTTTGGCTAAGATACAAACTCAGGGTGCAGGACTTCTGGTTCTGTTCAAAATACCGGACTTAAGACCGATGTGAACTGTCTGTTATTTTTTAACATTAATGTCTATGGCTGACAGACATATGATGGATGATAACGGATGTTCGTTAATTATACTGTACGTTATTTCTGTCCGTTTTTTTATGTGCATGCTCGGAAATCAGAACAACCCCCCCCCCCCCGGACTGTATAATAACAGACACTAACTGATGTATCATTAAATGGATCAGTTAAAAAAACAGACACATTTAATGGGGTGTTCACAATACCGTTGGATGTCCGTTCAGATAGGGTCCATTAAAAAAAACAAAAAAAAGTACGCCTATCTCATAACGGACATTAACGGTTCACACTAGCATTCAGATCTCTGTTGTTTGGGTCCGCATGGGCACCAGAAAGACCGAGAGCCTGTTCGCTTAAAAAGCGGTTACCTGCAGACCCACAGACTATAATGGGGTTTTTGCTGGTTTTATACTGACACTGGCGGAGAGAAAAGTTCTCCTTGCAGGACTTTTCACAATCCGCCAATTTTAGGCAGATGTGAACCTAGCCCCGTAATGGCGAACCTATGGCACGCGTGCCAGAGAGGGCACGCAGAGCCCTCTCAGTTGGCACGCGCACCGTCGCCATGATCGCTCACTAACGGGGAATCCGGTACAGGAATCCCGGTTTGTGAGCGATCGCTTCTTTCAGCTGTATGTGCAAATGTACATACAGATGAAAGCTGTCAGTGTAGGCCGCAGTCCGCAGAACCACGGTTTACACTGACTGCAGAGTATGACCTCTGCCTCGACACAGGCGCGATGATGTCATTCATCAGCGCCTGCGAACAGAAGAAGGAAGACGCGCTCCGTGGGACTGGGTGAGTAACAAACTACTGTGTGGAGGCCTACTGTGAAGCATATACTACAGTCATGGCCAAAAGTTTTGAGAATGACACAAATATTCTATTTTCACATGATCTGCTGCCCTCTGGTTTTTATGTGTGTTTGTCAGATGTTTTTATCACATACAGAAATATAATTGCATTCATATCATGAGTAACAGAAGCTTATATTGACAGTTAGAATGAGTTAATGCAGCAAGTCAATATTTGCAGTGTTGACCCTTCTTCTTCAGGACCTCTGCAATTCTCCCTGGCATGCTCTCAATCAACTTCTGGACCAAATCCTGACTGATAGCAGTCCATTCTTGCAGAATCAATGCTTTAATTTTGTCTGAATTTGTTGGTTTTTGTTTGTCCACCCGTCTCTTGATGATTGACCACAAGTTCTCAATGGGATTAAGATCTGGGGAGTTTCCAGGCCATGGACCCAAAATCTCTATGTTTTGTTCCCTGAGCCATTTAGTTATCACCTTTGCTTTATGGCAAGGTGCTCCATCATGCTGGAAAAGGCATTGTTGAGCGCCAAACTGCTCTGGGACGGTTGGGAGAAGTTGCTCTTGGAGGACATTCTGGTATCATTCTTTATTCATGGCTGTGTTTTTAGGCAAGACTGTGAGAGAGCCGATTCCCTTGGCTGAGAAGCAACCCCACACATGAATGGTTTCAGGATGCTTTACAGTTGGCATGAGACAAGACTGGTGGTAGCGCTCACCTCTTCTTCTCCGAATAAGCTGTTTTCCAGATGTTCCAAACAATGGAAAAGGGGATTCATCAGAGAAAATGACTTTACCCCAGTCCTCAGCAGTCCACTCCCTGTACCTTTTGCAGAATATCAGTCTGTCCCTGATGTTTTTTCTGGAGAGAAGTGGCTTCTTTGCTGCCCTCCTTGAGACCAGGCCTTGCTCCAAGAGTCTCCGCCTCACAGTGCGTGCAGATGCACTCACACCTGCCTGCTGCCATTCCTCAGCAAGCTCTGCACTGCTGGTAGCCCGATCCCGCAGCTGAAACACTTTTAAGAGACGGTCCTGCCGCTTGCTGGTCTTTCTTGGGCGCCCTGGAGCCTTTTTGGCACCAATGGAACCTCTCTCCTTGAAGTTCTTGATTATGCGATAGATTGTTGACTGAGGTGCAATCTTTCTAGCTGCAATACTCTTCCCAGTTAGGCCATTTTTGTGCAGTGCAATGATGACTGCACGTGTTTCTTTAGAGATAACCATGGTTAACAGAAGAGAAACAATGATGGCAAGCACCAGCCTCCTTTTAAAGTGTCCAGTGGTGTCATTCTTACTTAATCATGACAGATTGATCTCCAGCCCTGTCCTCATCAACACCCACACCTGTGTTAATGGAGCAATCACTAAAACGATGTTAGGTGGTCCTTTTAAGGCAGGGCTGCAATGATGTTGAAATGTGTTTTGGGGGATAAAGTTCATTTTCTAGGCAAATATTGACTTTGCAAGTAATTGCTGTTAAGCTGATCTCTCTTTATAACATTCTGGAGTATATGCAAATTGCCATTAGAAAAACTGAAGCAGTAGACTTTGTAAAAATTAATATTTGTATCATTCTCAAAACTTTTGGCCATGACTGTACTGTGTGGGGACACTGAAGCATCTAATACTGTATGGGGGACACTGAAGCATCTACTACTGTGTGGGGGACACTGAAGCATCTAATACTGTATGGGGGACACTGAAGCATCTAATACTGTATGGGGGACACTGAAGCATCTAATACTGTGTGGGGGACACTGAAGCATCTAATACTGTATGGGGGGGACACAGAAGCATCTAATACTGTATGGGGGACACTGAAGCATCTAATACTGTATGGGGGACACTGTAAAGCATCTAATACTGTGTGGGGGCACTGAAGCATCTAATACTGTGTGGGGGACTGTAAAGCATCTAATACTGTGTGGGGGACACTGAAGCATCTAATACTGTGTGGGGGACACTGAAGCATCTAATACTGTGTGGGGGACACTGAAGCATCTAATACTGTATGGGGGACACTGAAGCATCTAATACTGTATGGGGGACACTGAAGCATCTAATACTGTGTGGGGGACACCGAAGCATCTAATACTGTGTGGGGGACACTGAAGCATCTAATACTGTGTGGGGGACACTGAAGCATCTAATACTGTGTGGGGGACACTGAAGCATCTAATACTGTATGGGGGACACTGAAGCATCTAATACTGTGTGGGGGACACTGAAGCATCTAATGCTGTGTGGGGGACACAGAAGCATCTAATACTGTGTGGGGGACACTGAAGCATCTTATACTGTATGGGGGACACTGAAGATCAAACGGTGGGGGACACTGAAGCATCTAATACTGTGTGGGGGACACTGAAGCATCTAATACTGTGTGGGGGACACTGAAGCATCTAATACTGTATGGGGGACACTGAAGCATCTAATACTGTGTGGGGGACACTGAAGCATCTAATACTGTGTGGGGGACACTGAAGCATCTAATACTGTGTGGGTGACACTGAAGCATCTTATACTGTATGGGGGACACTAAAGCATCTAATACTGTATGGGGGGGACACTGAAGCATCTAATACTGTATGGGGTACACCGAAGCATCTAATACTGTATGGGGGACACTGAAGCATCTAATACTGTGTGGGGGACACTGAAGCATCTAATACTGTGTGGGGGACACTGAAGCATCTAATACTGTATGGGGGACACTGAAGCATCTTATACTGTATGGGGGACACTGAAGCATCTAATACTGTGTGGGGGACACTGAAGCATCTTATACTGTATCGGGGACACTGAAGCATCTAATACTGTGTGGGGGACACTGTGAAGCATCTAATACTGTGTGGGGGACACTGTGAAGCATCTAATACTGTGTGGGGGACACTGTGAAGCATATACTACTGTGTGGGGGACACTGAAGCATCTAATACTGTGTGTGGGGGGGGGACACTGAAGCATCTAATACTGTATGGGGGACACTGTGAAGCATCTAATATGGTGTGGGGGACACTGTGAAGCATATACTACTGTGTGAGGGACACTGAAGCATCTAATACTGTATGGGGGACACTGAAGCATCTAATACTGTGTGGGGGACACTGAAGCATCTAATACTGTATGGGGGACACTGAAGCATCTAATACTGTGTGGGGGACACTGAAGCATCTACTGTATGGGGGACACTGAAGCATCTAATACTGTATGGAGGACACTGAAGCATCTATACGGTGGGGGACACTGAAGCATCTAATACTGTATGGGGTACACCGAAGCATCTAATACTGTATGGGGGACACTGAAGCATCTAATACTGTATGGAGGACACTGAAGCATCTAATACTGTGTGGGGGACACTGAAGCATCTAATACTGTGTGGGGTACACCGAAGCATCTAATACTGTGTGGGGGACACTGAAGCATCTAATACTGTGTGGGGGACACTGAAGCATCTAATACTGTATGGGGGACACTGAAGCATCTAATACTGTATGGGGGACACTGAAGCATCTAATACTGTGTGGGGGACACTGAAGCATCTAATACTGTATGGGGGACACTGAAGCATCTAATACTGTGTGGGGGACACTGAAGCATCTACTGTATGGGGGACACTGAAGCATCTAATACTGTATGGAGGACACTGAAGCATCTAATACTGTGTGGGGGACACTGAAGCATCTAATACTGTATGGGGTACACCGAAGCATCTAATACTGTATGGGGGACACTGAAGCATCTAATACTGTATGGAGGACACTGAAGCATCTAATACTGTGTGGGGGACACTGAAGCATCTAATACTGTGTGGGGTACACCGAAGCATCTAATACTGTGTGGGGGACACTGAAGCATCTAATACTGTGTGGGGGACACTGAAGCATCTAATACTGTATGGGGGACACTGAAGCATCTAATACTGTATGGGGGACACTGAAGCATCTAATACTGTGTGGGGGACACTGAAGCATCTAATACTGTGTGGGGGACACTGAAGCATCTAATACTGTATGGGGGACACTGAAGCATCTAATACTGTATGGGGGACACTGAAGCATCTAATACTGTGTGGGGGACACTGAAGCATCTAATACTGTGTGAGGGACACTGAAGCATCTAATACTGTATGGGGGACACTGAAGCATCTAATACTGTATGGGGGACACTGAAGCATCTAATACTGTGTGGGGGACACTGAAGCATCTACTGTATGGGGGACACTGAAGCATCTAATACTGTATGGGGGACACTGAAGCATCTAATACTGTATGGGGGACACTGAAGCATCTAATACTGTGTGGGGGACACTGAAGCATCTACTGTGTGGGGGACACTGAAGCATCTAATACTGTATGGAGGACACTGAAGCATCTAATACTGTGTGGGGGACACTGAAGCATCTAATACTGTATGGGGTACACCGAAGCATCTAATACTGTATGGGGGACACTGAAGCATCTAATACTGTATGGAGGACACTGAAGCATCTAATACTGTGTGGGGGACACTGAAGCATCTAATACTGTATGGGGTACACCGAAGCATCTAATACTGTGTGGGGGACACTGAAGCATCTAATACTGTGTGGGGGACACTGAAGCATCTAATACTGTATGGGGGACACTGAAGCATCTAATACTGTATCGGGGACACTGAAGCATCTAATACTGTGTGGGGGACACTGTGAAGCATCTAATACTGTATGGGGGACACTGAAGCATCTAATACTGTGTGGGGGACACTGAAGCATCTAATACTGTGTGAGGGACACTGAAGCATCTAATACTTTATGGGGGACACTGTGAAGCATATACTACTGTATGGGGAACACTGTAAAGCATCTAATACTGTATGGGGGACATGATGCATCTAATAATGTATGGGGTACACTGAAGCATCTAATACTGTATGGGGAACACTGTGAAGCATCTAATACTGTGTGGGGGACACTGAAGCATCTAATACTGTATGGGGGACACTGTGAAGAATATACTACTGTATGGGGGACACTGTAAAGCATCTAATACTGTATGAGGGACACCAAAGCATCTAATACTGTATGGGGGACACTGAAGCATCTAATACTGTATGGGGGACACTGTAAAGCACCTAATACTGTATGGGGGACATTGAAGCATCTAATACTGTGTGGGGGACACTGTGAAACATATATTACTGTATGGGGGACACCGAAGCATCTAACACTGTGGGGGGGGGGGGGGGAAGCATCTTACGTGTGGGGGCACTGGCATCTAAACTGTATGGGGGACACTGAAGCATCTAACACTGTATGGGGGGGGGGACACAGAAGCATCTAATACTGTGTGGGGGACACCGAAGCATCTAATACTGTGTGGGGGACACTGAAGCATCTAATACTGTATGGGGGACACTGAAGCATCTAATACTGTATGGGGTACACCGAAGCATCTAATACTGTATGGGGGACACTGTGAAGCATCTAATACTGTGTGGGGGACACTGAAGCATATACTACTTTGTGGGGGACACTGAAACATCTAATACTGTGTGGGGGACACTGTGAAGCATATACTACTATGTGGGGGCCCACTATAAAGCATATAATGTGGGGGGGCCCAAAGTGGAGCATATAATACTGTGCGGGGGCCACTGTGAAGCATATAATACTGAGTGGGGGCCACTGTGGAGCATATAATACTGTGCGGGGCCTCTGTGAAGCATATAATACTGTGAGGGGGCCACTGTGGAGCATATAATACTGTGTGGGGCAATTCTGGAACATATAATACTGTCTGGGGGCCACTGTGGAGCGCATTGTACTGTCTGGGGGCCCTTCACTATTTATATCACAGTATGTGTTTTATAGCAGGCGTGATATTATTACAGGCTGTAATAACATTGCACGGTCAATATAAAACAGATCCTGGTTAATTTAAGGTTAAATTGCCGTGTTGGCACTTAGCGATAATTTAGTGGGTTTTGGGTTGCAGTTTGGGCACTCGGTCTCTAAAAGGTTCGCCATCACTGACCTAACCTAATTGATGTTAATGTGTCTGTTTTCTTAATTGATCCAAGATGATACATAGTGTCATATCGCCATGTGACATGTTCCTGATCCTCGACATCACCAAAAAGACGCATGACCACATAATGATGCCCTGAAGTCCTAGACTGTAGCCCAGACTCAAAATTTCTTCAAGGACAAGTTGCACGCAGGAAAACTAGAGCTGCAATCTGATTGGTTGCCAGGGATAACTCTCTTAGGATATGACTTATGTATGTATGTCCTCCGTGCCCCAGGGTCAGTATTCCAGGCTAGGTGTTATTTGCCCCCGGCTGCACCTGTTGCCCCTTCGGCTGAGGCGGAAGCCCTGAGCAGCAGCCTGCAGTGTCCGGCCGTGTAGTCGGCGCTCTCCTCCTCCCCTCCCGGCTCCTCCCCGCCGCCTTATCCCCGGCGCTGCTGGAAGTTAGTGAGCACTAGTGTGCGCCCCTCCCGCCCTCTCCTGTCCTGTCCTGTCCTCCCGGCTCCCATGGCAGAGAACGAGCTGGCCAAGAAGCTGCAGCGCCGCTTGGTGCTAGAAGATGCCCCCGCAGCGGCGCCAGAAGACGGCGAAGTGCCAGTGCCCAACGGGGAAGAGAAGTCAAGCACTGCCAGTGCCGACTCCGAGCTGAGTGCCAAGCTGAACCGGAGGAATGACATCAACGAGGGCAATGCCGTGCCAGCCACCCGGGGGCACATCTTCAACCCTTACACCGAGTTTAAGGAGTTCTCCAGAAAGCAGATCAAGGATATGGAGTCCATGTTCCGCCAGTGAGTGGGCACCATTAAGAGCTGGGTACATATGGTTGGGTTGTAGATGGCTCCTCTGCCTTGGCACTGTACATGTATAGGAGGGCAGAGCTGTAGTGCTATGGTGACAGCACTGGGCTTGTCGATGTGCCCTGCACTTGACAACTTTGTGAAGTTTTTAGTAGTTAGACTCTGTTCACACCTGCAATAATTATCCTCACATAAGGAACCCAGTTGGCACTGACAGACCCCATTGACTATAGTTAATTACTGTCTTGGTGTCAGTAGTATTGTATTTTCTGTACATTCAGCATCTGAGATGGAGACGCCTGATGAAACAACAGCACAGGTGTGAACAGCGTCTTAGTGGAGACATCATCCATTATTCCCATTGACTTTTATGTAGCGAGACGATTTGGTGGTCACCACTGAGTTATGAGGACTACTAATTAGTCCTAATTATATATGAGTACAGTGCGAAGGCTATGGGCATGGTGCAGTTAATGAAAGCCACACCTGCTTATTCATTGGGTATTTTGCTAAAATTATGGGCACTTTCTGTTGATATGAGTAACATGGCATCATGACGGTCATCTGGTATTATATATCAGTGATTTTCAACTTGGCAGTCCAGCTGTTCTGAAACTACAACTCCCAGCAAGCCTTGACAGTCTGTGGTTATTGCACATGGGGTGACTGAATGCCAGTATGTGGGTCCAACCATGCGGCACCATCTTTCTATCAACCAACAGGTTTGGCAGATATATGAAATGCAAGGGAAAGCTGGGACAAGGGCAGTGGGGCATCTGCATGTCTGGTTGTCAGGCTGTAATAGCCCAGTGTTCTTGTTTGTGCAGGGAACAATTCTGGTATTCGGATAATATTAGGTAATTACTATCTATGCAGATTTCTGTATATTAATTTACGCCTATAGGTTATAAGTCAGTGTGTCATTGCCAGCCCTGCCGTGCAGAGTACTCTGGGCACCCAGATGCCATTATGCGGGGCTCTTCCCTTTTCTTCTGTTTTACTTCCCAGCTCTCTGGCTACAAGTTACACTTTGGTCTCCTCCTCCCTTATCCGGGGTGAGCTTTGCTGTTTCACCACAGTCCCCTCCAGCTGAATCATAGTTCCTGTCACCCCCACCCCCATCCTGATAACTTCTCCTTATGATTCAGTCTTTTCTGCTATTTAGATTTCCCTTCTGCATCTACACAGGGCAGAGAATTCAGGTCCAGGATGATGATGGTTGTAGTCAGCAAACTTCCCTTCCCGTCTGCCAGGATGACTTGTGTACACACAGCCTGATTCATGCTCTAACCTTATGATGTTAGTATTGTGCCATGCTCCTGGTGTGTTGTGGTTGGCAGCTCTTTCTCCCGACTTTGCAATAACCATAAGTTGCTGCCATACTCCCTCTGCCGGCTGGTATCTAATCTGTATTGCCCCCTTTAGTGGACTTGTCATATAGTGAGCGGCTGCTGCCACTTAGAAAATGGTAGATACATCTCTCTTATTTACTCCGCATGGCCACTGACCATGTATACCAGTATGCTGTGACAAAAAAAAATGGTGAATAGCTTTTGCCATATTTTATGACTTGGGCTATGTTCACACTGTCAGTAAATCTTTGTTCCATTCAGTCAGAGAATCAGAAGGACAGACGTTAAAGTTTCCTTTATTTTCACAGTGGATTTCACTCCTTTCAATAAGTGGAATGAAATCTGCAAGAAAACCCACAAATAAAACAAGCAGATTCTGTAGTGATTACGTCCCATATGGAACATTCCTTAAAGGGAGTCTGTCATCAGGGTGATGCATATTAAGCCAGTACCACAGTTGGATAGGTCAGGCTCACCTGAATGGAATGCTTTTTTTTCTTTTTCCCCATGAAAATCCGTGCCTCTATTACCGAGATATTCATTTATTTCACAATATGCAAATGAGAAGTTTAGAGCACTGAGGGTGACTCTGTTGCTCCAAATTGCTACGCCCCACGCTTCTCTAATACACCCTCCTTCCCCACTCTGTTCTCTGAGCCAGTGTGCCAGGTGAGATTTCTGCATAGCTCCCTAGCCCTGTGTCTCAGAGGAGGGGGTACAGAGGTTGTATTAGAGCAGTGTGGGGTATAGAGTTTGGAGTAACGGGAGCCCTGTGTTCCAGATTGAATTAATATTTTGGCACCAGAAGCACAAATTTTTGTAAAGGAAAAAGCATTACAATCTGGTGAGCCTGACTGTGTTACTGGCTTAATATGCTTCACCCTGGTGACAGACTCCCTTTACAGGGGTTTTCCTGGACTTTTAAATTGATGACCTAGCTTTGGGATAAGTCATCAATTTAAGATCCATTGGGATATGGCACAAGGGACCCCTGCGGATTTTCCCTTGAAAGCGGCAGCCATCTGCTTCACAGTCCGTGCAATGTTACATTTATGGCCTGATCATGAATGGGCTGAGCTGCTGTATAAATGTACGGTGGACTGTGCTTGGTAAGCCCTGAAGAGGCTGCAGAATTCACTCAAACACTGCAGCCTCTTCAACTGATCAGCCTGGGTGTTAGATCCTTCTGATCATTTTTCTGCAGCGTTTTTCATTGCGTTTTTGCTGCAGTCATCAATAGAAAATCAGTGGGAGTTCGATACCCCAGACCCCGGTGATCCTGTCTACAGGGGCCATCACGTTCATACGTGCACCGTGACCTCTTCGCTGTTTACATTGCACGCCGTATGTTTCATAGTGGATGTGTATAATAATAATAATAATAATTAATACATTTTATTTGTATAGCGCCAACATATTCCGCAGCACTTTCAAAGTGTAACGTCATTACGTCCTCTTCACATTCCCATCTACAGGGTGAGACGGTAATGGCGTTGCATGTCCACTATGAAACAGGCAGTGTGTGATGTAACAGTGAAGAGGTCACTTATCACCGGGGTCTGGGGTATTGAACTCCCACTGATCTTCTTCTATTGATGACCTATTCTCAGGATAGGTCATCAATAGGAGTTTGACATCTCCTTTAGTTTTGTTGAATGTCATACAATCTGCGCTAAAGGTCTGCAAGTTGGGGTACATTCACCATGTAGCAGGCTTTTTCTGCAGTGGAAGGCCTCATTCAGGTGGCATCTTGTTCCTGTATTTAACTCTCTGCATTCTGGTTGTAACACTTGGATCTTTTCTGAATGTGTCCAAACCTATGGATTTCATCCATTACAATACAATGGCTGTAATCTGTAGGAAATGAATGGAGTTTTTTGTGCAGTTCAGACAACTAAGACTTCACAATTCTGCTTGGTTACAGACAATATAGATGTCTTCATTTTTTTTTTTTCCCCTGAAATGGTTAATGAGTGTGAGTTTGGAGCCGCCACTTGTGTTTGGGTGGTGGGTGTGGGTGTGTAAAAGCTGCCAGGCCTTCCCTCTAGAGCAGATATGCAATGGCCCTGAGGTCATTCTGTGGTGGTGGAGCCTGGCACTGCTGTTGCTTTAACTTTCCTGTATGTGACTGAAGCTATGTAACCTCGCCCTGTGCTGGGGTGAGGATCGGCCAGACAGTGCTTTTCCAGCCTCTTAATGCCTGTCCTACAGCTGTGCAAGTGTCACTGACAATCATGGCTTTGTACAGCTGAAGAGCTGTCACTGAGGTCCTGGGAACAGTTGTCTGCTGCTACACATTCCCTCCCAGACATCATTGAGTAAATTACCAAAAAAAGTCTTGTCCTGTGCTTCCTATAAAGCGGAGTATGATACTCGCTTCAGATGTCCCCAATGGGTGGTATGAGACTGTACAGCTTCTGATGGCCTCCTTATAATGTGGCCACAGCACCACTAAGGCTTGGTTCAGACTTTGTATTATGGTGGCACAAAGTGAACCACAGTCTCAGTAGAAAAAGCACAAAACAATATGGTAACACATGAGCATTGTGTGGCGGGATGTGGAGTCAGTAGGCCAAACCACTGACTGCGACTCTTTCATAAATGGATGACCACCTTGGTCGTTCAGAAAAAAATCACCATAAAAAATCTAGTGTATTCCTATGAAAGAATATGCCACGCACGAGCTAGGCATCTAAAAGTGTTTATACTATAATAATGATTGTATAATATAATTTAACATAATTATTTTACTTTGGAGTCGGTAACTTTTTTCCATTCCTGACTCCTGCCAAAACTAGTCCGACTCACAGCCTTGGTGTTTCATAAGTACACTGGAATAAATAGCTACTTCAGGTACATACCTTTCTTATATTTCTTCATAACCATGCAAATATCCATTCAGGATTGTGGGACAGCTAGGTGAGGAACTGTAATGGTGGCCATGTCAACCGTCACCCAACTTTCTCTAAAACAACTACATTTTAGTAGTTACTAAAAAGCACAATTTTGGGGCTTATACACTTACTGGAGAAGTATTTTTAGGGAAATACTGATCAGTGTTTTTTTTTTAATAATACATCTAGCAATTTTTAACTTTTTATTTCCACTAAAGTAGACTTTATGTATGATTTTATGTATTATTTAGGGCTACACATGGGGGGATGAACATAACAAAAGTTTATTCACCTATATCTGGTTCTGCTTCGCTCCAGTTCAGACGCTTCCCAGGTCTTCACTGTGCCAAAATTTTGGCTCAAACTATGCCACAAAAGTGTGTGTATAGCAAAGTAAATGTGGGCCCTGTCTAACATTGTAAATATCTCTATGTCCTAGGTTCTGTATTCTGACTGTACTTATAAGGAGCGACCTTCCTCTGCAATCTTGTTATCTTGATAGAAATTTCTTGACAAGTTAGAACAGTGACACGGAGGGCGTTTCTTCCACCACAGTGACACATTCCTTCATGTCTGACCATATCTGATATACAATTATAATCTCACATATTTGCTGTTACAGCGCTGTAGCTTCTCTGAGCATGTGTGATCTTATGTTTGCAAGGTGTAGTTTTTAAGACTTTATAGGTTTGTCTGTGAAGTTTACCATACTACTTTTATATGGTTTGTACGTTGCTTTATATGTTTATAAATTATTTAGCAGGTTCATCTTACTCTAGGTTCACACTTGCGCTCGGGTTTCTGTTCTTTGGGTCCGATTGGGGACCCGAAAAACGGAAACCCACTCCACTTAGAAAGTTACCCACAGACCCCATAGACTATAATGGGGTCCACCAGGTTTCCACCTGAAAAATGCAGAGAGAATAGTTCTGCTTGCAGGACTTTTCTCACCGCATTTTTCAAGCGGAATGGAGGACGGAATCCCCGAACAGAAGGCGAGCCCTGGTGTGAACCTAGCGTAACTTGGGTTTGTTCAGATTTGTGTCGGGCACTCTGATTTCTGTTTCTTCATAGAATCAAGTTGGATGAATCTGTGACATGACAGACAACAGCTGTGCCAGACAGATCCCATTGACTATAATGGGGTCTGTCTGGATTCTGTCAAGGTGCATATCATTTTACTGGATAAAGTTTTGATGAAGTATGTGATGGCGGCTCCATTGGGATCCTCCAACGCAGATTTATGAACCCTGTTTAGGCTAGGGCTACACAGTTGTACAACTTTTTTAGCACTTTGATTTGGTCATGAAAAAAAAACACCAAATCACAGATGTGTGCCATCAACATTAACACTTAAGTTGCCTAGGTGGGGGCAAGCAGTCTCACACACAGACTGCGCACCATGTCATTCGTCTGCCACCTGTACTGTTTTCCATCCACGGTCGTGTGCATATAGCACTGTGTATAGTTGCACAGGTCCTCTGCATATTGCTGGGGTTACCACTTTTCTTCTTTAATTGGGTTGTCTTATCTTGACAAACCCTTTCTATATTAGGAAATCTAATCGAACATAGAGGTGGTCCCTTGCGCGTTCCCACCTGTCCTCTGTTCACCCCATGAGCCACTGCACAGCTGCTAACAAGAGCTGACTTTTGGCAGACCTAGTCCATTCAGAGACCTGAGTAGCTGACAACAATTTGTCCTGGTAAAATCAGCTGTTTGCAGGGGCTCTAGCCCCCGGACCACAGCAGTCACTTGCTTGACCTGGCAGCTATATTGAGACAAACCCTAAAAATTATAAAGATCAAAACTCCAATGTTTGCAAGTTGTGCAAATTGTTGAACATGGGTCCATCTTTTTAGCCAATCATGTGACAAGTAAATTTGCTCTTTTGTTCTGTGATTAGCTAAAATGGTGTATTGACAAGTAGAGCGAGATAGTAATCTGCATTGGTCGGGCCCCTGAACCATGATTTGCAATAGTTTTAAGGTTCTCGTCTTTTCTACAGAGTAGTGTGAAACTGGCAAGTTTAAGAGTAAGTTACCGTGCAGCATGTGGCCTTGTAAGCGGAAAATCTGCTGTGTTGTACAAGAGCAGCAAAGTGGATGAGAATCAAAAGGGTTGTCCCATTATAGATATTTATCTGTAGGATGGGATAAATTCACATTGGGAATTCTGACCACTGGGTCCCCCAGTAATCACAAGAAAGTCCCCCTGTGATTAAAGTGCTGGTGTTGCATTCACTGTTATGGGGCTGCCAGGACTATAATCTCCAGCAGCACCATAGAAGTGAAGGCAGCGTCAGTCAGGCAAGTGGTGCTACATACAGGGTGGATGCAGGGGGACTTTCAGTCCCCCACTCTTCTGGTCCAGCACTGTGGATAGGGCATACATTTCTGCAATGGAAAAATCCCTTTAAACAAATCTCATCCACAAGCTGTACAGAAATCCTGCAGTCTAGGTGCATGCACATAGGTGGGCACATGTAGGTGGTGTTTCGGCTTCATGTGGCTACTGCTAAGTGAGCATGCGCCCTAAATTGACCTGCAGTGGAGTGGGTTGTCACCACGGCATCCATACTTTGCAATGCTAAGGGTGAAAGTAGCGGCATACCCACAGTCCTACTGTTGTAAAACTACAACTCCCATATGCTCCAGTCACTTCTGTGGGACAGGCACACAAGTGTGCATGCTGGTATGTGTGGTTACGTAACAGCTGGAGTGCTGAAAGTCCAAAATAAAATCTTGATCCCTGTGATCAATTTACCAACAGTGGATCCTGCCAACAAAAAGAGGTTGTCTAAATCGGACAGGTGAGATAAACATCCATTGGAGTCCGGCAAACCATTTACAGATCTGCTTTCACATGTCACTGTAACCATTAACCATCTGCTTAGTCACAGATCACACTGTGGAGTTGGGCAGAAATCTAATGTCTCCAGTGCTGCAGGGAAGAAAGCTCCTCACTGGTACTCTTCTCTGATCTTACCTTTGTTCCCTGAAACATGAAAGGTTATTCCTCTAGCAAAGGTTAATGCCAAACCATTAAAGAAACTGATCCGGGTAGAACAAAGACCTCAAGGACTTAAAGCATACCTGGTGTTTCAGGTGACTTTTCAGCGTAAATTGATGGGTTTACATGAGGAATGACATTTTCCGACCATTATATTCAGAATTTTTAGAAATTTTACCATAACTTTGTATAACGTGCAGATCAGCGGGGGTCCAACCGCTCAGACCCCCACTGATCAGGAGATGGGAGGTCTTTTACTTCCCTTTCTGAATGGATCAGTGGTCGGGTAGTACACACACCTCTCCATTCATTTCAGTTGGAGCACCAAAGATAGCTGAAATACAGCCATATACATTACATAGCTTTCAGCTGAATGCTCCTTCTCACCTAACTCCCTCATATACATGCAGGCATGGCTTGGGTGAGTTGTGCATGTGTGCTAAACGGGAAAAGGGGAGCAAGCCGCTGTCATAGACCTTTGACTGTGCTTCTCTCCCCAAAATGAAAATCAGACATGTTAACCTGTTTAGGACTGCCCGCTGACTTTAGCCGGTGCAGGTCCTAACTCTACAGCCATATCTTTTTTAGCGTCTGCAGTTCTCTCTCCAGCTCCTGCATTCTGTATGACTGACCAATTCCACTGAAATGTTGAGTTTGGCAGTAAAGATCTGAAGTTGATGGCCAAATGGCTTAAATGTCTCTAAGTTGTTTACCGAGCATTTTTATAATTGTTTTTTGTGGTTTAGTGTATTATACATATACAGGAGTCTACGTGACTTTTTATACGTTTTTTTTTTTCTTTTATATAAGTATTGTACAGTTATCACATATACAGTTATGGCTGGCAGTGGGCTACTGGAGCCAGAGTGTCGTAAGTGCTCTAATATTATCCTATGTGTGTGTCCTCTTATGTGTTTATGTATAGAGGTGTGCGCTGTACAGGCCGCTCTATAGATGCACTGTACTGCAAACTTGTCTATAAAAGGGCTGTCAGTGTTTTTAGGACATGCGCTCTGCCTCCAATCACATCACAGCATCTTCCCTTTTTTTAACTTCCACTTTAACACAGTAAGACCTTTTTTTTTTCCCCTTTAAAGCAGCAGGCCAACCAAAATGCATGTGAACGGGAGCTGTGTGCCTTCTCAGCAGGAATGCAGTCCTATTTTTAGTCCAGTTTTCAGATTTCCTGACTTCAGGACCTAAATCTTCCCTTGGAGCAATGCAGCTGAAATTGTGGATAGGGGGTTAATCTTTCCTTGCCAAATAATTGTTACCTAGAGTAAAGTTTTCATGTAAATTCATTGCTGTGAGGTCTAAGAAAATTCCTATTTTTCCCTCTGCTGATGGTCAGTACTATGAGATCTGCTGTTTCAGAACTTGTCTAGTGTATATAGATACAGTTAGGCATTTGTCATATCTTGAGACATGTAAGAGATTAAGTTGAAATGTGCCCAAAATGTATGCAAATAACGCCTATAGACATGAAGTTTGTACATAGCCTCATCGATACTGGGACGTAAATGATGCACATTGCATGTGAGCCCTATGTGAGATATATGCTAGGAAACGCTCCCTGTATATACATTGAAGTAATTTGTTGGGCTCTATTCACCCAACAGAGACCAAAAAATGTCCCACTGTTAGCACAGTTAGAGCCTAAGAGCTAACAGTCTGTATGGGATTGTATATGGTCACAGAAATATTGCTGCTTACTCTTACTGTACGTGTCATGTGGTGTATTGCAACTCCACTCCATTCAATTCAAAGGAACTGAGCTGCAGTACCAGACACAGAATATATACAGGGGTGCCTGTACAACTCCTATATACTGTAACAGCAGAGGGAGATACTGCTCTTATACTTAAAGCAATAAAAACAAAGCTGTAATGTGACAGCCCCTGTGGCTTCATATGTTGTTGTATGGTGCCGTGTCAGTTGTATTATGTTGAAGTAACTCCTATGCTTTTAGGGGAGACCAGGTTCACAATATGGCAAGCAATAGCTGACAACACTTTTATAGGCCTTTCTATATAAAAGCGGAGGCATACAAAGGTATAGTAAAGCCCCTTAGAGGTCTATGCGTGCACAATTGTGACCACTAGAATTTGATAGTTGTATGTAGCCATAAGCAATAGAAGATTGCCGGCTATGATGTATAGTAACAAACTTCAGCTGTGTGAAAGGAGGCATGTACTAGTTTCTAACCTTAAACATTGAACATTAAAGAAGTACTCCAGTATTTTTTTTACTGACAGCTTTATTGTGACACTATGTGCTCTCCTCCGGAGCACTTATTTCCTCTGATGCAAACAGGAGGTAAAACCGTCAATGCCAATACAGGTCTATGGGTCATTCTTGCATTGATAGCTTGACCTCCTGTTTATGCAGGAAACACTGTGTGCTCCAGAGGGGAGCATATAACTTCACAATAAAGGTGCCAGTAAGTTATTTAGGAACATTACACTACCTACAGGCTCATTTTCAAATGTGCACGACAGAAACATATTACTGGAATGCTTCTTTTAACAAGAATGTTTTCTTTCTCTTATAGCAAGCAGAAAGAATTGAAGCACAAAGTGTATTTAGAAGGCTTAGTTTTAATAGCTAAGCTTTATCTACGCAACCTCAATGCATCAGTTATGAGATCATTGTACATATTGGTTCTGCTTGCATTGTCCAGGTATGACACCGGACGGGACAATTTCATAGACATGATGGAGATGAAGCTTATGATGGAGAAGTTGGGTGCCCCACAGACTCATCTTGGTTTGAAGAACATGATGAAAGAAGTAGATGAAGATATTGATGGAAAGCTGAACTTCAGAGAGGTAAATGATCACTTTGGTATAAACCAAAATGTATATCAAGATGCTAATTCCCATAACTGATGAGAAGACGTATAGTTTGTTAGCGATAGGCCAGAAGCTGATCCAACACATTATAACCTGCTGAATTTGGTGGGACCAGACAGCTATCCAATTTGTATGGGCCACATAAATCTCATCTGTATGGAGTCGGGCATGTGGCCTTTGTGCAGCTCACGTGACTGGTGAGGCTGCAGTATGGGGCATATCCTTTTAAGCAGTGTGGCACCAATGTCAGGTTATCATTGGGTGGGGGGTGGTAGTCGGACCCCCACCTATCCTAAGTATAAGTCATCCCTATTAAAATCCCCTTAAGTTATTTTAAGAAGTTCTGAATTTTCTGGATGCAATGTAGAGCAGACCACAGAACATGTAGAAGAAAGCTCAGTGATTTTATTACATATCAGAGTTTGCATTAAATGGGTCACCTTTCCACAACTGCAAAATTCTGATAAGGTTACATTATGTCAACAGCTGGAAATAGACCTTTAGGTCTTGATGGTAATCCTGTATAAGCAGGTTTATGTTGGAACACTGCACATGTTGTGCTGTACACAGTGTCACTTTTATACTACTAGGCTGGTTTGGGAATGTGGGTGGTTGCTGTAGTCTATAGTATATAGTATACACAATCAAAGGGGGTTTGTTAATCATCTGTGCAGGGTTGACCTTTTAACTGCAAAAATATTTTCTTCACTAACTTCCCCCTGTAAAAGCTACGGTAAAATGCAGGAGCGAGTTTTACATGAGACAGCCTACAAAGTAATCTCAAACTTCTTTCTGTTTTGCACAGAGAATCTAGTGCTTTAAACTTAAAATGTACCTTCTGTTATAAAACCACATTTCATACATGGTTAGTGCAGGTGACTATAAGAATCTTTGTAATATATCTTATTATAGAAATGTTTCCTTCTCCACTTATCAGGTGGAGTTATTTTTCACATAGAATTCTAAGGCGAGGGGAGGAGTAGTGTGAAGGATCTCGCCCTACCGAACCTGCGATCAGCACACCTGAGATCGCTTCAATTACCTCACTGTGAAGGATCCCATCCTACCAAAATCCACTTTCGGCACACCTGAGATCACTTCAATTACCTCACACCCACATTCCAGTGAGTGTTCTGGGCCATTAGGATAATACGAAAGATGAGCCTTCTAAATTTTATATATTTATTAACCCCTAAACTGGTTGGCACTAGACACTTAACACATACAGAGAATACATGTAGCGATTAGCAAGTACATACAAGTGGAAAGCAACATGACACAGTGCACAAAATAAAAATGGGGATAACAGAAGGAAAAGAACATATTACCAACACAAGTCTGTGATTGGTTCTCTGGCTCCAGATGATGAGGATGATGACCTCAGGGCACGTACTTCAAAAGTCCAAAAACATGCATCCAGGCATGCTATTCCAGAGGTACCACCCTGAGCAGAGCTATCCGGATGACTTTTAGCAGAACAAAAAGCAAAAGACAATTTCCAGAACAAATAGTCCATTTCTCTGAGCCCATGTGGTAGGTGTCGGGTTCATTCTTAAGCAAGGTACGGAGCATGTGTTTCCTACATGCGGTTACACCTCTTCCAGGTTATCGAAAGGATCTGAGGCCTCAATATTATGCCGCATGGAGAGCACATGGTGGAAGTCTCCAACTTGACCTCCCCCACACCTCTCCTCCAAGAACAGCACATCACAAAGGACAGAAGACAAATGAGAGCGTCTCAACCTGGTCTGAGACCTTTTACCTCCCCTGGTCTCCTCCCTAAGTGAGGTCACCAGGAGGAGGAGCACCGCCCCCCATCTGCATCTCTTAGAATCGTTTTTCTTTATAATTCCTCACCCGATGACTATAGAGTCGAGCCGGCGGTATGATAGGGTTCGTGACGAGATCTCCAACACGTAGACTCCAAGGTTGACACTCCAATTCCCTTTGGGTAAGGAGATCAGTGCCTGGACCTTTTCCGAACTTTGAACTGTGACATGTGTGTATTCTGAGCGTGTGCCTTGACCTGATGCATCTGGGGAATTTATCGAGGCGACACTAAGATGTCCCCCAGGCCAGATATTGTCATAAAACCATAAACCCTTTGAAGTAGAGCTGGCTCCGGTCGGTCTGCAGACGGTATGCAGAGCGTTTCCCCAGCACATCCTTTCTGCAGGACCCCCGCTGAGTTAATGAGTATAGCAGTGTTATGCAAATAAAGGCCTGTGTCAGTGACTCTCTGGGGATCAAAGGCTTGTTGATTACAGATCCCACGAGCCACATCCCCCAGGCCTATAACCAAATTGCTGATAACAGACAGGAACCATATTATATATGAGCAAATATTAGTACAATAAATCCATATCTGAGTCTCGTGTCATCACACCTCCCCTTTTTAGAGCATGCACGGAGGAAGGCAGATGCGGAGATCACCTTCCGCAGGCACCTCGGTGGCCTCACCCCCGCCAGGACCTGCTTTGGTCCCTGACCCGATTCCCGGCACCTCGATACCCTTTTCCTCTCCAGTCTGAGTGGAGACACTTCTAAGGCTCAGGCTCTGAGCCATGTATACCTGGCTACCTCCTGCCTGCTCTGGGTCCCTTCCCTGAGTGCTGGTGTCCCTCAGACCCCACTCACAACCCCAGGCCCTTGGGGTACCAGTCCAGAGACCCCATCCTGGCAGTCTTCGCACTCCTGGCTACCTTTGGCCTGCTCTGGGTACGTTTCCTGAGTGCTGACATCCCGCAGATCCATACTCACAACCCCAGGTCTTTGAGGTACCAGTTCTGAAACCCCACCCCGGCGCTAGCTGGGAGACTTCTAGGGAATTCCGTGCCTCCCCCTTTGCTTCCTTACCTGGGGACAACTCTGGTTCTGGCACAGGTTTAACCGGACCCTGTACTCCCTTCCAGACACATTGTCCCCCTGGGCCTACACCCCTTAGGTCTCGGGGGGTTCCTCACCTTCCCCTGAGCCTTCTCACCTGGGGACACCTCTGGTTCTAGCACCGGTTTAACCGGACCCTGTCCTCTGTCCCAGACACATTGTCCCCCTGGGTCTACATCCCTTTCCTCCTGTACTTGGGTGGGTGATGGTGACACCTTGGGCAAATGAGAGATAATATTCCCCTAACCATCCTCCCACCTTGACAGGTAATACACTTGACATAACCCCTTCTTGGATCCCACCCCCAGCACCCCAGGCCATATGCATTTAGGCCACGGGTATTCCTGGAATAGAACTAGACAGAAGAGATGTGCATGTCTCATACCCGCTGGACTCCTCTGGCTTCAATGTGGTGAGGCTAGCCACGGTGGTCTCAGTACCGACTTCGGGTGATATAGGGGGCTGCTCAAGGGTCAGAACGCCCTCCACCCTTTTAGCACTCTGGCTGCGGGTTAACACCGTAATACCAGCAGTCCGACCCTCACCTGGATCAGCCTTGAGATCCCCTGTGGCCTGCCTGACCACCTGGCACATAGTCAGCAGTTGGGCGCTGATCTGAGGAACTGAGTGCAGTGGTTGAAGTTGCCTCCAGTGTCTCAGAGGAGCTACCCTGTACATTTTCACAACAAGCATTGGCAATTACATTGACAGTAAATTCATTAGCAATTGTTAATTCACGCCGAGCTTCAGTGAGGTCTGTGGAAGACAGGGTCACAAGCTGGGCGGGAAAGGCCCCCGCAGATGTGGGCGAGTCTACAGACCAGGTCTCACTAGTTCCTGGCACAGGAGTAAACAAAGCATCATTATCATTTTCGCTGAGCTGAGCTGCAGGCAGCTCATTAGCATTTACACTGACTGCCGTTGGAAGTATCTCAAGGGGGGTTAGGGGATCCCTCTGCAGATATGAAAGGTTGGGACCAGTTATCAAAATTAACATCATCATTACTCATAGACAGTTTATCACAATAAGTTGGGGTGCTCCCCACCCCATATTGGGACACCATAGGCCCTAAATCCGTTCCCAACAGTACGTTAACGGGCAGATCAGTTATTAACTCCACATCCCGCATTACTTTTCCTGCACCCCAGTCCAGATGGACACAAGCAATGGGTACATTGAAGTGTTTCTGTGCAATTCCCCTCAGGGTTAATGTTTTCCTGGGGATAATACTGTCCAGAGAGACTAAATCAGGTTGCACCAGAGTAACATCTGCCCCAGTGCCCAGAAGTCCAATGACCACTTTATCCCCTACAATGACCGGCTGACGGTGGGCTTTGGGTCGCGCCCCCCCCCCCCCCCCACACACACACACACACACACACACACACACACACACACACACACACACACGCACTCAAATACACAGATGGGACAGCTGCTGTGACCTGGGGAGTAGAGGGCTTCTCAGGGAGGTTGGGGCACTCCGCCTTGAAATGTCCTGGCTGTTTACAGGTGTGGCACCGCTGGACCTACCCTTTTTTCTTGGGGAAGGTCGCCAGTGCACCCAGAGTTCTTGGGACAGGGGAAGGACCACCCGGGGCATAGTTTGTCTCACCCAACCTGATGACAGGCGACTGTGGTGAACTCCGGCCTGGCCTCTCCTTCCAACTTGGGGACCTCTGCAGCGTTGCTCCTCCCTTGGTCTTAGGCATCCTGGTGGCCGCATAGGAGTCAGCGATCTGTGCAGCTTGGTCTGCTGTCTTGGATTCACGGTCCGACGTGAACTGGCGGACATGCCGGACTTGGTTCTGGGAAGAACTGCTCGTCTTCCCCAGCTGGGCCATCGCCAATTTAAATTCCCTTTCGGCCCGCCATTTCTGGGCCTCCCTCTCGGCCTGCTGCTCTGCAGCTTCTCTCTCAGCACGTTGAAAATGGCGGGTCAACTGTAGGCCCAGCTGCTGTAAGGCCAGTTGCAAACAGAAGTCCATTCTCCCCACAGGGCGGGGGCTAGTTGCTGCCCCTCCTGGCCTGGCAATGAGTTCTTGTCCCAACACCTCAGGACTCTGCCTCTCCTCCTGCATGGCTGTAGCACCTTCTATCTCAGCCATCTCCTGGAGTTCACTAGAAGCCAGTTGCTACAGACCTCTGGTTCTGCTTCTGAGCCCACTAGCCATCGACTGGAAGGCGTTGCCAAATAAAAGACAGAATAGAAAAACAAAGAGAAAGGGAAGGGGACAGCACCATACCAAACTTTCACTGTATCTTACAGCCTGCCCTAGTACCGAGCTCGCTTCGTAGGATTTTGCTGCAAATCCCCAGCATCTGAGTGGAGGATTCTGGAAAAGTCGTTCTCCTACATGGCTATACCTTTTAAGATAAGGCTCTACCACTGCATAGAATGAGGGAATAAATCGGTTAACAAGCCAGCGGCAGCCTCCTCCTCCACCACCCCTCTAAAGACTTCTCTGCGTGAGCTGTGTATGGATAGGTGGCTCAGTGGTTAGCACTGCAGCCTTGCAGCGCTGGAGTCCTGGGTTCGAATCCTGCCAAAGACAACATCTGCAAGGAGTTTGTATGTTCTCCCTGTGTTTGCGTGGGTTTCCTTGAGGTACTCCGGTTTCTTCCCACACTCCAAAGACATACTGATAGGGAATGTAGATTGTGAGCCCAATATGGGACCGTGACTGTCAATGTCTGTAAAGCGCTGCGGAATATGATGGCGCTATATAAGTAACCATAATAAATAAATAAATAAATAAATAAATAGAGATAACAGTCGGAATAAGGAGAATGAGAGCAGCCTGATAAGTGAAGAAGGAAATAGATTTCTACAGTAAGATACATTCCAAAGTTTCCTACATTCACTTGTACTGTTAATTTATAAAAAGCCATACACATTATATAAGCAATATCCGGACCTCTAGATTTTGGAAAGATTAGACCACTGTCGATTGTGTATGTGGGTGTACCACCTCTCACCCTTACAGCATGGATTTCACCATGCCCAATCATTTGTTCCCATGGGAGCTGCTGTTAGAGGGGCTTATTCCACTCTTCTTGGAAAGAAAAATTGGACTCACTTAGAGCCTATTCACACGGAAGAATTTGAGACAGTCTTCCTCTCAAAACCGGCGCTGTGGCACAGTGGCGGAAAGCCAGGTTTGCCCCAGTGACTTGTAGAGAAGCGCATGTATGTCCTGTGTGTTTTTTCGAGGAATATTGTAAAATAAAAATTAGTCACCCATTATAATTCCTGCTTCTCTTACACTGCCCTGGTGGTTCCCACCACTTCTGCAGCAATGACATCATATGCATCAGTCACTGACGCTTGCATGTACTACATGTGACTAATAGGGCCAGTGATTGGCTGTATCAATCAGGTAAATGATGTATGTGATGTCATCGATGCAGGACCGGTGTATCCTTAAGTCACTGACAGCTGGATCTCTAACTTGTTGCAGATTACCTTATGTTGTTGTGTTATGTGATGCTGTCATCATGACATCGGTCCACAGCCAGTGTGTGGTGGAACCTGTTAACCATGTGGCAAACCGAATTATGCACGGAGTACAGAGATGGAGCTGCCCTCAAAGCTACAGTTTGAGGCTGCAGATGACAGACATTGCTATGTAACGTCACCATACTTTTTTTGCTCATTTTACTACATTATGGACAAGCTTGGTATAAGGCGCACCATTTACAGGCACAAATGTCAAAAAAAAAATTTAATTTTCGGAAATGAACAAGTTTATAGACTTTGTTTTTAGCAACGAGTGACAGTGTGCAGTGCAGATTGCTGGAGGCTACTTTATGAAGACAGTCATTTCCTGTCCCTGGCTGAGTATAGTCTTGGCCAAGGTTCACATTTTAGATGTAACTCAAGTTTAGATGACTACAACTTCCTGTTAATAAATGTCAGGCATCATTGAATAACTATAGGGCTGGGCAAAAGAGCTAGTCAGACGGGTACAGAAACCAGTCAACATGTGGATCTATCACGTTTATTACTAGTGTGTGCCAAAAAAAAGGGAACGACTTTCATCTCTCAAGGTTATACATTGGTGGTATATGCTAGAAGTATTCCCTGATATATATCCTTGACATATACTACTGTATAGCCATACACTGGTATACGTTGGCATCTGGGCACAATGTTAATATACAGTATACAATTTATTTTTTTGTGGTCTGGCATATACTGTGCTTTATTAAACTGTAAATAAAAAAATATACCAGCACATGCCATCCCAATGCCTGATCCTTCTCTACCCTCACAGCTGCCATCAGGGGAGAGCTGCAAGGCCTTGTACCCATTAGATAGTAAGCCAGCCTGATGAAATTGTCTGGTTTGGCCAACATGTCTCTAATGTGCGTGGTCTATCTTGCATGTCTAGCGAATAACATTTTGGGACCTGTAGTGAATGAAGTACATTTAAAGGGGTTGTCTGGGATAAATTGATATTGCTAATCTAAGCTAAACACCCCATCCCCCCTGCCTGCCTACCTTATAAATTACTCAGTGTACCAAAATCTTTATTTCCCTAGATCGCCTCAGGCATACCTTCCAATTTTCCGGTGACGTTCCATTTCTGGAAGGGGGGGAAACAGAGTGTCATCTATACTGACCCACCCCCTCCACCCATCATACTTACCTGTCTTTCGGTCCAGACTACCTGGGCACGGGATGTCACTTCTTCTGGGCTGCCCACGCCTGTGCAATAGAGCCGGAGTGCCGGCATGCACAGTAGCCCAGAAGAAGTGCCGTTTTGTACCCAGAAGGTCTGGACTGGAAGACAGGTAAATATGATTGGGTGGAGGGGTGTTGAATTAATTAGGAAGGGCTAGTAGTGGACGGGCTAGCTAGGGAAACTGGGAGGGGGGTGTGAGTGAGAGAGAGGGAGGTGGTGTGAGTCAGCGCTGAGTGAAGCTCAAGGCATCATGGTAGTTGTAGGAAAACACAGAACAGGAATATGCCCATGTAAACAAATGCAGAAGATGTCAGGAGCTCACAGAGAAACACAGAAATTGCTCAAAACACTGCTACTTGGGTGCACTTGTTAACCTATTAATAGGACTAACAGACCTTTTTTGAATTTTTTTGCCCAGAAAACCCCTTTAAGGGTAGTGGTACTGGTAAAGCTGGTAGACTTTTACTATTATGGGATGTCCAGTTAGGAAGTTTTCAGTATAATATATTAAACAATCAGGTTTCAGAAACATAACATGATGTCACTATATGTATCCTGACATTGATCCGGATGACTAACTGTGAAGGATGTGGTCCTACCTGCTTGACAAGAGTGGTGACTTAACAAGTCGGGCTCCTTGAGCTAAGTGCTATGTTTACTAGGTGTTTGCAGAATACTTACATTAACTGCTGTGTAAATGTGTGATTGTTTACTCATGGACATGGCAAGTCTATGGATTCTGTGCATTGATGTCTACCTACATAGCCAGTTTTTGTACCGTTATCTTATATAGCTGCTATATGAATGTGTTCATGTAGGCAGACACTCTGCCTGTACAGAATGTACTGTTCCTGTCAGGGATCTTGCAGTACTAAGTACAGAGCCTATTAAACCATCAATACCTGGGTACAAAGTTATACTCCTGATCTTACGTTAAAATGGAGGTTTATGGCTGAATGCATAAATGTCACGTCTGTATTCACCACCCTGCACTATATGATTGGCTGCCTTGGATAACACCTCCATACAGACTTGGGAGAATAGGCGACTGTTCTGTGACTCTTTACCGATGCCTACGAGTAAGTGATAGGAAAGGTGAGGAGTGTGAGAAGCTCCACTGACACAATGGGCCCTTAGTGCTGGGTACACACAGTTGTCTATCTGTTGATAAGAGACAATGTCTGCCAGTCATCCCTAAATGCCAGCACTGCCCTGATCACGATGGGCATATTGGAATGCTCTCTATGTGATAGTGGTGTGACATGTGGAGGTAACTGTGTAGTCCGTCCAGGCCCTTCCTTACTAAGGCTATTTCCCTTCAGTATATATGGTGAAATAACCTGATCTTCTTTTTCTTCCTGGGGGCCTAGTAGTCTACATTTAATAAATCATTCTGTCCTTGCTTTAATAGAAATCATCTCTCCATGCTATGACCTCCTGCCAAGCCTGTGATAGACTTGTTTATACACAGCAGCCAATCAGAGAAGTTTACATACACTATATAAAAAGACACATGTGCATGTTTTTCTCACTCTGACATGAAATCAGAATAAACCTTTCCATTTTAGGTCAATTAGGATTATCAAAATTATTTATATTTGCCAAATGCCAGAATAATAGAGAGAGAGAGTGTATGTAAACTTCTGGTTTCAACTGTATAGCTGAAGGGGGAATCAGAGAGCAGCAGTCTGAGCCAATGATGAGACAGGGGGTGTGTCTCAGACTGCTTCAGACTCTCTGTAGGCACTGTATGTAAACAGCAGTCACAGATCACAGTTCTGTCATAATGTAGCTGAGCTAAAAACAGCCAAGTAGCAACATTTTAGGGAAATAAAAAGCAAGTCATTGTCACCAATAGGTACTGACTTGCCTAGGATTTCTGACCTCCCGACTGGAGGGTTACTTTAAATATATATTGATGGCTCTGTAATATTTGTTACATACACACAGTGTGACTGTATTGCTGTTATTTAGATAATACTTTTTGTTGTGCTAGAAATTAGTTTGTAAAAGTTTGGCAACATAAATGTCTCCAATGTGAATGACCTGCTTTGCTGTCTTTTCTGCTATTTGGGGCAGATATCTAACTGTACCTTGGATATACAGTAATCTCACCGCAGGACTGCTATTGGGCGTGTATTTGGTTGGTGTGGTAGTGTGTGAGTAAGGATCATAAAGGCCAGAATCAAGTCAAGTGATATTGCTGCTTAGATGTTGGGGGAAATCCTCCGATGATCATCTCCTTTAAATTTTATGATTTATATTATACTTTCCATTTGTATTTTAGCCTTTACATTTTACCCAATGGTATAAATCTGCAGTACATGCATATAAGCCTAAAGATATAGTCATTATTGTCTTGCAGTGAAAGAATACAGTGATAGAAATGTTTAGTCTGGGCTATGTACAGCTCTTATGTTACCAATGTTCTGAGCAATATAACCAGTCCAGCTTGTAACTTTATATGAACCTGGACGTATTCTGAAAATGGTGAACCAGAAGTGCCTGTTGTCACCACGATCTTACACCATGTTCATTTTCTTACTCTGTTTTCCTTTTTAGTTTTTACTGATCTTCCGCAAGGCAGCGGCCGGAGAGCTGGAGGAGGACAGTGGACTGATGTCTCTAGCCAAACTCTCTGAAATCGATGTGTCAACAGAGGGAGTAAGAGGAGCCAAGAGCTTCTTTGAGGCCAAGGTGAGTGGGCATTGTCAGGATGGTAGTAAATGGTGATGTTGCAGGATAGAGTAGAGAATGGTGCTGGGTTTTGCACTGAAAAATAAACTAATGTAAGTGAAAACGCCAGTGTGTGACTGGTGCAGAACGTGGCTTTTCAACCCTAAAGCTGGGGTCCCACGTAGTGTAAACGCCACGATTTTGCCGCAGAGTTTTACATTACCTGCAAAGTGGATGGGATTTTGGCTAATCACTTCCACACCTTGCAGAAAAATATTCGCAGCAGACATGCTGCAATTTCAAAAACAGTTGTGTGTTTGTAAATTGCAGCATGACACTTATACCTATGGAAATGCTGGCATTTTCCGTATAGGTACAATTGAAGCAGAACGTCCACAGAGGAAAACTCTGTGGATTTTCTGTGTAAAGCGCTTTGGTTTTTCCCACAGAGCTTTTTGGCTGCAGCTTGCTACGTGGGGCCTTAGCCTAAGGGTATATTACAGTTAGGGTGTTGCCATATGATATGCCCAGAGGCGCTGGAGTTTTCATTTAACATAATGAAATATTCAGGCTACAAGCACGCTACTGCAGTGGTTTTTATTTTATTTATTTTTTAGGGCAACATTAATTCCATGGTGCTGTGCATTTGATGGTTTACGTACAATACTAACAGTGGCCAACTAGTACAGTGAGATAGAGGGCCCTGCCCACAACGGCTTACGATCTATGAGGGAAGAGGGATAGAGACAGGAGGTGAGGGGAGAGGCTGTACAGATGGCAATGTAGTGACAGTAGTGTTTTTGAAGGATGGCCTGTACACTAATCTCCAAAAATTAGAACTTGTTTATAGGGCTATTGAATAGTACCAAATGGATCCATATACTATCTACAATTACGGATCATAATTGCAAACAGTATATAGAAAACTACAGTCTTGTGCATGGGGCTTGCTCCTTGTTTACTGGTCTTGTGGTAACTTGCAGAACTGTGGCCAGTAACAAGGAGCTGGCAATAATAGTTATACTGTGCTCATTGACAACATCAGTGGCTCGGACCATTGTGCTGCTGGAGCCACACCATGTGGCAATATCTAAACTCTGCATCTAGTAACAAGATAACATGCAAAATCAATAAATGTGATTGAAAACACCAGTGGCATGGCCCAATGTTTGGCAAGTCCTGGATTGTGTGGTGGCACCCTAATTGGGATAGGTTATCTGGAGCTGATCTGCATCTGTTTAACCTGGCCATAATCATTTGCAGGGCTGCTTTCACTATAGGGAAAACTGTGTGCTTTCATCGGGCCCTAAGGTAGCAGGGGCCCCCCTAGGGATAGCAGGACAGTCCAGCATTTAGAGTGCTGTTCTGGGTAGTGTGTTTGGGCCACCCGTTGTCTCCTGATTCCAACTCTTCTATGTCCTCCAAATATAGATGAGTTGAATGCATTGGTGAAGTAGAGAGCTGTCCGCTCCCTGCTTCACCATATAGCCGCTGTCTCTGTTCCTTGTGTCTTGGGAGCAGTAGACGGCACTTACATTGTGCCTGTTGCTCCGTAAATCCTCTGGGGGCAGAGACAGAAGAGAACACAGGAACAAGGAAAGCTGAGTTTTAGGCTTGATTTTTTTTTTTTTTTTTTTTTTTTTTTTTTTAATTTTGATATACTGTGGAGACAACTGACAACATGAAACTGTGGGTGCAAGCTGGAGGTGGGCATTATAATGTGTGGGACAGGTTAATGTCTGATGAGGGGCCACTGGGGTAGACAGGTTAATGTGTGATGCCACTGCAGAGGCATTTGACACTGTGACGGGCCACTGAGGGGCATTATATTGTATGGAGCCACTAAGGAGGCATTGTACTGTGTGAGGGCCAGTAGGGGGTATTACACTATCTTGGAGCCTCCTTTGATTCCATGGTTCATAAAGGTCCTGATTTTTGGTCCTTAATTCTTCAGTGCCACCTATAGGCTGTGTGTAGGCACTGCAGCAAAGCTGTCAAAGCTGTGTAACTTATATCTTATTGTTGTAAGCAAGATGGCTTTTCTTAGTAAATTACTTATTACTATGTTACTTCTGTGTTGAGATTGGTTTTAGTGATATGGTGGAAATGAGAGGTTTGGTTAGGATGGAGCAATACATATAGGGCATTTGCTGTTCTGCTTCTTTGAGGCTCCTGGAAAGCAACTACCTGTTATTGTGGCTCCTATTTATTTATTTTGCTTAGGGTGGGTTCACACCTGTGCTTCAGTCCGTCCGTTGCCAATCCGAGTGAAAATCTCGGCGAACGGGATTGGCATCGGATCCAGACAGGTCAGCGACGCATTGGTTAAAAACCCATTCATTTGAATGGGTTTTTAAAGCAATGCGCGGGTGTGCGTTTACACCCTCGGCGCTGCAAAGCTGTTTTTTTTCCCTTGGACACAAAGTCCTGCATGTCCGACTTTGTTTCCGACGAAAAAAAAAGGATTCGCAGCGCAGAGGGTGCAATCGGACACCCTTGCATTGCTTTAAAAACCCATTCAAATGAATGGGTTTTTAACCAATGTGTCGCTGACCTGTCTGTATCCGATGCCAATCCCGTTCGCCGAGATTTTCACTCGGATTGGCAACGGACGGACTGAAGCGCAGGTGTGAATCCATCCTTACTTATACAGCACTGTCATTACAAATGGTGTCAACACTGTTCCATATAGGGCCCACAATCTAAATTCCCTATCAGTATGTCTTTGGTGTGTGAGAAGAAACTGGAGTATGTGAAGGAAACCCACGCAAAGGAGAACATATAAACTCCATGCATATGTTGTCTTTGGTTGGATTTGAACCCTGGACTCCAGCACTGCAAATTTAAGTTTCTGGACACCCTTATTTTATTGTATGAGGCCGATAATAACTGAATACTTCTGTACATTGCACTGAAATTGTATCTCCATTGCTTCTGCTCTTAGGTTCAGGCCCTATCTGTCGCCAGCAAGTTTGAGGAGGAAATTCGTGCAGAGCAGGATGAAAGGAAGCGACAAGAGGAAGAGAAGAAAACCCGTCGAGCTGCCTTCAAAGAACTGAAATCCGCATTTAATTAAGAAATTTCCGTCTTTGATACTAACATCTGGCCACGGTCTTCTGTCACCATAACAAAATAGAGCCTAAGGCTCTTGGGCCTAGTGATTTGTCATGGCTTCAAGTCCAGTCCTTGTGCTTGTAAGACCTGCTAAAGCAGGGTGTATTGACCCCTAATAGTTTGCTGAACCAAGCTCTTGACTTAGGGCTGACTCCTATCTACAAGAAGATGCCAAGCTTGCAGTTTTTGCTCATGTACATACTGAAACTTGCCTATTTCTAATGTGCCATAGGTGATAAAACTACTGTCCTTTTCTTTGATTGTATCTAAAGCTACGGTATATATAGGCTTGGAAGTAATTTAAGGGTTCTTACATGCTACAATATATATACTTAAGGATCAACTGTAAATTCTATATGGCTAGAAAGGCAAGAGAAACTAAATCAAGATGATTCCTATAGAACCAAACCCCTATAGGCCTGCATTCCACTGATTGGTAACATTCCCTTTAAGCGTATATTCACAAGTGGCAGAATCTTTGTAAGACATGTCCTGCATGTGAATATTCCCTAAAGAAATCTACAGAGATCCCATCTGTTAACATTCTCAATTTAAGATTCATGAAGTCCTGACTTTGCAGCTATAGTCTTAGGGCTACGCGGCTACTTTGGCAGTAACTGCATGTCTAACAGCCAATGAAAATGAATCTGTTCATCTTGCAACCCGCAAGTTACCACATCATCACAGTCTCCAAAAATCCAAACATGCTAGGTTTCTGCCGACTATGGTGTCACGGTCACAGCAAGTAATCTTTGGCTATGTCATGTATCATGGCCAAAGTCAATGTGTAGCCTTAGTCTTGGGCAACACTTGTTAAAGGAAGGTACTATTGAATAGTCTTCAGTGGATTTGGGGATTTAAAGCAGTTTTGGAGTCTTTTGATCAGGCCATGGATAAGATCTAGAAACCTGAGGCAACCTTGTAAATAATTTGCTGCAGACAATGTGTAAAGGGAAATCTCTAAGCAGGGGGCTCTATGTAAATTGACATACACAGCATATATGGAGCCTCTCCATGCAGTACTGACTGCTGAAAGATTATAACCTTTCTGAAACAACAGTAAACTAAGGGAAACATGGGCACATACTGTGTATAGTCTACTGTGCACTGACTCAGTTGTTACAGGCAATTTGAATGTGAAATATTGCAGACCCATCTGTCTCTTCTCTGTCCAGGACCGCTCCGAAGATGTAGAGAAACCTGGTACTTTAGCTGGTAATTCTCATGTATTGTATCACTGTGTTACTTTGCCAGGGCTACTCTATTTCTGACCCCTGTGCATTAAGTTGCACTCTTGGACAAAGCTCAATGTTCATTTACAACCCTGCTGGCTACTGTTATATAAACATTTTATATTAATATAAAAAAATTAATAAATATGTTTTACTAATAAAGTTTGCAGTGGATTTACTGGGTTTCTCAATAATATGAGTCATGGATTGGCGGCTCTGTGTAGCAGGGCTATGGAAATGTTAAGTCTATTGGCCAGGAAAGGGCTGCAAGACAATTGTGTGCATGTGAGAATTCTCGGGTCCAATGTATGTCATAGAGATCACACCCTTTTGGGTAGAATAGTTCAGGAATTCACTTTTATAATTGTTAAACAGATGTAAATCTAGAGAGTGTTGGCTAGTACAGATTTAGGCTGGAAGAAGAATAACAAACGCCTGACAGAAATATTAACACCTGCTGCTTTCTCAGCATGTTGGAGGACATTGTTCTTTCCATATGCCCACAAGTTGAATGAGTATTGGGGTTGGACAGCAGTAGCATGTACAGAACCCTCATTCGGCTGATTCCGGACCCAAGATCACACTCTTGAGTTAAGCAGGCAGCAGACTATGCATCAGAAATGACTAGCAGCTTCTTCCCATTCAAGTGAATAGTTTCATATAACTGCATCAGGCACTGAACAGAAATATGATTAAGGCTAAGACCACACCGATTGAGTCCGCTGTGAGATGTCCACAGTAGACTTTTTACAGTGGACCTAGCTGTGGCTGATATTGGCTGGTTTTCACCATGATTCCCAAACAGCTAGCCCAGCTTGCAACCTTTGCATTGCAAAGGTTAAAAACCACAGCCGAACTCACAGCAATAATTGACATGCTGAGTGTTCAAAACTGCAGGGCGAGACACATTGGAGGAATTTATCAACCCACCTATATCTACATGTGGTGTATCTTTGACCCATGGCCCTTTCATGTACTAAAGATGTACCACATCCTTCCATCTGCGCTTCGCACACCGCTTTCTGCAAGTATGGATGGGCCATATGGCTAGTAAACTGGTGTGAGTTATATAGGAAATCTATGCCAGTTCTTGACTGGTATAGATTTCCATTACGGCGCACACCAGAGCCTCTTGATGATTTAAGTTGAGGGTAGTACCAGTTGGGGACTTTATTAAGACTGACATAGGAAATTCCTACCATTGTGGTGTATGTGTGTGTTTGCTTTTTGGTTTTTTTTTTTGTTTGTTCAGTATTACACCAGTATTAAGGGGCAGAAAACCTGAATCTTCTACAATTCAGGTGTACTGGTGTTAGTGCAAAATAGAAGCCTATGGTGCACAAACTATGGTTTGGACGAACCATGTGAGGTTAGGATGTGGTATTCATAGTATAGGCACAAACAATTACCATATTATTAACGTCTGAGGGACCACGTATATATTTTTTTTTTTTTTTTTGAGCCAAAGCCAAGAATGGCTATAAAAAAAAACAAAAAAAAACTAGGAAATATATAGGAAGTTTATACTTCTACCTTCTGCACAATTCACTCCTGGCTCAAAAAAACGCAGTAAAATCTGCAAGAAAAAAATCTGCGTTTCCGCCTCAGCCTGAAAGTGGAATTTGTGGTAGCACATTCTAGAATGTCAGGTAAGCTGCAAGGGATGTGTTGACTGTTTCCAATAACCAGCAGAACTATGAATGCTGCTCTGGGTTGTAAAACCAACAGAACTAAAGTAATACCATGTTTGATGGATAAAAAATGTAAGGAGCAGTAAGGAGATGTTTATTAAGTCTTAGAGGTTTCATTGTCTATACAAAGATACTGTCAGGGCAACACAATTTATCAGGTTTCATGATCTAAACTTATAAATACAATGCAAAGAAGGAAAATATCCAAGTAGCAAACTTATTGTATGAATATTATTAAAGCTAGGATATGGCAAGACTCCATACATGGCTTATGAGACCCTTCCACTGTCTAGTGAAGGTAAATGGAAACAGCAGGCAGATCATGTATAGCCGGTAATACACCGCTGTGAAGAATAGAAAGTAACACCCTTTATACTGAAGAATAATTTTAGAGGATAAAAGCGGGAAGTGAAACAATGATGAAAGCCAGTAAAGAGCTTCTGGTGCATTATAGCTTTTATTTCTAATGGAAAGTAGAGGAAACGGGGAAATCAGCCAAGTACTTCCTGTGGAAGGCTATTGTAGTGGCAGAGAAGCCCATGGAGCCTGCCTTTATTATCCCCAAGACCTAGTCTATTACACTAAACATTTGGTTTTTATATCTCCTGGATTAGATGTTTATTACCAACATTGGGGTAATAGACCATCAATGCTAGAAACCAGGTAACCCCTTTAAATATACTTTGTAGTTTATTACATGGGAGCATACACTGTATGCTGTCTGTATGTAATGCAGTGAGTGTACTGTGCTATGCACCACTCTTGCAGGGGTTAGGGGTATAAAGGCCCACTAGCCCCTCTGCATCCCCTCCTGCTCCCTGTGGGCCAGTTTGACCCTGTAGTCAACAATGTAATCCTTCTGCAGTTTAGTCTCATTCCAGTCGATGGGACTGAGCTGCAATACCAGTCAAAGCTGCTACACTATGTACGGCACTGTACTTGTTATATAGTAAAGAGGCTGCAGTGCTCACCGAAGCACTACAGCCCCTTCTTTTCAAGCTGAAATACCCTATAATACATATAACTTGTAAAGACTAACATACTGATTCAACTCTTATGCTCTGGTCCTACTTCTGAGACCAACACCTATTTACAGAACACTTATCCCCCGATCAATTTGCCGCTGTTAATGGAGATGTGGCCATGTACTTTCTCTGTATTTTTTTTTTTTTTTTTTTATGGTAGTTGCTAATACAGCTGAGTACTATGTGGCTATGAAATTAGCTGAGATCCATCTGAAAATGGATTTGCTATGCTTTACATTAAACCTGTGTGACCAGAGCCCTAAGGTGGCCATATATATTACATAGCTGTTGGCCAGCAGCCATTTCACCCAACCACACCCCTCACGTATGTATGTATACCTGACCTTTAGGATTAGTCCTGGTGCTAGTGACAGCTGAACCAGTCTGGTCAAGAGACACCAGTGTGTGGCACCAAAAAGGAACAGACTGAGGTGTGATCAGGGGACAGGCCAAAGTCAGGGCAGGAAGAGTTTATTTGTAACATTATTCAGACAATGGTCAGAGTGGCACAGAATCAGAACAGTAACTCAAATGAAGGGCAGGGCAGGCGGCACAGGCTGAGATCAGAAACACCTTAGAAGGGAACTAGCATGCTTGGAACCAAAATTGCTCAGGCATCCTTCTGTGGGAAAGCTGCCTTAAATAGTGCGCAGATGCAGGAGAATGACTGAGAGTAGATGGTAAGATTTTAAAGTTTCTTAAAGGGCAAGAGCACCTTGCAGTCAAGGACTTGGGCATACTTCCTGTTCCTTTCTGCAATGGGACTATTTTCTGGTGCAGAGCAGTTACTCCTTATTGTAGTTCCATACTTTACCTGACTTCGAATGTGGAGCCCCAGTGTAGTGTAAACAGTGCACCTATGAGTTTTAAGGTTCAGTTTGTGACAAGATGTAGACACATATTCCTTGTCAAACCTCCCCTTTCCCAGTAGTCTTTGGTTTCTGTGGGTTATTTCATAGGTTGCATACTGCGTTATTTTTTCCATAGATAGAAGGGATCTGCCATTTTTATATTATCATTGACGTGAATATAAATGTATCCATCAATAATGGATTAACAAATGTTGTTCTGATATGATCAGTGTGAATGTAGTCTTAGTACCTGCATTCACGATAATCTGACAATTTAGATATGAATTGACAACTGGGTAGTACTATTTCCCTTGTCAAAGGGATGTGCCTTTCACAGTTCAATGCTGTCTGCACTGACTGGTCAGTTTCAAACTGTATTGGGGCACAAGTCCCAATTGGTAACAACAAGTTGTCAAGTTATTCATGGATTTCTACGTGGAATAACAGAGGAATGGCACAATACAGAGTTAAAAGATGATCCAGAATTATTTCATTAGGGATACAATAATGTGCTAAAACAAAAATGACGAGAGAGCTGACGTCCTTTAAATTAGTTAAAAGCTAGTTAAAAGCTGTGTAAATGCTGCTAGGACTCCTAAGAAGAGCATATGAGTCCCCCTGCCTTTTATCAACCATTTCTGATGTGTCTGTCTACATGTACAGGTGCATCTCAATAAATTAGAATATCTTTAGCAGTCTTCCATGATGTGTGTACTACTGAACCAGACTGAGGGACCATTTAAAGGCTTCGGAAACCTTGGCAGGTGACACACTGAATTTACAATACTGAACTTTTTTACAATATTCTAATTTTCTTAGATTTGGGTTTTCATTACCTGTAATCCATAATCAACATTTACAGAAATAAAACACTTGAAATAGAACACTCTGTGTGTAAAGAATCTAGAAAATATAGGGGGTCACTTTTTAAATTTAATTACTGAAAGAAATAAACGTTTCAAAGATATTCTAATTTATTGAGCTGCACCTGTAGTACTGTCACTGTGTGGGAGAAGCAGATTTCATTGACTGTGTTGTGTCAGTGAACAGGGAGAAGTTGAAATACCTGATACATGGACACTCATGGATAGGGCTGGTGCTGTTTCTGGAAACAAAGCAGAGCCTTTAACTAATCCTGGACAACCATTTTCCTTACTGTGTAAATCACAGTGTAAGATCCAGCTGTTTGGCAGGTTTCGCCTGTGGCCTTTTATTACAGGAGAAGAGTTAAGACATAATAACCACGAGCTTGCCAAGACCTTACAGCTGCACAGAGTGGATCAGAAATTCCCTCAGGTTCTGGAAAATATAAAATCCTTGGCTGCAGCAGAACATAGTGCACATCCAACACAAAGTACAAAACAAACCAGATAGATCAGTGACCAAGGGTTAACGGGAAATATCACCCTATCATTTTTCCATTTAACCCTTGGCCACTTATACTTCATATTTGTCAGCACAATTCCCAGTTTGTTTTATTTAATGTGTCTATTGATGGTTTTACTGGCTTAACCCTGCTGTTCTGTTCGCTTCTACTACACACATATAATGTTCCGGTCATTTTTGACCGGGCCTATTAAAGTCTGGATTTTTAACTAATTTAAGTGTTTTATTTGAATTTCTTTTGCATTATTATACTGTATGTGAACATGGTTGTTCATAAACAAATGAAAAATGAAATCAAAAACTTTTTTTTTTTTTTTGTGACAAAAAATGTTACATGGCCTTATTGCATTATTCATGCATATTGCACATTTGCACAAAAAAAAATCTTTATAAAACTGTAAACTATAACTAATAACATCAAACTGTATGTAAATATATTTTTTTCAAAAAAAAAAAAAAAAACAAAAAAATAAAAAGTCTAGTTTTTTCTATATAAAATGTGAAATAAGGTTCAAGATGCTAAATTTACTGTTTGCATTCGTCACAAGTATAATTTACATGTCTTTTGCATAAGTACTTTGCACATTTGCAACATATCACATTTGATTTGTGATTACTTGATGTTGGACAGAAGGCGCATCGTTTCCGTTTTAGGCTGGTTGCACTGTTGGTGGAGGCCGTGGGTATCGTCGCAGTGCTAGCGGAAGCCCTTGGTTCACTTTCTTCAGCATGCTGTTGGATCCTGTGGACAATGGCTGCAGCTCCATCATCTCTGGGTGTTACTTTTCTTTGTTCAATATATAATAATAATAATAATAATAGTCCTTTAATAGTCCCACAATGGGGAAATTCAGTGTGTTACAGCAGCAAAGATAAGCAGATACAAATACAAATACAACATGTACAGGAATATTCCAAGGTGAGAGGCATTACATTGATAGCAGACAGACAGATAGGGCGTAGCAGGGGGGGGGGGGGGGGGATTTAACAGGCAGAGAGATATTTTCAGTTCTCTGTGTGTAATGATCTCCGCTTAGGTCGGTGTTGGTTGTACAGCCTAACCGCGGTGGGGAGGAAAGACTTCCGATAGCGCTCCTTCTCACACCTAGGGTGGAGCAGTCGGTCACTGACAGTACTGCTCAGCTCGATCACAGTCTCATGCATGGGATGGGACTTCTTCTTCTGCATGGAGCTCACCACGGACAGTATCCTTCTGTCACCCACCACCTGCACTGGGTCCAGTGGGCTCCCCAGGACAGAGCTGGCCCTTCTAATCAGCTTGTCAAGTTTATTTCTGTCCCTGGTTGATATAGTGCTCCCCCAGCAGGCCACTCCAAAGAAGATGGCTGATGCCACTACCGAGTTGAAGAAAGTTCTAAGAAGTGCCCCCCGGATTCCAAAGGCTCTCAGCTTCCTAAGCAGGTAGAGCCTAGAGCCTGTTGGCCCCTTCCTGTACAGGGCCTCCATTTGATCTGCCCAGTCCAGCTTATTATTAAGGAGCAAACCCAGGTACTTATAGGTGTTCACAATCTCGATGCCCGTCCCCAGGATGTCCACTGGTTTGGGGGGGGTTCTGGCTTGGGGGGGGCCCCCCCCCCCCCCCTTAGGGGGGCTTCTCCCTTTGCGGAAGTCCACCACCATCTCCTTGGTCCCCCGTTAATCTTCAGGTGGTTCCGGTGGCACCAGTCCACAAAATCCCGGTTCAGTTCTCTGTACTCGCCTGTCATCATCATCTGTGATGAGACCCACTAATCAAAAGGAAAAAAACTATTATAGGTAGCACTCGTCTACGTTTTGCACCTAAAATCTGGGGTCTACAGTGTGAAAAGGAAGGGGGGGGGACCCCCCCCCTGAGGTGCCTATGGGCTAACCAGTGATTTTCCCAACGCCTCTAAAAAAAAACTTCTTTTATATAGTTTATTTTTGTTCCAATTTGGGTTTATTTCACGCCATAACAAAATGCATTGTACACCGACACATCAAGAATGTTGTAAAAAACAACCATTGGCCACCAATTAGTTTTGCGTTTACAGGTGTAAGTGCCTAGAGTATCAACTGCCCCTTTTGTGGCATTGTAATGTAAAATCATGTCTGGCTTTCTGTCGTCTCGGTTACTGATTGCATTATCATGGTGCATTGTGCTCATCAGAATGACCTGTTTGTGTTTTTTGGGAACGTAAGAAACTACTGTTGTATCCTCAGTAAAATAAAATGTAGAACTATAAACGTCTCTCTTACTGAGGATACCTTGCGGCAGTTCTGGCTTATTTTTTCTAACAGTACCCAGCATGGTCATTTTTCTTTTCAGCAACATCTGCCCCAGTTGGTGTGATGTGAAAAAATTGTCACATGTAACATTTCGTCCTTTGAGTCCATGTATCAAATCCAAAAGTACTCGCATACCTTGATTTTTTTCAGCTCTTTCTCCAGGGTTTTTTCCTATGTATACCTGAGCGTTTACAGCGTATGAACTTTTGCTGTCGCAAAAACTGAACTATATAGACCAAAATGAGATTATAACTCATTTTAAAAAAAAAATGGCTGGAGATTAGTATAAAAGGCTATCGGTCATTTTTGACCGAACAGTACAAGTGTAAAAAAAGACGTGGAGCAAAAAGTAAACAAAAAATAAATAAATAAAAACTGCTATTAGTAAGAACCCCTCAAATGAGGAAAAGTCAATGAACCACAAGTTTCAGAACCGCATAATGAATATTTTAAAAAATATCAAATTTCAAATTCGGTCATTTTTGACCGAACAGAACAGCAGGGTTAAATGGTCACTAAACTTTCAGACAACTTAGTTTAATAGATCATAAAATTTTGGACCAAAATGTAATGCACTTTAAAAATCTTGCTTTTTGCCTGAAAAACCTCTGTAAAGTTCCTGCCACTAGGTGTCTCCCTTCTAGCTAATTTGCAGTTCACTTTCTGTTACAACTGAAGTCCTGTCCATAGATTCCATTAAATAGCAAGACACTTTACAGTGAGTGAAGGAGGATGGTCTGGTTTCTTTACACAGTGAATAGAGAAGGGAGGTAGGAAGTGGTGTAGATTTAAATTCTAACTCGTGCCTGGAAACTGGCATTAGTTTTAGTAAATCAGCTGGGCTCGGCCAGCTCGATCCCTGCGCACATTTCCAAAATGTAGCCACAAGATGCAGAATGGGACTTGTGGCACTTGTTTGGCACAAGGAAAGGCCTTGAGCCAAACCTGTGCCTCAAGACTGCCACAAAAGACAATGGGATCAGTTTATCAAAACTGGCATTCCCTATGCTGGCTTGATCCCTTGTGTGCTGTAGTAGAGATGAACCTAAATTATTAAGAGGCAAATAATAAATTTGGTGTGTCTTCTGCTCACTGTGAGCTAGAAACTCTAATATATACCCCAGTGAGGAGATGGCATAGACTTGAGCTATAATTTATTCCAGATTCTGACGGAAATTATAGGAAATCTGTCAGGCTACAGGAGTTTATGTTCCTCCCACTAAATAAAGTCTCCCCCAACTTGTCTACTTTTAAGAAACGTATTGTGCTTGATGCAAATCTATTAAAAGTCACAGTTTTTGGTGCAAAAATGTATGTGTGGCAACTTTTTAACCCCACTACTCTGGAGTACTAGGTTTGATAAATTGCCCCTGTGGATGACTCCAGGCTTAAAGGGGTTTTCCCATGAATATAACCATATTTAAATTTCTAGAAAATTAAGAGTTAAACATTTTTACAAATATAAAAGATTAAAAATTTTACAGAGTTTGAAAGATTTTCTCTAACCAACTTAGTGGTGACAGGTTGTTGCCTTGATCAGGTGCAAATGGATACAACCATGAATGCAGGAACTTTCTATGGTCTGACATTTGTCAGAATCCCTGCCATGATTTCCTTATTGTAGCTGGGTTATCAGGCAGGGACACTACATGTATGAGAAGATTACCTGCCCACAATAAGGACATCAGTTGGGTTTCTGACAAGTCCCAGATCACATAAAAATCCCTATAATCATGGTCGTATCCACTGGCAGCCAATCAAAACAATAGAATGTCACTGCTAAGATGGTTAGGGAAAAGCTTTCAAATGCGGCAAAATTGTTAATTACTTATTATTTTCAAAAATATTTAACTTTTAATTTTTTACAAATTGAATCATGGTTATGTTCATGGGAAAATCCAATGACTGATTTTTAGGTTAGTGTTGGTGCAACTTTATTTTTCTTTTTTTTTTTTTATAATTTTTTTTTGTTAGACATAAACATGAAGACTATAAGTTTGCATTGTAACTTTGTAAGACGTGGTCGGGTTACTACAAGTGACGTGATCCAACTACAAAACGATCTCAGATTGTAAGTGACTGTTCCAGCATAGAGTGTAGTCTTAGTCACATGCAACATTTTTATTTATAATTCCTAAATTGCACCCTGGCCGCAGCAACTGCTCGCAGCTGAAATCCTGCCCCACTCATGGTGGCCAGCGAATGAAGTATGACTTACAAATTCATGCAGCCATTGGCCCATGTGGGTGGGCAGGGATTCAGACGTGCAGTTGCTGCACCAGCAACCCACCCTAAAATATTCGTGCTATTATATTTTAGTCTTGATGACATTAAAGTGGTGGTGTAGCCTTAGCCTTATGGAAATATTTGAAATGCACAACCAAATGTTCTGTTTATTTCCTTCCTGGCGATACATATGATTGAGATAAATCCTCTGAGGGTTAATAAGTAATCTTCTAATATCTACCTTGCCAAAGCAACATGATCGCAAGATAGATGTATTGACAAAGTAATAAACCTTTGGACTGTGTACTAAGCCGCATTTATAGTCACACATATTCGCAAACCCTTCCTATATAATCTTTCATAACATCATCTACAGTTTTTAACACTAAAAGCTGTGAGATAAATGGGAACATTTAGGTTTCTGGGAGCTGAGTGGTTTTATAGCAAACACAAAAATGTAAACTAAACGATGAGGATATCATAGCGATAGATTATCTTGCAATTTTAACCTTCCATTGCCTGCGCCTATTTCTTAGACCTACAAAAAATATGACAATGTAGGACAGATCTCCCTGACGTTTCAGTATCCTGCGCAGGCTTCTGGGAGTATCCCCAAGGAGGAGGTTGTTGCCTTTAGATCTTATTTGCCAACGTTTTAAACTGTTTTCAGGGAAAAATGTCCCAAAAGAAATTCAGGTCACACCACCTGTTTACATGACACTCCCCCTGCTTATATGTAACACCCCCCAATTTACAGGTATAAAAAGTCTAACAAAATAGTGTATAATGCTCCCAGCATTTTGTCTGCTAAAATGCCAGGCGTTCTATGCTGTACCCCAGCCAGATGTGCAGCCCTCAATTAGTGGTCAATGTATGCATCGAGGAGCACCATGTGGCAGCACCCTTAGGGTGGTTACACACTATGTATCTGCCTAGGCCACTGGTACTTTCACTCCGATGTTGCATTCACATGGTGTGTTTTTGCACAAAAATGTGTACATTTTTTTTGAAAACTGCCTGCATTTTTGTGCAAAAACACACCGTCATACAGAATAATGTCCCTTAGTGGCCCCTCCACACAGTATAATGATCTACAGTGGCCCCTCCAGAAGTGCCGGAGAGAACAGGGAGTCCGGGGATGGTGAGTAACATTATTTTTATGTTTGATCATCACTCCTGGGCCGAAGTGCTGCCCCTTCAGGGAAGTATACCTCGCGGGCCACTGTTTGAACGTATGCTGGGGATAGAGTATAAATACTTTATCTGGCATAACCCCTTTAAGAGACTGATTACATATCTTTAGGACAGGTCATCAATATTGGATTGTTGGGCTCACTGGGGATGCTCACAACAGCCACAGGCACTACACAGTGGATGAAACTAGAAGCAGATGGTTCCATCCACTGTGTAGTAACTATGCTGGGCTACTGAAGCTCAGCTCCCATTCATGTAAGAGTCAGGATTAGGATTTTTATATCATACAGACGTGGACAAAATTATTGGTACCCCTCGTTTAATGAAAAAAAAAACCACAATGGTCACAGAAATAACTTGAATCTGACAAAAGCAATAATATATAAAAACATGTTGACAAGCCACAAAGCTTCTCGGAGAATGTGCTATGGGCAGATGAGACAAAAATTGACATTTTTGGCAAGGCACATCAGCAGATGGAAAAATGAAGCATATCTTGAAAAGAACACTGTCCCTACTGTGAAACATGGAGGAGGCTCAGTTATGTTCTGGGGCTGCTTTGCTGCATCTGGCACATGGTGTCTTGAATCTGTGCAGAGTACAATAAAATCTCAAGACTATCAAGGGATTCTGGAGAGAAATGTGCTGCCCAGTGTCAGAAAACTTGGTCTCAGTCGTAGGTCATGGGTCTTGCAACAGGATAAAGACCCAAAACACACAGCTAAAAACAACCAAGAATGGCTAAGAGGAAAACATTGGACTATTCTGAAGAGGCCTTCTATGAGCCCTGACCTAAATTCTATTGAGCATCTTTGGAAGGAGCTGAAACATGCCGTCTGGAAAAGGCACCCTTCAAACCCAAGACAACTGGAGAAGTTTGCTCATGAGGAGTGGCCAAAATACCTGTTGAGAGGTGCAGAAGTCTCATTGACAGTTACAGGAATTGTTTGATTGCAGGGATTGCCTGAAAAGGTTGTGCAACAAAATATTAAGTTAAGGGAACCATAATTTCTGTCCAGGCCTGTTTCATGAGTTTTCTTTTTTTAAAAATTCTGTTGAAGCATGGTTGAAAAGCAAAGTCTGACTTTCATTTGTTCATTTTCATAGAATTTTTATATATTATTACTTTTGTCATATTCAAGTTATTTCTGTGACCATTGTGGGTTTTTCTTTCATTAAACGAGGGGTACCAACAATTTTGTCCATGTGTGTATATATTATACAGCTCCTCTTTCATATGACACCAAAAGCAAGTGTGTAGAGGAAGAGGAGCTGTATAATACAGTGGGGAAAAAAGTATTTAGTCAGCCACCAATTGTGCAAGTTCTCCCACTTAAAAAAATGAGAGAGGCCTGTAATTGACATCATAGGTAGACCTCAACTATGAGAGACAAAATGAGAAAACAAATACATAAAATCACATTGACTGATTTTTTAAGAATTTATTTGCAAATGTATTACTATATAAAATCCGGGCTCTGGGAACCCCACTGGTCCTGACAATGAAGTGGTCATAGCTCTCATTTAGCACTGGTATATTTCAGAGCAGTACTTGTAGCCCAAGGGGTAGGTACTGCAGTCCCTGGGGGTATGAACACTGTCCCTCCAGCTTAGTAAGGTTGAGCGCCAGTGCAGAGCTGGGGTCAGGGGCACACCTCTAATGAGGTGAAGGGAGGTGGCCGCCTCAGGCGGCACTAGCCACGACAGCTAGGAGAAGGGGGCATGGAGGTGCTCTGGGCGGCGTATGTCCCATCAGGTCACATCGCTCTGCAGGTAAATTTACCTGACGTGACGCACGCAGCCTAGGCTGCCCACCTACTCCTAGGCTGCCCCGGGCCCATTGCCTCTGTGGGGCCCACTTCAAGGCCACCATTAAGATATGCTTTACCGTTAACTAGATCGGCGTCTGCAAGACACCGATCTAGTTAAAACTCAAGCTGTGTCTCTGTCTTGCAATCCGCAAACCACTTCCTGCAGTTTACAAGACACCGAGAAGACAGACACTTCAGACCTGCGGTTTACATGACACCGAAAAGACAGACACAAGATGTCTGCTTCTCAGCGCAGGCTGGCGCGATGACGTCATATGCGTGGGCGAAGAAGAAGAGGCCGCGGCTCCATCAAGGGATCGCAGGTAGGTGAGTATAACTTTTATTTTTTTAGCACAGTTGTGGGTATTTTAAGGGATCGTTAGGAGGGGGCACTTTATATAAGGGGGTTATATGAATTTAAGAGGTGTTATTTATATAAATGCTATTAGGAGCATTATTAATACAAGGGGGGTTATTTATATAAGGGGCCATTAGGGAGCATTATATATATATATATATATATATATATATATATATATATATAAAAGGGGGTGTTTAATTATATAAGGGGCATTAGGGAGCATTATGAATAGAAGGGGGCATCATTTATATAAAGGGTCATTAAAGGAGCAGTATTTATGAGGGAATCAGGGGCATAATATAAGGGGGCAATTAATTAAAGAGGTTGTCCACGTTAACCACTTTTTTAATATTAGACCGGGAAAGGTGAAAGAAAAAAATAAACCCTACTCACCTGTCCCTTGTGCTCCGATGTCTCCCACCACAGTCTGGTTCTGCTGCATCGGTGTTTTATTCTAACAGAAGTCCCTGCCGAACATGACCGCTGAGGCTGCTGACATGGGATGTCACAGTGCTGTGGGAACTTACACTGGAAGAAAACATCGGAGCAGCAGGACTGGAATGCGCTGGGAGGCACCGAAGAACCTTCCCTTGCCTTATATTAAAAAAGTGGTTATCTAGGACAGCTCCTTTAAGGTGGCACTTGGGCTTTATTAAAGGGGCTTCCCAACTCATTTTTATTGATGATCTATCCTTAGAACAGATTATCAATAAGAGATTAGTGGATCCCCCCTCTGATCAGCTGTATGAAGGGGCTATGGCACCTGTTTATATCACTCGCTGTCTGTTTATATTGACCATGTGATGTAATTACAGTCTTGTCACATAGACATGTATAGGACCAGGCAGGCTGTAGTTACATGACATGGCCACTGTCATGAGATGAATGACACTATGTAAACAGAGAAAGGGTCACGGCGCTTACACAGGTACCACGGTTCATTCCAGGGTTTTTGAGCCCCACTGATTTTTTTTTTATTGATAACCTGGAAAACCTTTTCATTAGGAGACACCAATATTAATAATGGCCACTATTTAAACAGGGTACACATGGACATTATTAATATAAAGATGCACTTGGGGGTATTATTCATTATGGGGGGGTTATATCATATATTATTTTATAATTGGGGGTAGCAGCAGGATGGGTGTGCAGGTGAGGACAATGTGGGCTGGATGCCTGTAAAAGTGCGAAGCCAAAGATGTCTGTGTTGCAAACTTTACAGAGACAAGTCACAGGTGGAAGTGGCCATGGCGGTCCAGAGGGAAGAGAAGGGAAATGTGAACGATTAGTCAGAGATGTCACCTGTAAGTCACAAAATGTTACTGCACTGTATTCACCTAAATGATAGAGAATAAATACCTGATTGATGGGGGTCTGTCTGCTGAGACCCCCACTGAGCCTGAGAATTCAGTCGCAGCCAGGCTGAATATAGGGCGTGTAGCTTGGTGGATGGACGAACCCGCGTGGCTCCCATTCACCTTGATGGGAGTGCCAAAGATAACCGAAGTCCAGTACTCAGCTATCTGCGGTGCTCCTAATAAAGAGAATGGCGGCCATGTGAGCTCGTCCATCCACCAAGCAGATGTGTTAAGTTACTTTCATTGTTAATGCCGTGTTGTTGATCTGATACTGAAGTAATACAGTAATAATAACTCTTAAAAAACAGTTTTATAACTTTGTATATTGTGTATATTGTGCGACGATAACAGTGTGTGAAGCTAGCATGTATGAAGCATGTATGCTCAATTTTTTTTTTTTTTTTTTTTGGTGGGGTCGGGGGCTTTCTATAGTCCGCCTCAGGCTTCAAAGACGCTAGATTCACCCCTGGCTGGGGTGCCATCCATACTTTAAACAGGGTAATCAGGTTCTAGTATAGACTACAACAGGACTTCACTGCGGTATCTAGACTTGCTGATACAATTTGTATGGCAAGTGAGCAGCGTGGCTTGCAGTATGTAAACATTACCGACAGCTACACTGTCTTGGTACAGGTGACCTAATATTGATGGCCTAATATTGATGACCTAAGGATAGGCCATAAATGCTAGAAACTGGATAACTCCTTTAACTTTGGACAGCCTGCCTTAGCAGGATGCCCCAGAAGGTTTAGAAACTCAGTAGGGTGGAAGCACCATCAGTACTGATGGAGACGATCTTTGGCTTTATGAGCAGTCTGGGGAGGGAGTTCCCAACTCCCTCTATGCTCTGAGTGATGACATCACATCAGACCCTGGAGCAGAGAACAAGCAGGGGAAAAGAGTGGTGAGTAATGAATCCAGATTACTGCTCACTCCCTGGACATTACGCTGCATGTGAGATCACTGAGGGGGCCATTATACTGTGTATGGAGAAGGGGCCATTATACTGTATGTGGGCCCTGAGAAGGCCTCATTCTGACCTCTGCACAATATGCAATATATGTCATATATATGACCCTATATGCATGTATATATAACCCTATTGTGTCCCCCACACTATATAATTCCCCAACGTGATCCCCACAAATTATGATGCCTGCATTTTGGCCCCCCACAGTATAATTCCCCCATTATAGCATAAATAATGCTACATGCTCCATCCTTTAAATCTGATAACCTATCTAATCTAGGCAGAGCCCGGGGTTATCATATCTACAGGATGGAGCAGCTAGTTATGCCATTAAGTATGATGGCTCTTCTGATGCCGGGAACAGCAGTCCGGGCAGTTATGCAGATGTCCTGTAGTCTGTTGTGCGCTGCAGGCAACACAGTATTTATGTCTCTCCGACAGAGGCAACTTTCTGGTACTCAGGGAAGGTTATGGCCACACAGGGAGTTTGCCAGCCCTCCTGGGAGTTGGAGAGGTCTCCCCTCATTTCTGGAGGTTCCCAGAGGTTCTGGGATGCTTTCGACTAAATCTATATTCACTTGACTGTGCCGATTCTAAGCCTTGTTTTTTATGGTGTGGGATCCTTTTTTTCAGGTACCCAGTGACTTCATGGGCACATGAATCTGTCAAAACAGCCCCTTGTGTCTGATCTGTGAAAAAACAAACAAACTTGTTATAATTTTTTACGGATCATGGCTAACACACGACTGAGAAACACAAATGTGTGAATAAGTTCTTATATTTGTATTGGCGACGGGAGCTGTATAATATAGGCTGTGAGCGCCATCTTGTGGTAGCTGTATGCAGTCAGAACAAGAAATTGTTCAGTTCAGTAGCTGTGTAGAGGAAGCACTCTGCAGAGAGTATTGATTATTGGAGGCACTGCTTATGTGGGGTAAGGCTAGGTTCACATCTGCGTTGGAGTCTCCGTAGGATTCTGCCTTAAATTGTCAGTATAAAACCGGCTGAAACCCGACGTTTACCATTATAGTCTATAGAGTTCGCGGGTAACCGCTTTTTAAGAAGATGGTCTTTCTGGTCCCTAAGTGTGAACTTAGTGTAAATTTGCTTGTACTATGGTTTATGTAGGCAGTTGGCTTACACTGTTTCATGCAGATACCCTGATGATTTACTGCCAGCTTTTGGCACAATAAACATGTGCTGTAAAATTCTGGCTGTAACGTCCATTCGGGCAGGTTTTTTTTTCTAAAAAGAAAATGCAAGTTTGAATGCATCCAGTAATATGTTATATGGGCAGATTTATGCCATCTGTTTTGCAAGTTTATGTATCAGGCTTACATTGTTTTTCCTGTCTTCGATAGCACAAACTGTTTTGGTTTCTCAATATGAAGAATATTTTTTCCCATAGAATCAATGACGGATGGATGCTGCTGCTTGGGCATATAGTGCCATCCATCTGCAACATACATATTTGCATGCGCCAAAAATTAGGAAAAAAAAAATCTGCAGGGGAAAAAGTATTCACTAACCAATAAAGCCCAAACTATCAAAAATTTTAGAAATGCGTTATAATGGATGACTAAAATTTTGCGTTATTTGACACATGCATCAGACATATCCATCAAAAGTTTGCCCTATATTACATACATTTCGTATATATATAAAAATATAGTTGTGCTTTCTCTGTGTGAAAAAAATATGCATTAATATACAGTGGGTAAGGAAAATATTCAGACCCCTTTAAATTTTTCACTCTTTGTTTCATTGCAGCCATTTGCTAAAAGCAAAAAAGTTCATTTTATTTCTCATTAATGTACACTCAGCACCCCATCTTGACAGAAAAAAAAACCCAGAAATGTAGATATTTTTGCAAATTTAAAAAAAGAAAAACAAATATCAAATGGTCATAAGTATTCAGATCCTTTGCTCAGTATTGAGTAGAAGCCCCTTTTGAGCTAGTACAGTCATGAGTCTTCTTGGGAATGATGCAACAAGTTTTTCACATCTGGATTTGGGGATCCTCTGCCATTCTTCCTTGCAGATCCTCTCCAGTTCCGTCAGGTTGGATGGTGAACGTTGGTGGACAGCCATTTTCAGGTCTCTCTAGAGACCTGAATTGGGTTGATGTCAGGGCCCTGGCTGGGCCAGTCAAGAATGGTCACAGAGTTGTTCCGAAGCCACTCCTTTGTTATTTTAGCTGTGTGCTTAGGGTCATTGTCTTGTTGAAAGGTGAACCTTCGGCTCAATCTGAGGTCCGGAGCACTCTGGAAGAGGTTTTTCTTCCAGGATATCTCTGTACTTGGCCGCATTCATCTTTCCTTCAATTGCAACCAGTCGTCCTGTCCCTGCAGATGAAAAACACCCCCATAGCATGATGATGCCACCACCATGTTTCATTGTTGGGATTGTATTGGGCAGGTGATGAGCAGTGCCTGGTTTTCTCCACATATACCGCTTAGAATTAATGCCAAAAAGTTCAATCTTCGTCTCATCAGACCAGAGAATCTTATTTCTCATAGTCTGGGAGTCCTTCATGTGTTTTTTGGCAAACTCTATGCGGGCTTTCATATGTCTTGCACTGAGGAGAGGCTTCCTTCGGGCCACTCTGCCATAAAGCCCCGACTGGTGGAGGGCTGCAGTGATAGTTGACTTTGTGGAACTTTCTCCCATCTCCCTACTGCATCTCTGGAGCTCAGCCACAGTGATCTTTGGGTTCTTCTTTACCTCTCTCACCAAGGCTCTTCTCCCATGATTGCTCAGTTTGGTTGGACGGCCAGGTCTAGGAAGAGTCCTGGTCGTCCCAAACTTCTTCCATTTAAGGATTATGGAGGCCACTGTGCTCTTAGGAACCTTGAGTGCTGCAGAAATTCTTTTGAAACCTTGGCAAGATCTGTGCCTTGCCACAATTCTGTCTCTGAGCTCCTTGGGCAGATCCTTTGACCTCATGATTCACATTTGCTCTGACATGCACTGTGAGCTGTGAGGTCACTTTTGGCTAAGATCAAGTGTAGTATCTATTCTTATCAGTAGCGGTTAGTAATTGGCTCCGCCAGTGGGAGGATCAGACTCACTGGATGGGGCCAACAGAACGCTGTGAAAGTAGGTCAGAGAACCACACCAGGGGGCTGACACCCTGGGATCGAGGCCAAGAGGCCGGGATGCTGTCGAAGGTCTCAAAGTGCAAGTGCCTCGGGGGTATGGTGGCTCCCGAGGTGTCAAAACTCACTGGGTGTGGGAAACCCACTGAGTTAGGCACATTGCACACGCACTTGAATCACTTTTGAAGCACTCCACCCTGATGCTTGGTTCATCCAGCACGGGTAGTTTTTATAGATCCAGCGGATAGACCGGGCCTGTACACAGGTACTCTATTCACTTCTTTATGATTTTTTTATGTCACGTTTGTCACCGTTTGTCACTGTTGCTGTAGATGTAAGGAGTGCAGAAACCCTTTTGGGTCCTACCTGAAGTCTAGAGTTGGAGTTGTGTGGCCATCTTCGTTCCCTCCTTCCTTGTTTGCCCGGTCTGCCTCTGTGGAGGTAGACAACAGCTATCGGCTCTAGTAGTACTCTTGGGGTGGCAGCCCTTGAGGAAACTGAGCAAGTAGCTGGCTCTGGTAGTACCCTAGGTGGTGGCAGCCCTGGAAGAAACCGAGCAAGTCAGCCCTTCTGTTCCTGCAGTTGGGCAAGTACTGTATAGCCCCCGGGCTTTTGGGCCTTTTGGCTCTGAGTCTGGGGACAGTTCGGGAGACCTATTCTCTTTGGAGATGGGTTTTGCGATAGACCACATCCTAAGCATGTTTTTTTTAATGGCACTCCCACTTTTTTTGTGCACTGGGTGATTCATTGGCACAGTTTTGCGACCTTAAAAAAAAAAAAAAAAAAAAAAAAAGGTGTGTGCCTTTCCCAATCAAGTCCAGCCAGTTTAATTAAACACAGCTGGACTCCAATGAAGGAGTAGAACCATCTCAAGCAGGATCAGAAGGAAATGGACAGCATGTGAGTTAAATATGAGTGTCACAGCAAAGGGTCTGAATACTTATGACCATGTGATATTTCAGTTTTTCTTTTTTAATAAATTTGCAAAAATATCTACATTTCTGGTTTTTTTCTGTCAAGATGGGGTGCTGAGTGTACATTAATGAGAAATAAAATGAACTTTTTTGCTTTTAGCAAATGGTTGCAATGAAACAAAGAGTGAAAAATTTAAAGGCGTCTGAATACTTTCCGTACCCACTGTATACAATTATTTTTACCATGGAATTAATGATGGATGTATTATGGCACATGGACATATAATGGCATCCATTTGCAATGTATTAAGTAATGTGTAAGTAATTTTTCCCCTTCATCTTTATTCTGAGCATGCGCAGAGAAGAATGAAGTGAGAAAAATGGATTGCAAAACGGACACAACTTCCATAGACCTCGATGTTATAAAAAAAAACAAAAAAAAAACAGATACGTTGCTGTCGTGTATCCTTATTTTTTTGGACAGAGCAAAAGTGCTTCAAGTTTGACGCACACCTCCGGATGTTTTAAAAAAACATTGAAATCAACGACCCGTTTGAATCAGTTTTTACGATCTTTTGATGGATCACAGAAACTGATTAGGTGCGCAGACAACGCTGATGTGAACCCAGTCTTAAAGGGGTTGTCCAGACTAAATTTTTAAAGTTTAAATACGTTGGGGACAGTGAAAAAAAAAAAAAAAAAAATATGCTCATCTGTCGTCCCTTGCCTCCTGGTTCGTTTGCTTTCCCGGCATTGTGCTGAAGCCACTGATAGGCCTCAGTGGTCACGTGACCGCTGAGGCCAATCAGTGGCCTCAGGAAGAGGACCCGTGATGTCACAGGTAGTGACATCCAGGCCCTTCGCTGACTGGCCTCAGAAGTCACGTGACCGCTGAGGCCAATCAGGAGCCAGGAGCAGATGACACGGGAGGACACTGGAGCAATGGGGACAGGTGAGTGTGCATTTTTTTTTTTTTTCTTTCACTGCCCCCAGATTATTTAAACTTTTAAAGGGTTGTCCATTTTTGCCTGGACAACCCCTTTAAGCTATATTCACATGAATGTGAATAACTGCCATGTGACGTCTGTTTTTTTAACGGGTGTCACAGGACAGCATTAAATTCAATGTCAATGAATAGGGACTATTCAAATGACTATTATTTTGACGGTCCTTCAAAATATAGGTCATGTCCTATTTTTGTTTGTTTTCAAGACTCTCTCTATAGACCAGGGGTCGGCAACCCCCCGCCACGTGTGCCAAGAGTGGCACGCGAGGCTTATTTCTCTGGCACGGCAGCGGAGTCCTCACCCAGCAGTTTCGATCGGACCAAACACGGCCGAAACTATACTGCTATTATTATACTGTGGGGTCTCTTCAGACCCCACAGTATAATAAGCGGAGCCCCGCGGGGAGGTGATCAAACATAAAAAAACAATGTTACTCACCATTCCACGCTCTGCAGCCGCTCTGTGCTTTTCGGGCGCTTCTGCCTGAAGTCAGCTGACAGGGCCTCAGGTGTCACGTCTGCGTCTGACGTCATTACGCATAATGACGCGACGTGACCCCTGAGACTCAATGAGCGGTAGCTGACTACAGGCAGAAGCGCCCGAAGAGAACACAGCGGCTGCGGAGCGTGGAATGGTGAGTACATTGTTTTTTTTATGTTTGTCACCTCTCTTCGCCCTCCACTTATTATACTCTGTGGTCTGAAGAGACCCCACAGTATAATAATAGCTAGTGAGTGGCACAAATTGGAATATTATAAAAGTTAGAATATTATACCGTGTGCAGGAGCCACTATGGGGCATAATACCGTGTGCAGGGGCCACTATGGGACATATACCGTGTGCAGGGACCACTATGGGACATAATACCGTGTGCAAGGGCCACTATGGGACATAATACTGTGTGCAGGGGCCACTATGGGACATAATACCCTGTGGAAGGACCACTATGGGACATAATACCATGTGCAGGATCCTCTATGGGACATATACCGTGTGCAGGGGCCGCTATGGGACATAATACTGTGTGCAGGGACCACTATGGGACATTATTCTGTATAACAGTGTGTTTTCTGTATTAAGGATGTGTTTTTGCACAGAAAACTCAGGTTTTTTTTTTTTTTTTTTTTGGTGCAAAAATGCACCAGTTTTACATCAAAGTAAAAGTTCCAGTGGCCTAAGAATATAGCTGCATCAAGATACATAATGTGTATTCACCATAAGGGTGCTGCCATACGGTGCTCCTGGACACATACATTACCACTAATTGGGGGCTGTACATGGACTTTCATTGCTTCTAATCGGAAAGTACAGGAGCGTTCCAAGAAATATCAGTAAATGCATGCGTCCTAAAGCATCTGGTGGCAGCACTTCTGTGTTATGGTTTGTGGTATATGACTTTAGTGTAGGGGTCATCAGACTTACAATTATTAACCGGCACTCCGAGTACCTCATCTTTGATTTTTTTAATTAAAATCGGCACGCCGAACAAAAAAGGTTGCCTACCCCTGCTATAGACTGTAATGTATAATAGTAATAACAAATGTTATTTATATAGCGCCAACATATTCCGCAGCACTGTACAATTTGTAGGGTTCAAGTACTAACAAAAAAGATACATTACAAAGAAATATTCAATTCACACACTGGGAATGAGGGCCCTGCTCGCAAGAGCTTACAATCTATGAGGTAGAGGGGGTGACACAGGAGGTAGCAGGGGCGGCATCGGAGGTAGTATTGCTTATACAGTGGTCCAGACAATTCTGTAATAGGGGTTACTGTCATTACACATATATAAAGCTGTATGAGCCGTCACCAGTCGTGTCTTTAACGTGCAGATGATGCCTGGACATATAAAGTTAGTCTGATACGGCATCATATCCTGTGAGGTAATGCAGGAGCATGAACAGAGGGTATGTTTTAGGGATTCTAACTACAGAAGGGTTTACATTAGGAATTGTGATAGGCCTGTCTGAAAAGATATGTCTTTAGTTTGCGCTTGAAGCTGTGGAAATTGGGGGTTAATCTGATAGTCCGGGATAGAGCATTCCAGAGAAGTGGTGCAACTCGGGAGAAGTCTTGTATACAAGCGTGGGAGGTTCTGATAATAGAGGATGTTAGTCTTAGGTCATTGAGTGAACGGAGAGTACGGGTTGGGTGATAGACAGAGATGAGGAAGGAAATGTAGGGAGGTGCAGCATTATGGAGAGCCTTGTGGATGAGGGTGATAAGTTTATATTGTATTTTGTATTGAATAGGCAGCCAATGTAGTGACTGGCACAGACCGGAGGCATCACTATAGCGTCTAGACTGATAGATGAGCCTGGCTGCCGCATTCAGAATAGATTGTAGTGGGGAGAGTTTAGTAAGGGGAAGACCGATTAGTAAGGAGTTACAGTAGTCAAGGTGAGAGTGAATCCAGGCAACAATAAGTGTCTTTAGTGTATTTGTGGTAAGGAAAGGGTGGATTCTGGAGATGTTTTTGAGGTGGAGATGACATGAGCGTGCCAGTGATTGGATATGGGGGGTGAAGGAAAGGTCTGAGTCAAACAAAACCCCGAGGCAGCGGGCATACTGCCTGGGAGTTATGGTAAGGCCAGAGACTGCAATGGAGATATCAGGGACAGATCTATTAGATGGTGGAAACAGCAGTAGTTCAGTCTTTGAGAGATTCAGTTTCAGATAAAGCGAAGACATGATATTTGAGACAGCAGAAAGACCCATTAAAACTGAACGCCCCACAGGTGCAAGACGGCCATGAAAAATAGACGTTTTTCACAGCCGTTTTGCACCTCAGTTGTGTGAATGTAGCCTTCAATGGACGTTATTTGAAGCATGCGTTAGATGTATCCGTGAAAAGTTTGTCCTAAATGGCATATGTTTTGAATACATTTAATGGATACGTTAAACATGTTTAACAGTATTGTGAGCACACATAATGTGAACAGACACCTGTCTTGTGCCAAGTATGCTCATTGCAGCTAGTAAATAAAAATGCAGTCATGTTGTGACCGGCAAGTTGCCACAAGATTATCATTGCCAACATCCCAAACCTGATGAACTTTTTGTGACCATCATATGGCGGTCATGGAAACTTAAAGGGTCGCAGCGTGACCGCATTCATTTTCATTAGCTGCAATATACACACCCCATACAGCCAAAGTTGCAATGTGGCCCTCGCGGCTCGCCTAAGTTGTAATAATAATAGTAACGTTTGTTTCTACAGCCCCACCAAATTTCCAGCACTTTACAGGTCATACTTTATCTTGCTATTTCCCTGTACAACATGCTGACACGTCATGAAAAGTGAAAACTAACACCATTACACAATCTTGGCCAGTGTCTTCCCTCACAACACGTCTCACTATAACTGCGAACTACATTACAAAGGAAAAAAAAAAGTTCCTGAAATAACGCAGGGAGAACACTCCCATAATAGGAAATGATGTGACCTGGCGGTTTTGCCCTCATCCAACATGTCCGCAGCGGCGCTCTAGGCTGGGCGCTGTCACGTGACGGTCAGGCTGGTGACGAGCTGTACGTGGAATGTCCCGTCTAGCTGCAGAACACGGAACTCGCTGGTGGAAGCGCTAGCCGGGCACGCTGCTCTGTCACTGCTGAGGCGAGGCGTGGAGTCGTCAGGTGACGGTGCGTGGCGTCAGCCATCTTGTGTTGTTGGGCTTGTGGATTCGCTTCGGGTGAGAAACTGAGAGAGGTACAGTCGTGTTTTTAGGGGGCTCCTGGCGGGCTTTGAGCGAGGGGCTTGCGCTTAGTAGTGGGTGGGTATAAATAAGGTGGGTACATGGAGGGCGGAGGACTCCCGGAAATGTCCATAGGGATAGCAGGAGTGTGGACACATGTGCGTGCTGCACTGCTGCTGGTGACTACCCGGGTAAACATATGTCTAGTCAGCTGTGGCCTCAGCACACACTGTATACAGGTGTATATATGTATATGCTGTATACAGTGTGTACATATCTATACTATCCAGCTACATATCGCCCTGTATATAATTGCATTGCAGTTTTCACCATACATTCAGAAATGTTTTCCCCCTTGAAGCCTTATTGACCCTTATATTTTGCTCTCCTATTCTATATAATAGGGTGCTTAAAGGGATTTTCCATTTCTGTTAGAAACTTTTTGTAACTTGTGTAGCCATATGATAGTTTACCAGTGTCAACAACTGACCTGTCTCCGGCCTCTGTAGTCACAAACAAATGCAAACATTGCATCATGAAATTTCCTTCTGACACCTGTTTGTGCATGTGGGAAAGCAGCCCACCAGTAAAGGCATTGGCCCTCCTCTCCTAGGTATTTTATGTAGAAATTCCCATAGAGAGGACTGCATGGCAGTGGCAGAGAATATGATTCCCCCTCCACGGCAATAGACTGCTGTTTGGATGATAGAAATATTTTAGAAAATTGCCAAATGGTGAGGTTTTGCAACATTCCTAGTGTTATTGCAGCTGGGTTTCCCCTGGTTACAGCATGTGCATTTCAATGAGTTAAATCAGCAGCATTAGTTAAAACGCTGCAGGTCTCATCCACTACACTGGTACTGTACACGCGGCCAATCCACAGCATATTTGTGCCATGTTGATGTATGACTTACAGGGCACCTGGTAATAGAGAGGGACCTAACACAAGACCCCCTTCTAATAGCCACAGTGGAGAGATGCTATCACTCTTTATATTACAGGGTCAGTCATTCATTGAATGGTCTTTGTCTAATACTATGTTTCAGGGTGTCTGGAGCCGGTTGCTGATTCCAAGGACCAGTTCAGTTTGGGATCATTATGATGAAAATTAGGAACTGACTTGACAGCTCTGTCCCCATATTAGCATATGTACTCCTGTTACCCCTCGGTCAGCGCACTGCGTTGGTTGTATTGAGTTCTGTAGACTGCAGCCTGGTAGCCTTCTCCAGACAGTTGTAAGTGCAGCCGTTGGTGACTGTGGGGAATGCTGAGGGTCTGCAATTCCAAGATGAGAGCTGTCAGACAGTCCATCTATGAGTATATAATATGATGCCAGTATACTTGTACCTGGTGGAAGTAATAGTGATATGGAGATGGAGTACAAGGACTGTTTACTTGTCTATATAGGTGATGTTTGTGGATTTTTTTTTTATGGATCCCAAGATTGATATATAGATATAGATATATATATATATATATATATATATATATATGACTCTTGGAAGACAAATAATTGGAATCTTTAGTAATCGTTTTAGAATCTTACCCCGTGGAACTTTACAATTAAGAGAGTAAATGGACAAACACAATCAGACAGTTTAAAAGAGTCTTCCAAATATATATATATATACAGTACAGACCAAAAGTTTGGACACACCTTCTCATTCCAAGAGTATTCTGTATTTTCATGACTATAAAAATTGTAGATTCACATTGAAAGCATCAAAACTATGAATTAACACATGTGGAATTATATACTTAACAAAAAAGTGTGAAACAACAGAAAATATGTCTTATGTTGTAGGTTCTTCAAAGTAGCCACCTTTTGCTTTGATTACTGCTTTGCACATTCTTTGCATTCTCTTGATGAGCTTCAAGAGGTAGTCACCTGAAATGGTCTTCCAACAGTCTTGAAGGAGTTCCCAGAGATGCTTAGCACTTGTTGGCCCTTTTGCCTTCACTCTGCGGTCCAGCTCACCCCAAACCATCTCGATTGGGTTCAGGTCTGGTGACTGTGGAGGCCAGGTCATCTGGCGTAGCACCCCATCACTCTCCTTCTTGGTCAAATAGCCCTTACACAGTCTGGAGGTGTGTTTGGGGTCATTGTCCTGTTGAAAAATAAATGATGGTCCAACTAAACGCAAACCGGATGGAATAGCATGCTGCTGCAAGATGCTGTGGTAACCATGCTGGTTCAGTATTCCTTCAATTTTGAATAAATCCCCAACAGTGTCACCAGCAAAGCACCCCCACACCATCACACCTCCTCCTCCATGCTTCATGGTGGGAACCAGGCATGTAGAGTCCATTCGTTCACCTTTTCTGCGTCGCACAAAGACACAGTGGTTGGATCCAAAGATCTCAAATTTGGACTCATCAGACCAAAGCACAGATTTCCACAGGTCTAATGTCCATTCCTTGTGTTCTTTAGCCCAAACAAGTCTCCTCTGCTTGTTGCCTGTCCTTAGCAGTGGTTTCCTAGCAGCTATTTTACCATGAAGGCCTGCTGCACACAGTCTCCTCTTAACAGTTGTTGTAGAGATGTGTCTGCTGCTAGAACTCTGTGTGGCATTGACCTGGTCTGCTGTTAACCTGCGATTTCTGAGGCTGGTGACTCGGATGAACTTATCCTCCGCAGCAGAGGTGACTCTTGGTCTTCCTTTCCTGGGGTGGTCCTCATGTGAGCCAGTTTCTTTGTAGCGCTTGATGGTTTTGGCCACTGCACTTGGGGACACTTTCAAAGTTTTCCCAATTTTTCGGACTGACTGACCTTTATTATTTAAAGTAATGATGGCCACTCGTTTTTGTTTACTTAGCTGCTTTTTTCTTGCCATAATACAAATTCTAACACTCCATTCAGTAGGACTATCAGCTGTGTATCCAACTGACTTCTGAACAACACAACTGATGGTCCCAACCCCATTTATAAGGCAAGAAATCCCACTTATTAAACCTGACAGGACACACCTGTGAAGTGAAAACCATTTCAGGTGACTACCTCTTGAAGCTCATCAAGAGAATGCCAAGAGTGTGCAAAGCAGTAATCAAAGCAAAAGGTGGCTACTTTGAAGAACCTAGAATATAAGACATATGTTCACTTGTTTCACACTTTTTTGTTAAGTATATAATTCCACATGTGTTAATTCATAGTTTTGATGCCTTCAGTGTGAATCTACAATTTTTATAGTCATGAAAATACAGAAAACTCTTGGAATGAGAAGGTGTGTCCAAACTTTTGGTCTGTACTGTGTGTATATATATATATATATATATATATATATATTTTTTTTTTTTTTTTAATCTTCAGAGGCTTAATATAAAACTGGAGAGGGATTTATGAAGCCTGGCGTATTGAACACCAGTAAATTAACATAAACGATAAATCTGGTGGGGACTGTGGCCCTGTCCCTCTCTTAGGAGAGTTGTGAGGGTGGCACAAAAAACACCCACCAGTGTAAAAAAAAAAAACTAAACAGACTTTTTATACCTTGTACACCAGAAAACTGTGTTCATCTTGTGTGTAGCAACATCCAGAGATCCGCTTTTACTGGACTGGTCTTGAAACATGAAGCAGTAGGTCCTGACTTGGTAAAGGAATTGGTGCAGCTTTGTAGGGCATGTTCACACAGCTAATTTTAAATTTTTTTTTTTATGTGGAGTGTGTGAGAAAACTATTCAGCCATCCAATGTTTTCCATGTTTGGATTTAGAATCTGTATTATTGAGGAAAAGAATTGATTGACGTGTCAATTCTCGATGCGGTGACCACATGGGGAGCTTAGGCGGCAGCCGCACGTGGATTAACTCTATTTAATAACACATAGGAGTGAGGTTCTGTAGGAGACTTTCACGTTAGCTTCTGAACTTGGTCTTAATAGTCTGCTGTGACTAGTGTACACAGAAGTGACCTTAACCTGCATCTGGGATCATCTCTAGACTACAGTTGTTAAAATAATACACCTAGGGATGTATGCACATTACATCTGACCCTTTTGTTGGCGCTGTAGATCAGGAAGATTTGCCGGCATACATCTCTATCAGAAGGCTCTCATGTATGAACTGCATATGTCTGCAGTAGCACATGTCACTACCGTGTTTCTCCGAAAATAAGAAAGTGTCTTATATTATTTTTTTCTCCGAAAAAAGGGCTAGGGCTTATTTTCGGGGTAGGTCTTAATTTTTTCCATCAGCAATCACACATTTGATCGCTTTTTTTATCAATTTTTATCAGAGGTGAAACAGCGAAAAAACAGCAGTTCGGCACTTTTGATTTTATTTTTCCGCTACGGCATTCACCATAGAGGTAAAATATTTTTATAAGTTTGTAGAGCAGGTGTTTTCGGACACAGGGATACCTAATGTGTTTCACAGAAATATTTTACTTTTATATGTATTCTAGTGAAAGGGTGAGGGCTTGAACTTTTTTTTTTTTTTTTTTACTATTAACCCCTCCTGAGGGCTTGAACCTGCTATCATCCCATAGACTGCAATACAACGTATTGCAGTCTATGGGAGATTACCTACATTTCTATTGAGGCTGTCAAAGGAACAGGTCGGCTCCCGCGATCTCACCGCACGGGAGCCGATCTGCAACGTGAAATGTATGGGGCCTGTGGGGACTGGTGCCAGGGATAGTTGCTTTGGGGGTTGGATTTGGGGGAAGGGGGGTCACGGACTGGCACCGCCATCTTTAAGGACCCGGCATCCGCTGTAATCGCACGGCAGATGTCAGGAAGGGGTTAAAATATCTAGGGTTTATTTTTGGAGCATGGCTTATATTTCACGCCTACTCCAAAAAACCTGAAAAATTTAGCTAGGGCTTATTTTTGGGGTAGGTATTATTTTTGGAGAAACACGGTAGTGGGGTACCATTGCCTTGCGTAGTTTTTTTTTCACTTCGGCCCTCTGTATAAAAGCACAGTCTGCTGCACCTTACTGTACAATTGAGTAAAGCTAAGTTACATTAGCATCAAGGCATATAAGACCTTACCAAATTTCATTCACACAGGGATATGTCACTAACTGTACGCTATCCAGTCAGAGTTGCTGATATGTGGATAAACCAAAGCGAAATTTATTGACATGTAAAAAGGGGGGTGTCATAAAATTGTTTATTTATGGTAATCGAGGTATAATCTTTAATCAAAACTTTAATTTAGGTTGTAATTGCCTTGCCTTGCTGAATCGGTAATGTCCATTGTTGTCATCCATCATAACTGTAGCAGAGTATCAGTCACAGACTGAGCCCCCTCCCATTCCCATTGACTATAATGTAAAAGACAAAAGTTTATCTTCCATCGGAGTGTAAAGTAAGTAAATCTGACAAAAGAAAGCTTCCCTTTTGTTTTTTAACATTGGGGTGCATGTAGATGGACTCCGTCTGCATCTGTCATTTAATGTGCATAGCTCTTATGTTGTGACTGGTCAGAGCAATGGACATTAAATAACGGTAGTGTGAACCTACCCTTAGGCTAGTCATTCAAAATAGTTGTGGCCTCTATACACAGGAGATTGTTGGCCTCATCTTTAGGGATTTCCTGACTTTCCCATGTGACTAATGTTTGGAGAAATATGCAGTCACATGATTAATTTCAGTTTACCCAGGAGATAAGCAGTGATCAGGCAATTCTTATCTCTCTCGCCCAATTGCTGAGCCAAATGTGTATGTGTATGGGGAGGCTTTGATCAGTTGCTCTTCTTGGCTTTTTGAAAATTAAGATACTTGTGTAGGACTGTTGGTTTGCCCACAATAAAGCGCTTGCCTTTTTATAGATAAGTCATGTTCGGAAATCATCAAATACAGTGTTCTGCCTACCATGCAGAGTGCTGTCGGCTGCACAGTTTGGGCACTGCCACCTAGAGGCAAACGCTAGCTACTGTGATGGTGCCAGCTACACTACTCCAGGAAGTGTGTGTGTGTGTATGTATATATATATATATAATTAATTATTTTTTTTTTTTTTTAATTAATTTATTCCTATAAAGGTGGCCATACACATTAGAAAAATGTTGGCTAAACCGGACAACTATCTAATGCGTATAGACATGTCCTGACTCTTCCCAGTTGACAGGGAGAAAAAAAAGTGTTGGACATGTTGGATTCAACCTGCCCAATCTATTGTTCTTGCAAGAAATAGACTGGAACCGACTTATTCTTCTCTCCCTATTGAGAAGATGTGTGTGAGCCAAGTGTGCTTGTGTTTGGGAGCAGAGGGTTGGTAGGTGGCTGGGTTGTTGGAAGGAATAGCTGTTGCTCCATGTAATAAGACCTTCTGAGTGTGTCTTAGGCCGGTTGCAGACGACTGTGACCGTGATCAGTATGAAATACACGGATAGCACACTTACCCATTCTTTTCTATGGGCCCGTACACACAACCGTGAATTTCACAGTCCCGTATGTGGGCCGACAGTCCGGGCTGCAAAATATAGAACAGGTCCTATTCCTGTCCTATTTTGCAGCCCTGCTTCCGTAGCTCCTATTCATTTAATAAAAGGAGACGTGGAAGCACGGGCAGCACACGGGGACATCCGCGTGTCCCTCGTGACACCCGTGCCTTTAATTCATGGCCGGCCAGTTGCAGCGCGGTCATCTGCAACCGGCCTAAGTGTCATCTCACTATACAGAATAAGCCTTCTCACAGGTCAGTGTATACTGCATGGGTGAGAAACCACATTCATGTGTTCAGTCCTTGCCATACAGTTTGTCGGCAGCTTGTCTCTGTTTATGTGGGGAGATGTGGCTGCCAACCAGCAAACATTTTCTATTTCCATGTAAACTACCAGATCAGCGGATTCATTTGTCGCTGATCGAGGACACATTTACATGTGGTTTACATTTCTGCCAGTCCTCGTTCCTTTTCATCAGTTTGTATATTAAGACCCCTTTATAAGAACTTCTGTACTTATCCATAGGAAAAACATCAGGTTAAACACATGCGTATGTGACAGGGCATACCGTTTGTAGATGCCATATATAGGAGGGTGTAAGTGTGGTTTCTCTTCAGGGGCTCAGTTGGGAAGAGGAGCATATATGAAAGTAGTGATCCACACAGATTTCATTGGGTCACCCAAGGCATCACAACCATATACAGAAGAGTCTAGAGTAATTCTACATATGCTGCTATAATCTGGGGGAGACATAATTAATCTGCCCCGCTCCTTAGCTCTCGAAATAAGAATCTAGACAAATGACCAAAGGCCCTGGTAATCTTCTTTATCCTTCATCTTGTCTCTGTGACAGAATGCACTAAGACCAGCCTTGTGTTTTTTGCTCTTATACTAAGATAATACTACTCCTCCCTCTGATAGTGTGTCATGGCTACCATGAGTGACTTCCTTTCTGTACTGTACTTCTTTTTTTCTCAGAAGCCCTCTTGTATACCTCTGCATTTGCTATATAGTGTTATACAATCTATTGCACACGTTAGGTTCTGTTCACATTTGTGCTCCCACAGCTTTGGACGACAGCTATTTCTATAGATCTCCCATACATATGCAGCTTTGGCTCAGCTCTATGGGGAAAAGGGAATAATTATTTAATAGAGAACCCCATAGTCAACACCTTTAAATACCTGGGTGTGCTCCTCAATAATAAGCTGGACTGGGCAGATCACTGTACAGGACGGGCCACAGCAGGCTCTACCTGCTTAGGAAGCTGAGAGCCTTTGGAATCCGGGGGGCACTTCTTAGGACTTTCTTCAACTTGGTAGTGGCATCAGCCATCTTCTTCAGAGTGGCCTGCTGGGGGAGCAGTATATCAACCAGGGATAGGAATAGACTCGACAAGCTGATTAGAAGGGCCAGCTCTGTCCTGGGGAGCCCCCTGGACCCAGTGCAGGCAGTGGGTGACAGAAGGATACTGTCCGTGGTGAGCTCCATGCAGGAGAATAACTCCCATCCCATGCATGAGACCGTGATAGCATTGGGCAGTACTGTCAGTGACCGACTGCTCCACCCTAGGTGTGAGAAGGAGCGCTATCGGAAGTCTTTCCTCCCTGCTGCGGTCAGGCTATACAACCAACACCGACCTAAGCGGAGATCACTCCATGCACAGAACTGAAAGATCTTTCTGTTGTGATCTCCCCTCTGCTACTTTCCTGTACCTTTCTATCTGTCTGTCTACTACCAATGGGATGCCTCTACCTTGGAATGTTTTATATATATTGTATGTGTATTTGTATTTCTTATCTTGCATTGAATATCCTTGCTGCTGTAACACACATAATTTCCCCGTGATGGGACTATTAAAGGATTATTATTATGATTATTATTATTTCTGTATCTCATAAAACTCCAGTTCTGAGAACATCAAGAACATTTACATATGTGATACCAGCCGCTCTGTTTGTAAGCTTCACATTACCGCAGTGACTAATGTGATGGACCAAACCATTTGTGGTACTAAAGTGCCATGCAAAGTGTGAGTGTTCTCCATACTGATACACATCTAACTTGTGCTTAGTTTGCATAGTTTTTAAGCAGATAAACCTTGGCCTTGGACACTGTAAATGCGTGGCGGAAAACAATGTGGCAGTGGTGGTGATTTACAGATCTTAAGATATTTTACAGCTGTAAATCAGGAGAATAGGGGTCCCTTGTACAGTGTATGGAGTGTTAGTCACTCAGGCATGCTGCCACTGAGACCATCTCTGTGGGACTGCCAGAGATGGCGCTGTACTATGATTGCCTTCAGTCCCATAGAGAGGAATAGAGCAGCAGTTTGCAACCTCTGCTCCATTCAAGTGGGAGATACTAGCACCCGTGATCAGTGGGTGTCCCAATGTTCTGGCCCAGTGATTGGACCCCTGCTGGTTAGACACTTATCTCATGTTCTCTGGACAGAGGTAATTTGTCCTCCTGACCAAAACCCCTTTTAATATGGGTCTCTGCCAATAGTTGTACTGCCACTGATTAGCGTTGATAGAAACCAGTCTGTTTGAACCAAAAACCAGAATTGCCACTGATCCAAGTGAAAAGAAAATGCAAGTAGTCTTGAAATTACTCAACTCCTTTAAGGGGTTGTCCCACAAAGCTTCTCCTCGTCTGAGCATTGTACTATGTTGTCTCTGTCAGTCTTACAGAGATTTATTGGAGCAGCAGAACACATACATGATATGGGGCATGCCCTCCGTTATACTAATTGGTTGGGGTCCCAGTGGTCACGCCTGCACCAGCTTAATGTTATTGTGGGACAACCCTCCAAGGAAGCAGCCTACTTTGGCCTTTAGGATGCACCATTTTTTCCCCCCCCATAACTTTATTCATTTTTCTATTGTATTATTTCACCTTGTGATATTTCAGAACATTCAAAGATTATTATATCTGTTGTTACAAATGTAGTGATACCAAAGTGTAGTGTAGTGTGTGGTTTAAAGCAAGGCTGTGCAATTGGTATGACAAACATCCAATCTATTATTTCACAGCCCGACTCCTTCATCAATGGCTGACAGCCATGGTCAGATAGAAGCTGTCCTTTGAAAGTAAATATATAACAAACTATACATCTATGTAGTTATACAATACACTATTAATAATTGTAAATAATTAAAAATAATCATTTTTAATTGAAGTCAGTAACTTTTTTTTTTTTTTCTGCATCCACCCAAAATTGGTATCGACTGCACAGCCTGGGTGTTTGGATTTAATATTTTATTTAGCTTACTTAAATAGGGCCATCATATTCCTCCGCACTTTATAGATCAGTCAACAAAGTCCCTTATAGGGCTCATAATCTAATTTCCCCATCAGTATATATTTGGAGTGTATTGAAGGAAACCGGAGTACCCTGAAGAAACCACGCAAAATCGCGGAGAACATACAAATGTTGTCATTGGGTAGATTTGAACCTAGGACCCCAGTTCTGCAAGGCCATAGTGCTAACCACTGAGTGATCATGCTGCAGCCCCCGCTCTACTTACCTTACTTACCTAGTACATCACTCTACATTGTACAGCAGCTGCAATTAGTTTTCTAGATAAGCCCATTCATTTGGATGGGATTGAGCTGCAAACAGGTCATGTGAACAGGATGTTATATCTGAATGACAGATATATTTGTGTGTGTGTTTAAAAAAAAATTTTAATTGATCATCATAGGCAGATAATACATAATTTTTACAGTATATTTTCAGAATCTCTTCAAATGTATTGTCCCAAAATAATGGGAACAGAATTCTACATCTTAAAGGGGTTCTCCAGGATAAAAATAAATTCCTACACTAATCTAAACAGCCTCCCCCTGCCTTCTTTCTAAATTACATATTTCAGCAAAAATGTATAGTTACCCATGTCCCTGGGGCAGTCATGTGACTGCCCCAGGGACATTTTCTGATTATCTGGAAACGGAACATCACTCCTACTCCACCCCATCATACTTACCTCTCTTCCTTCCAGACTCCTGCAGGGAACGGTTCCTTCTCTTTCTGTGACGTATGCCTGCGCATGTGCAAAAGAGCTGCAGTCCCGGCTTTGCTCTGTAGCCGAAACTCCATCTCTATTGCGCAAGCATCGGAGTCCGAATCAGCCGCCCACGCCTGCGCAGTAGAGATGGAGTGAAGGCTACAGCACAGTGCCGGAACTGCAGCGCAGGCACTGGCAGAATCAAAGAAGAGGAGAAGCCGTTCCCCGCAGAAGGAAGTCTGGACAGGAAGAAGACAGGTAAGTATAATGGGGTAGGGGGATGGGCTGAGTTAGTTGGGAAGGGCTAGTTGTGGGTGTGATAGCTAGAGAGACAGGGAAGGGGTGTTAGGGAGGGAGGATGGGGGGGAGGAGTGAGCGGGAGATAGTGTGAGAGACTACAACTACCATAATGCATTGCATTAGCTAAGGCAATAGGAAGCTACACCATGTAAACAAATGCAGAAGATGCCAGGAGCTCCCAGAGAAACACAGAGATCACTCAAAACACTGCTAAAGGTATTTGGGTGCACTTAACCCATTAATAGCACTAACAGCCATTTTTTTTTTTTTAAAAAAAACAACTTTTTTTTTTGCCCGGAAAACCCCTTTAAAACCAGCTAGCCTATGTGCTGTCACCATGATTTATGATGGCATCTGTTTACATTTTGTTACTAAAGAGCAATGGTCACAATTTCACATGACTTTTGTCAATTGTCAGTTGTCAGGCTGATTCCACACCTTAGTATTATGTTATTTCCTCCATGCCTCAATATAGTGGACAGGATATAGATCTCAGTGGATGCATCCCCAGCCTTAGATTGGAAATACTGTATTAATCTGTTGAACCAAACTCTGCGACAAAAAATGTATCGTGTTGAATGTGATTCTGGATTTGTTTAGCTGTGGGGACAATATATGGCTTTTCTGCTACAGATAAGAGATGCTGAAGATTTGGAAAGATTTGTCTAAAAATCCTCTCCACTACATGCTGGCCTGTACTGTAATCCCTACAGGACAGTATATTGTTGGGTAGCAGGGATAACTGTGCATTTTGCATTAAAGGGGTTGTGCAGGGAGTTAAACTTACCTGACTTCTTTCAGTGGTTCCTTCATGCTAGATCTGGGGGTTCCAACTCCGGGTCACATGAATGGGACCAGTCCCATGACTCCTGTGTTGCTCTGCCCCCTCCCTCCACTCCTGATCTCACAGGTAATGGACCTGTGCTATGGGGGTTTGCTTTACTATAGTCAGCCAGCCCTGGGTCCAGCATGAAGAAACCACTGGAGGAAGTCAGGTAAGTTTAACTCCCTAAACAGCCCCTTTTAAGTGTCCAGTTTGGGACTACATCTGAACTATGACTAAACCTGGCGCTTACAAGAGACTGCATGTACAGCCGGTACATGTTGACCACCTTGTATACCTCCATGACTAATTTTCCATGCTATGATTTGGCAAAGAAACGACTTGTGACTCTGATTTATTATTTTTGCTAACAGGAACGATTCCTTACACCATTCATAACCGTTTGTATTCTGATGACTCGGTAATATGATGGGTTTCATTTAGTTTTGATAAGCACAGTTATCTTGTCAGCTGACTGATGTGCACAACTTATCTCTAGATGTATATAGAATTGTAATATGGAAACTCGCCTTATAGGCTGTGTTCATACAGTGCTTTTTTAATTAAGACCTGCATGCATTATTTAATTGCACTACATATCACTATGCGAGTAAACCAGAGGCTCTCTATTTATAAGCCATTAGCTCACAGCTGAAATGTACAGTAGAATATGCTGCTCATTACTGTATAAAAAACGTGTGCAGATCTTAATTTTGAAAGCACTGTGTGAACCAAGCCATTCATGCCACCATGATTCTCGGCTCTCAAATGCTACCAAGATTACAGTATTGGCTATAAAATAACCTGAGATATCACTATTAAAACCGATAGTTAATTAGATATCCAGTTATTTTATATCTAGTGCTGCTTTCCTATGATAGCAGAACCATTTTACTGGGTATAACACCAGAGACACAGCCATATGACGTGACCATCCCCTCCCCCTTTTGCATATGCTACAGCTCTACTTACTGCATTGAGTACAGTTGTATGGGACAGGCTCTCCCTGGCATTGCTTAGTTAGAGCATTACTATTGGGAGCCTTACAGCCTGTTTTCTAATACAAAGAAAGTTAGGTTAATTAAGTACATTACAAAAATGTTCACCAAACCCAATAGTAAAACAAAACCGACCGTATACTTCAGATACCTGTTGGTTGAATGTTTGATTATCCGACAGCTATTTCCCTCCCCCATTCATTTGGGCTGAGTGTTCATGTGTTGTCAGCAGGAAGTGGGGAATAGACTACCATCAGACACCTATATCAGAACAAAGAGTCAGACATGAAGAAATGTTATGTCTGAGCCATCTTTCACCTGGCACCCGAACCAGTCAGAGTCAGGACTCTCACATAAACATGCTGACAACAGTAATTATAAGAGTGATGTCATCACTGCAGGACATTTAGAGTATAAATAAAGGGTAACGAATGATGACGCCAGCCGAGTCTCCCGATAGAAAATGACAAGTGATAATGTGAACAAATGGCCTGGTTTCTACAGGCCCATCCTGCATGACACCTGCACCGTCCACTCTCCAAGGATGGATTTTATATTTCTTGTACAGTCATGGCCAAAAGTTTTGAGAATGACACAAATATTCTATTTTCACATGATCTGCTGCCCTCTGGTTTTTATGTGTGTTTGTCAGATGTTTTTATCACATACAGAAATAGAATTGCATTCATATTATGAGTAACAGAAGCTTATATTGACAGTTAGAATGAGTTAATGCAGCAAGTCAATATTTGCAGTGTTGACCCTTCTTCTTCAGGACCTCTGCAATTCTCCCTGGCATGCTCTCAATCAACTTCTGGACCAAATCCTGACTGATAGCAGTCCATTCTTGCACAATCAATGCTTTAATTTTGTCTGAATTTGTTGGTTTTTGTTTGTCCACCCGTCTCTTGATGATTGACCACAAGTTCTCAATGGGATTAAGATCTGGGGAGTTTCCAGGCCATGGACCCAAAATCTCTATGTTTTGTTCCCTGAGCCATTTAGTTATCACCTTTGCTTTATGGCAAGGTGCTCCATCATGCTGGAAAAGGCATTGTTGAGCGCCAAACTGCTCTTGGACGGTTGGGAGAAGTTGCTCTTGGAGGACATTCTGGTACCATTCTTTATTCATGGCTGTGTTTTTAGGCAAGACTGTGAGAGAGCCGATTCCCTTGGCTGAGAAGCAACCCCACACATGAATGGTTTCAGGATGCTTTACAGTTGGCATGAGACAAGACTGGTGGTAGCGCTCACCTCTTCTTCTCCGAATAAGCTGTTTTCCAGATGTTCCAAACAATCGAAAAGGGGATTCATCAGAGAAAATGACTTTACCCCAGTCCTCAGCAGTCCACTCCCTGTACCTTTTGCAGAATATCAGTCTGTCCCTGATGTTTTTTCTGGAGAGAAGTGGCTTCTTTGCTGCCCTCCTTGAGACCAGGCCTTGCTCCAAGAGTCTCCGCCTCACAGTGCGTGCAGATGCACTCACACCTGCCTGCTGCCATTCCTCAGCAAGCTCTGCACTGCTGGTAGCCCGATCCCGCAGCTGAAACACTTTTAAGAGACGGTCCTGCCGCTTGCTGGTCTTTCTTGGGCGCCCTGGAGCCTTTTTGGCACCAATGGAACCTCTCTCCTTGAAGTTCTTGATGATGCGATAGATTGTTGACTGAGGTGCAATCTTTCTAGCTGCAATACTCTTCCCAGTTAGGCCATTTTTGTGCAGTGCAATGATGACTGCACGTGTTTCTTTAGAGATAACCATGGTTAACAGACGAGAAACAATGATGGCAAGCACCAGCCTCCTTTTAAAGTGTCCAGTGGTGTCATTCTTACTTAATCATGACAGATTGATCTCCAGCCCTGTCCTCATCAACACCCACACCTGTGTTAATGGAGCAATCACTGAAACGATGTTAGGTGGTCCTTTTAAGGCAGGGCTGCAATGATGTTGAAATGTGTTTTGGGGGATAAAGTTCATTTTCTAGGCAAATATTGACTTTGCAAGTAATTGCTGTTAAGCTGATCACTCTTTATAACATTCTGGAGTATATGCAAATTGCCATTAGAAAAACTGAAGCAGTAGACTTTGTAAAAATTAATATTTGTATCATTCTCAAAACTTTTGGCCATGACTGTAGGAGGTGGCCACCATTGTTGGTTGCTCTATTGATAGTAACTAGTGAATCTCTTAAAAGTTTTAGTTTCAAGTCTTTGTGTGATATATTCTGAATAATTCTGCAGGATTCATCTGGATATCCAGAATGCTTTGTGTGCATTTGCATGTAGTCTATAATATTTTGCATGAAGTAGAGCTGAGCTTGGATTAGCCCACAGATTCTGGGTGGAAGTTGTGTGTTTTATAGAAGTCAGTGCTCTCTGTTAGAGGGCTTATAATGCTCTGTGAGCCATGAAGAGGAGATGAGGATTCTCATTTCTGGAGAGAGGGAGAGAAGAAATTTTGGAGGAGTGAGAAGGACGAGATATCCTTAAAGAGCAAGTGGAAACAATAATGACAATACTAGTTGTGAACAAGTTGTAAGTATTGAGAAATGTCACTGTCTGGACGAGGCAGCGTATAATACGGTGTCATTATAGGACTGGATACACAAGAATGGAATTATTTCTTTTCCTAAATACATTGAAAGATTGAGTATAACTTTCCTTTTTTTATTGACATATAAGTTCCCCTACTATTCTATATACCATATAGATATACTGTAGTATTTTGTGTGTAGTAGTGATAACCAGCCGGCAGGATGTCTGAGATGTACAGGGTCAGCCATAACATTAAATCCACCTGACTAATGTTGTGTAGGTCCCTCAAGTGGTGCTAAAACTGCCCTGAACCTGCTAGGTGTAAACTGCACATAGTATCTGGTACCAGCATAAGGTGTAATATGTATCACTGGTAGTTTTGTGTCTGGTTATTAAAAGGCTAGTCCAGTTTCATCACATAAATGTTAATGCTTGTATCATGAAAAGTTCTACCATTTGTTTTCTGTTTCAGTTCCTCACGGTTTTCTATATCTCTGCTTGCAGTCATGGGCAGTACAGTGGCTCAGTGGTTAGCAATGTTGCCTTGCAGCACTGGGATCCTGGGTTCGAATCCAACCAAGGATAGTGCCTACATGGAGTTTGTATGCAAGGGTTTACTCCGGGTATTCCTGTTTCTTTCCATATGCCAAAAATATACTGTAAACTCTTGTGGGTGTTGGGGATGAGTGTCTGTATGGCAGTCACTAACCCCCCTACTCCACAATGCTCCCTGCGCTTTGAGTCCCCGAGAAAAAAATGCATTACAAATGTTTGTCATTGTCATTCTTAACTTCCAGTAATAAGTCCATGGTCATGTGATGAATACACAGGTGCACGGCTCGTTACAAGACAGATGCCAGATTACTGTGCTGTGACTGTAACAAGCTGTGCACCTGTGTCCATCACATGGCCATGAAATAGGACAAGCCCTTTAAATCCTAAAATATTGCTTATTGCATGAATGCTGTTTGACTAACATGCTACGAATAATGAAACCAGCCCCTCTTCCTTTACGTGATACCTCCTAGCCAGGTGAAATATCCTCTTCTCACAAGAAAAATGTCTTCACTTTCTATAAGTCATCAGGACTTGTCTTTACAGGACTGACCTGTTGCACAAGTAGCGGAGGAATATCGTACATGTACACAATCGGATAACTTCTTGCTTTGTTGTGTGCACATTGCAGCTTACAGGCAGTAAACATGGTGTAGTTGTTGACTCTGTATGTTGAAAGGACATTGGAGACCTAACATCTTTAATGGAATTGGTCAGTTTGGACAGTCCTTTGTCGTTTGGTAGAGGGGCTGTCTGATAGCAGGAGGTTCTCGTGGTGCTGCCTGTGATCTGCCATTATTAGAGGGGTAGATGCTCTATGATGTCCACATTAGACCTTGGTTAAACATGTAGTACTATGGGACAGAATAGACAAGGCGTTGGCGTTCTTGCATGAGAAGCGCCAACTCCAGGCTATTGGATCTCCTGTTATTTCACAACAGCTCCGCCCGTGAATGAAGCAATAACATGTTGGTAATGCTAAGCAGTAAATCTGCAGAGGTTACTAGATCTACAGTCTTGTTATTAGGTAGTCTATGGATATATGAAATGCATATTTTCTAGATCTGTGCAAAATTATATATATTATAATAATATAATATATAAATAAAAAATAAATATATATATATATATGTGTGTGTAATTATTTCCACACCACAATGTAGATATATTTCACTGGCAGGATTCTCACGTTTGGTCATGCATGTGTCCCTTAGATTCTGTCCACAAGGCATTTGTGATGTAGGTTTACTGTATATGGCAGGAGCCTCCCCGGCATGTGCAGTGGATGTATCCAATGTCTGTTCAGCCTATGTGCTAGGAAAGCAGAATCTTGGTGATCATGTGGGCATACTGCCTCTAAAATGGTGAAGATCAGAGTCTGCTCCAGATCATTAGACTTTTGTGATAATAGAGAGTGCTCAGTATTTTTCCATTGTACAACCGTAGGTGTGTCTTTGTCTTTAGGTACACTGGTGGAATACATTGAATGAGTGTTCATAGGTCCCATGTATGATATATATATATATATATATATATATATATATATATATATATATATATGATCGAGGTGGAAAGTTCTGACACTGAAGTTACATCCACAGTTACTGGATTTAAAAGTACAGGCTAATTTGTATGGATGTGTCATGGCCATATATGATTGTTAGGAGATTGACAAACCGGCCCCAGGACGATTATCTATACAGAGCCGCTAATAGAGCCGCTTCTTGTGCACATCTAGTACACCTTACAGGACTGGAAGCGAACACCTTCATTGCAGCTCAGCCTCAATGGGTCCCCTATTAATCATATAGGCCATAAAAAAAAAAAAAATAAGGTCAGACAACCCCTTAAATGGCCAGAAATATTGTTAGTCTTATCCTGAAGACACTCTTGAAACGCTTTAAAGAGGATCTTTCACAGGGCATGTTTATAAACCATTAGAAAGCTGTTATTGCTCTGAATTCAGCTTTCCCTGTTTTATAGGTATTATTGGCATTAGTTTTGGGGTGGTCTTTACAGCCCAGCGTCATCACAGAATATGCCCACCTAACAGTATACTTGTATGGACTTGTACTATGTAGGGGGCAATCTCCACTGTCCAGCAATGATGTGGGGCTGTAAAGACTGCCCCCTGACAACAGTGTCATTAGTTTAGACTACCAATATCACTGCGACAGTAAAAGCTACATGTGAAAGTGCACTAACAATACAAGAACAGCTTTCTAATGGTATATAACATACCCTGTGTAAAGGTTTGTTCACACAGTGGAATTTTTTTGTAGATTTTTGAGGTGGATTTTGCCTCAAATTTCATTCCAAATTCCACCCTGAATCTGCCTCCCATTATTTTTTATTGGTTGGTAGAGATTGAAACATGATGCTGTTGGATCTTACCGTGGATTCGGTGGCTGAATCTCTCCGCTCCCCATTAGTTTGAGCCTGATCAGAGAGTGAAAATCATGGTGGAAAGTGCAGATGAATTTGAGCAGAGGTCCACTTCACGTTCAGTTCCGCTGTGAGGACATGAAAGTTCCTCTTTAAGGATCTTGTGCTACTATAATAGCTGAATTGGTTAACATTACTGTATTCATGTTGTGTATCCATGAATTAATGTTTTCTTATAATTTTTCTTTTTACAGATTTTTATTCTCTTGTATAAAAACAAAGGAAACAGAAAGCATTATGACAGCTGAGACTCAGACCCTGAATTTTGGCCCTGAGTGGTGAGTGCCATGTGTAGCTATTACTAATGTATTGCTTTTTTTACGGTTATGTTGTAATTAATGTAAAAAAAAAAACAAACAAAAAAAAAACATGTATTACACTCTAGAGCCATGATGGTGAACCTATGGCACGTGTGCCAGAGAGGTCACGCAGAGCCCTCTCAGTTGGCATGCACGCCGTCGCCATAATCGCTCACTAATGGTGAATCCAGTACAGGATTCCCCGTTAGTGAGTGATCGCTTCTTTCAGCTATATGCAGGGCCGCTCTGGACGCAGATGCGTTACATACAGTGATGAAGCAGGAGCCGTCCGCGGGCAGCCCCTGCTTCACCATTGTGTGTGAAGCACATCCTTGTATGCTGCGATCCCTGGAGCTGCAGGCGCGAAGTGATGACGTCACTCACATCGCGCTTGCAGCTCCCCGCACAGTCCGGCAGAAGAGACCTCACAGAGCGGCAGCGGAGTGAGGAGGGGTGAGTATCAGTGTTTTATTATGTTAAACTGGTGGCAGATGAAGGGAGGACATTAAACCGTGGGGGTAGCTGGAGGGTGACATGTCTGCTTCTAGTTGCCCCCCAGTTTAATGTCCCCATCCAAGTAAACCCACGGTTTAATATGCCCCTCCAGCTACCCCAGTTTAATGTCCCCCTCTAGTTTCTCCCAGTTTAAACTGGGGCACCAGGAGAGGAGACTTCATACTGTGGGGCAGTTGGAGGGGGGGACATTATAAAATGGATGAGAATGAGTGGAGTCAATGTAGAATTGGGTGGAGCTAAATTTGCTGCGGCGCGCATAGCCTAATCACAGGGATATTTTATGTAATACGCCTCTGAACATAACATAACCAGGAAGTTATTGGCGCTGTGACCCAGACATTTACCATCGTCTAGGTTGCAGCTCCAAAAGAGTTTCACCAAACACCTACACAAAACAGTCATCAATAAAGTTTACATTTCACCAAATCTCTGTCCATACCTTTATAGAGTAAAATCCTCCTACTGCCTCTCTAGCGATATCCGTTACACGCTAAAATAATAGCAATAACGATTATTACTAGAGATGAATGTATAAAACATTTCCGACAAGCGGAAAAGTTCCATCAGTCACGTAACACATTGTCACTCATTGAATGTCACCATATAAAATCCCAGTTTTTGGCAGCTTTCAGATGGGTATAATAGCAGGTGGCGATGGGGGGGGACTTACGAAACCTCTGCACTGGGCCCACCAATGTGTTAAAACGGCTCTGGTTATATGTGCAAATGTGGACCGCGGCTTACACTAACTGCAGAGTGTAACCTCCGCCCCAACACAAGTCATCAGTGTCTGTGATCAGAAGAAGAATGAGGGCGCTCTTCGTGGGACTGCAGCCATACTGGGTAAGTAGCATAAACTACTGTGCGAGGGCCCACTCTGGAGCATATAATACTGTGGGGGGGGGGGGAGGAAGCAAAGTGGAGCATATAATACTTTGTGGGGGCCTACGGTAGAGCATATACTACTGTGTGGGGGCCCACTGTGGAGTATATAATACTGTGCGGGGGCCACTGTGGAGCGTATAATGTGCAGGAGCCACTGTGGGCATATAATACTGTATGGGGGCCACTCTGGAGCATATAATACTGTCTGTGGAGTGCATTGTACTGTGTGGGGGCCCTTCACTATTTATATCACACACTATAAAACAGATCCTGGTTAATTTAATTACTGTGCCGTTAAATTGCCGTGTTGGCACTTTGCGATAATTTAATGGATTTTGGGTTGCAGTTTGGGCACTCGGTCTCTAAAAGGTTCGCCATCACTGGCCTAGAGGTTACTGAAAGGCTTTACAGGAGAAGATATCACAGTGACAAGACTCCAGCTTTTAAGCTGGTCAATGCATCATAGCTGTTTGAGGGCTTATTTGTCTGACAGCTATTCTTTCTGTGGCCTCACTTCCACCATATGCATACATGTTCAGCTTGGATGAGCATGCGTGTATTCTGGCTGAAGAGAGGGTAATAAGCTCCGGCAAGTCACATCGGATAACAACTAATCTCCCATCAGAACAAAGGATTGTGAATTTTGATGTTGTAATGCAGCATGCCTTATTCTTTCTCTACCCCGCTCCCCCTCCTACAGGTGGAACCGGGAAGTAAGATTTAACAAATGCTGCTTTGTGAACTTTACTTTGATCTTGCCAACCATTTTAAGTGTAAGATTCTAGACTTCCTGAACTATTCCTTTGGTGATAGTAACCTATTTTACTTTCGTTTGCTTGCAGAAAATATTATTTAACAAGTGTTATTGCATATGTAGTGTTATGGTAATGGCAAGATTTTACATATTGTCACAAAACAGGCAAATGGTGGCCTTTCATTTACATTAATAGTATAAGTTATAGAGGTTTTCCCGCCAAAGAAAGTTAGTCCCTATTCATTGGAGAGAGGATAACTTGCAGATCAGTGGGAGTCTGACCGCAAAGGCCCTTACTGATCCGGAAAACGTTTGTCCCCCATTCTGAATGGATTAGTAGTCAGACAGCACTCATTTTAATGCGAGTGCCGGAGCTAGCCAATTGCTGTACTATGGCTATCCCCGTTCTCCACAGTCAGACCCCCACTGATCTGCAAGTTATTCCCTATCCTAAGGATAGGGGATAACTTGCTTTGGTGGTAAAACCCCTTTAATGCCATACTTTTACCATATACACTACCGTTCAAAAGTTTGGGGTCACCCAGACAATTTTGTGTTTTCCATGAAAACTCACACTTTTATTTATCAAATGAGTTGCAAAATGAATAGAAAATATAGTCAAGACATTGACAAGGTTAGAAATAATGATTTTTATTTGAAATAATAATTTTTTTCCTTCAAACTTTGCTTTCGTCAAAGAATGCTCCGTTTGCAGCAATTCCAGCATTGCAGACCTTTGGCATTCTAGCTGTTAATTTGCTGAGGTAATCTGGAGAAATTTCACCCCATGCTGCCAGAAGCCCCTCCCACAAGTTGGATCGGCTTCATGGGCACTTTTTGCGTACCATACGGTCAAGCTGCTCCCACAACAGCTCAATGGGGTTGAGATCTGGTGACTGCGCTGGCCACTCCATTACAGATAGAATACCAGCTGCCGGCTTCTTCCCTAAATAGTTTTTGCATAATTTGGAGGTTTGCTTTGGGTCGTTGTCCTGTTGTAGGATGAAATTGGCTCCAATCAAGCGCTGGCATGGCGTTGCAAAATGGAGTGATAGCCTTCCTTATTCAAAATTCCTTTTACCTTGTACAAATCTCCCACTTTACCAGCACCAAAGCAACCCCAGACCATCACATTACCTCCACCATGCTTGACAGATGGCGTCAGGCACTCTTCCAGCATGTTTTCAGTTGTTCTGCGTCTCACAAATGTTCTTCTGTGTGATCCAAACACCTCAAACTTCAATTCGTCTGTCCATAACACTTTTTTCCAATCTTCCTCTGTCCAATGTCTGTGTTCTTTTGCCCATATTAATCTTTTCCTTTTATTAGCCAGTCTGAGATATAGCTTTTTCTTGGCCATTCTGCCCTGAAGGCCAGCATCCTTGAGCCGCCTCTTCACTGTAGACGTTGACACTGGTGTTTTGCGGGTACTATTTAATGAAGCTGCCACTTGAGGACCTGTGAGGCGTCGATGTCTCAAACTAGAGACTCTAATGGACTTGTCTTGTTGCTCAGTTGTGCAGCGGGGCCTCTCCCTTCTCTTTCTACTCTGGTTAGAGCCTGTTTGTGATGTCCTCTGAAGAGAGTAGTACACACCGTTGTAGGAAATCTTCAGTTTCTTGGCAATTTCTCGCATGAAATAGCCTTCATTTCTAAGAACAAGAATAGACTGTTGAGTTTCACATGAAAGTTCTCTTTTTCTGGCCATTTTGAGAGTTTAATCGAACCAACAAATGTAATGCTCCAGATTCTCAACTAGCTCAAAGGAAGGTCAGTTTTATAGCTTCTCTAACCAGCAAAACTGTTTTCAGCTGTGCTAACATACTTGCACAAGGGTTTTCTAAACATCCATTAACTTTCTTACACAGATAGCAAACACAATGTACCATTAGAACACTGGAGTGATGGTTGCTGGAAATGGGCCTCTATACACCTATGTAGATATTGTATTAAAAACCAGACGTTTGCAGCTAGAATAGTGATTTACCACATTAACAATGTATAGAGTGTATTTCTGATTCATTTAATGTTATCTTCATTGAAAAAAACTGTGTTTTTTTTTTTTTTTTTTTTAAATAAGGACATTTCTAAGTGACCCTAAACTTTTGAACGGTAGTGTAATTATAGGGGCTATTTACCTTCCTAATATTGATTGCCTATGCTTAAGCTATCAATCTTAAATCTGTGTGGGTCAGACAGCTGGCACACTTGAAAATCTGCTGTTCTGGAGTGGCATGACACCGGTAATTTTTATTTGCTGGTGGCCATGCTGCTCACTCACTGTATAGTATGTAAACCGCAAAAGGAAAAAATGGATAAAATATAAAGATAGAAAAAAAATAATAATAAAACTCAACTTTTATTTAAATAGTTAAAACCTATGACATATAACTATGTAAATATCACACAATAGCAACAAATGTGACATTCTGAATAAACCTATCCTGGCTTAGGAGCATGGGTACAAATCCTATATTAACCTCTATCCCCCATATATACATTCTGGATTATAGGTTATGAAAACTGCAGAGCAATACTTTGAAACTGCGGTAAATTCAGATAAAGCATTAAAGATATCCTTGTCATATAAATACTAGAGATGGTATAGGTAATATAATGATAAAATGGAGTTCCAGATAAAACGTATAAAGCTCCAAACACCACACCCAAACTCTATACATACAGATCTAAGGAAGTGAATGATCACTGATCACGCACCCAGGCATGAAACACCAAATACTTGATCAAATCCTCCCATTTATAAAAAAAATATATAAATCTCCTCTCTCCCTCATCTCCCTACGCGTTTCCCCTAGCGGATAATAATAACACCAGGTTCATCAGGGGAGATTTTTAACTAAATGGAGAATAAATTCAAAAATAACAAAGATAATGTGGTAAAAACCATATTTCCCGATGCCCAGATGGTAGGCGCCGGTACTTCAAATGTTTGTTTTTTTTTTCCTCTTGTGCAGACTAAAATTTTACCCGATTTTATTATGTTGCTTTTGTATTGTGCATTAAATAAAATTTTGCCCGATGTAATAAGTTTTTTTTTTTTTTTTTTTTTCAGGCTTAGGGCTTTGTCAAGTGGGGGCTCTGTTATATCCCCACCCCTCTCCCCAGCATTGCCAAAGTATAAACTTGCAGACTATCGGTACGGCCGGGAAGAGATGCTAGCACTTTATGTAAAGGACAATAAGGTAAGCCAGACATATATTAGACTGACTAGTATTCATTGAGAGGTACGTTTAGAATTATATTGTTGTTATATTGTATCTAGATAACCTACAGTTACTAGATACATTTTTGCCATATACAGACTGGGGAATGGGGAAACTTCCCCATTTTGCTTCTTTATTTTCAATAAACTATTGTATTGCAATTTCTGATTCACTAGATTCATGTATACAAATCTAATGAAGTAGCTTCAAGGGTAACAAAATTTCGGATAACTTTTTGATTTTCTGTCAGTATTTGTTTCATTAATAAACTTAGTAACAATTAAAACAGTCGCCAATTTTGGCTGTCTGTATCTTTTGGCTTTTCATTATTTAAAAATAAATAAATAAAAATTCTGTACTTGAGTAAGTACAATAGTACAAGCGGATGTAAGAAACACTGCAATATATCTTATCAGAGAAAACTGATCTGATTATCCAGCCCCTTTCCTGTTCCCCCTCTCTTTTAAACTGGCCATTTTTCTGAAAATTCTCCATAATCCATCCTGCACTGTCAGATTACATAGAAGTCAATGGAAGGGACACTGGGGAGGAGTGAGCAGAGGCTAAGTAAGAGAGGAAACACAGGTAGACAGAATAGTAAGCTTTCTGTTTGAACCAAAGTGCTTTATTCAGTATAGGTCACTACTTCTCTGTAATGTTCTATATTATCCTGCTGCTGCGGAGGCATCATAGCAGCTTGTCTGCACCCACCAGCTCAGGGAGAACTAAAACTTAGGGGAAAGCATGTGGGGTCAATACTGCCAAGTGGGTCTCATTCAAGTGTGCTGTCAAGTGAGCATTCTCCAGTGTCAAGCGATAACACTGAGCAGTAAAGACCACCCACTTGACAGTACACAGTTATTCAGTAGTCAGAACGAACGGTACAAATTTCACTACAACACAGTGGGAATTTCAGAGGAGCAGCAGCTCTGCAAAGCTCAAACACTCAATGGGTTACAGGGTATGACAGGACCTGTTTAAAGCGTAACTAAACTTTCGCACAACGTTTGATTTTTCTGGCAATCTTTGCCGTTAATACATTTTGTAATATACTTTATACTTTACTATCTGTACTATATACAGATTTTGCCTCCTTTCTGTGAAATCCTGCATTTTTTCACTCCTTCCCTTGTTTCTCTATTAAGAGCTGTTTCTTGTTTTCTCATTGTGTATAGAGTAGGGGGCTGAAGAGAAAATGAGGGTAGGGAAGGTTTACTTCAAATCTCAGGCATTATAAAACTTAGAAACTTGCTCATGAAAAGCTCATCTTTGATCTGGTACTAAGGATGCAGTTCTACCTTTATGATTTCCAGAGATATCACTGGTTGAAAACACAGTCTAGATTGGGATATTTATATCATATATATTATGCAGCTGCATATAAATATCCCAATCCCGACTGTGTATTCAACCAGTGATATCTCTGGAAATCATACAGGTAGAACTGCATCTCTTCTTTCATATGGCACTAAAAGCAAGGCTCTATGTTTTAAAATACCTGAGATATAGCCATTTGAAGTGACCCTCCCCCCATATGCACTTCTCTTCACACAGCCCCTACACAGTACACAATGAGAAGCAGGGGACAGCTCTCCATAGAGAAGCAAGGGAAAGAGTGAAAAATGCAGGATTTCACAGAAAGGAGACAAAACGTGTGAATAAAGTATATTACAAAATGTATTAATGACAAAAATACTGCCAGAAAAAGTTGTCTGAAAGTTTAGTTACACTTTAACATTGTTATGCACTATAGAATTACAGGATTCATGGGTACATATTCATTGAACAAACTGCTTTGAAACATGGCATAATAAGGAATGCAAAACTGTATTTATTGCCATTTCTTACTATTTTAGCCTAATATTTTTTGCTATTTCTTCCTATTTTATCCTAAAAGAAACCTACACAATGAATGATATGCTCTCAAATTAACTAAAAATTATTCTTAGAATACAGTGAAACCTCTTTGAGGGGGACTTTGCAAGGAGGTTGACTAGTTTGGAAAGCTGTCTCGCAGAACATGTGGTCTGGGTCTTTTGAAGAGGTGTCACTATAGTAGAACAAAATGTCCTGTCTGTCCTGAGAAAAGATGTAACATGGCAAATAAAAGATGTTTTCATTGCTGGAATATGCTATAACATTGTCATCGTGGGGGTCCAGCCTCTTAATAAACATAAGTATTCAGATGCTTGGGAAGCTTGTAGCATTCATTAACCCATTAGTAAGAGACTTTAATCCTCCTTGAAGCCTTCTGTGGTACAAACACATCTATTTTGTATTCTGTTAATCTCTATTTAGGTCAGAGGTCCTGAATCTAATAAAACCCAGATCAGCTGTGATTGGAACAAATATTCCAGTGTGTCCACAGTCGTCTCTTGTACCTGTAAGAATGGTCAACGATTTGTTTTTTATGGTGACACTTCAAAAAAAAAAAAAAAAAAGTGGAAAAGTACTACAGCAAAATGCATTGAATCCAGCACGTGATGAACTGTACCTCCTGCTAATCTCTCTTAGAGCAAAAAGGAAAATAGTCACATTCTAGATCAGCAGGAATTTACCTGACGGGATCCTGTACACATGAACATTGCTGGTTCCCCCTGTGCCTGCACATATCTGTGTCAGTATGGTCTTGTCTATTTCAATGTTGTAGTATATATGATTCCTATATAATCAATGTGCGCTATTGTACCATCTGTAGAACGAAGGTGTTATGTGCTGTATAGCTACCCAGCATCCAGTATTGCGGACATGTAAAGCTAGAGCATTATAATGTTACTTAGCCTTGGACATGCATGTAAATGCCATCCATATGACTGTCACCCCCCATGTGATAAAGCTATGCTGTTTTATTTCAATTGTTTCTTTGTAATAAGGCCTGGCGTACTAATAACTAGGTTTTTAGGAACATCATAAACGTTATGTAGTTAAAGGGGTTGTCCAATGTATAAGGTTTTTTTTTTTTTTTTTTTGCTTTTTTTTTTCTTACTGCTGGCCTCTTCCTGGTCCTTCTTGATACACTTGAAAAATAACAGCTTAGCTACTCACTCACAAGATTCATCCTCTGTTGCTGAGATATCAGTTGTTTATTTTTGGTAGCATGACTGGCTTACAGTAAGAATAAATGAAATTTTGAAACTCTGTAAATTTTAACATTCTCTGTAAATTTTCGCGGTGGAAGCGTTTTGCAGTTTTTCCTGCAGCGCTTTTCACAGAAAGTCCTCTGCTGACTTTCTGCTTCAATTATATGGAAACCACAGCGTTTCTGTAAGTATAATTCACTTGCTGCGATTTGCAAAAACATGAGCGTTTTCCCATCTCCCTGTCTAAACAGCATTGCCTGCTGTCTCCTCTTCTCGCTCCCTGTATTCTTCAACAAGCTGGTGGGCAGCTTTGACGGTTTGATGGACTTGACACTATGAAGTATCCTAGTAGATATAGACATTGCCTTTATCGTCAGAGATTATTACTAGAAATCTAATATAATTGCAGATCAAATAATATGCACAGTAAATATATATTACATTACACAGGGTTGGAGAACACTTACATCCTACCAGGATAGATAATGGACTTGCAGGAAACTCCAGTGTTACCAGCTTTGGACATTCAGTGTTCAGACACTTATTCCCCATTCTGTTGATGGTGAATAATTTTTGGGGGTACAGTACAACCACTTTGCCATTCTGTCAATTGCCCCTTAAAATCTGAATAAACACTAACTTTCTCAGCCATTGCAGAAGTATTTTAGTATTGGCCCTTTTATCTTGGAATATGCTATGTGTATTATGATCCTACACCTAATATTAATGACCTATGCTTATAGTGTTGCACCCCCACGGATCAGGTGTTCTCTGCACAATGTACGAAGCTACATTTGATTGGGGATATAGCTTCACTAGTGTGTCCCAGCCACTGTACAGTGTATGGAGCAATGTTCTTCCAGGTCTGTACACACTGTGGAGAACAGCTGATCAGTGGGGGTTCTGGGTGTTGTGCTCCCACCAATCTCATACTAATTACCTGTTCTAAGGGTAGATTATTAATGTGAGGTCTTGAATGCCCCTTTTAAAGGGAAAACTGACAGGTAAAATTTGAAGGTTAAAACAAGAAAAAAAAAAACAAACATGAGGGCACTGTGTAGTACCGATGTGGACACTAAAGATATAAAACGGAGAAGATCTGCTCACCTTGGATTAATGTGCTCCTAGCTTTCCTTCCTGAGCTACAAGTTCCTGTTACTAGATGCAGAGTTAAGGAATGAAGAGGCAAAATCGGTGGTTAACCTCTTGTTTGAGTCTAGAAAAGCTGTTTTTTCACGTGTTACCTACTAGTATCAGTAAGGAGACTTCAGTATATGGCACACTGGTTTATTGAAAACCAGGAATGCGTTTAGTCACCCAAACTGGTCACTTCATCAGGTCAGTGCGAGCCTGAAATCCAGCTTTCCCAAGATCAGACAGGAGGTAAACCACCTCTTCATCTTCCAGCTCTCTACGCGACATCCTGTCAGGTAAGTCTGGGACATTAAACCACCAGCAGCATTGACATCTTGACTCCTATCGTTGGCACGTGTCTATAAAATGAAGTGTATTTTAGCATCCTTTATGCTGGCACCAACCACTTCTGTATATAATGACCCAATATTCTGTGGAGCTTTACAGTCAGATCAGATGTGTAGATGAAAAAATGCTCACCCCCCCCCCCCCCCATATCCAATCACTTGCACACTCATGTCGTCATCACCTCAAAAACATCTCCAGAATCCGGCCTTTCTTTACCAGAGATACATTAATGACACTTATTGTTGCCCTGATTAACTCTCGCCTTCACTACTGTAACTGCTTCCTCTTACTAAACTCTCCCCTTTACAATCTATTCTGAATGCAGCGGCCAGGCTCATCTATCAGTCTAGACACTACAGCGATGCCTCCGGTTTGTGCCGGTCACTACATTGGCTGCCTATTCAATACAGAATACAATATAAACTTATCACCCTCATCCACAAGGCTCTCCATAATGCTGCACCTCCCTACATTTCCTCCCTCATCTCTATCTATCCCCCAACCCGTGCTGTCCGTTCACTCAATGACCTAAGACTAACATCTATTATCAGAACCTTTCACTCCCGAATCCAAGACTTCTCCCGAGTTGCACCACTTCTCTGGAATGCTCTATCCCGGACTATCAGATTAACCCCCAATTTCTACAGCTTCAAGCACAAGCTAAAGACATATCTTTTCAGACAGGCCTATCACAACGCCTAATGTAAACCCTTCCGTAGTTAGAATCCCTAAAACGTACCCTTCTCTGTTCATGCTCCCGCATTACCTCACAGGATATGATGCCGTATCAGACTAACTTTATATGTCCAGGCACCATCTGCACGTTAAAGGACACGACTGGTACGGCTCATACAGCTTTATATATGTGTAATGACAGTAACCTCTATTACAAAATTGTATGACCATTGTATAAGCAATGCTACCTCCGATGCCGCCCCTGCTACCTCTTGTCACCCCCTCTACTTCATAGATTGTAAGCTCTTGTGAGCAGGGCCCTCAGTCCCAGTGTGTGAATTGACTATTTCTTTGTAATGTATCTTTTTTTTGTCTGTACTTGAACCCTACAAATTGTACAGTGCTGCGGAATATGTTGGCGCTATATAAATAAAATGTATTATTATTATTTATAGCTTATGCTGGTTGTGAATAGGTATAAATGCAGAGACTCACCAGTGTATTTTATTCTGTAGGTTCCTTCAGATCTTCTGGACAAAGAGTTTCTGCCTATTTTGAAAGAGGAGCCCCTACTACCATTGGCACTTGTTCCGTTTACTGAAGAGGAACAGGTAAGATGTAATGTCGTGTAGACAATTGTGCTCACTTCACCATAAATACAAACTCTAATCTTACAGACTGCAATGAAAGGAACCTGCTGCGATCCTGAGAATGGTTTGGGTCTCCATCAGTCTGATGTATATATGATATCTCTAGCATTTCTTGCTGAAACCTCCTGTTTAAACTCATGTTATTTTTGGAATCACTTAACTTATGTTCATGGACTGACATTTATTGTGTGCGTTAGATGTTTATGGTAATATCTCCACGCAATATACAGTGGGGAAAAAAAAAGTATTTAGTCAGCCACCAATTGTGCAAGTTCTCCCACTTAAAGAGATGAGGCCGGCCTGTAATTGTCATCATAGGTAGACCTCAACTATGAGAGACAAAATGAGAAAACATATCTAGAAAATCACATTGTCTGATTTTTAAAGAATTTATTTGCAAATTATGGTGGAAAATAAGTATTTGGTCAATAACAAAAGTTCATCTCTACTTTGTTATATATCCTTTGTTGGCAATGACAGAGGTCAAACGTTTTCTGTAAGTCTTCACAAGGTTGGCACACACTGTTGCTGGTATGTTGGCCCATTCCTCCATGCAGATCTCTTCTAGAGCACTGATGTTTTGGGGCTGGAGCTGGGCAACACGGACTTTCAACTCCCTCCAAAGGTTTTCTATGGGTTGAGATCTGGAGACTGGCTAGGCCACTCCACGACCTTGAAATCCTTCTTACAAAGCCACTCCTTCGTTGCCCTGGCGGTGTGCTTGGGATCATTGTCATGCTGAAAGACCCAGCCATGTTTCATCTTCAATGCCCTTGGCTGATGGAAGAAGGTTTGCACTCAAAATCTCACGATACATGGCCCCATTCATTCTTTCATGTACATGGATCAGTCGTCCTGGTCCCTTTGCAGAGAAACAGCCCCAAAGCATGATGTTGCCACCCCCATGCTTCACAGTAGGTATGGTGTTCTTTGGATGCAACTCAGCATTCACTCTCCTCCAAACACGACGAGTTGTGTTTCTACCAAACAGTTCTACTTTGGTCTCATCTGACCATATGACATTCTCCCAATTCTCTTCTGGAACATCCAAATGCTCTCTAGCAAACTTCAGACAGGCCCGGATATGTACTGGCTTAAGCAGGGGGACACGTCTGGCACTGCAGGATCTGAGTCCCTGGCGGCGTAGTGTGTTACTGACGGTAGCCTTTGTTACGTTAGTCCCAGCTTTCTGCAGGTCATTCACTAGGTCCCCCCGTGTGGTTCTGGGATTTTTGCTCACCGTTCTTGTGATCATTTTGACCCCACGGGGTGAGATCTTGTCTGGAGCCCCTGATCGAGGGAGATTATCAGTGGTCTTGTATGTCTTCCATTTTCAAATTATTGCTCCCACAGTTGATTTCTTCACACCAAGCTGCTTGCCTATTGCAGATTCAGTCTTCCCAGCCTGGTGCTGGTCTACAATTTTGTTTCTGGTGTCCTTCCACAGCTCTTTGGTCTTCACCATAGTGGAGTTTGGAGTGTGACTGTTTGAGGTTGTGGACAGGTGTCTTTTATACTGATAACAATGTCAAACAGGGGCCATTACTACAGGTAATGAGTGGAGGACAGAGGAGCCTCTTAAAGAAGAAGTTACAGGTCTGTGAGAGCCAGAAATCTTGCTTGTTTGTAGGTGACCAAATACTTATATTCCACCATAATTTGCAAATAAATTCTTAAAAAATCAGACAATGTGATTTTCTAGATATGTTTTCTCATTTTGTCTCTCATAGTTGAGGTCTACCTATGATGACAATTACAGGCCGGCCTCATCTTTTTAAGTGGGAGAACTTGCACAATTGGTGGCTGACTAAATACTTTTTTTTCCCCACTGTATAGCAGACCATACATATTAAATATATATTAGTCAAACCCAGTATATTATTGAAACCCGTTTAAAAAAACGCACCCTCTTTTGCCGCCTTCTCCGCCCACAAATGAGAAAGGAGAGAGAGGCAAAGGAGGCGGAGCGTCATTGTGCACTCATAACTGTAGAAGACAAGGATCGTATCTGCTACTGTGATGAGTTCCCGCCCTGCGCATCCCTATGAGGTCTGCAAAGGTCCCCAGAGGAGAGCACCCTTCAACATACCCCTGTACAGGTAGTGAAATCAAAAAAAAAAAAAAAAAAATAAAATAAACGTACGTGCTGGGGTTGCTATTAGTATCACTGGCAGGCACATGGTGAGGTTTAGCTTTAGTAACTTCATGTACTTTACATCCTTTCATTAATAGTAACTAACCCATCATGTTCCTCATATTAACCCCTGTATGCCTTATATAAATTTTACTAATATATGATGCATATGGAGATACTAGTAAAGGACTTCCATGGTGAAGATACTTAATTAATACCTCCATCTTTCGGTCTCTCACATACTATAAACCTCTTTGTGAGACAGACACGGGTTAATGGGAGGTACATAATGGGGCATTTGCTATTAGTGAGAGGTCCATGCACTTACTAATGCTAGGTTCACACTAGCATTCGAGCCTCTCCGTTTCAGATTCCACATAAAATCGGCGGAGAGAAAAGTCCTGCGAGGGGGACTTTTCTTTCCGCTGTTTTCGGTGGAAACCCGGCGGACCCCATCATAGTTTAAGGAGATACGGTTTCCGTCTTTCAGGTCCCCAAGTGGACCCGAAGGACCAAAACTCAAATGCTAGTGTGAACCTAGTGTATCTGCATCCAGTCCCTGGGCGCAAGTGCTTTCACTTTGGGGTAAGTCATACACCGATTCATTTGTTGTATTTCCTTACATGCAGATCTGTGAACGTGTGACTAAGGCTGCATTCGCATGGTGTATTTTTGCTCAAAAACGCATGTGTGTTTCAAAATACGTGCAGTTTTCCGAAAGAAAAATTTCATTTTTTTTTTTGCTCAAAAATGCACCAAGTGAAAGCACTGGTGGCCCAGGACTGGATGCAACCATAGCTGCATACAGATACATAGTGTGTCACCACCCTAAGAGTGCTGTCACACGGTGCTCCTGGACACTTACATTTACCACTAACTGAGGGCTGCACATGGACTTTCATTGCTTCTAATGGGAAAGTACAGGTGCATCCCGGGAAATAGCAGTAAATGCAAGTGTCCAAAAGCATCTCGTGGCAGCACTTCTGTGTTTTGGTTTGTGGTATGACTTTAATGTAAGGGTCGCCAACCTTACAATTATTGCACGGCATATTCATTACCTAGTGTTTTTGTTTTTTGTTTTTATTTTTTTACTTGGCATTCTTTACAAAGGTTGCCTACCCCTGCTCTAATGTGTATGAGAGCATCTTGACTTTCCTTCAACAGCTAATATGGGGAGATAAGAATCCACCAATTGGATTTGAGATCTCTGATCCTTTCCTTCTTGGGGAGATGTGAGGTGCTTCCTCTCTTCTTACTTTGCTGAGCCATGCGTGCGTTTTTATGGGAGGCCATTATAGCTATTTTTGGCCAACCATTATTTAATGTGTATGGCCAACCTATGACATTCTGAACCCTCTGAGTAAGCGCCAGCCTGTATTTAGCTGATGTTACCTGCAGAGAGAATAGGGAAAAGCTATTAGGGATTTCCTACACCCCTGTCGGATATTCAGATTACTCAATTCATGATAATATAACTTTATATTATAAAATTTCTAATAATGATTCTGAATATAAATCATTGTGTATAAGTTATGTACTGATTTCATGAATTAGAGGTTTCTCTAACTTTATGTTCAAAAATTTTTATATATTTTTATATTTCCACCAATAATTTTTTTTTTTTTAAATTTATTTTCAACAGAGAAACTTCTCAATGTCTGTTAATAGTGCTGCTGTGCTCCGCCTTATGGGGAGGGGCAGTGGTGGAGGAGGGGGAACAGTAGTAGGGGCTCCTAGAGGTCGGAGTTCCTCCAGAGGTCGAGGTAAGTTTAGATTGAATTGACATGCCATTTGATTGTATTTACTGTTACAATTTATAGTTTTATACTAGGAGCTGTCATCTCTCCTGACATGTCATGAAATAACAATTCGGATGCCTCTCTTATTTAGAGCTCTGTATTATACCATTCCAGAAGGTTATTTCTTTTAGACCTTTCTGAGTAAATCGATACCAGTTGGGAACACCTCCTTGCTCACTATGACTCTGTTCAGTCAGAGCTGATGGTATGAGAATGGATCTGGATGCCTCCTTTGACAAGAGGAATGATCGTGCCCAGCTGTCAATTTATTCATAACTTTTCAGGAGGAATAACAGAGTAATGGTACAAAGCAGAGTTATGGAAAACAGATGCCCCAGAATTACTTAATGGACAATGCAAGTTTTTACTCTGAGACAAGTCAGGAGAGGTGACAGGTCCTGTTTCATTATTATTATTTAATTTCTAGAATTATTTGTACATCGAGGTAGTTTTAGCACCTTGAGATCTCCTGCTGACAGCAACATCTTAAAAGTTTAAAAGAAGGAAAAGGCTGTGTCTGTTTCTCAGTGGGCATGCTCACAGTGCACTTTTGGGGTCCTGATGGTTCTCATGGCAGCTGGGCGCCTCCTAAAGGCCTCCAGGTCTTCATGGCTGCTTTACATTGACATACTATAAAGCATTGGAATACTGAATATACCAAAGAACTACATCAACAATCAGACAATTGCATTGTGTAGCCCTCTAGTGGGACTAAAAAAACATCCAACTACATAAAGTAAAACAAAATCAATAAATAAAAACTGCACAGTAGTATAAAAGTCAACCCATTTTTCATTAAAAACACCCAAACATACACATTTATGGTAACACAGTGCTGAAAATGACACAGTCAAGCCAACATGTTCTATAAGCAGCATGGTAAACCTGGTAAAGCAGTGATTGCAAAAGAAATGCAAGTTTTTTTTCGTCCATCATCAAAAAAAATATATTAAAGTTCATCAGTAAGTCCCAGGTACCCCAAATCTGTACCAATAAAAACATCTCGTCCAACAAAAACAAACCCTCATAGGGCTACATCGACTGAAAAAGAAAAAGTTCTACTCAATATTAGTGTTTTTATTGTGCAAAGCTGTGAAACTTAGCACAATCTACACACATTTCATATCACCATTAATAGACAAATAAAGATAATTCCTTATTTATGTCATACTATGAGTAGTATAGCATTGGTATATTTGCTTAAAAACACAAAACAAAGGCAAATTTGCAAATGGATGTCAGCATATTAATCTGTGCTGTTGGAGAGATCCTCCTATAATGCAGCAGGGCAGACATTTTTTCCTGCCTCAGATCAATGTATCATTTATATTGTGTTTCGTAGAATATAAATCTCCATTGGAAGCTGTGTGCAGATAGTAAGCCAGCACGGAATGCCTTGAGATTTCAGCTCTGAAGTCTGGATGAAGTTTAATGCACTTTTTCCATGCATACAGTGTCTACATCACACATGTCCTTACAGAGTAGTCCTACTCTGCTTGGCTATATGTTTTGCTTCAAGTTTCAGACAAGGTAGTTTCGGAGTATTAAAGGGAGTCTGTCAGCAGGAAAATCAGTATCAGACTAATTACAGTACTTTGTAGGGCGGCTCCTACACTTTCCAAAGATGTCTTTCTTATTCTGCATTGCAGCTCCATTTCCATGAAAATAAGCATTTTATTCTTATGCAAATTTGCTGAAAATGGCTTTTTTATTTTTAAAGTTTTAATTTAACGGTTTCAATTACATAGTAACAGTGGAGAAACAACTCACCAGCACCATACATACAAGTAAATAATCAGTAGACATCATAAAGGTTCCAGCACAATGTATTAACACAAGACAGGAAAGAAATGTTTGTCAGTACTTGAACCCTACAAGTTGTACAGTGCTGTGGAATATGTTGGCGCTATATAAATAAAATGTATTTTTAAAGATGGGAACTTCTCCCTAAAGGCATACTTGAGCACGCAGGGGAAGTCAAAATGTAAAACAGTTAGTAGGAGGCACCCATTCTGTGTAGTCGGACTGGAGTATAATAAATATGGTGGAGGAATCAGGGCTGAATAAGGTAGTCATGGGCGCTCACAACCATCTTGAAGAAAGATCCTCAGATGTAACTGAAAAGGGCTTTAGGGGGCGTTTCTTCTCCTGCCTGGGCTTCGCTCTCTGCTCCAGATAACCGCCCCTAACTACAGACAAAGTGGTAGATGCCACTCATACAATGGGGGCGGAGCTGAGCCACAGTTAGGGGTGAAGAAGCAGAGAGCGAAGCTCTGGCAGGAGAAGAAATGCCCCTAAAGTCCTTTTCAGATAATTTGCATCAGAATAAAAGGCTGATTATCATGACAATGGAGCTGCAATGCAGAATAAGAAATACATCTTTGGAAAGTGTAGAAGCCGCCTTACAAGGTACTGTCATTACTTTGATACCAATTTTCCTGCTGATGTTTTTCTGGGATTAGAATATTGATGACCTATCCTTAATAAAGCGACCGCAAAGTTAAGGCGAGCGTCATGGTTCCTTTGCTACTTGCCAAGCATATTGCCGTACATGGTATAGAGGCTGTGCTTGGTATTGCATCTCAGCCCCATTCGCTTGACCAATAGACATGACATCACCTGGCCTGGGAAGCGGAGCCTGACGCTTCGATCACCTGATCTGCGGGGTTCCAGGTGTCAGAACCTCTGCAGTATAATATTGATGACCTATCCTAATATTGTAGTCCTGTTGATTTGGCCTCAGTTCTGACTATACAGAGGCTTTTCAGTGCTCTAATTGGCTGTGGCATTTACAATCATGAGTCTTAATTGATCTATTCATGGTGTAGATTATGCTGCCTTGAAATCCTTCACATTGCCGGGGGCGGTTTATTTTATGGCACACTGGTTTCATTCTTTTCATAAATTTTAATCAATTCTTCTTCTTTTTGACTTGTAATGCTTCCACTTTCATATTTGTGATGACTGTAATTGTAAAGTTAAACGCCCAAATTTATTCTGAAATCAGGAAAACCAAAGCCATGCGACTGTGCTTTTATGTCAGGATGTTGTTTTATCTGGTATGGGACATAATTGCATTATATCAGGTCACATAATTAGATTATATATTTTACATTTTGTGGACATTGGCCTTTGTCTATAGAAGCAGGCATAGTTGGCTGGATTGTTCCCTTTAAAGCTATGTGTTAGTAGGGTAAAAAAAAACCCACAAAGCCATGGTAAATTTGCTGCAAGAAATCTGCAATGATGCACCTCATAATACATGTGAATGGAGTTTTCAAAACCTCAATCACACCTGACGGAAAACAAAATCTGCACTTGTATTGGGTGATGCAGCAGATTTTTACACCAGTAAACTTTTACCCAGTGCCCAGGACCCTCTATCCCTCCTGACCGCCATGCTGTGATTGATATGTACATTGTACCCGGGCAGTCATAGCTGGGAGGTAGATCTCTGGTGCGATGAAAGTAAGGGTGACTCTTTGTTGTACCAAATGGCTTATAAGCATATCAGGAAATAAGCTAAATCTATATCTACAGTGATTATAGTACAGGACAGTATATAGTGGAGATATCGGGACTCTTAGCTTCATAGATAATAGTAATGATAGAAGTCCGTCTCCTGTACTAATGTACAAGCCTGTAAATCCAGCAAACACATGGACCGAGTCTGGATGTTTTAGGCCGATGGACAGACATTTGCATCGGTTGGTGATATCTCTAGCACTCCAGTGCACCTTTGCACAGCACACTGAGCGGTCATCCTCAGCGTCTTTAACAGCCCACTGTACAGTAAAGTGCGATCACCACTCATTGTGCTGTGCACAGCTTTATAGGATTGTTTGGGCTGTATCCCCAGATATGGGAGCCATCTGGTCATGTGATGGCCGCACAGGTGCACAGCTCCTTACCAGGCAGATGTCTGATTACTGTGCTGTGACTGTAACGAGCTGTGCACCTGTGTGTGCCTCACATGACCATGGACTGATTTTTATCAGCTTAAAGCAAGCAGAATGAATGACAACGAGCAGAGATCTAGAAAACCGTGAGGAATTGATACAGAAAGTATATTGGAAAATTGTACAACTTTTCATTATGCAAGCAATACAATTTGTCTCTTAATATTGGTCTAAAACTGAACACCCCCTTTAACCTTTAATCAACCATTGCCTATATAAAACAATTTAGAACTTATGTAAACCTGGGTTATTCACTTTCCCACATTTCATCAGTGTCCTTGGTGCACTAAGGCTGAGAAAGCGGTGGTGTCAAAATTCATGGTTATCTAGGGCAGAGAAGTGCTGGTCTGGAGCAAAGGAAGAGTTAATGACAGTGTCCCTACTGGTCCGTGGCAGAGAAGGGATTACTATATGAACCATGCTGGTCTAGCAATGTAGAGTTTAATTCTTCATACCACCAGCATTGTCCTTGAATGTAACGTAAGGCTGAACACTGATAGTTGAGCTTTCTGTTTCTTCCCTGCACTGTTCATAGAGATGAGTGCAGGGAGGGGATAGAGAGGCCTGTGCAGCTGAAACTGCATACAGTTCTCTCTGATAAGCCCCGGCAATTCATGAACTGTTTGGTTTGTAAAGGCAGAGCTCAGGAATTCTCTGTGGGTGGGGATTGAGGTTTTAGGCTGCATAGCTTAAAGAGAAAAGTGCTTGAAAGGACAAGGTAATGCATTCATGTGACATTCACATTCAGAGGAGTTTAAGGGGGTGTAAACTACTTCTAAATAGGAGGGAGGCTGTCAGCTGTAAATTGGTTATAAACCTAATCTCAGTACCTTGTAGAGGAGAATTCTACAGTCTCCAAATATTCCTTTGGCGACTCATTTACATGTAAGTCACTGTTGTATTAATATGTAAATGAGGGAGATCCTAAAGGTGAGATCAAAGCCCAGGCCAGACAAAGCATGCCACCAAGGTGCTTTTCCCCTCACTTGGTGATAACATTGCAGTATGCAGGATAGGCCTTCAGTATCAGATTGGTGGTGGGGTGACTCTTAGAGTATTAGCTTTTGTAATTCCCTGTACAGCCACTATTAAGTTGACAGTGTGAATTCACCCAAGCACCGCAGCCCCTTCAGAGTCAGACTCCCACTAATCTGATGTTTATGGCCTATCCTGGGTATAGGCCATCAATGTGGTGAACCTAAACATGTGAGATTTTGGTGTAAAGCCCAATTTAATCCTTCATGTTTAATAAGTTTCCATCTTGTTTCAAAGGCAGAGGAAGAGGAGAAGGTGGTTTTTACCAAAGAAGTTTTGATGAAGTAGAGAGTGGTTTTGGTCGAGGAGCCCGTGAAATGCATAGGTCACAGAGCTGGGAAGAAAGGTGAGTGTGGTTGAAGGGGGACCAAGTATATATTCTGGTTGTCTGGTTTAGTATGTACTTGTATTATGTATGACATAATCATTCTGAAGCATCTTGTCTTAGGATTCTGTCACTCAGTTATTCCTCTTGGAAATATATGCATGAATTGACAACTGGGCGGTGGTCTTCCTTGTCAGTAGGGTGTGTCCCTGCACAGTCTGACACTGTCAGCACGGATAGGACAGTGTGTATAGGGGACACCCTCTGGACAAGGAGAATGGTAACACCTATTTGTCCATTTATCTCTTTCCTGAAAGAATATGAAAGGAACAGCACAAAACAGAGTTGCAAGGACAGGCAGCATTGTTATTCCAAGAGAGAAGTATTTATTGCCTAAAAACCACATTTCAGTAGGACTGAAGGTCATCTTAAATTGGTGATTCCTCTGTGTAATTCCCTATGGTCCCCACTTATAGCACTACTCCCTGCTGTAAATGTATACACCTTTAAATGGGGTAAAGAGTGCAAAGCCTGGAAAAAGGTTATACATTATCTTGTATGCCGCTTGTATGTGGGGATGACATGTTAGTAGAAAGAGCAGCTTTCACCACTGCATGCCATTTAGAGGAGACTTCACCAGTTCTGCATGTCTGAATTGTCTCTTTCTATCCTATCAGAGGAGATCGTCGCTTTGAAAAACCAGCACGAAAAGAAGCAGGTAATAATTTTTTTTTTTCCTGCAAAACAAAACCTGACCTAGTCAGTCATAAGTGACATTCTGAGCTTAAGTTGTATACCTGTACTTTGGTTGTAATGGAAAGCTGCTACGCTTCCACCATTCTGTTTACCCTTTTATTAGGTTTACTCATAAAACATTCCTGTAATAATTTTTAAAGAAAAAAAAATGTTCACCTTAGTCAAAGGTTTACCTTAATTTTAACATTAAAACCGAATCAGTAAGGGTGTCGGGACACCCAGCACCCACTGTGCAGCAAACACTTGCACCCAAAATTCTGCCCAGCTTCATGACTTTGCAAATAAAATGAGGTATCACCTGGACTGTGACAGGCAGGGCTTTGGTCATGCCCAGTTGCTGCACTAGCTGCCACTAAAACTGGATTCACAACTGCATCTGAGTCTCCATTGGGGACTCCTTTTCAGAGACCGACGAGAATTGGAGGAATCTTTTCTCTGCCGCTTTCAGTTACAAAACGACGGACACCCGACGGACCCCCATTATACTCAATAGGGTTTGCGGGGCTCCATGTGTAATCACTGTTGTAGCTGTCCGACTCTCCCCAGCAGACCCGAACGACAGAGAGCCTGGCGCTAGTGTGAACTTGGTATAAGTGTCCAGGCACCATTACAGACAGCTGACAGACAATTCTAAAATTCAGAAGTAATCCAGAGGTGGAATTCTGGGAGAATTCATAAATTGCAGATTTTGTTTAAATAGATTTTCCTGCAGAAATTTCTGCAATTAATCTCATTTAGGCGGCATGCACATGGATTTCTGGAATCCCTGTGCATATGAATGGTGCAGTTGAAAATATTATATACATACATATATACACACACACCTTCATTTGAAGCAACAACAATAGCCTGCCTGCTGTATAATGATATAACTATACCGGACAGTCCTCTGCTGTGATTTTAGTGTTCTCGTATGCACACCACCATGTAGTTTTCTGCATTCACACACAGACCAGCAGTAGGGAACTTACTAGAAGCACACAGTTTATTCATGTTTATTGTCACAAATATATTGAATGGGAGTTGCATGGCCGGCCTTTATGCAGTCCCTTTCACTCTTCCTGCCCCGATAAAGAGTATCTCTGGGTCTGTGCCCTCTTCTGCTTTCATAATCTGCCAGCTAGGAATAGTTAAGGGTTAGTAGAGTGATTCCTATATGTGCAGAGTCTGATTCTGTGAAAAGGCCAAGCTAGGATGCGTGTGCTTTAGCATGTTCCTCACTTGCAGGAGTGCTTTATATGTCTTTATGATATACAAATGTTAACTACTTTTACTATAGGGTGTCAAAGAAGCATGCATGTGTTTTCACTACATAAATGTACCTGCATTCATCTACTGTGTACCTCTTGCGCTTTACATGAGTGTATCGACTGTCTCATATTGGTAAATACAGTGCACTCCACATTTATAGGACAATCTGATAAAACAAACAACCCCTTCCTGTATCTGAACAATCTGAGTCGCCTTTCCCAAATGTGTCCGTTTTATCATATGCACTTTAGCATCTGAGTTGGCTTGCTTGTTGTACATTTACAAGTGCTAGTCCACTGTCAGCTCTCGGCTGTCTCTTAAGCCTACTCTGCCTTTTTCTTGGAGCTCTGTCACTCCCCTGAGCAATTCTTTATTACAGTTATACAAGTGGGCAGAGTCCCACAGACCCCTGTTGTAACATTGGGGCTACAGAGCTTGGTGTTCTCTAGTAAGGTATAACAGAACAGTCTTTTGGAGCCGTGATGATAGCACCCTCGTTTCCTGTGTGAATTTCCTTTGGAGAAGCGTCAGCATAGTTATCGGAATGAGGGTGGCTGAAGGGACTAAGGAAAGTCATTGGTTGGAAATATTTTACTCTCCCAGTCCAGTCTCGCAGATTTGAAAGGTGTCCCCCCCTTTGCCCATTAGCACAGACTTCTAGCTCAGTTCTGTAGGACTGTCTGTGTGACGCTTGTGGCAACTCAGGAAGTGGACGGCCAAACGTTTCCATACAGATGCGGTATCCTCCTTCAGGCCGACGTGTTAGACAGGGTGCAAAGCGGTGTCCTTGAAGTATCTCACTGGGGAGATAAGAAGTACGGCTTTGGCAAATTTCTCCTGAGCTTTCCTGAGTAGCAGATAGACAGACCACAAGCTCTAAGTGACCCGAAGAAGATACAGTTTCACGTTGTAATAAAGCTGTCAGTGGGCTCCCAGGAGACAGACTGTGAGTGTACGTGAGGGGGAACGAGAAGAAGGCACACTCCACGCTGCCATTTTGACTGTCCAGTGAAAAGTCAACACTGCTCTGCTGGATTTGGCCATCGCCTCTCTCTTGGTAGAGAATCCCACTGACTCTGACCATGGTTAATGGGCTTGGGCGTGTGTTTGCCACTTGGAACATTAAACATGGCTTTCCTTCTGGACTGCCCACCACAGCCAGCCTTGAGAAGAGGATCGATGGAGTACGATTCTTTGGTCGTGCAATTTTTGCCACAAAAACACCTGTTAAATACATGAAATAGAATAAGTAAAAATGCACAGTGTGGATGATAATATCGGTATAATATCATTAATAGCGATTTACAATATAAGGTAAGAATATCTGACCTGTGATAAAGGCCTCCAGCATAAGTCCAAGCAGCATTTGTACGGCTAGAAGAGCAATAGCACTTGGGCAGTCTCCACTTGGGAACATGGTGCCATATCCAATGGTGAGCTGTGTCTCCAGAGAGAATGAAAAGGCAGCAGTGAAGCTAGTTATATATTTTACACAGATGGTGTGATTCTCTGGTGGGGCATCATGGTCCAGGGCAAGATCCCCATTCATTTCAGCCAAAAGGTACCAAAAAACAGCAAAAAGAAGCCAGTGAGCCAGAAAAGAAGCAGAAAAAGCCAACATCATCCAGCGCCAGCGCATGTCAAGCAGTAACCCCCAGATGTCACGCAGGTAGGACAATCCCTGGCCCTGGATCCCAACAGCTTTTATGGTGCTATGTCCATCTTTAGTTACCAGGCGATGAGAACAAGAGTTGAGCAGTGTACATCTTGGGGACCTGTTGTGAGTATCCTCCTCTCGATCTGTGCTGACCTGCAGCACCACTGGAAAAAGAAACAAGGCCGTATCATGGAGTGCTCATGAGCTAACACACTAAATATATAATATATTCAACTAACCCTACATTGTAGTGATATGTTCGAACTCACAACATAAGTGCTCAGATACTGTTAAATAATGGTATTATGTGATAGCTTGTGATGTGCCAACTCAATAGAAAGGTAACTAAAATGACCAAATTTCCTAAAAACTTAACACCAATGGAACTAACACACTACATCTGGTAAAACAAAAAGGCTTGTGCTAAAAATGGATATTTAGCAGTTATTTCTTCAATTGTCATACACACACATAAATATACATAGAATACTGTGCAAATGATTTAGGCAGGTGTACAAAAAATGCTGCAACGTAAGAATACTTTAAGATATGGATGTGTTAATAGTTCTTTTTTTTTTTTTTTTTTGTCAATTAACATAATAAAGTGAATGAACTAAAGATAAATGTAAATCCCATCAATATTTGGTTCGACTACCCTTTGCCTTCCATCAGTTCTTCTTGGTACACTTATTTTTTGAGGAAATCAGCAGGGAGGTTGTTCCCGCCATCTTGGAGAACTAAGCACAGATCTTCTGTGGATGTAGGCTTGCTCCAATCCTTCTGTCTTTTCATGTAATCCCAGACAGACTGGATGATGATGAGATCAGAGCTCTGTGGGTGCCATATCATCCAGGACTCCTCCTCCAAAGGACGGTTACACCAAATATTGATGAAAAATAAACTGTTAATACTTATATTTATTAAAGCATTCTTACTTTGCAGCATCTTTTTCCACACCTTCCTAAAACTTCTATATGCTTGTGTGCTTAAAAAAATAGTTATTTCTACTTTTTGTAGAGTTATGCTGACTGATAAAAAGACTGGACGTTTTGGAGGATATGTACTAACAGTAATAAAAAGACTACAGAAATATTATCAACAAAATGGTCACTTTCACACTTGGGTATTTGGTCAGAATTTTTCTTCATTATCTGTAGGACCAAACCAGGTGAGGTACATACATAAAAGGTATAAAGATTAGTTATTCTTCCATACTTTTATCATTCCCCTGGTTTTGGCTTATATGTACTGGTGGAAAAACTTTAAGGATGGGTCAATGAATTTCCTAATGTAATTTGTACGCACTAGTGATATCAATGGATGTTAGTTGGCTACATAACACTGCTAAAAATTAGGCAGAATATTGCTAGATATGCTAACCCTGCCAAACCATTACAACAGTACTTCATCTGACATCTGCACAGCCAACTAAGTACACATTTTAGCCATATCCAAGACTTAAACCTGATCTGAATACCGTGAAACTGTTGCTTACTTACTTTTCACTTGGTCAGAAACTTGACGCACCACGGGTATCCCTTGTCACTGAGATGCCAACATCCAGAGTGCAGGAAGGTAATGAGTACACTGCAGCTTGTAAGCGATGGCACCTGCTACCTGTAGTGTCCTCCAGTAACTTACTATAATCCGGCTGCTTGACCAACCTAAGCAAAATGAACAGTGTAATACACATGGATATCCCAACAACTTCTGAGGCCTAGCTGATGGCATGTAGTGTTAACTTTCACTTATCACGCTGTTCCCTTTATTGTCGCCACCTCCCACCCCCTCCATCCAAAGGCACCTGAGCTGACTCTGGCTCTATTCCCTGAAGGCAAGCAGGGGCCTGTGCCTGTATAACCCCGGTGTTCTGAGCTGTTGCCAGACTGGAAAGAGGGAGGGGGGGAAAGAGTGTTTGTGTTATGATTTCACGCTCAGGGGTAAGCTGCTTTTAGACGCACACATCATGATGCTCATGTGACATGTCCTGCTGCGGGAAAATATCCAGGCTTTGTTCACTCTGGGATGCATTGGACGGCAGGTAGGATTCACCTGGACGTGACACTAATGTTCCTGCCATTGCCATTTGTTCGGCGCACTAAGCCCAATCTTTCTCAGTTTGCCTGTGGCAATGGCATTCTTGTCACAGTGTGACATTTGTTTAAACAAATCTGTTGCTGGGTCATGCGGTGCGAGAGAAGAAAGTCTTGCTGCTGCGAACATCATTGAATGCAAGCAAATATTAACCTTCATTTCTCACCGCTTGCACATAAGAGCTGTGTCTAACACTGTGAAAGTCTTTAATTCACTTTGCACACTTTTGCAAGGAGCACTTGAGTGAATGTGAGTTAACACTTCATTCATTGGTCTATGATGACTAGTGGTTTACACTAAGTGAATGCACTTGGTGGGTGTCATTGCTCTTTGGCTGGGGTGTGTTTGTTTTTCTTGTAATAGTGACATTCTCATTCTGACATTTCTGAACCGAACACCAAGGGGTTAATCTGAATCTCCAGAGATTTACCCAGAGTTTTCAGACTCACTCACCCGGCTTGCACACAAGCTCAATTCATTGGAGGAAACATCACATGGTCGGCATGTGTTGGCTATCCATACTGGATAAGTCTAGGGGCACGGGGGTTCCTTCCACACACTGGTACTACTGTTAGTGATGCTTTCTTTAGGCCCTGAACAGAGCCCTGTCAGGCACATTCTCATATGACGGCAATTACGAGAAGAAACACTAGTAAATAACCGTTCTGTCTGCATGGAGATGCAGCATCTTACACATATGGTTCTGTCAGGTTTTTGACTTACCTGATGAAGATGTGTTTGCCAGTGGAGAAGAAAATCCAATGACTGGCTTCTCTTTTGAAAAATTCTTCAGGTAAGTGTTCCTGCTCAGTTCCGTCGCCTTATCCAGATTATAGCATGCAAATTCAGTTTCATATAAACTTTTGGGCTTTGCGTCACGTGTAAAGTTCCGGTCTTTTGCCTAGTTAGGCAGTCTAGGCTGAAAAGCTGCTTGTTGATGCACTTATGTTCTAGCTGTCACCTGGTTCCTGGTGAGTGTGACTTTGCTTTCCAGTCTAGTGACGCGATCCTTCTCAGTCTCTGGGGGGAGCCCTTGCTGGGTCTGGAGTCATAACCCACATTCCTTCTGTTATAAATCAGTAGGCTGGACGTTTTTGGTGTCCCTTTTGATTGGCTATTACATTATTAGGGTTATGCCAGTGAGGGCGGGCTTTGCTGCGGCTCGGCCCTGCCAGTGATTAGTTATGCACAGTAGGTGCACTTTATTTTCCATTAACAGTCTCATTACTGCCTGCCTGGTAAAGGTGTTAATGGAGTAATGATTTGAGAGATGTTAAAACAAAGTGGGGTTTTTGCATTTTTGCACTTGTAGTCAGGGGGCAGGGTGTTCATCTTGGCAGTGATCAAAGTTGTCGTTTCTTGGATGGATTTAGGGTCAGTAGAGTGGAACTGGCATGTGTTTTAATCCCGTTTTACAAAGGTGTGTATAAAATATATACACACTCGCACAAAATTTTTATTTTGCTTTTTGTCTAAGTTTATCTAAGTCTAATTAAATTTTATATACTCTTCAGTCCAGTGTTAGAGGGGTTATGCAGAGCCTGATTCTTTACAGGGTTCATAGTTGTGAGCCAAAACCACATTTTATTTGTGTTGTTGACCCTTTTTTTTTTGCATCTGAGAATCAGTTACTGTCTTTCCTGTCAGTGGGCAATGTATATGCTAAGAGTATTTCATGTAAGTGCTGGGGGGGGGGGGGCAGTAAGGAAAGGGACTAGGCACATGTCTTCTGTGCATTTTAGAGTGAGTGGGTACTTGTTTTCCACTGGACTTTGCTCGCCTCTGTCTAGATAAGCGGATTGAAGAAAACAGAGCCCTATTGTTCCTGGAGGAGCAAAGCCGTCTTCAGACCTGCGGTGCTGAATATTAAAGTAATGACCCAAATCCCACTCCCCTCAGGGCTTCTGTTCTACCGTCCTGCCCAAAGTTTGGCCCTCCTGCTGTTGGTGGCACGTCAGAGCATGCCCATACCAAACAGTAGAAGGAGAAGCTACGCAGGTATCTCAAACTTTGTCCCTTGATTCAGAAGTTGTGCCCTCTTTAACCCTTTTAATACTTACTATTGCCTTTTTTTGCAATACAGATTGACAAATCTCTGTCCCACGTAGTTTTTTTTTTTTTTTTTTTTTTTTAACCACTTTTGGGTTCTTGAATTAAAAAAATAACAAATCTTTAGATTTCAAAGACCCTCCCTGCTGAGTGTATAATTTGAAGTAGCCACATGATGTCCTCTCCTGCCAAGGCCTCAGGAGTCCACCCCCAATCCTGGATAGTTATCAATGTGGAAATCGAGAGAGGCTCCTTAAGGAGATTCTACTTTTGTCATTCTATGTTACTTATTTTTTTATTTTTATGGTCACTAAATTCATGATTTAAAGAGGCAAAAAGAACACGTGGCTCAGCACAAACACTACTTGTTGCTTATTCCCTTGCTTAAAGACATATAGTAGTAGCTTTGCTTCTACTATAGAAATGTTTCTGGGAATTACCTTGGAGCATGACCTTGAGAAGAATTTGGGGTTTTCTATTTGTGTCCTTTCGGTTCACTGTAAAAAAAAAAAAAACAAAACAAAAAAAAACACAATAAATGCAGAAGTCATAGTTAAAATATCTGATGCCCTTATGTTTAATAATTCTGATTTCCAGCTCCTCCTTTCTATAAAATGACCACAAAGTTCTCGGATTGCTCTTGGTAGTCTTAGGCACTCCCCTCCTGCTGTCCGCCTGTCCATCCAAGATCAGGGGGAGTGTCTTAAAATACTAGAGCACAGTGCACATAAGTAGTCTGAGAAGCTGTCAGGCTTGTTAAATGATATGAAGGAGGAGCTGGGAATTGGGGAAGCTGCTCCAGAAATATTAAAAGGAGGACACCAGGTATTTTTTTTTTCTTTTTATCATACATTTATTATGATTTTGCTTTATTCTCTGAATGATGGGTGACATTATATATCTGACATATTTTTTTCTGCATTAGGATAGATATATACATCGTAATGATTTTGTGTGTTACTGAGATCATGGCAGGAGCAGGGCTGTATATTGGTAGTGGTAGCTTCCAAGTTTGACAGAAAGAAGAAGCTCGCTCTCTGTGGCCCTAGCCACTCTGTTATGCACTTGTGGGCGTGCTTTACTATGGAAGTGAGGTTTCTAACAAAGGCCTCAAGGTCTGCCAGTAATGTGGATCCCAGTAACTGGCCTGTCAGTATTACACTGACAGGCTACAATAAATTGAAATAAGGGACAAATAAAAACTAAAGTTTGTCAAAAGTCTACTGCGCAAAAAATTGTAACAGTCCAGGGTTTAAAGGTAACTTATAACACATAGCATGAAGAAAACATTTATTTATGTTTCTTGCTTTATATAGCACCAACATATTCCACAGTGCTTTTACAGCCATTGTCACTCACTGTTCCATATAGGAAACTGGAGCACCCGGAGGAAACCCATGCAAACACGGGGAGAACATACAAACTGTCTGTTCTTTTCCCACGCTCAAATGTAGTATAAAATTTATTCAATTTCTCGCCCAAAAAAAAAAAAAAAAAAAATTAGAATAGAACTCATCCTGGAAAGACTTTGGAAACCCTTATATGACTATGACAGAAAAAAAAAAAAAAAAAAATAAATGGTTTTATAATATGGCAGAACAATTTTTTTTTTTTCCCTTTGTCACCCATAGCAACAAATCACAGCACAACTTTCATTTTTTTAGGAGCAGAATATAAAGTGAAAGCTGCACTGCGATAGGTTGCTATGGGCAATTAAGACTGTTTGTTTATTTTTGGACAGTTTTAATCCACCCTAATGTTTTTATAGGGAAAAAGTACTAAAATGTAAATATATTAATATTTCTTTATTCGTACTAATCCTATGAAATCCTAAAGTTAGCTTGGTATTTTCACTGCATTTTAAACAGCAGATAAAATGTAAAAAAATAAATAAATGGTGGACTTTTTTTTTTTTTCCATCAGATGTTATTACAGTTATAGTGCTACTCAACACCAAAGGGGAAAAAAAAAAGTTTGAGCTCTTGGAATGTGAGAGTGAAAAAAAAATTCAGTTTGTTCAAGGGGTTGTGCAGGATTACAGAATATGTTTGATTACTGTTTCTCAGGAAGTGACATCATGGCCATCGGTGACATGGTCATGCTGCAGCTCACTTCCATTCATTCATTTTAATGGGACTGAGCTGTATCATTGTCATGTGACCAACAGACTTGAGGTCACTTCCGGGGAAGAAGAAAGCCGTCATGTTTTCTAATCTTGCACAACTCCTGTCAGCAGGATCACCTGTAGTAAACGTTGGTCCATTTAATTTGAGTCAGTCAGTGGCAGGAGACTCCAAGCTGTTGGAAATCTCGATCCTGTGCAGTGCATTTGAATCCAAGAGCATCTGCAGAATAGTCCTGGTATTCGGTGGCATCATGGGCTTCTGTAGTGCACATACATGTATGGGGATTCATATGCACTGTGCAGGAGTGTGATTTCCCAGCAGGATTGAGTCTGTGACACTGTCAGAATCAAATCTGTGGCAGGTAGAGAGCCAGAACATTTGCAAGGAAAGCTATTCCTAATTGAGCTCTTTTTGTATGTTTCTAAAACGTTTTGATCCCTGTGCAAGGGAGCAGCAGATGCCCATAACAAAGGTGCCATTTTGATGTGTGAAGTGCTCTACAATGCTGTGTGTTTATTTTAATGTTGGTGCTCCTGCTGACAGTTTTGCCTTTAATTGACAAACTGATCTAGTTGTTAAAGGGGTTTTCCAGGCATTTTTTTTTTGTTTTTATATTGACTACTTATCCTTAAAGAGGACCTTTCACCACCTCCAACCAGTCAAATTCTTTACATCAATTGATAGGGGCTGCTCCACTGATTCTGGCACAGTTAGATTTTTTTTCTCTAGCCCCCAACATTCCCGAGCAATCAATGCTGTTAGTTTTGGTGCCTGATATGCTATTTAGTCTCTGTACTGTCAGGAGGGAGGTGTCAGGCAGGAGCAGACAAGGGGTGTGATTCTGATCTGTGACACTGGCTGCCTCTGATTGGAGTTCTGAATCACACCCCTGCCTGACACTGCCCTTCTGACATTACAGAGCTGAAATAGCACATCAGGCATCAAAACTACCTTTCCCAGTTAACAGTGAGGACTAAAAAAAAAAATTCCAACTGTGCTGGAAACAGTGGAACAGTACCTATTAATAGATGCTTAAGAACCTGAATTGGTGGAGGTGGTGAAAGGTCCTCTTTAAGTCCGTCAGTAGTAGACTCTTGGGGTTCAGCACCCACACCATTCAGCTGTTTATGGAAACAGTGCACAAAGCTAGAAGCAGAAGGCTTTGTATACTTTGTAGTGGCTGTGCTGGAATGCTGCAGCTGAGCTCCCATTCACTTACATTTACACGCATGTCTGATAGATATTGATGGAATGCTGCAGGTGGGCCCAACAGCGATCGGACATTTATCCCCGCCCTGTGGATAGGAGATAAGTGTCTATAAGGGCACAGCCCATTCAAAGGGTTTTCTGGGTTTATGACATTGAAGGGCTATCCTTTAGCTGTCCATTTTAGATTGGTGCAGGTCTGACTTTTGGCACTTCACTCAGTTAGCTGTTTAGAGGGGCGATGATGCTTGAGTTAGCTCTGTTGGCTCTTCTTTGCTTATTCTGGCCATACACCTGTACCCAGCTTTCTCCTCTTTAATACTCTATGCAGCCACTACCAGGTAGACTGTGTGCAGGTATCTGGGTCGATGTAGCAGTGTGCTTCAGTCCCTTTATACAGTTGATTTGTAAGGGTTCTGATTATAGGTAATCAGTGTTGTAAACCCTAAAACACTCTTTAGAATATTGGCTTGTGAATTTCTAGGTTGTCTCAGAAAGGAATATGCAAATAAGGTCTCCTTGATGGAAAAACAGAACACTTTTGTAACAAGCCATTGTTCTATGAATAGCTTACCTTCCAAAACATGCAGTTTGCCTTTAAGGAGAACTTATTTGCATCTTTTTCCCAGAATTCCTAGTAGAGCATGTGTGGTCTGTAAGACACTGTACACTGCAGGGTGACCTGCAAGGGCAACATCTCCCTAAGTAGACATGGTACACCTTCTGATACATGTTTATTCTGTGTAAAACTACCTACACTGACTTCATAAGACACAGCTTCTTGCCATTCGTTCATTAATTTATGGAGTAATACTGATAGCTCTGATGTGTATAAGGTTAGAAAAATTTCTTATCTTCCAAAAATAGTGATGCTCTTGTAAAGGGCAGTGTTTGGAGCCTGTCGGGTCCAAATTATGCACAAAACAAGTAGCAGTGCTATATAGTGTACGGCATAAACAAACCTTTCTTGCTCAAGTCATGGCAGGAATGCAGATATATTCATCCTTTTATCTTAATACATATAAGGTGTAGGGCTCTGGTTCTCCTTTTCAGATGCTGCCTCTTTTACCATTGATTGACAATATGGAGCCTCTGTTTGCATTACTGTTCTATTAAGCCAGATTTTGACCCTGCATCTTTCATTTTACGCCTGTTGCTTGCACCCTACTGTTGGTAATACTGTGCAGGCTCCAGCCCTGACATGAACAATGGAGGAACAGTGTAACAGCCAGAGGCTTCACATCAGTCAGGGCTCAAAGGGGCAGCAAGTGAAGAGAAAAGTTGGAGCCCTTATGGGCTTGGGCCTGCCCGAATACATTTGAGCTTCATTTGCATTAACATAAAAGATGGATATTTGGCATGTTCATGCCACAGAGAGCCTTTTACTTGGCACTGGGTTTCTTGTGGGTGTTCATCATAGGATGTAAGTGCATTACTTTTATAATGACAGCGCCAAGTGGATTTAATTGACTAATCTACGCTAATCTAATGACTGACTGTCTCCATAATTTGGTCTTTTCAGAAGCCAAACACAGTAAAATGATCTCCTCTGTCCTTTACACACACAGCTAAAATAAATGGATCATGGGCTTGATGCTGTCTGGTATTTAACTCTTACTTGTCTGGGTGCGATACTGTACTTTTAAGCCGAGACCATTCAATTATTTAGTGTTTTGTCTTTTGTGCGTCTTGTTATAGGCCAAGCAATGAACAGGTGAGTAGGTCCGCCATAAACAATGTCCAGACTGAGTTCCTGACCCTGTGTTCTCCCCCTCCTGCCGACCACTTCACACAGCTACCGACACACACTTCTAGTCTTTTTTTCTTTCTTGTTTTTTTTTCCATAAACAGCTCTTTTGGCTCCAGATCAAAAATACCCCACTAATGAGTGCTGGGTGCAATCCAGAGATTTTACTCCTGTTCTGACTGGATCTTGAAGCTTTGGTCAGAAAGTAGGCTAAAAGTAAGAATGAATGGTGAAATAATGGCAGTGAGGTAGAGGGATGGTAAGGCTGTGGTTTGTTCTTTGGCAGAAAAAAACATTCTAGATACTTACTATTTATTTCCTGAACTAAATGTTTCCTCCTTTGAGAAAGGCTTAACCTCATTTTACTGGGAACTTTTGCTTACAAGCCTTATTTAAAGGGAACCTCTCAGCTTTCCCACTATTTCTGTTTTTAGTATTGATTTGTATTCCCCTTTTAAACATCAGTCATACAGCTTTTCACAGAACTATTCTATATCCTCCTAGACATGTATAAATAATTAGACAACTGGATGTTTACTATGTCCACTTGTCAAAAGGGTGTGTCACTATGCAGCCGGGCATTGTACGTACTGATTGGATAGTATGAGAGCACAGGGGCACCCCCCCCAAGTGGTAACACCCAGGAGGAATAACAGGAACGGCACAATGCAGAGAATATAGAATTTATTGGATTTCTTAAGATAGACTTGTCAGGGGAGCTGCTGCTCTTTAACAGGGAATTTTAGCAACCTGGTTTTAGGTAGACTGATCATTGTACTGTACTGTCAGAATCTCCCATTATCGCTACATGTCTGACTAATGTATGATTCTTTCTTGTCTAGGATATATCCAAAGACGCAATGTCCATTTTTGTGTAGGGTGTATACAACTTAAAGTTAAGAAATAATTCAAGTCTTATCACAACTACAATTTTACTTTGTGTTGGAAACAGTTGCAATGATCTTGTGACAATGAGGAAAGCAAGGGCAAAAGCAAATGTAAGGAAATACCAGTATCAACCAGTAAGATAACTGATCTTATCTTAATATATAATATATATAATAGAATGACTGGTGTGGAGGGCAAGGTAGGGGAGATGGGCAGCCATCATGTCATCATTTTAAGTGGAAACATTGAAAAGTCATGATGAATCATGAAGGTTATAAGTGATGTACTGTAGTCAAGAACACAGAGTTTTTTTTTTTTTTTCGTTTTTTTTAGGTTTTTTTTTAGGCTAAAATCAGTAATAGGTTCTGCAGAAGGGAGAAGTATATTTTCATTATCTATGAAACCACTCTTGGCTTTGGATTAAAAAAACAAAACAAAAAACTGCAGCTTTACTACAACATGTGCCCTCAGCCCAATGGCATTTACAGTAAACTTTAAATGATCATATGCAATTAAAAAAAAAAAAAAAAAATCACCGCTTTAAAAAATAGTCAATAGGCAAGACATTTCTTCTCAGCAAGTATCACACATTGGTATTTATTACTCAATATGTTGAAGGAGTCTTCTGTTAGATGTTTTACTTTACTTATCTAGCATTATGAAATACATTTTCTGTAAACTGCTTTAAGTGGATTGACCAATTCATGTAGAAAAGGAGCGCCAGTCATACGAGCATCTGCGTTGAAAATATTCTAAGCTACTGTGGACAAGCGACTTTGAGTCTTAAATGTTGCCAGAGTTTCTGCAGCCTTCAACATTATTAGTAACCAAGCAGCAGGCAAGGCGCTGAGGGACATGCAGGTCTTGATTGTCTACCTAAATCTGTACAGGTGACAAGTATTAGTTCTCAGCTGTATGGTGTGTGCGTGTGTATTATACAGTCATATGAAAAAGTTTGGGCACCCCTACTAATCTTAATCATTTTTAGTTCTAAATATTTGGGTGTTTGCAACAGCCATTTCAATTTGATATATCTAATAACTGATGGACACAGTAATATTTCAGGATTGAAATGAGGTTTATTGTACTAACAGAAAATGTGCAATATGCATTAAACCAAAATTTGACCGGTGCAAAAATTTGGGTACCCTTATCATTTTATTGATTTGAATACTCCTAACTACTTTTTATTGACTTACTGAAGCACAAAATTGGTTTTGTAACCTCACTGAGCTTTGAACTTCATAGCCAGGTGTATCCAATCATGAGAAAGGTTAAGGTGGCCAATTGCAAGTTGTTCTCCTATTTGAATCTCCTCTGAAGAGTGGCAATATGGGCTCCTCAAAACAACTCTCAAATGATCTGAAAACAAAGATTGTTCAACATAGTTGTTCAGGGGAAGGATACAAAAAGTTGTCTCAGAGATTTAACCTGTCAGTTTCCACTGTGAGGAACATAGTAAGGAAATGGAAGACCACAGGGACAGTTCTTGTTAAGCCCAGAAGTGGCAGGCCAAGAAAAATATCAGAAAGGCAGAGAAGAAGAATGGTGAGAACAGTCAAGGACAATCCACAGACCACCTCCAAAGAGCTGCAGCATCATCTTGCTGCAGATGGTGTCACTGTGCATCGGTCAACAATACAGAACACTTTGCACAAGGAGAAGCTGTATGGGAGAGTGATGCGAAAGAAGCCATTTCTGAAAGCACGCCACAAACCGAGTCGCCTGAGGTATGCAAAAGCACATTTGGACAAGCCAGATTGAAAGAAAGATTGAGTTGTTTGGTCATACAAAAAGGCGTTATGCATGGCGTCAAAAAATACAGCATTCCAAGAAAAACACTTGCTACCCACTGTAAAATTTGGTGGAGGTTCCATCATGCTTTGGGGCTGTGTGGCCAATGCCGGCACCGGGAATCTTGTTAAAGTTGAGGGTCGCATGGATTCAACTCAGTATCAGCAGATTCTTGAGAATAATGTACAAGAATCAGTGCCGAATTTGAAGTTACGCCGGGGATGGATATTTCAGCAAGACAATGATCCAAAACACAGCTCCAAATCTACTCAGGCATTCATGCAGAGGAACAATTACAATGTTCTGGAATGGCCATCCCAGTCCCCAGACCTGAATATCATTGAACATCTGTGGGATAATTTGAGCGGGCTGTCCATGCTCGGCGACCATTAAACTTAACTGAACTGGAATTGTTTTGTAAAGAGGAATGGTCAAAAATACCTTCATCCAGGATCCAGGAACTGATTAAAAGCTACAGGAAGCGACTAGAGGCTGTTATTTTTGCAAAAGGAGGCTCTACTAAATATTAATGTCACTTTTCTGTTGAGGTGCCCATACTTTTGCACCGGTCAAATTTTGGTTTAATGCATATTGCACATTTTCTGTTAGTACAATAAACCTCATTTCAATCCTGAAATATTACTGTGTCCATCAGTTATTAGATATATCAAATTGAAATGGCTGTTGCAAACACCCAAATATTTAGAACTAAAAATTATTAAGATTAATAGGGGTGCCCAAACTTTTTCATATGACTGTATATGTATGTATATGCTGTGTGTATATTTATTGTATATTATTCATACTACAAGTTAGGCCACGGACAGAGCCTGTCCTTAGAGCCTGAGTCATTCTAAAGACTTCACTAAGAAACTCATATTTTTGATAACTTCCAGTATTGCAGTAAAGTGCCCACTAACCAGAGGAAAGGGAAACAGACATTAGCAAGTGGCAAAGAGTGGCCTTTGTAGTATGGTATGGTCATGGTACATCTGTTCAAGCTGTCTAGTACTATATGATCATCTTCAGAATGCCCATGGTCTTCAGTGAAGCAAATTAGTACTGTATGTAAAAGACTCTAGGACTTCACTATCTGAAAAGACTTCTAGCTTTATAATTTGTGTAGATTGACAGTAGACACTTGGTGGGAGTAATGCTGCAAATTGTAGTCAGAGTGTGCCTTTTACCTCCCCAGTTGCTGCGACATTCACTGCAGGTTTGCTGCTCTCTTTTCATTGTTCCCTGCCTCGTTTTTGTAAGGCCTGTGGATGAGACTTAGTTAACTCTCATCTACTTTGCTATAACTGTACAATGCAGCAGATAAGCTTCTGACAAGTCCTCTGCATGTACAGTGGGTACGGAAAGTATTCAGACTCCTTTAAATTTTTCACTTTGTTTCATTGCAGCCATTTGCTAAAAGCAAAAAAGTTCATTTTATTTCTCATTAATGTACACTCAGCACCCCATCTTGACAGAAAAAAACAGAAATGTAGATATTTTTTGCAAGTTTATTAAAAAAGAAAAACTGAAATATCACATGGTCATAAGTATTCAGACCCTTTGCTCAGTATTGAGTAGAAGCCCCTTCCTTTTGAGCTAGTACAGCCATGACTCTTCTTGGGAATGATGCAACAAGTTTTTCACATCTGGATTTGGGGATCCTCTGCCATTCTTCATTGCAGATCCTCTCCAGTTCCATCAGCTTGGATGGTGAATGTTGGTGGACAGCCATTTTCAGGTCTCTCCAGAGATGCTCAATTGGGTTGAGGTCAGGGCTTTGGCTGGGCCAGTCAAGAATGGTCACAGGGTTGTTCCGAAGCCACTCCTTTGTTATTTTAGCTGTGTGCTTAGGGTCATTGTCTTGTTGGAAGGTAAACCTTCAGCCCAGTCTGAGGTCCAGAGCACTCTGGAAGAGGTTTTCTTCCAGGATATCTCTGTACTTGGCCGCATTCATCTTTCCTTCAATTGCAACCAGTCGTCCTGTCCCTGCAGCTGAAAAACACCCCCATAGTATGATGCTGCCACCACCATGTTTCACTGTTGGGATTGTATTGGGCAGGTGATGAGCAGCGCCTGGTTTTCTCCACACATACTGCTTAGAATTAACGCCAAAAAGTTCAAGCTTCGTCTCATCAGACCAGAGAATCTTATTTCTCATAGTCTGGGAGTCCTTCATGTGTTTTTTGGCAAACTCTATGCGGGCTTTCACATGTCTTGCACTGAGGAGAGGTTTCCTTCAGGCCACTCTGCCATAAAGCCCTGACTGGTGGAGGGCTGCAGTGATAGTTGACTTTGTGGAACTTTCTCCCATCTCCCTACTGAATCTCTGGAGTTCAGCCACAGTGATCTTAGGGTTCTTCTTTACCTCCCTCACCATGGCTCTTCTCCCATGATTGCTCAGTTTGGCTGGACGGCCAGATCTAGGAAGAGTTCTGGTCATCCCAAACTTCTTCCATTTAAGTATTATGGACGCCACTGTGCTCTTAGGAACCTTGAGTGCTGCAGAAATTCTTTTGTAACCTTGGCCAGATCTGTGCCTTGCCACAATTCTGTCTCTGAGCTCCTTGGGCAGTTCCTTTGACCTCATGATTCTCATTTGCTCTGACATGCACTGTGAGCTGTGAGGTCTTATATAGACAGGTGTGTGCCTTTCCTAATCAAGTCCAATCAGTTTAATTAAACACAGCTGGACTCCAATGAAGGAGTAGAACCATCTCAAGGAGGATCAGAAGGAAATGGACAGCCTGTGAGTTAAATATGAGTGTCACAGCAAAGGGTCTGAATACTTATGACCATGTGATATTTCAGTTTTTCTTTTTTAATAAATTTGCAAAAATATCTACATTTGTTTTTTGTTCTGTCAAGATGGGGTGCTGAGTGTACATTAATGAGAAATAAAATGAACTTTTTTGCTTTTAGCAAATGGCTGCAATGAAACAAAGAGTGAAAAATTTAAAGGGTTCTGAATACTTTCCGTACCCACTGTATATTCCTGGTGAACATACTCTCTAAGGAGTTTTTCGGTTAGTAAAGATTTCTCAAAAACTGCTAAAAAAAAAAAAAATATATATATATATATATATATATAATATATATAAGAAATGTGTAATTCTCACATTACAAATCCACCACAGCTTCTGTTCATTGCTGTCTATTTCCTGGTCCCTCTACACACAAAAAAAGGCCATGCTGAGGCAAGTCAATGCTGTGGTCAGTGTTTGGCTAAGTAGTCATTTTCTGCGTGTTGAGGTAGAGTAGGAGGTAGAGATCAGCAGGGACCTGGGCAGTATTATAATGGCATTGATGAGGTGATTTCTTGTACCCACCAGGAAACCACTTTTAATTTGTATGTCTTACCATGTGCATTGACATTTATGACCCACTACATGAGTGCTGCTGAGCTGTAGTTGCCTCCTCTGCGTAGAAGAGTAAGTGCTTCTGCGGGTGATAGTGTTAGATTAATTCTCTTATAACCTCCTTCAGTTCGGCCTGCATTTGAAGAGGGCGGCACAGCACCTGCTGGGAGAAAGCATGAGTTTGTCCGCTCGGAGACTGGAAACTGGCGGAGTCTGAGAGAGGAGTTAAATGGTGAGGAAGAGGAAGGTGGAGGAGTTTGGAGAACTGCAGCTCCCAGACGAGATGGGGAAAGATGGCGCTCTCATAGTCCAGGTGAGTACTATAATAATAGTATTTAAGTAAACTGTGACAGACCAATATTTTAAAATAAAGATCCTATTAAGACTGAAAGCCATGGCGCATTATAATGGACCTGGTAGTTTTATAGACTTAATCACTGCAGAATTTAGAAGGATCAAACTACTACACATTGCAGGCAGTGTGAGCCCCTGGACTTCGCTTCATTAGACCAGACATACAGTCAGGACAGATTACTGTGCACTACTAAGAGCCTCCTAAATAGACAGCCAAGTGGATTCTTGGTCTAAGCTCCTTTGAAGTCATTATTGCCTTCTTTGTGGCTTATTGCACAATTCCATTTTATTGTGTTGCTTCCACTTTTTCATAAGCACTTATGGTGTACCCTATTCCTAATTCCTTAATGTATGCATTTGTGTGTAGCATCCACAACCCTGGAATGCTCCTCAATAATAAGTTTTTATTATGACAGTGCCAGAGTGGAGAGTCATTGCTAACAGAACCTCTCATTCTGGCAGGTTCAGCCTGTCTATGTATTGCATTTTTTAATTTAATTTTATTTTTTTGAAATCATAACTTTCAGTGATTTTTTTTTTTTTTTTTTTTTTGTGTAGGGAAAAGATCAGTAAACCTTTTTCTGATATCCTTTTATTAAAGGAGCTTGGATTTTGTAATGAGAAAGCTGTCTGTGAAGTTTCATTTTAGTAACACTACGGCTGCAGTTACTGTATGTGTTTGTGTGTATATGTATTATTTTTATTATATAATTATTATATTACATTTTTGTAATTATTTCATTTATATATTTTCATGTGACAACACTGAAGATATGACACTTTGATACAATGTAAAGTATTCAGTGTACAGCTTGTATAGCAGTGTAAATTTGTAGTGCCATCAGAATCACGCAACACACAGCCATTAATGTCTAAACCCCTGGCAGCAAAAGTGAATACACCCCTAAGTGAAAATGAACAAGTTGTGCCCAATTAGCCATTTTCCCTACCCGGTGTCATGTGACTTTTTAGTGTTACAAGGCCTCAGGTGTGAATGGGAAGCAGATGTCTTAAATTTGGTGTTATCGCTCTCGCACTCTTACTGGTCACTGGAAGTTGAACATGGCACCTCATGGCAAAGAACTCTCTGAGGATCTGTAAAAAAAGAATTGTTGCTCTACATAAAGATGGCCTATGCTATAAGAAGATTGCCAACGCCCTGAAACTGAGCTGCACCACGGTGGGCAAGACCTTACAACGGTTTAACAAGACAGATTCCACTTTGAACAGGTCTTGTCATGGTCAATCAAAGAAGTTGAGTGCCTGTGTTTAGCATCATATCCAGAGGTTGTCTTTGCAAAATAGATGTAGGAGTGGTGCTAGCATTGTTGCAGAAGTTAAAGGGGGTGGGGGGGTCAGCCTGTCAGTACTCATACATCACACACTGCATCATATTAATCTGCATGGCTGTCGCCCCACGAGGAAGCCTCTTCTAAAGATGATGCTCAAGAAAGCTCGCAAACACTTTGCTGAAAACAAGCGGACTAAGGACATGGATTACTGGAACCATGTCCTATGGTCTGATGAGACCAAAATAAACTTATTTGGTTCAGATGGTGTCAGTCGTGTATGGCGGCAACCAAGTGAGGAGTACCAAGACAAGTGTGTCTTGCATATAGTCATGCATGGTGGTGGGAGTGTCATGGTTTGGGTCTACATGACTGCTGCCGGCTCTGGGGAGCTACAGTTCATTGAGGGAACCATGAATGCCAACATGTACTGTGACATACTGATGTGACCCCTCCCTTCAGAAACTGGGCCACAGGGCAGTTTTCCAAGATGATAATGACCCCAAATACACCTCCATGACGACCATTGCCTTGCTAAAGAAACTGAGGATAAAGATGCTGGGCTGGCCAAGCATGTCTCCAGACCTAAACCCTATTGAGCATCTGTGGAGCATCCTCAAACAGAAGGTGGAGGAGCGCAAAATCTCTAACATCCACCAGCTCAGTGATGATGTCATGGAGGAGTGGAAGAGGATTCCATTGGTAACCTGTGACGCTGCATGCCCAAGAGGGTTAAGGCTGGAAAATAATGGTGGCCACCCAAAATATTGACACTTGGGGCACAATTTATCCAATTTCACACTTACATAAGGGTGCACTCTCTTTTGTTGCCAGGGGTTTAGACATTAATGGCTGTGTGTTGATCTTGATGGCACACCAAATTTACACTGTTATACAAGCTGTACACTGACTACTTTACATTGTATCAAAGTGTCATATCTTCTGAAATAATTACAAAGCTAGTGAGGGGTGTACTCACTTTTGTGAGATACTGTATGTGTATGGATTAAAAACTGGGTGACTTGGGACACTAAAACCTCATTCCATAAGGACATGTGGCTGGTTTAGTGTCCCAAATCAACAGGATTTCTTTAAAAGGGTTGTAGCAAGATATGAAGTTTCTGATAGATTAGGGGAAACTTCATGATCAGGGGGAAGGACCACTGCAAACCCCATCATTCCCGAGGACAGTTCTTCCATCCTGATGGAGCTTCAGGCCGAGCCTGCTCCCTGACACGCTATTCGTTCTCTGTTGGAGTTTTGGAGATAGCTTGTTGGTCCCCCATGATCATAAAGTTATCCTCTATCCTATTGATAAGGGGTAACTTTATACCCTTAATAAATTGCACAGTAGGGATAATAGAGGCAAGTGTCTCTGCACATACACAACTGCAGCCATACTCCACAGTTTGTTTTTTTTGAAAGTTTCTAAATGCAAGCTTTGTTTCCCCGAACAAACCAATCACAGCACGATATTTATTTCTTATAGAACTCTTAGAAAATGAAAGCTGCAACCGAGTCCGTTTCTTTTTGACACTTTCATTAGTCAGATTACTCATTAGAATAGCCCACACCCTGCTATAAAGTCTATTAGTAAAATCTTTATTAACCTTTCCTGTGCACAATTATTAAAAAAAACAATAAACATTTTACATGGTCAACATTACTTGTTACATGGCTGGCTGGAGCCCAGCTGAATCCATATTGATAAATTAGTTTCATCATGACTAAGTATTCATGATTTTCTTTCTTCATGAGTGCCTATAGATGATAGATGGTATGCTTAGAAATGTTTATGTGCGGCAGCACCCAGCAATCCCAGTCACCGCTGTACTCGCAGTACCACAGTAATTGCTGAGAAGATGGACGCTAGAAGGCTTTATTTCTCCTGTAGCTGAGGTTAATGGGGTATCTAGGTCCATTACAGGGGAAATCGGCAAAAAAGAAAATATAATAGTATACTTTATTTGGCTGTCACGTTTTGGTTTGCTAAAAAAAAAAGTTACATTTTCCAAAAAATTTCAAAATTTGTAATTTATTTTTCTTTTAATGTCGTCATAACAGCCAAATTAGTTAACTAGGATTTAATATACGTGTGCTTTATGTTGGCATCATGTTTTAACCCCTTTGAGATGTGGTCAATGTTGGACTCATATTTATTTATTTTTTTTTGTAGTTTACTATCTGTAACTACATAGCCTTTATGAAGGCTTGTTTTTTTGAGTTTGCGTTGAATTTCTAGATGCCATTGTTTTGGATTACACTTAATGTTCAGGTTTTACTACTGTGTAAAAGTTTTTGAGTTTTGTTATAGCATTCGCTCCGTGGTAATGACATTATCGATACTAAATGTATACAGTTTTGGTTACTTTTTTTTTTTCTTCTAACTACTTTTCCAAAATAAAAACCTATTTTCAATAAGAGACAAAAAATTGCAAGGGGACACCATACTTTGACAACTATCCCTTTTTTTATTATTTATTTATTTTTTTAAATTTTGGTTCATGAAGATGTGCGAGGACTTAATTTTTGTGTCGTGGGCTGTATTTTATTTTTTGTAATTGGTACGAATATGGGCATTTCGATCACTTTTGTGAGAGTCAAGGTGATCAAGCTTGAACATGTGATTACTTGTACAGTATACTGCAGTATTTCTTAAGGTGAATAGTGTTTTTTTGGGGGGGGGGGGTTTTGGTTTTTTTTTTTGTTTTGTTTTTTTTAAATAATTTATAGAGATCCAATGTGACTGCTGTATTTCCCATCGGCAGTGAATTTAGCTACTGTTTAGATGGGATACATTGCAGTCACATTGGATCTTCATGATGACTAGAGCATGCATATGTAGAGGTTAATGGTGGGTGACTGTTATTAGGTTAAATTTTCCTTCTTTATTTGTATATCCCCCGGGCCTCTCAAGAAAGCTTTAATTGTAGTAAAAAGCATGATGGTCAGTTGGTCATGCCTAATGCGTATGGTGTGGGGGGGACAGGCGAAGACTTTGAGGTGAAGGACAATGACTTGTTTGTATCAGAAAAGGTACAAGAATATATGTGTGGCTTGTGTCTGGACGTAGGGGTTATTTTGTGGTGAAGTGTGTGATTATAAGAATGTGCATTTAGCCAGAGGTCACACACATGCTAGAACATCGGGAAACCACACTTGACCGTTCATGAAAGCGACATTTATTTGGATTTCGCCCCTTTCTAATCATAAATTTATTATATGTACAGCTTCCTCTAGGCGTCTTTTATGTCTTTTTTTTAGAGAGTCTCCCTTCTAAACCATGTCTAGTTTTTTTTGTTTGATTTCCTTACAGATTAACAGCAGCAAAGCAGAATGTTTAAACCATCGTGAAAATTGTTGGCGGGTCACTTTGTCTGTACATTGAGAGCTTTAGCCCTATTGAATGCAGTAGGGTTGTTCCAAGGGCATATGCCTTGTAAATCTGTTGCAAATCCACCACAGTTTCACCGCAGAAAAGAGAGGACTGCCTTAGATTCCTCGCGTTGAAATACACGTCAGATTTTATCGTGATGTGTGAACATAGCCCTAAATGGAGATTCCGTAACATGCCGATATTTCGTTGTTTTTAAGACTAGATGGAAGTAATAAATAATATAAAGGGATTGTCCGATTTATTTTTGATCATGTAATAGGGCTGCTGATGGGGCCCATAATGATCTTCCTTTTCACAGGAGTTGCATGCCATTTGTGAAGAGGTCACTGCCGAGGCCTGTGATTGGCTACAGTGGTCACCTAGCACAAACCAGATGTCACTGCTGACATTATCTGGGGGCCTGTATACAGAAGAAAAGACTGTACCATTTATTTTTAGATTTTTTTTTAAACGTTATTGGCTCCACTAGCAGCACTTACTACATCATAAAAAAAATAAGTCGGGAATACCTTTTTAACTTCTTCCCACTCTGCTCCGTAGTACTACTACATCTTTCCCCCTAAAAGCAATATTCAGAAAGTTTTTCATACCAGAAAATGGTACTAATAATAACTACATTTTGCCCTGGAAAAAAAAAAAAAAAAAGCTCTCCGCCAACAAAAATAAAAGTTATGGTTGTCAGAATACAGTAAACCATAGCAAATGATTTATTTAGCAAAGTATCGTTTTATTTTACAAAAGGAGTAAAACATAATAAAACCAATATATAAATATGGTATTTCCATAATCGCAATGGCCATGTTGCCATCTCTCTTTTAATGCAGACTGAACACCCTAAAAACAAAACACAAATTATGACAGAATTGTACATTTTTATTCATGCCCCCATCCCACCCAAAATTGCATTAAAAAAATGCTGGGTGGTCTTCACAAAGATGATGGCCAGTATGGAAAACTGAAAACTCGTCCCAGAAAATGTGTTCTGGGTAAGGGAGTGGACTTCTCAAACAGGTGGTCTTTTGGAAAGGTTTCACTGTATGTATCCCAAAATGGTGCTAACTACAAGTACAAGCCCTCATATGGCTAGGTCGACAGAAAAATAAAGAAGTTATGAAATTTGGAAGGTGGCGATAAAAAAAAATGTGAAATAAGAACATTAACTAGCAAATTAACTTGCATCCTTAAAGGGTTAATAAAACCAATTACATGTAAAATGTTTGATCAGATGATGTAATCTTCCTGTGCCTTGTTCTTTATTGAAATCTGGTCTTACCCTCTTGGGGGGGGGTTTAGTCACTTTAAAATAGCCATATTATAGTGCAGGTTTCCTTTTTACATTTTCAAGTGGAGTATTAAAAAATTCTATACATCAGGTACCTTTGCGCTAATGTTTACCGTCTATGTAGTGTTGACTTTTTGGCTACCTTTCTACTCTATTTTGGACTGTCTATGATCAGTCAGTGTTGCTTAGGTAAGATTCACTCCATATTTGTGCTCTGCTTTTAGCAAACGTAATAGGAAATGTTCCCAACATATATAATATTGTGCAAAAGTTTTAGGCATGTATAGGGGGGAAAAGCCCTCCCCAATTCAAAGTGCGTTAAAAAAAAAATAGAAGTGTTAATAGTTTATTTCTGTCAATTAACAAAATAAAGTGATTGAACAGAAGAGAAATCTAAACCACATCAATATTTAGCGCGATCGTCCTTCGCCTTCCATCAGTTCTTCTCGGTGCACTTGCAGAAAGTTTTTGAAGAGACTCAGCAGGGAGGTTGTTCCAGACATCTTGGAGAACTAAGCACAGATCTTCTGTGGATGTAGGCTTGCTCAAATCCTTCTGTCTCTTAAGGTAATCCTAGACAGACTGGATGATGATGAGATCAGAGCTCTGTGGGGGCCATGTCATCACTTCCAGGACTCTTCCTCCAAAGGGTAAAGGTCACACCACATATTGATGGGATTTAATTTCTCTTTTTTCGTTCACTTAATATTAATTGGTAAAAATAAACTATTAACATTCCTATATTTGACAGCATTTTTACTTTGTAGTATTTTTCCCACATCTGGCTTTTGCACAGTACTGTGTATACACTTCTAGGACATCTCATTTTTTTTTACTATACATTCCGCATATGCAGCAGGAAAACTCTCACAGCACATGCTGAGCGTATCCACAGGCCCCATGTCCTTTTGGCTTACATTGGCCTGATATGTGGAAAAAGTATACTGCACTGTATACTTATTTCTTTCAGTGGCAGTGTGTCATATATACCACTGTATACCTACTCAGAGGAATATCTTGAGGAATACTCTCAACATATGGACACAAAAAATGTAGTCTAAAAAAATATGAAGTCTAACATGATGGTCATAGAGTCTTTATTGCCCTTAAGAATAAATCTGACAACAGCTTCCATTTCTTGGTCTGCTCTGGAGAAACGAGAGCTGTGCTATGGGCAGCAAACACTGTTTTGATAAATGAGGCAGATTGATTTGGCTGCTATTGTAATGGAGATTACACCATCTTGTTGTAGCTCCTGCAACTGCATGAACACAGGAATGACCAGTGGTTTATCTTGACAAATTGGCATAGACTGTATTTATTTGCCGGCAATCCATAACCTTCTTCAGGGACTGGCGGGGATAGATTTTCAACAGCATGTAACTATGTAAATATTTGTAATGGTGGCCACTGGTTTACTGTCGGATTATATCTCTGCCATACACACTACAGGAATTCCAGCTATGTATAAGTACCTTGACAGGCAGGGATTTGGATTATTTGGCATGGTGTGAAAAGATTATTAACTCCAACCTTACTTTGTCTATTATATAATACATGGGTACTGGTCTCCGTTATTTAGGGTATTAGCATATTTCTTGTACCCCTTTACTTGTTACAGCTTAGCACCATATTATGTTGCTAACTTGCATGCATTCCTACATAATGTTCTAGAAATAATAGTTGGTTGCCACAACTTATCCACCACGTTCCCTGTCTGAGAGTAACCTTTGATCCCTTTTCCTAACCTCATTTATATCATGGTTAATACTGATGTTGTCATACTACAGTCATGGCCAAAAGTTTTGAGAATGACACAAATATTCTATTTTCACATGATCTGCTGCCCTCTGGTTTTTATGTGTGTTTGTCAGATGTTTTTATCACATACAGAAATAGAATTGCATTCATATTATGAGTAACAGAAGCTTATATTGACAGTTAGAATGAGTTAATGCAGCAAGTCAATATTTGCAGTGTTGACCCTTCTTCTTCAGGACCTCTGCAATTCTCCCTGGCATGCTCTCAATCAACTTCTGGACCAAATCCTGACTGATAGCAGTCCATTCTTGCAGAATCAATGCTTTCATTTTGTCTGAATTTGTTGGTTTTTGTTTGTCCACCCGTGTCTTGATGATTGACCACAAGTTCTCAATGGGATTAAGATCTGGGGAGTTTCCAGGCCATGGACCCAAAATCTCTATGTTTTGTTCCCTGAGCCATTTAGTTATCACCTTTGCTTTATGGCAAGGTGCTCCATCATGCTGGAAAAGGCATTGTTGAGCGCCAAACTGCTCTTGGACGGTTGGGAGAAGTTGCTCTTGGAGGACGTTCTGGTACCATTCTTTATTCATGGCTGTGTTTTTAGGCAAGACTGTGAGAGAGCCGATTCCCTTGGCTGAGAAGCAACCCCACACATGAATGGTTTCAGGATGCTTTACAGTTGGCATGAGACAAGACTGGTGGTAGCGCTCACCTCTTCTTCTCCGAATAAGCTGTTTTCCAGATGTTCCAAACAATCGAAAAGGGGATTCATCAGAGAAAATGACTTTCCCCCAGTCCTCAGCAGTCCACTTCCTGTACCTTTTGCAGAATATCAGTCTGTCCCTGATGTATTTTCTGGAGAGAAGTGGCTTCTTTGCTGCCCTCCTTGAGACCAGGCCTTGCTCCAAGAGTCTCCGCCTCACAGTGCGTGCAGATGCACTCACACCTGCCTGCTGCCATTCCTCAGCAAGCTCTGCACTGCTGGTAGCCCGATCCCGCAGCTGAAACACTTTTAAGAGACGGTCCTGCCGCTTGCTGGTCTTTCTTGGGCGCCCTGGAGCCTTTTTGGCATCAATGGAACCTCTCTCCTTGAAGTTCTTGATGATGCGATAGATTGTTGACTGAGGTGCAATCTTTCTAGCTGCAATACTCTTCCCAGTTAGGCCATTTTTGTGCAGTGCAATGATGACTGCACGTGTTTCTTTAGAGATAACCATGGTTAACAGAAGAGAAACAATGATGGCAAGCACCAGCCTCCTTTTAAAGTGTCCAGTGGTGTCATTCTTACTTAATCATGACAGATTGATCTCCAGCCCTGTCCTCATCAACACCCACACCTGTGTTAATGGAGCAATCACTGAAACGATGTTAGGTGGTCCTTTTAAGGCAGGGCTGCAATGATGTTGAAATGTGTTTTGGGGGATAAAGTTCATTTTCTAGGCAAATATTGACTTTGCAAGTAATTGCTGTTAAGCTGATCACTCTTTATAACATTCTGGAGTATATGCAAATTGCCATTAGAAAAACTGAAGCAGTAGACTTTGTAAAAATTAATATTTGTATCATTCTCAAAACTTTTGGCCATGACTGTAGAGGGGGAAAAAAAACCTGTAAACAGTGTGTAGAAGCATGTGATCACTAAGGGTTCGCCCAGTACCTGTAGTGATAGAGTCTCTGTGTGTGCTGCATGTTATGCAGTGTTACCGCCCACTTGACTAGTATACACTAATTTGCATCAACAATAAAAGGGCTTATATCTCTGGAATGGCTGAGCACATTTGGATAAACAAAACTCCAAAATGCTCAGGGTGACAGCGCCTCTCAGAAGATGTATGTCATTGGGTTTTTCAGACTTTGTGATATGACCTGATCATGTAACTCAGAAAACAAGAGGTATATTCTGATAATTTTACATGGACCACCAGTAACTGAAAGGTTTGAGACCACAAACATTGTGCAAAGCATGAAGCATTTTGATCCAAAGAGAGCTGGGGACATCGGACTTTATTGACTGAATACTGGGGAGAGGACTACTTAGGACTGTCTACATGGAGCGGTTATAGCATACAAATTAAATTCATCCCTATTTTGTGTCATATTGTAGTAAAAACTGAGAAAAATATAGACACATCTCCTGTGCCCCATGAGATCAGTCATGTCTCCTTCCTCCTTACTATTCTTATGTAGCAGCAAGACAACTGGCTGCAGCAGCCTCTCCCACTGCTCTAGTTGTAGTAGGACTAAAAGTTCATCAAATGGGGCTTTTGGGGACTTATTAATTGGGGACCTATCCTTTAGGATCAGTCAGTTTAATACCCCTCTACCTTTCCAACTGTGAAGACTGGGTTACACATTGATTAAAACTATCTTCTTACCCTTTGGTGAGCTAGAATTACAGTTGTTACTATTGTGGATTACTATTACTACATTTTGCAGAGTTCTGTACTTCCTTCTCATATCGTCCCCTCCTCCTTATTTCTCCCCACTCCCCTTTATTTTGTCCTCTGTGTATAACTGTTTATACTGTGTATGTGAAACTTTTGATATTTTTCTAATTTTCATATATTCAATAGAAATGTATTCTCTGCAGGATTCCTACAAGACTGTTTAACTTTCCATCCCCACAATTTTTGTGGGATAACTTGTACGTACTTTGGTGTCAGTTTCAGATGCCTCAGTGCTTAATTTCCAAAAGTATTTTCTTTACTGATTTTTAATTTTACACAGTAAAATATAAGTATATACCTATAAGCTAGTATATTACACGGTATGTAACCTTAAAGGGTATTTCACACTCTCCGTTATTGCTTGCCCACAAGATAGAGGAAAAGTGTCCTACCACTGGGGGCCCAACCATTCGGACCCCCCTTCCCATGTGCCCTGTCTCAGTGTAAAGGTATTGTGCTTCATTCACTTGTGGACAGCCAGGTTAGTACAGTGCTTTGTAATCCAATAGAAGTGGATGGCGCAGCGCTCACGCATGAACATTATTGCCCCCAGAGAAACCACCATGTTACCGCCCACTTGGCTATTATGCATTGATTTTCATCAACACTAGAAGGGTTTATAACTTTAAGCATAAGGTCAGTAAGCACTCTTGGTACATAAACCATATCAGTGTGGCTACTGCAGCTGACAATATCATTTATCCATGGTCTCTCTTCAGATTGTTTGAGTGACTTTTGTTTTTTTGTAAAAGGTCAAAATAATATTGTAGAATAATATATTTTTACCCAGTTCTAAAATTTAGCTTTTTTTTTCCTACACAGATGGTGCTCGAGGTCCCGGCTGGAGAGAGCATCCAGATCGCCGTAGGCGTTTTGACTTTGATTTTCGAGAACGCGATGATGAGCGAGGCTACCGCAGAACTCGTAGTGGCTCAGGAAGTGCAGAAGATGAGCGAGACAGTTTACCAGAATGGTGCCTGGAAGATGCAGAAGATGAGACGGGCACTTTTGATTCCTCAGGGGCATTCCTACCTTCCAAGGTATCATTTTATAATACTAATATGCTTATTATCATTTACCTTGGTCCGCACTGGTTGAAGTGGAGAAGGATTTTGGTAAATTGATAACTTAGCAGGCGGCACTCATTGGGGAAGATTTATTATGCCTTGTAAACAAATTTTATGCATTGTGTAAAAGGCATAAAAAGTTGTAATTTTTTTTTTTTGTTGTTGTTGCACTCGGCACTTCCCCAAAATTAGAGCATGCTGGGGGCAGGGCTGTTGGCTCCATCAGATTTATTATCATTTAGGCCAGAAATCTGGCGTAAATGGTGATGGAAATCTATGCCAACTATGAGCTAGTGTAGAGTTCCCTCCAGGCTCACGGCCTGCTGGAGGGTGTGCCTCTACTGGTGATGGGTTTATGATAACCCCAGTCTTCATAAATCTCCCCCACTGTTCTTTTTTTCACTGGTTGGAAATTAAGACTTTCTTGCATATCCTTCCCAAAGGATGAAACCACCACTTGCTGTTCTAGTACCCGTCTTGTGCTGTCCAGTAGTCTGTTATTATAGTTTGCATTTTAGTAGTAGTACTACAGGCAGGCTTTCATTTCCTGTTGTATCCTTCCCAGAAGGTACAAAAGGAATCCATTCCCGAGGAGCAGGAGCTGGATTTCCGTCCTTCAGTGGATGGAGAAGAGCATTCAGATTCTGATGGAAGCAACTTGGAGGATGCCAAAGAGACAGAAGCAGTTCAGGTAGCAGAGCAGCAGCCCAGTGAGCGGAGCAAAAATGACAGCTTTGGAGAAAGACAAGGTACACACCTCCCTAGTTTAACATTGATTATTTTTCTAAAGTGTTTTGGTTTTATTTATTTAGGGGATCTTGTAATTTTTAATATTTCAGCGACTACGCCTCCAGAGATGGAGCACAGAACTCCTTCACCTGCAAAGAAATCTGAACCTAAAGCAGATTCTCCTGTCCAGAAGAGTACTACTCCCCCTGTATCCAGTAACAATGAGCAGGAAGCAAAATTGCATATAAAGTCATCAGCCCCAAGTCCACCCATGCATAAGGAAGGTAAGACATTATATTTGCAGGCTATGATTGCACATGTATCAAAGGTACCATGACAAACAATTATTGAAGATTCCATCATGTATGATGGGAACTATAGTGCAGATCATACATCACACACTACAAAAATACTTCTGTGTATCAGCATGTCAATTCTTTCTGTGGGTTTTAACTGTGGTCTGCTCCCTTTCTCATGCTTAGGTTGAAATCCACAATAAAATCTTTTTTTTTTTTTTTTTTTTTTTTATATCCACAATGGATATTATAGTTTCTAAGTGTATGAACATTAATACACTTAATCAGTTTAAGGCTTCACGCACACGACCGTGTGTATTGTCAGTGTGTTAGCCATGTTTTTCACGGCTAGTACGCCGACCCATAATACTCTAATGGCCCCGTGCACATGTCCATGTATTATAACGATTTGGTGTATGGGGCTGTGAGCTTGAGTCAAAACTCAGGATAGGTCCTATTCCTGTCTGTTTTGCATCCCGGCATCATTGAAAAAAGTAAATGGGTCTGTGAAAGGACAGGTGGCTCGCCGATATCATCCATCTGCTGTCCGTACCGTTCAGCCACAGACCTGCCACATGTTCATGGTTGTGTGTATGTAGCCTAAGCAGTACAGTTGTTTTACATGATGTACCGAACCTTAATATCACATTTGTTTTTACAGAATCTGCATCTCATGGTCCCAGAGGTTCACTTGAGTCAACAGCTCCTATAATACCTCACTCCCCTTCTCCTGCGTTTAGCCAAAGCACTGTGGCTCAGCAAGTCAAAGATCCTCCGCAAGGACCAGCCTTTCATTCTCCTCCTACTCAGACTGACATCTCCTCAGGGCTTTCTCCTCCCATGGTCTGTGCTGCACCAGGTATGGGCACACTCATACCTGAACCTGATGAAGAGGATGGACTGGAACATCTAGAGCAGGTGACATGCTATAAATCTGTAGTCCAAATTTACAGATATCAGTGTCAAATTGTGCTGTTATATTGTATTTTTTAACCTTTTTAGCTCCTATTATAAAACAACTTTTTATAAATGGACAGTGGATTTAAGAAGCTTTGTAATATATCTTATTAAAGAAATCTGTTTTCTTCTCCACTTTTTAGGCTGCTCCACTTATCTTCAATCAGGCTGTTTTGTTTATATGGAATTCTTTGCATCCAGCTCACATACAGAAGTCTATGGAGAGGGAAGGGGTGGATGAGGCTGTTAATTACTGATTTTGCGCAGTGGTGGAATCTGGTTTTAATGATACAGCCATGTCAGAAGAGCTCCCTCACTTACAGTGTAGCAGCTACATACGTAGTGGCATTAACCTGAACTTATGAATTTGGTTTTACTGCTGCAATGTGATATCTTATCACAGAAGATAACAAATAAATCAATGAAAAGTCATTAAAATATTTTTCCATGATTTCTTTATTGGTTTTTGTGGTCTTCTGTAATAAAATATCACACTGCAGCAGTTTAACCAATTGAAGAAGTTCAGGGTTAACTCTGTTACATCAGTATATGTGTGTCTCTTCCATCTGTCTTCCTGTTTCCCTTTTTCCATAGAATTCCATATAAAAAGTAACTCTGCCATGTCAGTGGAGTAGGAAACCTATTTCTTTAATGACATACGGTATAAAGTTTCTTATATTCACATGTATTATTATAAAACATCTTTGCATAAATTACATCATTGCTTCAGGTACCTCATTGTTTCCCTGCATTTTTGTGTTTGTTCTTTAGAGCTTTGTGGGAGATGTATTGCATTGTACGCTCTTTTTATTACTATTTCTCCAGTCTCCTCTTGAGCATGAGTTGTCTGAAGTCTCTTTCTCAGCTAAGCTATTTTCTCAGCTATGTGACATTGCTCATGTATACTCTTTTTGGTCTCCTTTCCAAATGGAACACTAAATAAAAAATCTGACTTTTTCTCAGCTTTTAGTTCTCACTCTCATTGTTCTTTCACCTTCACATTTTCTATACCAGGGCCCGTAAAGCTGTTGAGAGATTACTACGGCTGCAGATTTGTTTCTGATGCGCATCCTTACTGCAGATAGTAGCACAATGGAAGGGGCATGTAGTATTACAGTGACTGCTGGTCACATGGGGGAAGATGTGAGAGAGAAGATTTCTTTAAAAGATGTCTAAAGATGCATCAAGTTTACAGTGGCTTAAGCTGTCTGATACATTTGGCGCATTCTTAGACTCTTTTGTGCAATATATTGATTGGCTTTAAGCGCAGTTTTGGCACATGTTGTCAAGGTTTAAGCCTTGGCCCATTATTGTAAACCACTCTACTTTCTGTGAGGCCATGGCCACCTATTAAGCAAGTTGCAGAAAATGTCTCAAAAGCATAATGAATCTGGTTTATGGCTTGTAGTCCAGTTTTTTGGCTTTTTTGTGGTGCAGATGGAGACGAATTCTGGCATATTTGGTATAATAAATGTGCTCCAAAGTGTGGTGATGGTTTTATGCAAAGCAACAAACTCAGACGGGTTTCAGCTTGTTGCATAGTTTTCAAAGATTAAAAGATATACCTCAGTTATATAATTCACATAGAATATTTGTCATTGTGCTAAAGAAAAGTTCTTTTACAGCAAGCACAGCAGATGGTGGCGTACCTGCAGGACGGGACGCTAGATGATGAAAGGTTAGCAGGGAAAGCACCAGATCACAGAGTCAAAGGACATTCTCCAGAAAATCAGCAGAAGTGGTACTACAAAGATCCACAGGGAGAGATCCAAGGTGAGTCTTCTTACATTGTCTTGTTTAGTAGGATGGCCTTTACACTTGCCTCTCTCAAATATTTAATACAAAGTGCAAATCTTTATTTCATAGGTCCCTTCAGTAATAGAGAGATGGCGGAATGGTATCAAGCTGGCTACTTTCCTGTGACTTTGTTGTTAAGGAGAGTATGTGATGAGGCCTTTCAGCCGCTTGGAGACATCATTAAATTATGGGGCAGAGTTCCTTTCATCACGCCACCCGCTTCCAGACTAGTAAGTGACCCTATTTATTTATAATTTTATTATTTTCCCCTTACTGGATAGTTTCGTGAACCATCTTGGAGATTTGCGAATACTTTCCTGAAGTTCATTATTGTATCCAGTGTGAAAAAGTAAATGTGCTGAAAAACATGCTATATCCAAGTTGTTAAACATCACAGAAAAAAAGGCCACACTTGCCCAGTAACCAAATAAAACATGGCTCTATGTTGGATGCAGACAGGCCCTTGCAATATGATACAAATAGCTCAGGTGCACAATGCTGCTATAGCACCCGCCCATAGACCTACAATCCATGAGGGGGGGGTGGATGCTTGCATTTCAAATGCACAGAACACCCTATTGGTCACCCCCATAAAGGCGGACTGCCCAGCACCTCCATATGTGCACCTCAACGGTAACCGCACCCTGCAAAAATAACAGGGCTTGGCTGCATCCAGCAAAAAAGGTTAAATAACCATGAGGCATTGGTCAATATTTTGGCCAAAATACACAGGCTCTCAAACCATTGTCAAGGTTCCTCAAGCACTGCGAGTCCCTAACTAAAAATAAAAAATAGATTACTAAAAAAAGGACATACTATACACAAAAAAATGGCCACGCTTACCCAATATCAAATAAAAATGACTCTCTGTAGGATGTAGACAGACCCTTGCAATATATGGTACAAACAGCTCAGGTGCACAATGCTGATATAGCACCTAGCCACACACCTGCAATCCGTGAGGGGGGTGGATGCCTGCATTTCAAATGCACACAGATAGAACTTGTACAAGGTGCTATATATCCAAGTCATTGACCGATAGTGTCTAGTATAGCTATAGATTCCTATATACCAGAGATACAGTTCACAAAAATACCTGCAGATTTCAATATTTATGCTCGTGTCCTGACTGGTGTATGTCAGGAACTCTTATATCCCTATCTACAAGCTAGGTGACAAGTGATTGATGAGGGTTTGACTGTTGGGCCCCCTAGCAATCACTCAGAGAGGGGTCCCCAAGTCCACTTTTGAGTGGATTAGTAGTGTGCATGTTGACTTTCCATTCACTTGTGTGGGCCAGATTGCTGTAACATAAGCCACCATTGAATCAGTAACATAAACCAGTATTCCATTGCATGGTCATATATGTGCACTACTGATCTGTTCACACAAGTAACTCTGACCCCCCCCCCCCCCCCAGTGATAAAGCATATCCTGGACTGATTATTTATTCTTATACTTGTTTGTTTGACATTTTAATCCTTATTTCTTTTATTTTACAGGGCGACCTGGGTCCAGAGCATATAGGTAGACACCAGGAGATGACAGCACTTTATCAGTTGCAACAGTTGCATTATCAACAATTTCTTATCCAGTAAGTTTGTGTTCTTCTAGTACAAAGATGCACCATTCATCCCTAACATATTAGTAAATAGCATTGTTGTAATGCATATTTTTTGGGAAGATAAGATGTGTCTGACTATAAGAAGCACCCCAGGTTTGGGCATGAAAAATGAGGAAATTTCATATTAAATTTAACTTTCCCTGGTGGTCAGATGGAGTAGAGGGTTCCGTGTCACTAACTGGTATGATAGGGATGATGAAGGGTGTTGTGTTTTTTTTTTTTTTTTTTTTTTTTTTGTAAGCTAAAAAGCTTCCAATCGTAAAGCAACTGGTCCGCATAGTCTGGCACTGTTGAACCCCGCTGGCTTTGAACTAAGACACAGAGACTTTTTAATCAAGGTCTTTGTGCTAAAAAGTGTATCTTATAGTTGAAAAATATGAAAAGTATCTGTAACATGTGATGGTTTATTTACTAAAGAGCCTTCTGGATTACAGTAATACCTCGTACACTCGCGTTTCCGAATTTGCGAATTCACAGATTTGCGATATTTTTTTGGCAACTAACATATATAGATTTTGCTCTTTTTTTTTCAGATCTGTGAAATTTAATTAAAAAAAACACCTTCGCTATTGGGTAGTAGCGTCCTGTTCGTTACGTACCCGGTAATTAGTTTCATTTTACTGTGAGTGTATAAGAAAAATGAATGAATGTATTAATATACAGTACTGTACAGTATACTTTAGTATACTGTACAGTATTGTAGGGTAAAGTTTATTGATATTTAGGGGTTAAACATTAGAAATCGGCATTGTAAGCGCTTCTAAGCACTTGTACCAAACATTCGCGATTCCTCGCGATCCGCGACCCGCTCTGTAACCTAACCTCGCGAATGTACGAGGTATTACTGTATAGTGGAAAACAACACTCTTATGTTTTTACCCAGCTTTGGAGTGTATTTTGGTTCAGCGGCAAACACAGCATGCCATAGATAGTATTTTGTTTTTTTCATGCTTTTTCTCATAAACCTCTTTATAGAAAAGAAAACTGAAAAAAATCACAACAATAAAATTTCCGTTAAACACTCTGCCAAAAAATGCTGGTTAAGGCCTGGGCTCCATGTTGTGAAAACGCAGCGTTTTACAGTACCTGCAAAATGGATGGGATTCTGGCTAATCCCATCCACACATTGCAGGGAAAAAATTCACTGCGAAAAAGCTTCGTTTCCAAAAACTTTTTATGAAAATGGGAGCATGTCAGCCTTTCCATATAGGTATAATAGGGGCAAACGCTAGAGGAAAACTCTGCGGACTTTCTGTGAAAAACACTGCAGAAAAAAAAACCGTGATGTGTTTCCACCATGATCTTTTCCGCAGTGTTTTTTGGCTGTGGCCCGCTGCATGGGGCCTTAGCCTAAGAGCGTTAAAATCAGGGTCATTTTTACAACAATCTATCCTAGCAGAAAACCAGAAGAGTGACCCCTTAATTCTTAGGATCAATAGGGGACCCAGAGGACAAACCTAATCATAAAGTGATGGCATATCGTAACAATATGTGCATCCCTTTATAAGATAAAACTACCCTTTAAATTTCATACATCTGTCACTGGGATGAGGTTTGCATTACTATAACCATTAATACTAATAATTATTCATTATCCTTTCTTCAGACAGCAATATGCCCAAGTCATGGCACAGCAGCAGAAAGCGGCGCTCTCCTCGCAGCAGCAGCAGCAGCTGGCTCTTCTTCTACAGCAGTTTCAGGCATTAAAAATGAGGTAAGATCCTGGATCAGTTGATAAATCTTCTATGAAGGTATTTTATGCTGAATATTTTCTAGCGTCTTACTTAATGAGTATTCACTTATGATAGGATATCTGAGCAGCCTGTTATTCCAACGTTACAAAGGCCAATGTCTGTGCCAGATAATACGTCATTGTGGGAACTTCAAGCAGCTGCCCCTCCACCCACAGGTAATTGCTGTCATTTATTGGTAAAAATGAAGTACAATAAAACATGGAATAACTGATAATGTATCTGTCATGCACCTTTCACCTAGCCATATAGGATAATATTTGTGCTTTCACCATATCAGTATGTTCTACACATGGGATGGCATTTGTCCATAATAATCTTCAATGGTATGTGAAAGTTTTTTGAGGCATTATGTTTTCAGGACCAAAATATGTGAATAATATAATCCTTTTAGAAGGCTGATCACTGATTTAGAAGATTGATTTGCAGTGTCTGACTTAGTTATTTTGCTTACTTATTGTCAGTCACTGTCCCACAATCTACATTCCCTATCAGTATGTCTTTGGAGTACCCGGAGGAAGCCCATGCAAACACGGGGAAAATGTACAAACTCCTTGCAAATGTTGTCCATGGTCGGATTCCAACGTTGGACTACAGCACTGCAAGGCAACAGTGCTAACCACTGAGCCAACGTGCTGTTTTGCTCAGTTAGTGATCCAGTTATATTCTGTCACTTGATATACTATAACCACTTTATTCTTTTATGTCAGTAGTAAGACGGTGATCTAAAGGGAATGTATCGCTCACTTTTATATCAATGCTGAAATATGTTTGTTTTTTTTTGTTTTGTTTTGTTTTATTTCTGCCACCTTTGCTAACCTGCATCTTTACTCTGATGATACATTCCCTTTAAATAGGACCGGTTACCGCTTCTCACATGTTTATTTAAGGAAAAACTGGTATTTCCCATGAAATTACAATTCTGGAGTTTCTCATAACACTTTGTGGTGATCCTCTGTTATTCCTCCTAGAAATTTGTAAATAGACTGCCAACTGGGTGTTACTAGTTAGACACAGTGTGTCCATTCAGTACTGTCTGACAGACTATGTATGAAACGCGCCTTTGATAAGTGGAGTGGTAACACCTAGTTGACAATTTATTCATAGATTTCTATGGGGGAGAATGGATAGCACTATACAGAGTTGTGAGAAAAGATGCTCCAGAACTATTTTATAGTGAATAAAGTATTTAGTAAAATGGACAAGTCTGGAGAGGTGACAAGTTCTTTCTTACTACATGACTACCTTGAGGAGCTTGAACAGAGTATAGGTTTAGCATGTGTACTACTGCTTCATTCAAAGTCTGTAGGACTGGCAAAGACAGCCAAGTATATTGGGACCTACATGGATCACAAGATAGGGGATCTCTAAGGCTCCTGTGTAAACAGAGCAGCAGTGCACGTGTGTGACCACTGCTCCATTCACTTTAGCAGGACTGATGAAGATAGCAGAGTAAGATTGGTGGTCACAAATGCACACTACTGCTCCATTAACACAGTTCTTGCGATTGGTATACAGACACAGGAGAAGGGGATAGATGGTGTCTGTACCAAAGTACCTATAAAGTATCACCTTTTGATTTACAGTGTCTTTATATTGTGTCATTACTTCTCCGTTAAGTCTATGCCTTTGGTTACAGTGTGGGAAGGAAACAGTGTGTGGGACCTGCCTGTAGAGTCAGCATCTCAGGGAGCATCCAGAGAGCAGCTGGAACAGCTGGAGAAGGCGAAAGCAGCCAAGGTTTTTGAGTCAACTCATTTCTCTAGAACAGCTTCTATATTGCCAGTATAAATTATAAAGAAAATGACAAATGACAGTGTTTGTAACAACTCAAAAAAAAAAAAAAAGCCTTCATATACTTTCCCATATGTGGGTTGATATTTGTGAGGTTTACATTCAGTCTTTAGCTTCCATCAGCGGCATACATTGACACACTCCCATTATCAAAAGAACATATACCGTGATTTTTTTTTTTCTCTTTGTATCAAGAAGCATAGCAGACTATACTTTGTTTCCAGTTATGTGTCCAGGTTTGTGGATATGAATGTCTTGTGCCGGGAATCTTTCAGACACATGCCCTAAAGTTTACGCAACACAATGTGAATAGATGTGAATCAAAAGGCAAGTTAGTAAAGCTCCATTATCAAGTTGGAGTGTTACATTCCCCTTATTATTCTAGGTGTCAAAAGTGACAACCCCAGAAAGGCCGATTCATAGCCGCTCAGTCTGTTACTCTGAGTGCATTCACTATGCAGGATCTGCAACAAATGTGTCAGTTTTATAATGCAATGGAACCTGCCTGTGGTAAATATATAAGCTGAGGCCATAGATGCTGTCAAAAGAAACAAGGCTGCTACCATAAATCACAAAGATCCCTGGAGCATTGTTTGCCCCGGTCTAGTATCTTCATCTGTTTAATGAATAGAAGCATAGATTGTGGTGGACATATGATATAGACAGTCATATGTTGAATTCAAGAATGTGGTTACGCCATGTTTAGATAGAGGAGAGCTTTATGTCATATGGATGCCCTATGCTACTTCATTATCTGTTCGCAGTATATTAACTCTATAGGTGCTGTAGGGCAAAGGAAGACTGATCCTTGGGGACACAGGTCATGTTTACCCCACAGTTACACCATTCATACTTTTCTCCCTTTGCATGACACACACATGTATACGAACACATACTGTGTGTGTATGTATAATATATATATATATATATATATATATACATAGATATATTATGGGATAGTGTTAAACTTCCTGCCACAGCATCGGTGAAGTTTGTCAGTTTTAAGGAATTTTACCATACATTCATAGTTTTGTTTTTTCCGTTTTTTTTTTTTTTGTTTGTTTTGTTTTTGGCATGAGTTGCGCATTCTGCAATTATACACTTTTATATAATTGTAATATATCATTTTCACAGGCTGTATAAAATCTTGTGTCCACAGTACATATGGTCCTTGGTCCTTATCATGTTTATAATAAACTGTCTTATAGATTGAGCAGGAAAGGAGGGAAGCAGAGTTGAGGGCCAAACAAGAGGAAGAAGAACAACGAAGACGCCTTGAAGAGGAAGAGAGAAAAAGAAAAGAGGAGCTAGAACTGGCTCGTCGCAAGCAGGTATTATATTTATGCTGTTTGTTTGTGTTTGGTTAAAGGGTGGTTCCAGGATCAGAATATTGATGGCGTAATGTTAGAATGGGCCAATATTATGTGATCAGTGATAGGCCATCATGCATACAATCACGTATTTTAAACTTTTAGGAGGAAGCACTGCGGCGGCAGCGAGAACAGGAGTTGGCACTCAGAAGGCAAATTGAGGAGGAGGAGAGAAAAAGAGAGGAGGAACGAAGGCTCCTGGAGGAAAGGAGGCGACAGGAAGAGGAGAGGAGGAGACAAGAAGAAGAGAGGAGAAGACTGGAGGAAGAGAGAAAGAGGCTAGAGGAAGAAAGGCAGAGAAAAGAAGAAGAAAGGAAACTGGAAGAGGAGGAGAGGAGAAAAAGGGAGGAGCTTCAAAGGAAGCAGGTACAGCAATGTTACATTACTAGACAGCTGCATTACAATGCTAAACACAATCTAAGGTAAATGATCATTTTTGGACACCATTTTAGTTGAGCTCTTTTATAGTCATGCATATCTATCAAGTCCCCTCCATAGATGTTGTGTTGAACAAGTGTCTTGGTACTTGCCGCTGTCATAGCAGGGAGCTTATTACATACCTTTTTATTACTTACTGTTTACACAATGAGCTAAGTCTATGTGTGAATAATTCCAGATTCTGCGCTCTGTAACTGAAAATTAAACAAACACTATAAAGCTACAATATGAAATAAACAGTATTTTGAACCTTTTAAAGGGAATTTTTCACACACAAATTGCCTTTTTTAAACCATATCAGAAACATTTTTTAAGAATTTCTGAATGTTTTTTTATTTTTTTTATTTCACTATTTATATTTAAGAAAAAAGTACAATATCCTGCAAATTTTCACTCTATACACCAAAGCCTTATGGCAGCCTTACCCTTGCTAATTTTTTAGGGGTTTTCTTTACAGCCCTGTCCTCATGTGCATCAGAAACAAAACAGACAGGATCATAATAAAGTTCACACCAATACAGATAACACCAATAATGACTCGTCATTGCCTCTCCTACTGATAATAGATGGTCACACCTTATCTACTTCCCTCCCTGCACAAGATGTCTAGAAAACTGTCCCATAGACCTTAATAAGTCAGCTCCGGACTATTGCTGCCCATAGCCAAGATCATATTGTAAAGCGTATCTCTACATGCTGTTCACACAGCAGAGGAGAAGCTCAGGCAAGATGGCAGCCTCCATAAAGCTGTACAAAAATATAATAAAAAATTCTGCAATCAGTAAATATAAACATTACGAAAAGTCAAATATTTCACTACCTGCTTTTTAATAAATAAATGGACAATACGTTCCTTTTAAATCATTGTGAAGATTTAAAGATTCTTCTCCTTTACCTGCACACTGCCAGCACATACCGCACTATCGCCACTTCCTCTCCTTTTTACATGGGCTAAAATGAGAGCTGGAAGTATAAGCAGCCACCACTTCAACCTGCTGTCTTAATTGCAAGGGTTTTGGGCCTTTAAAACAAAGCCAAGTTTACTGTGCTTTCTCTCATCTATCCTGATCTAGAACCTTCATCAGACTGTATGGACAAGTGAAGAGGCGTTTCATAATGGCGGAGGTCCACTATTGTAGTGTAACAGCAGCAGACCTCCGCCATTCTGGAATGCCTCTTCACTTGTCCACACAGAGTCTGTTGAAGGCCTGACTGGCTGAAACGTCACTGTGCTTTGTGGAATACTGAAATAAATTTTACAGCTTTTTGAGGAGTACAGAAACTAATATACTGTACTTGCTGGAAAAGTGAAATAGATATACGGTATTACACTTGGATCTTTGACATTAAACGTCTTTTCATACAACCTCCTTGGAGTGCTGGAGTTTATCTACTACAATGATGTGGCATATCCTAGTGATAATTGTAAAGGAATACCCCTTCAGTAACTCTGTAGACTTAATCTATGAGCTTGTATATATTCGGCAGTCCAAGTAGTGTTTTTGAACAAGGCTATTAGAAATAGAGATGAAAAGTTAATGTAATGAATTAGGTTTGATAATGGGGCATTCAGGAGGTTGTTATAGTAGAAGCACTCAGTATCCCCTGGTTTTGCTGTTATTTAGCAAGCATAAATGTTTAATTTACACCATTACTAGGAGGAGGCAGCAAGATTGGCACGGGAAGCGGAGGAGGCTGCAAGACGACTCCTGGAAGAAGCACTCTTGCGGGAGGAAGAGGAACGCAAGAAGAGAGAAGAGGCTCAAAGGCAAAAGGAACTTCAGAGACAAAGGCAGCAACAGCAGGAAGCTTTAAGGCGACTGCAGCAACAGCAGCAGCAGCAACAACTTGCACAGATGAAGGTACTGTGGGGTTAGAGGTCCTGTACATGCCTGTTTCCATGGTAACTGACTACTAACAAACCTTGTGTAGTCTGATCCTGCAATATTGCCTTATTCCGTCTGACCTTACTAATTTCCTTACATTTGGGAAATCAGCAAATATAGGGGAATCAAGGATGGCAATATAATAGCAAATATAGCTTGTTGGTTGAATACATTTAGAGAATCTGCCTCAACATCAGTTCCAGATCCCTTTGTGTGAGCCACCCCTTATAGCTTCACAGTGTAATGGCTGACATCTGCAGCATCTCTGGGAATTTGTTAAAACAGTAGTAAGTATAACTAGTTACTTAAATAGTAACTGTCATTTCAGTTTTTTTTTGTCTTGTAAATGAATACTTCAGGTAAATATAAGAAAGTTTGGAATAGAAGCATTTTTCTTTGACAAGATCTATCTCCTGTCAGCTCTCCTCCTGACTGCTAATCTGCTCAAAGCAGTCTTTACTGAATACAGACTGTAGTTCATAGAAGTCTGTGGAGAGGCGGGAAAGGAAAAGGGAGTGACTAAGAAGCAGAGAGAGATGCTGGAGCAGATAACAGTAACACATCTATCTCAACAGCTATACGGTGTTTACGAAGGCAAAAATGGCAATAAACCCCTACCACCTTAAGTGGGGTCTAGCCAGTCTTCATTGAAGATGAGGTTGAGTAATGAATTCAGAAGTTTAACAGGCAAGAAAGGAGCTAATAACAGGAAATAGATGCATTTTTCCTCTGATAAGGTTTCTCTTCTCTTTGGGGAGTCCGACTGTTACGGACTATCCCAGGTATGTCCTTGCAGAGTTATATGACAACTGTTTGGACGTATATATAGGGCAGTGGGCAATAGACTAAGGCGCCCATATGCATGTTGGCAGCACCGGCTGTGTGATTGTCCATGTGTAAGGGTCCTCCCAACTGTCAGATGGGGAATGTTAAAATTTATTATTACAGGTCCCTTAATCCCTGGGGAGATCTAGCAGCGACTTTCTCCTGCTCCTAATTAAAAACACGTGCACACCGACTGTGTTTGAAGGGGTTATCCAGTTTCTAACATTCTAACAGTATTAGATCTGCAGGGGTCTGACACCCAGGATCCCAGCAGATCACTGGTACCAAGACATCTCAGTTCTTGGTATTGTTTACACATCGCGAGCTGCACTGCTCACGCTGTACAAAGTGACAAGTGTAGGTGTTGCAGCACTGCCCCATTGAAATTTAGAAACTGCATAACCCCTTTAATTCTGTTTAGTCAGGATTCTGTAAACACTGATGGGCAGGATAGCATATTTGACTACACTATTCTCTTCAGTAAAAAGAAAACATTATCTGTTACAAATATAATAGTTAATTTATAAAAAAAATGGGATACTTGCAGATTCAGTGTAAAATGGACAGAACACATATTTCTTGTGTGAACAGATCAGAAGATGGTGAAATGAATTTTGAAGAACTATTGACAGTATTAAGCTGTATTCAGATTACGTAAAAAATGGACAGAAAGATCATTTTTTCATTTTTAATTTTTTTTTTCTCTCTTAATAACATTGATGGCTGTGTAAACGAATGGCCACCCCTTTGTGTCCATTTTTTGCATCTGTTATGCGGATGTAAAAAACATCATCTGAATAGAGCCTTAAACTAGTAAGGTTTTTTTTTTTTGGCAGAGAACTGTAACTTGTTCTTATGTTTCAGTTACCGTCTTCATCCACATGGGGGCAGCAAGTGAATTCAGGAGGAGCATCTCACTCTACATTATCTTTGGCAGAGATACAGAAGCTTGAGGAGGAAAGAGAGAGACAAAATCAAGAAGAGGTGTGTAAATAAGACTGATGGTTTTTGCAGCAGTCTAATATGCCTTGTTTTCAGTGAAGGGAAACATTCAAAACACAGTGAAAATCCATTCAGACCTAATGCTTAATAATAAGGAAAAAAATAAAATTGGGGCTTGGAAAGTGAATAGGGGCACAACTGAAATCCTTCCTTTCATGTGCCTTCCCATCTGAGTACTAGAGCTGGGGATTAGAAAAAAAGCATGCCGTGTGTGAGACTAGGTTCACACTTGTGCCAGGTTCCCACTTGTGCCAGGTTCCCCGATGTTTGGGTCCGCCAGAGGACCCAAACGACTGAGAGCCTGTCTGCTTAAACAGCGGTTACCCGCGGTCCCCATAAACTAGAATGGGGTCCATCAGGTTTCCACCATTTTTATACCGAAACAGACAGAGCGCAAAGTCCTCCGTGAAGGACTTTTCTCTCTGCCGATTTTCGTCAGAAACTCCGACGCAGATGTGACTCTAGCCTGACTGGGATGTGAGAGCCGTGCTGGGTCATATAGCAATTTCTCGTCTACTTCACTGGGGGACACAGCACCATGGGTATAGACCTGGTCACTAGGAGACAAGACACTAGGAAAAAGCAAAAGCTGTTGGCTCCGCCTCCAGGCTATACCCTGCCACAGCCACTGTGCATGAATCAGTTTGAAACCTAGTGTCATAGGAGGCAGACACGACCTGACTCAGGTCTTCTGTCTTGCATCGTTTTTATTTTTACCTTTCTTTCAGGTGCAGGGGGTAGTCAGCGTGTACGCCACACTAGTAATACCCTCCTGCGGGCGCAGCGCTCTGCAAAAGAGCAGCCTCGCCGGTCACCCAGTCCCCACTCACCATTCGCCGCACCCCGAAAGCGGCCGGAGTACCGGTGACCCCACTCCCACGTGCGAGGTCCTACCGAGGGGGTGACCCTGCGGCGCCTGAAGTCGCCAGACTGGTGAGTATGAGAAGAATAGAAGGCTGGTGAGTAAGTTACCTCAGCCCCTCTCCATCTCCCCTTCAGGCCCTCTCCACCTCCCCTTCAGGCCCTCTCAGCCCCTTACTGCCATCTACCAGGGGGACAATAGTATGGGTCCTGTTTAGGGGGGGCATCACAGGGTTCCCCTGAACTGGGCCTTAATTCTTAGTAAATAAGCCCCTTTTTTCTGGGGCGTTTTTGGGCTTTCTGGTCGCTCCTACCGAGCGGCCCCCGTCGGGGGGGGCACCCGGTTCCCCCCCCCGCTCGTGTGGGGACCCCCTTTCCTGGCCCCCCGGTACCTTTTCCCAGGCCTCCACGGAACCTCCGGAGTTCGCGGTCGCGCCGCGCCGCCGACGGTGCCTCGCGGTCGGCCGCGTTGTACGCGAGTCCGAGGCCTGGCCGGGAACTAGGCCGCAACGGGTCCGTCCCTTTCCCGGGCTTTTCTGTTACCCAGACTCCGCCTAGGGCCTTCCATTGGCCAGGGGGCTGTCCTGGCAAGCCATCCAGCCTGCCCAGTAGCTACTGAGCCTGTTTTTACCAGGGGAAGAGCTTTGCTCTCCTCATATTCTCAATTTATTTATTTATTGGCTTATTTATTTATTTTTTGGCTTGCTGGGACAGCAGGGATTCTTCCCAGTTCCCTGGGAGACATTGCACCTGCGGAACCCTTGCTGCAGCAGTTTGTGAGCGGCCATCTTTTGCAGTCTGGTAGGCTAACCCCCTGGGTTACCCTAATTTTCTTGGGCTCCCCCTCTGGCCCCTCTGGTTGCGTCACGTTTTTATACGTGCACCCGCTGTATCAAAAACAGTTGCCATGCGGACAGCCCGAGCCCATGTGCTCTCTCTGCCTTCCGCCTCAGCCAGTCAGTAACCTCCTGGCCCCTCTCCGGTTTTTCCATCCCCCGGATTGGGCGGCCTCCCAAACCTTGGCCATGGTGTCCTTACCAGACTTAACTAGTCAGTGCTGGAAACTTGGAAGGGCTGCTTTCCCAGATCGCCGCTCAGTCGGCTGCTTCTAGGGATCTCCCTGGACACCTTCATAGTTCCCGTCGCAGCTCCAGGAGCCTCAAAAGGACCAGGAAGTCTTCCTACGGTTCACGGTCCGCCACCCCTTCCTCTGGGTACTCCCCAGATAGGAACTCAGCTCACGGCTCCACTCCGACAGGCGGATACCTTCCTCCCTCTGCTCGGTCTATTTAACTGGGGACGCCTCTGACTCCGACTCGGAGCTTCAGCTAGGCTCATCTATATCTGCTGCTACGCGGGAGTCATCTATGCGATAGAGACCCTACAGATCTCTGAGGACCCGGACTCATCCCCTCAAGTGGACATCTCTTTCTGCCACTGGATGTTTGATATCATCTTGAGGGCACAGTGACTTCTCCCTGGACCATCCTCTGTCTTCGACTAGGAAATCGGACATCCCTTCCCTTGACCTGTGTGTCTCCAAGTGGAAGGTGAGCTCGGGCAGTTCTGCCAGGCTATGCTGTGACACACGTCTCTAGCTCTCCCTGGCTGGCAATGATGAACATCCGAGGCAAGGGAAGCAGGTTGCTCCAGTGGTGCAATCGGTTAGCGCACGGTACTTAGATATCAGTAACTAGTGAGCGCAAGCTGGCCTGTCTTGACATTTTGTCAGCGAGCCGCCCCATGTGTCGCTTCCTATCACTAAGAGCCTCCCACAGTGGCCAAATTTTTTGTTAAGGGCGTCGAGAAGCTTATCCCTGAGGCCACGGGGGAATAGATTCTTCCTCCCTCAGAGGCGTCCTATGTGTCAGCCGTTCTCCTGCTCCAGAAAGCTTCTTTCAAGTCCAGGCCTCCCTGGCGGTTCTGCACTAGGTCGTCCAGGTCTTCCTCTTCCTAGCCTCCTCGGCATGAAGTTTTTTCCCCTCTCTGGGCATCTCAAATGGCGGGACGTCTGGGGTCTGGGCCTGAGAGGAGGTGTCGTCCGGCTACTCCAGTTTTCGCTGGAGTCTCTTTGCCTTCGCTATGTCGGACAATCCAGGCTGTCTCCAATCTCCAGCGGCAGGGAGTCAGCGTCCCTGTTCCCGTTGCAGAGTGTATCTGGGGTTACTATTCTTACCTGTTCTCCATTCGCCTAGAAGGACGGCTTCCTCTGTCCCATCATGCACCTGAAAGGGCTCCACAGGTTCTTCCATGCCTGCAGGCTCCGTTTTAGTCTATGCAGTCTGTGGTGGCATCCCTGGAGATGGGCGAATTCTTCGTCCATCTACATCATCTCGCTGTGCCGTCAGCGGTTTCTTCGTTTTTGATGTGGATCCTTGACCTTTCCAGTTGTCTCTCTCCCCTTCAGGCTGGCCTCTGCCACCGGGGGTTTTTTCCCTCAGTGATGGCGTCTCTCATGGCCATCCTCTGCGCCAGAGGTGCTGCCGTGTTTTCAGACTTTGACGACCTCCTGGTGAAGCCCCTCCAGGTCAGACAATCTGACCAGCTTGTGGTTCACCTTGGATGTTCTTCGCCGGTTCTGCTGGCTCATCTATGAGGATGTCTCGTGTCCTCTAAGCACATGGAATCCGGGACATGATCCTCTGCTCGCTGCAGGGTGTAATTCTCCCTCCGGAGGCCAAGATCCTGAGTGTCCCACCTTTGGAGGTACTCTCCTTGCTGTCTTTGAATCGACATGTGGGTCCTGCGCACGATCGCCTCAACCATCTAGGCTGTACCTTTCATTCACTCTGTCGTTCTCTCCTCTTGAAGATTACGGCCTGCTGGGACAAATCTCCGGACAGCCTCATCTGCTTGGTTCTCTTTCCACCTTGGTTCACTGAGAGATTCTTTAGTGTATATTCCTCCCCAGGAATTTCTCAAGGGAAGTCCTTCTTCCCCTCTGTTGGTAAGTGATTCCCACTGCCGCCAATTTCCCCGGCTGGGGAGTGGTCCTCGATGCTTTGATTGTTCAGGGCCTGTGGTCCAGGGCCGATTCCTCCCTCTGGTTCAACCTGCTGGATCCCAGGGCTATCTTATTTTCCCTTACTCCTTGGACCTCTCTTCTCCAAGGACATCTGTCACAGTCCAGACTGACCTCTCCTCCATGGTCGCCTACTTGAACCCTCAGCGTGGCACCAGGAGCCGTGCGGCCTTACTAGAAGCCTCACAATTTCTTCCTTGGGTGGAGCGCCTTGTTCCAGCTCTTTCGGTGGTCAACCTTTTTCTGGGTGGCAGACTACTTGAGTCGAGAAAATATTGCTCCGGGCGAGGGTCGCTTTATCTGCAGATCTTCCATCCACTGTGCTCCCGCTGTGGTGTGACAAACGTCGACATTTTTAGCTTCCGCCGGAACCACAAGGTCCCCGGCTAAATTGCCAGGTCTCTGGATCCTCAAGCCATCACCGCTGGCGCTCTTGTAAGTTCGGTTTTTCACTTCCTCTTCTCCCTTGGGTCCTCCAGAATCTCAAGACCAAGGGGTTTCAAGCTATCCTGGTGGCACCAGATTGGCCCTGCCGGGTCTGGTATGTGGATCTCATTTTCCTGTTGGCGGATGCTCCTTGGCCTCTTCCTCTGCTGGTCGACCTTCTGTCTCGAGGACTGCTGTTCCTCCCCACCTTGACTCTGCTGCGTTCACGGCGTGGCTGTTCAATCCGAGGTTTGAAGCATTGTGGTTTTTTCTGAGTTTGTTATTCTAACATACTCAAGGCCCGGAAATTCCAGATAGCTTAGATCTGCCATCAAACGTGGAAGGCTTACGTCCACCGTTGGAAGAGTAACGATTCTCATCGGATCTTCTCCAGTCTGGTCTGGATCAAGGTCTTAGTCTTCTTTCTTTTTAAAAGACTTTCCTACAGGAGTGCCACTCTGTGCTCCTTTGGAACCCTTGGATCCGTGGGATCTTAACCTCATCTTTAAGGTGCTTCAGGTTCTCCCCTTCGAGCCTATGATATCCCTTTTTTTGCCTTCTGTCCTGGTAGAATGAGTTTCTGGTGGCCATTACCTCCATCCGCAGGGGTCCCTAATTGGCTGCCCCTTTTTTTCGGCAGCCTCCCTTTCTGGTCCTCCACAAGGATAAGGTTTTCCTCTGTCTGCCACAGTCTTTTTTTCTTAGGGTGTTTTTCCTGCTTCCACTTCGAGAACTTGGTCTTGCCCTCTTTCTGCTCGGTCCCCAGGCGTCCGTGTGAGTGCTTGCTCTTCCCTGCCCGGTTGTTGCCCGGGCAATTTGCGTGTATACTGTTCCTCACGGATCCTTTCTCTTGTTCGGACGCTTTGCTCATTCTCCCTGAGTGCCCTTGCCAGGGCCTGCCTGCTTCCAGAGCTCTCATCTTCCGATGGCTTTGGTCTGAGATTAGGGAGACCTATCGATTTAAGAGTACGGCTCTGCCTCCCGTGTGACGGCTCTCTCCTCTAGAGCTGTTGGAGTTCCCGGGGCCTCCGGCATCAGGCTTATGCTTCCCAGGTCTGTAAGTATCCCACTGGGCCTCCATCCTTTTTCTCTAAGTTTCTCCAGATTCATTCTGTGGCCTCTGCTGATGCCAATTTGGGTTGTAAGTTTCTGGAAGCGGTTGAGTATTACAGGTTTGCATGGCCGTGTTATTCCCACCCTCTGGGACTGCTTTAGGACATCCCATGGTGCTGTGTCCCCCAGTGAAGTAGACGAGAAAGTGGGATTTTTGTGTACTCACCGTAAAATCCTTTTCTCGTTGTATTCACTGGGGGACACAGATCCCTCCCTTGTTTTTTTCAGTGTTCCTGCCCGAACTGTGTTGGTTCCTTTTTGGGTTCAGGCATTGTTGGTGGTTGTTGGTTCCATGTTCCTTTGTGTCTCTCTCTCCTACTGCTACGGTACAAACTGATTCATGCACAGTGGCTGTGGCAGGGTATAGCCTGGAGGCGGAGCCAACAGCTTTTGCTTTTTCCTAGTGTCTTGTCTCCTAGTGACCAGGTCTATACCCATGGTGCTGTGTCCCCCAGTGAATACAACGAGAAAAGGATTTTACGGTGAGTACACAAAAATCCCACTATTACAGTTTTTCTTTTATATAATACAGCAAAGGCGACAGCAGCAAGAATTGAAGTCTATGCAGCAGCAACAGCATCATCATCAACAGCTAAAGACCTCTGGTTGGGGCAATGTAGTGAAACCAAGCATCAACACAAAATCTCTCCTTGAGATTCAACAGGAAGAGGCCAGGCAGATGCAAAAGATGCAGCAACAGGCTGGCCGTGGCAGGCCAACAAATATCCCAATACCAGCTGCACCCACTCCAATTGTAAGTACCGCAGTAATGGGTCTTAATATTTTCAAAGCAGTTTTAATACCTATAGAAGAGTTTTTTTTTCCTGAATATGCACCTCAAATGGAAAGTCTGCAACATATGCCGCTATATAGGCATAAGGTGACATTGTTAAAAAAACAAAAAAAAAACAAATGTGGTATATATTTTTACTGTAGGTACTCTGGAAAAGGAAATGTATAGCAACACATACTTTAACAAAAGTCGGCATAGGTTCCTATGATTGTGGTGTTGGAAAAATTTGATGCATATGCCTAAAGAGATTAGGGGGTTTTTCAAGTACTTCAATGTTGACCTATCCTTTAAGGAATTTTCCCGGTCTTACTGATTCACAACCTATTCTCCTCATCAATATGGGATGGGCCAAGGGTCGACACCTAGACTCCCGCCAATCAGATGTTTGACAACGCTGCAGTGCTCACAAGCAGTGCGGCTGCTTCTTGTGCCGATGATGTTTTGTTCATTGGTCACATGATACAGTAGCAGCTCAGTCCCATTTAAGAGAAGTGGGCCTGGGTGTCAAACTCTCATCGATCAAATATTGATGACCTATTCCAGGGATAAGCTTTCAATGTGTAAGTACTTGAAAATCCCTTTAAGGTAGGTCATCAAGCCCATTGTATTGAATGGGAAAAAAGTGATGTACACTGCCACTGCAGAATGGATGGTACTGTGCCTGATAATGAAAAGGCTGAACAGTGGGATTTTTTTTTTTTTTTTTTTTTTTTTTTTAGCCAAACACATGCAATAGTTTAAGCAGCTCTGGAAACTCTGTGTGGGGCAACCTGAACAACAACCTGAGCCCTCAGTGGTCGTCTGACTCTGTAAGCAGCATCTGGAGTAGCCCAGAAAACAAGACCTCTAGTGGATTCTGGGATGATGCTGTCAAAGTGGTGGCTCCCCGAAATGCTGTCAATAAGAACAAGAGCAATGCCAGGTGAATGTTCAACATCTTGTTAATATTAATTTGTTGTTATATATTTATTATTCAAGCTAAAAGTTATTTCATGGGGATGTCCAGATCCTAGTTTAAATTCATTGGCAGGAGACCTTTTTTTAACCCCTTCTGTTATATTACTGCTGAAAAGGAAAGGGTAAGTTCACGTCAGTCTGTATGGAGGAATCTTCTCTCTGCTGGTTTTAGCATAAAATGGCGGACCCCTGTATAGTACTATACTGGGGTCTGCCGATGTCCACGGGTAACCATTGTTTTGACAATCGAGCTTTCAGTTGTTCGGGTCCCCCGTCGGACCTGAACAACGGAGGGCCAGGTGCAGATGTGATCTTAGCCTATATAGTACTTGCATAGTTACATAGTGGGTTGAAAAAGACTCAGAGTCCTATTTGTCAGGGTGTTTTAAAAGGCGGTTTTTGGGAATGAAGGCTTATATAAGAGTCAACCTGTCTAATAGTGCCTACAATCACCTGATGAAAGAGTGTTTGACCATTTATTCGGTGATCTTCATCAGGGCAAATAATTGTCAGTCTGCAGCCCAATGCCTTGTCTAATAAGGGTTGTGATGCCGATGGACAATTAAAATACATGGTGGGGGAACAATTGTTTTAGTGATCGCTCCTCCTGCATTAGCTCTGCGTCGCCCTGTGTAATCGGAGTGGTGCAGGACTAGAGCTAATAGGCATGTTTTGTGACTGATCAGCATTCATTCCTAAATATCTTTAAGGCCGCCAACAGGTCCTTTAAGTTGAACCCTTTTATACATATAAACCCTAGCTGACTCAGAGACAGGCAAGAAAGGCATTTTTTTTTTTTTGGGGGGGGGGGGGGGTGTTTAATCTCTGTTCAGACTGTATATTTGTTACTGCTTTTTTCTGCATACTTCTAAATGTAACTGACCATACAGCTGCAGTTGTGTGCTGTAGTTCTGTCAGAAATCACAGGACCATTCTTCTTGTCCTTTCCAGCAAATCTTCAGGGGTGAATAGCCGGCAGAGTAAGAAAGTTGAGCAAGAGGAGAAGCTTGTTAGACTTTTTCAAGGAGCTACAAAGTGTGCCGACGGCTTCACCCAGTGGTGTGAACAGACATTGCATGCACTCAACACTGCTCATAGCTTGGATGGTAAGGAAATCTTTTTTTCTAGGAAAAAAAAATGCTGCAGCTTCCTGTCTCACACTCCTTGCATAACACAAAACCTGGATGTACAATTTGTTCTTATCTTGACTCCCTGTAGATGCGTGCTAGTTATTATTATTTGTTGTTGTCATTGAACCAAAGATATTGGGCTTTAATGTGATACCAAGATCAAAACTCTGCCCCTGTATCATCAGATCTTCTTAGTGAATATCCATATTCTGTCATACCCTTTATTTTGCTTACTTTTAGTATTTATAATATAAGGTTAAGGTGGTTAAGCTGCATTTATAGTGTAAATGCATGTTTTTGGTACAGTGCCCACGTTTGTGTCCTTCTTGCGTGAAGTGGAATCTCCTTATGAAGTCCATGATTATGTCCGAGCATATCTTGGGGACACCCCTGAAGCTAAAGACTTTTCCAAGCAATTTCTGGAGCGTCGTAATAAGCAAAAAACTGCCCAGCAAAAACCTCAACAGGTAACACATGAACACAGCCATAGATGTGCAATAGATTGAAGGTTTAACATGGTTTTTCTTTTATTTGCACATGAAAAAATATCTACAAAGCTGCAGGATGAGGCCTCACCCTTATTAATGATTAGTGACTTTGTAAGGAGAATATTCTAACCAGAAGAGCCTTTGTAACTACTGGTGGTATAAGGTGTGCTATAGTGTGCATGTAAAAGCCTATATCTACAAGATCTCTCACTGTAATGTGTCTGCAGGATTCTACATGGGCCATGTACCAGACAAGTCAGAGTAATTCACAACAGACAACACTAGAAACTGCACAAAGCGCTGGACGCAAGAAAAAGAAACAGAAGATGGTTCGGGCGGATCCAAGTCTGCTAGGTGAGGATCTATACTGTATTTTAAGGATGTGTCTTCAGCTACCCGCTTTAGCATCACACAATACCTCAATTTTGTGTTAATGTGGATATTTTACATGCATCATAAAAATTATGGATATATCATTGTACCAGTTTGAGATCTTACCCTTTTGTTTTTTAAAGGGATTGACTTCCTTAGCATCCCTTTCTGTGCTGTTGCTGGATACATTGTGCTAATGCTCAGTGCCTGCACAGAGGAGGTGTGAAGGATCTCGTCCTACCAAAACCCGCATTTGACACACCTGAGATCGCTTCAATTACCTCACACCCTCCTCCAGTGAGTGTTCTGGGCCCATAGGATAATACGAAACGAGCTTTCTAAATTTTATATATTTATTAACCCCTAAAAGGGTCAGTACTAGACACTTAACACATACAGAGAATACATGTAGCGGTTATCAAGCAAATACAAGTTAGTTTCGGCACCGATACCTCCCCACTGTCAGAAGGGCGTTCCTTATAGCTCACCGTCATCTCACTCTCTGTCGGCTTTGTAGAGATACAGTACAGACCAAAAGTTTGGACACACCTTCTCATTCCAAGAGTTTTCTGTATTTTCATGACTATAAAAATTGTAGATTCACACTGAAGGCATCAAAACTATGAATTAACACATGTGGAATTATATACTTAACAAAAAAGTGTGAAACAACTGAAAATATGTCTTATATTCTAGGTTCTTCAAAGTAGCCACCTTTTGCTTTGATTACTGCTTTGCACACTCTTGGCATTCTCTTGATGACCTTCAATAGGTAGTCACCTGAAATGGTTTTCACTTCACAGGTGTGCCCTGTCAGGTTTAATAAGTGGGATTTCTTGCCTTATAAATGGGGTTGGGACCATCAGTTGTGTTGTTCAGAAGTCAGGTGGATACACAGCTGATAGTCCTACTGAATGGAGTGTTAGAATTTGTATTATGGCAAGAAAAAAGCAGCTAAGTAAACAAAAACGAGTGGCCATCATTACTTGAAGAAGAAATGAAGTTCAGTCAGTCCGAAAAATTGGGAAAACTTTGAAAGTGTCCCCAAGTGCAGTGGCCAAAACCATCAAGCACTACAAAGAAACTGGCTCACATGAGGACCGCCCCAGGAAAGGAAGACCAAGAGTCACCTCTGCTGCGGAGGATAAGTTCATCCGAGTCACCAGCCTCAGAAATCGCAGGTTAACAGCAGCTCAGATTAGAGACCAGGTCAATGCCACACAGAGTTCTAGCAGCAGACACATCTCTACAACAACTGTTAAGAGGAGACTGTGTGCAGAAGGCCTTCATGGTAAAATAGCTGCTAGGAAACCACTGCTAAGGACAGGCAACAAGCAGAAGAGACTTGTTTGGGCTAAAGAACACAAGGAATGGACATTAGACCTGTGGAAATCTGTGCTTTGGTCTGATGAGTCCAAATTTGAGATCTTTGGTTCCAACCACCGTGTCTTTGTGCGACGCAGAAAAGGTGAACGAATGGACTCTACATGCCTGGTTCCCACCATGAAGCATGGAGGAGGAGGTGTGATGGTGTGGGGGTGCTTTGCTGGTGACACTGTTGGGGATTTATTCAAAATTGAAGGAATACTGAACCAGCATGGTTACCACAGCATCTTGCAGCGGCATGCTATTCCATCCGGTTTGCGTTTAGTTGGACCATCATTTATTTTTCAACAAGACAATGACCCCAAACACACCTCCAGACTGTGTAAGGGCTATTTGACCAAGAAGGAGAGTGATGGGGTGCTACGCCAGATGACCTGGCCTCCACAGTCACCAGACCTGAATCCAATCGAGATGGTTTGGGGTGAGCTGGACCGCAGAGTGAAGGCAAAAGGGCCAACAAGTGCTAAGCATCTCTGGGAACTCCTTCAAGACTGTTGGAAGACCATTTCAGGGGACTACCTCTTGAAGCTCATCAAGAGAATGCCAAGAGTGTGCAAAGCAGTAATCAAAGCAAAAGGTGGCTACTTTGAAGAACCTAGAATATAAGACATATTCTCAGTTGTTTCACACTTTTTTTGTTAAGTATATAATTCCACATGTGTTAATTCATAGTTTTGATGCCTTCAGTGTGAATCTACAATTTTTATAGTCATGAAAATACAGAAAACTCTTGGAATGAGAAGGTGTGTCCAAACTTTTGGTCTGTACTGTATATAAAACCGCACTTTCATAAGGACATGAAAGGTCCTCTTTAAAGGGATTCTATTCCCTATTGAAGGTATTTTTTGTTGGGAGGGAGAGCTGATTAAAGGGGCTGCAGCATTTGGACAAGTGCTGCAGTCTCTTCACTACTTACCATGCGCAGTGCTGTACATTCTGTAGTTGCTGTGCTTGGTATTATAGCTCAGCCTCATTCATCTGAATGGGACTGAGCTGCAGCATGGCCATGTGATTGGAGACATCAGTGACCTAAGAACCCAAGTGCTGCACGTTCTTCAAACAGCTGACCGGTGGTGTTCCTGGGTGTTGGTATTTACCAATCTAATATTGATGATCTATCCTAAGGATAGGTCATCGACTTCATAGTCTAGAAAAAAATCCCATTCCTTTATCTCTAATTTTTCTTTATCTTTAATCTTTGCCAATATTCTTGCAGTTTGTTTTCTGCCACTGTTTTTTATTGTTTTTTTTTTTTTTTTTTTTCCAGGATTTTCTGTCAATGCTTCCTCTGAGAGGTTGAACATGGGAGAAATAGAGACTTTAGAAGATTACTGATTATTGTGGTGGGGTAGGGGTAACACGTCCCCCTCCCCTACCTCGGCTTCAATGGGAGGGGGAAGCCGAACATATGACTCCACCTACCCCCAGCACACACTCTCAGTGCCCTGTTGGGATCTTCACAGGGCACCCTCCCTCAGTGCTTCAAGATCAGGATGATTCAAGGACAGCTATCCCCTCTACTATCCTAAATATACATGGGCATTGTGGAGAGGGCAATCTGGGGGTTAAAGAGTGGGTTAGGGGGAATTTTTTTTTTTCCATCACAGTACTGTCAGGTCTCGTTTCAGAGGCTTGCACAGTCTGTTACTTTTTCCACCGTTATTAGGTGGAGAAAGGAGGCTTTTGGGTTGGACTTTGCAACTCCCCTCACTGCCATCTTGGGGTTGAGCTCCCTGGATTTCAGTGTAAGGACGACATAAGCGTGTGTGGAGCTTTTGTAAGTGTGGACATTCGATAGGGATCCTTTGCACTACTGGAGTGGTCACACTGCGAAGGTAATAATGGCTTCACTCTTCCATCTCATGTCCACTTCCCACACCTTATCACAAGTACCTTAAATAAGTGAATATTCTGTTTTTGCAGGCGGGAGCAGTGTTTAAGACTACTCTTGTGAAAAGAATAGCTATCTATACAGTTTGCTGCAAAATATACACACACACTTTGGTGCTGTTGAGTTATTGTATACCTGCTCCTCCTGCATTGTTCTATCCGCTGTGGATAGGAGGGAACACACTTATGTTTACACAGCTCCTGGACCACTGTAAGGTTTTTGCCCCAGTGTGCAGTGGTTTGGGGTGATGCCAGGTCTGACCTTAATAAAGCGCTGGTTGTGTTATAACACATTTCTGATTTGGATGCCTTATTGCTTTGTGAATGTCAGGTGGGTGCAGAGGAGCTTTACGTGTCGACCATATGTCTGCTACAGTCTTCCTCCATCATCCTCATATTGCCGGGATACGGACAATCAAGCACTGGCAGCTGCCACCAAAAAAAATGATCACAAGCTCATGACTTCTAACCACTGAGGCTTATCCGTGGGCCATTTTTTGCTAGGCAGACCTGAGTCCTCCTGCTCCCTGCTAATGCTGAGCTATCTAGGTCATCAAATTAATAAAAAAAAACTGCGCCATGAAGACTACTAGCCCTTCTGCCTTAGTCTGGTGAAGGTGAGAAGGTGCAGCTCAGGAGTGCAATTCTGTGGGGGTGGAAATTATGTTATAATATGGTATTTTCATTATATTGTTAGGGTCATTACATGAACAAAAAGGTCCCTGACTGTATTAAAGCCTAATTTATTTTATGACTTGTCATTGAAAAGTTACTTTTCCTGTTGAGGACTTGGTATGCTCTATGAGCTCACTTGTCTAATGTCAACTTCTAGAAAAACACATAAGCAATGGATGAAACAGAAACTGGCTACGTTTTTATCATCAACTCAATTCGTCATACACATTTGAGGAACCTTTCTACATAATATTAATGAAAAATTTATATGTTGGGTACAAACGTTTGGCTCAGAAATGTACAATGTGCATAGTTTTGCTTTGAGATTATTTATCCCAAAAACAGGGAGCATGGTTTAAAGGGAGACTGTCACTAGAACCCAGCATATCCATCCAGCCATGCTGTCATTGCTCCAAATAGGTAAACTTCCCGCTGCTCTGTACTGCCCTAGTTCCTCTGGTTGACAGGGCCTTGTCCAAGTCACATGTGCTGCCTGGCCCTGTAAGTGAGAGGGTGGAGGGAAGTTTACCTCATCAGAGCGATGACGATGCCCTTGTTGCTCCAAAAAACTCATTTGCCTGTATGCAAATATCTCCGCATGGGAAACACTGAATCACAAGGTTAAAACACTGTTAGGGCTGGGTTGATACGCTGGGCTCTAGTGACAGACTCCCTTTAAGGAAATTGCTGAATGCTAACTAGAAACTGAAATATTGACCCTTTTGGGGAAATAAATCTTTCTTGCAGTTGATGGTGTTACTGACAATTAATGTTTCTATGTATAGAAGCTTTGCTGCTGATTGAGGTATTATAGGGTTCACATTCTTAGGTTAGACTAAGGCCCCACATTGCAGAAGCGCAGCTTTTTTTGTTGCAGATTTTGTTGCGGTTTTTTGAGCCAAAGCCAGGAGAGGGTTGAGCAGAAGGGAGAGGTATCAGAACTTCCTGTATATTTCCCATTCCTTTTGTAGCCACCCTTGTCTTTGGCTCAAAAAACCGCAACAAAATCTGCAACCAAAAAAACTGCGTTTCCGCAACTTGGGACCTTAGCCTTAAAGGGTTTTCTAGGATCAGGATATTGATGGTCTGCCCTTAGGGCATCTATATCAGGTTTTTGGGGTTAGACACGTGCCATCCCCGACAATCTGATTTTTGAGAAGGCGCTACTACCAATTAAATGATTACCTTGTTCCATTTACCCATATGACGCACACATTTTAGTGGATGTGCAGAGTATTGCAGCTTGGATGGGGTGCAGTACATAGACCCCAGGTAAACATTGAAGGGGCAAGGGTCCAAGAGTCAGACTCCCATCAATCTATCATTGCCAGAAAACCCCTTTATAAAGAGTACTGTGATCTTATATAAACTAAGTTTAATCACTGTATGATGTGGATTTATTCAGCTTTGTTGGACTTCATGTACGGGTGTGCAGTGTATGGGTCAGTAAAAACAGAAGAGATGCCGCACAGATTGGTATCCATGTGTCACCTGTGATTTTCACTGACCCATACATTTGAATGAATGGAATGATCTGCAAAAACTGACCGGTATAGGACATGCTTCATATTTTGTCTCTTTTCTATGGCCCACATTCACATCTGTAAAAACTATGCTTGTGTGCATGGGGCCTTATACTTTGTATTTTTGATTCCTCACAGTTTGAGATCTCTGCATCTCTATCAGTTTTGCATACAGTATCTACTCATGCTCACACAACTGCATTTTGTAACGGTGGAAGCCTCAATTTAGGTAGAAACCTGGACCCTCCAACCATGAGATAAATGTGTGCTAATGCCGTGTTCAGCTGGGTTTATACGGCACTTTTTTTTTTTTTTTTTATATATATATATATATATATATATATATATATATATATATATATATATACTGAAGAACTGCATGCAGCTTTTGATCACAGTAATGGCTAGCAGATGTCACTATTTGTTTTACCTGTTACTGGTGTAAACCTGTTTACTGACATAATAGAAATGTTCTACTTATAACTGCAATAAAAAAATCTGCATGCAGTACAGTAAAGCTGAGGCCTAACGTTGCCGAAAAACGTTTTTTTTTTTTTTTGTTGCAGATTTTGCTGAGTTTCAGCCAAAGCCAGGAGTGGGTTGAGCAGAAGAGAGAGTAATTAGGGTATGTTCACACGGAGTTTTGTGCAAGCTGAAAAAATCTGCTTCAGGGATTAGGAAATGTTTTTTGACGCGTTTTTTACATGATGCGTTTTTCATCACATTTTTTGCCACTTTTTTTTTTTTTTGCTCCAGCACACTGTACGGAACTGGAAACTTCTCTTTAAAAAAACGTTAACGGTTTTTGCAAAAACCGCGGCAAAAAAACGCTAGCAGTATTTCCGCCTCCCATTGATTTTAGTGGATTCTGCCTCAAAATCAGCCTACAAAAAACTCTGTGTGAACATATCCTAAGAGCTTTCTTTGTTTCCCATTCCCTTACTAGGTCTGGCTCAAAAACCACAGCAAAATCTGCAACAAAAAAAGCATAATTTCCGCAATGTGGGGCCTTAGCCTAAAAAGCTTTGTTTAAACCAAGCCTGAAGCTCACAAAATATTGCCTACATTATAGAAAACTCAGCTGTGTAAGCAGAAATAGGTCTTGGTGATTTTCTAACCCTGAATGTAGAAAGTTGCATAAATGTTCATCATTTTATAATGAACACTTATTTACACAGTTGTTTCTGAGATCGGCACCTGTGTATAAGAAGAACATAGCTGAACTAGAGCGGGCACTGATAAGGACAACCAAGGAAATTAATAAATCCTTATTCACATGTCAGTGATTTGCATCAGAGCTGGTTGAAAATAACAAGTGCAGATCTTTCTTATACTTTCTCTGTGTAGTCTCCACTCCTGGTTTGGCCCACTATCACTGAGACAAATCATTGACTAAAACACTGATGTGAGAATAAGATCTTACACTACAAAGAGAGGTTATCAAACATGGGCTTTATCATTTTGGAAAAATGAGACACAATATAATTACAATTGCATTAGAGATCTTTCTAATGACACCTAGGTCTGGAACCATGGTAAGGGGGTATCTAGGAAGGTGGTTTACCTTCATAGTCGATGAGCATTCTTTACTGTAAGAGTGTCACAGTTAAACGTTTGTGATGGTTGATACTGTACAAGTTCAATAGGGGCCTGGAGTGTAATATTACAAGCTATATGTGATATATATATTTTTTTTTTACATAGGTTTATAATCCAATGATTTAAAATAGAACTCCCACAAAAATGTATTTTCTCTATATGACCAGCAGTCAGTCTGTCCAACTGACTCTCTCCATGCATGAGAAGCTGTAAGGTTACATGCACTCAACTGTAGTGGTTTTTACTGTCCCCAAAAATATGTCAGTATGTCATCCGCAATCACGGATACGCAAAAAGACTTGTATGATCCCCTACAACTGTCTATTCTGCAAACAAGGCCAAGAATAGAACACACTTCATAATTTGTGGTCCTTGTATATAGCACGGACACATGGCCGGGTGTATGGGCCCATAGAAATGAATAGGTCCATACTTTAACTGCAATTGCAGATAAATCTTACAGTTGTGTGCATGAGGCCTTAGTCAGTTTATCTATTCATTCCTATGAGACTCACATTGAAGCTGTCTGAGAAATGAATGGAGAAGTAGACTATCATGTCCCGCTGAGAAGCTGTGTTAGGAGAATCTTATTGTTGGTCATATGATACAGCTAAGGACCAGAAATGGATAACTCTCAAATACAGCCTTTACTACCATTTACACATGCTTTTGTAACGGACCAGAGAATAAAAATTTTGTGGGTTTGTTGTTTAATGTGCTTGCCATATCTGGGATTGAGAAGGAATATTTCCCACTTATATGGGGGGGACTTTGGACCTGCGTTTTTCCTCCATCCTTATCAACTATGGAATAATCTGTAGTATATTGAGAAAAGATACATGGCCAACTATGATGTGTATTAACCTGTATGGTCTATCGAAAATCTTTCCTATGTATTGCTAATCTGTACAGAACGTGTAAGCTTGTGTTAGATGAGGGCTTTTTTGGGTGGTTTGGAAAAGGAATTTTGATGGGTGGTACTGGTCCCTGACGTGATTGAGTAGGAGGGCTATGAGGGGAGTGTGAGGTGTCTGGGGTGTGTGTGTGCCTTCTCTCTTGATCCTCAGCTAAACATTTCCATCCTTACTGGACAGAGACACCTTTGTTAACCCAGAGGCTGCAAGGTCTCCATAACGTCTCACCTCTCACACTTTACATCTTCCCAGCTGTAGATAAACATGTCTTGCTCGGGGACCCCACAACTCGTGCTGCTCCTGCTTTTTACAGGAATTCTCCCTGCGTTCCTCACAGGTAATATGAAGGACGACTAACTTACTAGGCAATAGGATTGCATGTGAAAGTCTTCATTATGAGGCCTGTATCTTATTAGGTCTTTACTACCATCGGAACTAAGAATTGGCCTGTTGAGATCAAAAGTTTTATTTATTTGTGTTCATTTGAAAAAATGTAACCTCTTTCTTTTCTCAGATTTCCGATGGTGAATTTACAGATATCATATGTGTATGTCATACATGTAGTTTATTGTGGGACAGAACCTCCATGATGTATATACGTTTTAGAGATTAGCCTTGTTAATGCTTTTAAGCTAGACGTGTACCTACGTGTTACACATTTCTGCTTTTCTGTAAATAAGTTGATGTAAGATTTGTGGCTGGACACAGGGCTGGGTCTGCACAGGACTCGACCAGTGGACAAGGTGCCCTTTGTGTGAGGTAACAGGGCGCCTTTCATGCTGCCACTGGCCATTCGCCCGTTGTGGCTACTAACTCCACGCTGACGCCGGCCATGGGTCTGACCAATGGCCTTTTTGCTGGTATACGTTTACTGAGGTATGTTATTAACCCTTGTAATTTGCCAATTTGTAGGCTATATGGCATCCAGGAACATATATATCCAATTTGAGAGAAAAATTAGCAGAATGGTGAGAAACTCAGAACAGATAAGTTTGCCCAATGAAGCATTGTCACTAGTGTGCTGCTTCCACTGTATATCTTCACACAAGTGTGTAAAGATACACATTGCCGCGTTCCAACAAATGCAGTCAGCAGATTTGCCATGAGAAAGATGGACCGTGTTCTCAAATATTCACATGTAGCCGAGTTAACCCGAACTTCTGCAACTAGTTAAGCTGCTTTGCACCGTGATATTTTATTACAGAAGGCGGCGACAACTTAATTTAAAAAAAAAAGTTTTTCCAATGACTTTTGGTTGTTTTTGTTGTCTTCTGTGATGAGATATCTCGCTGCAGCAGTTTAACCAATTGCAGAAATTCGGGTTATCTTTGCTACTTTTGTATTCTTGCAGACAGCTAAATTATTTTAGTCCCCCAAACACTTCATTTCTTTGCTCATGCTGTATGGATAACTAAAATCTATATGTAAAAATGTAAGCACACCTGGATGATTTATGTCCTGACCGACCAGTATTCAGTGAAGTGGCAGATGTGCAGATATTCCTTTGGGGGTCCTCTATATTACACTTCTTTTACCAATATCCTTCTCTTAATGCGACTATTATTGTTTCATACACATGACATGAACTTTCACAGAATGTTCCTTTTGTATTTTTTTAGTGGACAACTTTGTAAGAATAGAAAGGGTATGCCCACGTAGGATGTAAATTTAGCAGGAACAAATCTGCAATGATTTCAGGGCATAATCTGCATGAATTATATGTGGGTTTTACTCTGGCCATTGAAAGGAGTAAGTGTCCGCAGCATAGACTGACATGCTGCGGGTTCACAACCGCACTGCAGATAAGTTTCCATGCAGAATATAGATTACTTCTGCAGCATATGGGTGAGATTTAGTGAAACATTATTCACTTTCCTGCATTCACGCTGTGGATCCGTTCCCTGTGGACATATAGTTGAGATCCCCTAAGGTTGGGGATACACATTGCATACTTGAAGCAAAGTATAGCAGCAGTGTAGTGGATGGGACATAAAGAAATTGTGGTTGAAAGCCGCAGTGCACACCAGTGGTTTTCTGATGTTATTTTTCCTGTGGGAGGGTCCCCTTTTATATGTCTGTGGCGACATCCCACAGCAGACCCAATGCGCAGGGCCATAGCATAAAAAGCTTTAGTGCTGGCCTGACATCCAAATACAGTGATGGTGCCATTATGTGGTGTGAACAGAGACTTGTATGGTTCTTGTTCATTTGTTGTCTGAATTTTCAGTAGATATTTTACTGTCTGTTATTTTAATTGATGTTTTAGGTAATAGCATTGTATACAACTATTACACCGTGCTACCTCAATTTCAGTATTAATTTGTTCCAAGACAACGGCTGAAAACCATGTAGCTTGAGATCAAAACGGTATGGGAAACTAGTAATTCATTTAAAGTCTCCAAAATTTCATCCCAAATTAAGAGGAAAATAGAGACAACAGAACAGATGCTAATCCTTACATGCAAAAAGTCAGGCAGAGCTGCTGGACAATGGGAATTGCTTTCTGTGTGGAGGAGAAGAGCTTCTTCAGGGTCCTGTACAGTATGCACAGGGTACCAGAAGATGGAGCCGTCCTCACCTGGTGTCTAAAGGAGCAGCTTATCCAAGGGCAGTGCACATGTGGTATCGCACTGTATTGTAGAGCGGAGCTACTATCATTGGCGCATGCACTTACAGGGGCATCTCAATAAATTAGAATATCTTTGAAACGTTCATTCATTTCAGTGATTCAGTAATACAATCCATAATCAGCGTCTTCCATGATTGTGTGTCCTACTGAACCAGACTGAGGGAGCATTTAAAGGCTTAGGAAACCCTGGCAGGTGACACACTGAATTTACAATACTGAACTTTTTTACAATATTCTAATTTTCTTAGATTTGGGTTTTCATTACCTGTAATCCATCATCAACATTTACAGAAATAAAACACTTGACATAGAACACTCTGTGTGTAAAGAATCTAGAAAATATAGGAGGTCACTTTTTTAATTTAATTACTGAAAGAAAGAAATGTTTCAAAGATATTCTAATTTATTGAGATGCCCTGTACATAATGCAGAGGTTTTACCATGTAATATCCATGCTGATTGGATCATTTTGCAACGTACATGACAGATTGGCAATATCTGCAGCATTTTATGTTGAATGCGATTATAGTAGATTCCCAAGTTACAGAAAAGACCATTGTATGGCATTATGGTGATACTGTAAACTAAGGCCAGGGCATTGGAGTAACCACTGTGATAGTACATCCGAGTTGCTCATAGAATGCAGTGAGTTGACACTTGGAGTGATGTCAGAATGTCATCCAAGTGCATTTTGTGATGCATTCATATATATGGGGCTTCTGAATCCATTCCATGCCAATAACACAGAGCAGAATAAGCCCTGCTCTATAATCCATCCATATTATTGGAATGGAGTGGATCTGGAAGCTCCATATATATGAATGCATCACGGAATGGAGTTGGATGTCATCCGCTTGCATTCTGTGATAAACTTGGCCCCCAACTTGGATACACACGCACTCACATGTATGGGCCCCAACCATTTTAGGCTTTAAGGCTGTGTTCACCTGAGGCTTTTTTTTTTCCCCTTCTCTTTTACTAACCCTAAAAAAACAAGATGAAAAGCAATTTTGCAAAATGTGTTTTTTGTTTTTTTTTTAACGCAGAGCATTGAGACTATGGAACGCGTTGCCACAAGATAAGTTGAAGAGGGTCTGAATGCCTTTCTTAATTAGGCAATGTTTACCAAACCTTGCATAAATTAATATCACAGGCAATTCTAAAGAAACCATATATATTTTATCAGAGAGAAATTCTTTTCTGCTCTTATCAGCCCATTTCCCTGCTCCCCCTGCAAAGTTGACTTTTACTCTGAAAATCATTGCTGTATCATCTCTGTAGAAGTCTGTGGAGTGTGTAAGGTTGAACAGGAAGTGTAGGAAAGTAAAGAAGAAAGACTGTCTTGGGCTGACCCTCTCATTGCAGAAAAGCTGTGTTTTTTGTTTTTTTTGTGTTTTGTTTTTTTTACAGATTTTGCTGTGCTTTATAAAACCAGCAAAATCTGCAACAAAAAGGTGCTTTACCGCAACGTGAGGCCTTGGCCTTAGTCTGATTTTGGATATTAATAGAAAGTTTCTATCATAACAACATCACAAGTAATGGGTACTAGTTTTCTGGAGAGGGAACATTGATTCAGGGATTTAATCTGATTGGCAGATTTGGAGTCAAGATGTAATTTTTCCCATGATACGGGGTACTTGGGGTCTGCCACATGGGGTTTTTGCCTTTCTGTGAGTCAACACTAGTATTATAGGTTAGATTTGATTGAATTTTGTTTTGTTTTTCCCTCCTCTCTTAATATGATCCAAGTAGACGCCCATAAATTTCTAGAGGTCCCCTATTATGAATCTAGACAATGTGGAGGTTGTTTTCTGGTATAAAACATTACATATAAAACCTTTGCAGCGCACAGTGCCATGTGTGAACAGAATCTTTATTGTATGTTACATGTATATGAAATATGTATCAGCCAGATTGAGATTGTCAATCTGCTTTTGCCTTGATGATGCAGTGGGGGGAGTTGTTTTAAGTCATGACACCGTAAAAAAAAAAAAAAAAAAAAAAATGCTTGTACATTTACACCATAAAGTTTTCCCTTTCAATTTGTGTAATGCTTAGTTAATGTCTTATTCAGGCGTTTACTTTGATCTTATTTACGCTTCTTCCAGTATAGGTTCAGCTTAGAATTATTCACCTTCCAGTACGTGCTATTTTTGGTCTGCAAACAAGTCGGATGTAAGGCCCCCTGTCTGTTCTGCTGGCTGTGTAATACATTGAAGCAGTGTTCATCTCACATATTTGTATCTGCCCGCACGCTTTATTCCAAGGTCTTCAAATATTAGACTAACTGCTAGGTTTTACAAACTGGTCAACATAGACTCACCAGCATATTGTCCAGCCTGTGAGGCGTAGCAGTCCATGTCTTGTTTTTCCAGTACAATTTAGAAAATTGAAGCAAATCTAAAAGGCACCATGTACAGGTCCAGCACAATAGTGGGCAGTTTCACAACTTACCATTCTCAACAGCGACTCTTTTACAACTTGAATTCTACCATTCCACCTTTTTAGAAATTTGTACTTTGAAAAATGTCTTTTGATTTGACCCTCTCACCATAGATAAGCATCTATCACCATGCTGAGCTAGGCTCCATTACCAGAAGTCGGGGAATGGTTAAAGCAAAATATCCAAAACCTCTCAATTTTTTCAGTATCAAGTATGGGTACCACCCACAGAAATACACGCACTTACGCACTTTGGCAGGTGATCAGTGAGGTTATCAATGGCTGTCTGAGACATGCTATGCCATGCTGAATGCACTTGGGCAACCAAACCATTAAGCTTGGCTGCTGGCAACTCCTTTGCAGTATGCAACCAATGACATCCTAGATGTGCTCTTTAGGAGACGCTGCAGGCCATGGTAGCTCATTTAGGCCGCACAGATTGCTCACCATAACACAAGCTACGTGCAGCCTGGCTTTGTCATGGCTGTACCACTGGTTCCATAACCAGATCAATGTAATGCTGAGCTGTTGGGTTACATGTAATGAAGACTAGAGGGGTCTGGACATCTACTGTACATTATGCAACACCACACTGTGATTCCTGAAGTGGGACCAGTGTTATGTTCTCCTGTAAAGGCCTCATCATGTCTGAGACAGTCAGTCTTTCTTCACTGAAGAGGATAGATATCCATTGCCATCTTTTGTGCACCTTGATATCCTTTGAGAATGGTAGGTGAGATCAATGGAACAACTGTAGCTGGACATCTGGCCCATAGCAAGTGTTGTGCAAACACCTTCTGATGGTTTGTCTCTCCCTCCCTAGGCTTAGGATGTTACGTCCAGTTGAACTTGCAGTACAGACTGGATCACTACACGCCATTTTTCCAACAAGACTGTTTGTGTAGAGGTTCACCTCCGCACTCCTCTTGTAGTCATTCTAGTTTGTTGTCATTCTCCCAAACTAGCCTGACACACACTACTGAAAATGATAGCATCTTGCCTTAGGCATTTAGTGGCATGCCAGAATGATAAGCCAAGGTCTCTGTTTGTGGCTAATGGCAATAACTGGCATGTTGATGAACAGGAGGCATTGTACAATCATTCCAATCATTTTTAAGCCCTGACATGCCACATATTGGGGATAAGTGCTTGAAAATGTGGTCATTTGCAGATCTTAGTGACTCCTGATTCATTGATTTCCATATCCTTATAGCTTGACCTTCTTGGTGTTACAATTAAAATGTTGAGGCATGTATATATGCCTGTAGTTAAGGTCACCTCTAAGCCATGTTTTTTACCAAGTTGAACTTGCTCAATTATTGTAGCCTTATATCGTAAGAGAGACATCCAATCCCTTGCAGTAGTCTTAATTACTTACCTTCTAGTTACCTACCTCCCGTCTCTAATATCCCTTGTACAATGTGGAGACTTAAACTTAAATATAATTTCTACACTAATCTAAACACCCTCCCCCCCGTCTACTTCCTAAATTACTTACTTTAGCAAAAATTTATATTACTCATATTTCACCCATCATGTGACCACCCCAGGCACATTTTCTGATTATCTGGTGACGTTCACTTTTCCCGTTTTCGGAAATGGAACGTCACCAATATTACTCTTACCCCACCATACTTACCTGTCTTCTTGTCCAGCCTTCCTTCTGTGCGTACGGCTCCTGATCTTCTGAAATCTGCCAGTGCATACGCAATAGAGCCGGAATCCCGGCATTGTGCTGTAGCCTCCTGTGCAGTAGTGATGGAGTGCTGGCTACAGCACAATGCCGGGACTATTGCACACACCCTGACAGACGTTGAAGAGGAGGAGCCATCCCCACAGAAGTAAGCCTGGACAGAAAGAAAGGTAAGTATGATGGTGTGAGGGGGCGGGGGGGGGTGCTAAGTTAGTTAGTTAGTTGGGAAGGGCTAGTAGTGGGCAGGATAGCTAGGGAGCCAGGGAACGGGTGTGAGAGAGGATGGTAGTGTGAGTCAGATCATGCAATGCATCATGGTAGTTGTAGGCTAAGGCAGCAGGAAGCTACACCATGTAAACAAATGCAGAGGATGCCAGGAGCTCCCAGAGAAACCCAAAAATCACTGAAAACGCTGCTAAAGGTATTTGGGTGCATTTATTAACCCATTAATAGCACTAACAGACCTTTATTTTCAAAAAGATTTTTTTTTTTTTTGCCCGGAAAACCCCTTTAAAGGAAGTCTACCACCTCCTCCAAGCATGTTCAATTGTCACCACTGTATTACAGAGCAATTACAGTGATACATAATAGAGGTAAGTTATTTATGTCACTTTTGTAGATTTGGATAAAAACAAATTTGAAGTGTTATGTAAATGAGGCAGCTGGTGCATTGGGCCGGGACTTCAGCTCCATGAGAACTGCTCTTGCGCTGATGCCTACTGTTATCTGTCCCATACAGTGAGAGTTGATCCTCCCACTGCTATGACATCACCGCAAGTGCTTCCAGGACTGAAGGCCCGCCCCCAGTGCACCACCTGTCTCTTTTTTCTGTAAGACTTCAACGTTGTTTTTCTTCAAATATATAAAAGTGACATAGGTGTATAATGTTTATCACTGTAATTTACTCTGCAATGGGGTGGTAACAGCTGAATATGCTGGGGGGAAGTAGTCTACCTTTTAATATGTGGTCTTACAAGGGATTAGTAGTGGGTTAATATTACAATCAGAGTATGGGATTTCATTTCTCTTTACATACTAAAATCTTACTTGCTTTTGCGGCTTTCATCCCCCAGAAAGAATTAATAAAATTTAGTAAAATGGTGCCAATGAAAAATACAACTCGCCTTGCAAGTCTGTATATAGCTACATCAAGGAAAAAGTAACATAATTATGGCTTTCAGGATGCAATAATAATAGTAATAATAAAAATGTATCTTGAAGCCAATACTAGCTGTGTCCTTAAAGGAGATTGAGAGCCCCCCCCCCCCACCCCAAGTCATTTTTCCTACTGATGACCTATCTCCAGAAAAATATAGGTTAGAATATGACAACCAGACCCCAAACTAACCAAGTGATGCGGCTGCCTCTGCGCACTGGAAGCAACTGCAGTGTCAGAAGCAGATTTGCAATTATTCACGTAATAGAAGAAGAGCTGTATAGTGGTGACATGGAGGTACTGCAGCTCTGCACCTATTACTATATGAGCAGAGCAGCTTCTACTTCACTCTAGTTTTTAAAAATTAAAATCAACCCATTTCCCTATACAAGGGTTAAGTAATCTCTGGCACCTGTGCCGAAGTTGTCACTTCAGGCATATCTACCTGACACAGGGCTCTCTCAGCTGTGATGCTACAGCAGAGGAGGTACTAAGGCGGGAAGCATGAGGGCAGCAATTGTTCTTCTACCTTGAAGAAATTGTAAAAGCCTAATATGGCAAAACGCTAAAGTTGGGCGTTCATTCATTTAAACAAGGCTGGAAACGTTTGTATGAATCTGGTCAACATAAAAATCGTGCTATGCAAATGTATCAGCCCACTGAGAGTCCTCTGTTCATACAGCCGATCCACAAGAGAAGGATCACACTGAAATATAAGTTTAATCAACTAATTAATTGGTTGCTGATACGGTTTGTCTTTTATGACTTTTATGTAGATCGACATCTTTACAATTATTGCATGGCAGTACTTAGTCTTTGATTTTTTTTTTTTTTTAAGAAATCTCAACACATCATACAAAAAAAAAGTTTAATTTTTAAAACATTAATTAAAACATTTAATTAAAACATGAAAAAAAACCTGTAGCCCCAATTCCAGAAAGGTTGGGACGCTGTATAAAATATAAAGTAAATACAATGATTTGGAACTCTCATATAACTATATTTTATTCACAATAAAACACAAATCAGAAGTTGAAAGACATTTTTCCATTTCATTTGAAACCATTAATCTGGGTTCGACCCAAACATTCCAAATTGTTCGGTTTTCTATTGAAATTGAAGAAATTGACAATTTGTCTCGGACTAACTAAAATGGCCGCTGCAACATGCATTGAGGTAAATTATTATACTCTGCGGTCTCTTCAGGCCCCTGTGGCCAAATCAAAAGCCTCATCGGTGAAACCCGGGCACATGACATCACCAGGAGAGTACCAAATACTGCAAGTAGGTCCAAAAGAGGTGATTCTGATTTTTTTTTTGGCTCATAAAAAATAAGCCTGTAAATGGGGGAAAAAAAGGAAAAATGTAATGCCCAGGTTTACCATTAGTGCAAACATAGACAGTCTGAAAATACTCCAGATTTATCACAGTGACTGATGCTGGATGATAAATCTGGTGTATTTTTAGACGGATTAGGCTGCATTTATACCACCATTTAGTTGGCTTACTTTGCGGCAGAATTTTTCAACGTTATTTTGGCTCATTTAAGCCACGCCCCCATGTCAAGCATGTCAGAAAATTCTAGGCCAACCTAGATGAGCCAAGATGCGCCAAAGCAAGAGCATGAGCAAATTTCTGTACTACATAGCGTCACCACAGGGAAAATGATACATGGTGTGGTGCCCATGTGATACAACAACACTTTATTCTGGCTTATAGATTCACTGAAATGTTATCTGAAAATGTAATCTAAACCAGACAAGCCATGCAACAACTTCTCTGTTCTGAGTAGTGACTCCATGTAGTCATTGGCCGAGGCTACATTTTTGTAAATGTAATGTAAATGTATCATATGGACATTCACTTTCACTTCCAGCGCAGTCGGCGCTTTTTAATTTGTTCTTCAGATTGGAGCTGTTCCTATCCCTATCCAGGCAGCACTGACAGCAGTGTGCAAGATTTGTCAGCTGTGTGTAGAATGTGTGCGCCTATGTGTTCTGCATTCGCTGCAGTCGTGTGAAGAAAGGGACATTTTTATAGAGCTAGTATGCTATTAATGTGGTCTATTACTTTGGGAGCCATAAATGCTACAAAATACTTGTATAATGTGAGAGGGTTTTTTTTTTTTTTTTTGTCTTTGGCTCTGTTCACATTGTTTGATCTTCTCAGCAGAGTTATACACTAAGAAGATTTACCTTCAATAGGAGGCCACAGTAAAGGCATATAGTTGTAGTCCTCACCAATAGGCTTCGATAGTTGAAAAAAAACAAAAACACTTTAGGCTGGGACTGCACAGAGACGTCTTTAAGGCTTAGGCCCCACGATGCGGGATAGCAGTTTTTTTTTGTTGCAGTTTTTTGAGCCAAAGCCAGGAGTGGATTGTGCAGATGGGAGAAGTATAAGAACATTCTAGATATTGCTCATTCCTTCTGTAGCCACTAGGTATGGCTCAAAACACCGCAGCAAAATCTGCAACAAAAAAGACTGCGTTACCGCAATGTGAGGCCTCAGCCTTATTGTGACTTTGCACAGGAGTGCTCTAAGTTGGGGCATTGTGCTTCAAATAGTGTCTGTGTATCCTCAGCCTTACTGTCTCTCTGTCATGTTGGTAACTGTAGTATAATGTTGTACCCTGTTAGCCATAGAAAGTAGTGACAGAGTTACCACATGTTGGTAACAGGAAAGGCCTGAATACTATGCTGCCCATCCTAAAAAGAGGCACATGGCAGCCAGCTCCCCTCTATACTGTGCTTCAGAAATAATCACATGAACACTGGCAGGTCACGGCGTCACTGGGCACTTTCCTGCAGGTAGTTATTACAATAGGACTTGACAGTAATTTCACAGAACGCAGGTATAATTTTCACAGAACGCAGGTATAATTTTCACAGAACGCAGGTAATGGCCTTTTCTGACAGTGTTGGAGGTCACAGGCCTGCAGCATCACAGCAGTATTCTTGTTTGCACAGGGATGTGCTCAGCTCACATGGACAGTTTCCACAGGCTGCTGCTGTTCGTCTCTCTACTGGCTTTTGGGAAAAGATCCACTACCGTCACTCCATACCTCTGGTAACCGCACCGGTTGCACAAATATTTCAGACTGGACCATTAAAAACTCCTATTATAGATAACTTTTCCCTCCCCGAGTGGCATCAAACTGTCAAGCTTCAGCATGCTAAGGCTATACACCAGCTGCACCGCCTGCTATCAAGCCAATGGGCGAAACCCTGTTTTGCTTGTTGGGGAATTATTGTACTCAATTGTCCTGAAATAACCAGAATTGGGGCAAAGACTCAACAACTCAGCTTAAATGACAGTAGTAAATAAACATACATTGTATGCTTGACTCATCAATATTAGCATCAGTAAACCTTACAATATGCAGCAAACTCTATTATTACAATGCAAAGAAACGCATAGAGCACAAACACGTACATAAGGGTACAAGGCCTATCTGGATTGGGGGCGCTCTTGTCAGTCCAACGCTCAAGGCTAGATTCACCTGTGAGACTCAGTCCGTGTGTTGGCCAGATTTACCAGCCTGACCTTCATGTCGGGAGTGAGCTACTAGTAGTATAGTTATCTATGATGGTAGGATCTCTGCCTCCCAGCGACATACTGTTCTGTACTGTAATTGGTATGGGATAGCATGTCACTGGGAGGCAGGGACTACCAGAATGATAGATAACTATGATGTTAGGAGTCCTGTTCCCGGCATGAAGGTCAGGCTGGTAAATCCACCGAACACAAGGACCAAGTTTCATGGGTGAAGCTCAGTCGTGTGAATCTAGCCTAGGGCTATAACTGAGAAAGAAAATGGCTTTCGCTACCTTATATGTGTAAGAAGCTTCAGTTATCTTGGAATTCTTAGTTGTGGGTTCTCCATGCCAAATGCATGTTCTTGAAATTCAGGAGACTGTTTTCTATACTACTGGTCAGATCACTTTCATGCCCCTTTAAGTCTTGTTGGCAGGTGGATGTTCAGAGAGAGGTGGCTATGTCTAGCTTTTGTTGTTATTTCATAAGCATGAGGTTAAAGGAGTTGTCTAGGTTTAGTTCTTTCTTTAATGGGCTAAAGTGTCTGTATTTGCATCAGTTGTTTTTTTTTTTTTTTTTTTTACATTCTTTAAATAGATGTAAAATAAAAAAAATTGAAAAAACTTGATAAATGCAGCCTAGTGTCTCAGCTGTGACCAGAAATAGACAAGATAGAGGGAAGAGAGACGCATAGTGGCCAACACAATTTCCAGCCAAAAAAACTTATGATAGTGATCACAGGAACACAAGTTAAGTATAAGTTGTCAACATGCATTATGCAAAGTATCTGAGAAACATTTACAGTGGATCTCCAGACTTAGGTCTCATTCACACATCTGCGCTATTCACAGACAGCACCCCATCCTGCTCAGTTACGGGCAATGTGCTGTCCATGGTTGATCCGCCTTTCACATTTGTGTAAAGTAGATCAACTTTTTTTTTGTTTTATTTTCTATATGAAAAACAAATGACACACGGATGTCATCTGTGTTTTTTTCATGGACCCATAGACTTTCATTGATGTGATGCATTTGTGATACATCATCATTAGCGGTAAAAGTACATGCCTCCATTGATTTATAGCAGATCCACAGACATGTGAATAAAGACATTGACATGAATGGGTACATATGGCATCTGTGAAAAATGTCAACATGTGACTGAGGCCTTATCCTTGGTAAATATTACCTAATCGTTTTCCTCTTGGTTTTTAGTTACTTGTATCTTACAATAATTCCACATTTGCTGTTAATGGCAATCAGTATGTGCAACCATTCTAAAGAAGCAATGCTGCAATGTAAAGCACTGAAGACGGAACAGCAGCCTAAGCCTCTGACAGTCGCTGTATTATGTACACACACGTGTATGCAATGCGGAGTCTGTAACAAAGTAGAGTACCATGCAAGTGATTTGGATTTTACTTAACCCATATTCACATGAAATATGAAAAAAAAGCCAGCAGATTTACAGACTTACATATCTGCAGAGTCGCCTGATCATATGTTGTAGATATCACAATGCACTTGGTTTTTGCTGTTGATTTTAAGGTTTGTTCCATAGTGTAGTTTGTACACTGTATGTGACTGTATGGTGACAGCCGACAGACAAGAGTATGTGAGATCGAGGTCATTACCGGGCCCTAGACCCAAAAGGGACCCCATAATATGTCAAATGTACCACTATTCTAAATAGCACAAGGTAAGTAGGGGCCCCATTACAGATTTTGCATTGGGGCCCAGGAGTTGGAAGCTACGCCCCTGTGTAACTACACTGGGAACCTGAGTAGAACATTCTAGGGTAAAAAGATAAGTACAACATGCTGTTTTTCACATTTTATGAGTTTTTACAATTTTTTCTGCTATAATTTTCAGTACTGCCCTTACCACTGTCTTAAGCTTCACTAGATGTGTTATTTCATAGCTTGGATGGATACAAGAACACTGTGTAAAGTGATGCGGAATATGATGGTGCTATATAAGTAAGCTAAATAAATAAATGTAACACAAACGCTGGGGCACATTTACTATTGTGGTTCTGACTGGATTGTGGCATAAATTTAAGGCATCTTACAGTAGCTGCATCTACACGCATCTAGTCTGAGCTCAATTTTTCCAACATGGGTGTGCCTGTGATTCCGGGGCCAATAATCTGCACAGGTCCTATTCTTGTGCACCTGTTGTCTGGACTCATTCTTTGAAATGTATAGGTCTGTGAAGGGCATGGACGATAGCCATATACCATCCATGTGCTGGCCGTGCTGCTTTCATACAGAACTGTAAATGCACACATTTGTGAGCTTGTAGCTTTAGTAAATCTGGGCTACTGTGTTTTATACATCTTGCTCTAACTAGACATAGCGACGATTAATTCTATTTTTCTTAAAAAGAGGGAAAAAAATTAAAGTTGGTGCACTGGGTTCGGGCCTTCAATTCTCAGGGCACGCTCTTGCTATTCAAGAAGGATGGGTGATGTCATAGCATTGGGAGGATCAACTCTCACTGCACAGGGTGGTGCAGGCAGGAGATGGGAGGGGTCTGAGTGGCAAGAACAGTGCTCCAGGGAGCTGAAGGCCCGCCCCCAGTGCACCTCCCAACTGGCTCATTTAAATAACACTTCAAAGTTGTTGTTTTTTTTTTCCTTATCAGCAAAAAGAGTAGAGCAGATTTGGTGACTTCAGCTCCCCCTGCTGTGCTCTGCAAAACACTGGAGCACTGGGGTATCCTTTTGCATATCAGTATGAAGTTTCTCCAGTGCTTTGACTGCACTGTAATAAAACACATTTCCTAAAATAACCCCCTTTAAAACTGCTAATGTGAACAGGTCTTAAAGAGAACCTTTTAACGTCCTCATAGATGTGCGGCACCAATATCTCCAGACTGTCAGAAAGGCGGGCCTTACAGCCTAACGTCCTCACTGCATTGTCAGGAACCCCTCCCCGGACAGTACAAGTCTATGGAAGAGTCCTACAAGGCTGTAAGGTCCGCCTTTCTGACAGTCTGGAGATATTGGTGCCGCACATCTATGAGGATGTGAACTGTCCTCTTTAAAGTCTCTTTTTTATTTTAGAACAAAAGAAGTTATTCTCGGTGAGACTTGTACGTGAGGCGTTTACTGTAAAACAAAACAAAAAGATTAATGGCTGCATTTCTACTCATCACACATAGATGGCACTATCCACCCAAGTATATCTCCTATGTATTTACTATACATGTGTTGTCAAAAATGTGTACACAAATATATTGAAAATAAATGTAACCCTCTTTTAAATGTTTTTTTTTTTTTCTCTGTTTATAGGCTTATTTACAGGAGTAATGTATCTGCAAGAGCCATACACTAAGGGGCAAGAATGGGATTAGAGCCCATCAGTAATAAGGAAAGCCTATGTCACAGGCACTAATGTAAAATCTGTTACAGCCCCTATCATATGCCACCCAAAATACTGGTATTTTTGTATGTAGCATTGGGTCATTTGAGCCCCCTTTGATACCAGGGTTTGGATGCGACCTCTATCTCTGTCCCCCCTACTGCTATGCCCCCTGGACTTCCCCAAAGCTGTCCTCATTACAGGTCAACCCTCGTTTTGGCAACAAATGGACAACATTATAAACATCTAGGGTAGAATTGTCCTATAATATGGTGCTATAGGATATCCTGTGTGATGCCCTACATGCTCCATGCATATGACCTGATATTGGGGACATGTATACCAGCACCTGCCCATTGTGTCCAAATTTCACCCTGAAGCTTTACGCAGGTGTTCTCCTCTAGGAGCTATTCAGTACAATGCTGTACAAACATACATTGGCACTTGAGAGCCTATGACTGTAGAATGGGCCGCAGGGACTCTGTGTGTCTTTGTACAGGCTCCATGCCCACAGCTTTGCCACAGTAAAGCCGTCATAGTGAATGTCAGATACTGCTTATTTTTATATTGTGTGCTAGCTATAAATATGGCAGAAAGTTAAACTGATAAAGCAGACCAGTAATGTAACCAGGTGGTCCGCTATAATAAAAAACTCTTTATAATTGGTCTTCTCATTCTTCAGTAGGCTACCCTCAAGCAGCAGTACCCACTGTGTGGCAAGAACCCCCAGAGCTTCCTTCTGGAGCAGAACCCATTGAAACCACGCCATCTATACCCCTCTCTGATGTCACTGGGGTCCCACCAGATGCACCCGAGCCAGACCCCACATATGAAGACCCTCTGAGTAACAGTGATGGTACGTAGATTCTTCTAACACTGTGGTAGCACAGTCCGGTGAATGAGTCAGAAAAGCAGTTTTCATGCTCGAGAGAACTTTTCAAGGGCGACACTACACACCGTATCGGATTGTTACAGTCCTGAGACAGTCATACAGAGGTTCTTCTGCTGGAGCTATTGTGGGCACTTCCACCAACTGAAATGTAGCCCGGGCCTAAGAAGCTCACTCACTATCTCCATGCAACATCTGATACATTTTTTTGAGTTATGAAACCAATCTATATAGGCCCGAATTGAAAGCTGGCCATAGATGTACAGGTCATTGGTACTGATGTTTCTTTTTGGCATCTGTTGACAGTTGTGCCCAATTCCTCTCGATCAGAATAAATGGATCATCAATGTAAATAATTCCTGGCATGAGTTATAGTAAATCTGGCAGACTGGTGCATCTCCGCCCCGCTCTGACCACTGTCTAAGGCCCCTTGCACATGACAGTGGCTTAGGGTCAGTGTGTTATCAAGGTTTTTCCCGGATAGCACACTGACCCATTAGTTTCTGTCTGCCCACGCACACAACTGTGAATTACAAGGTCCCGTGTGTTGGATGACAGTCCGGGCCGCAAAACTCAGGACAGGTCCTATTCCTGTCTGGTTTTGCGGCCGTGCTTCCATGGCTCCTATTCATTGAATGAATGTGGTCACGAAAGCATGGCCAGGGTTTGGGTGGCACACGTTCAATGACGGCCAGCAGCTAGCATACGGTCGTGTGCAACCGGCCCAACACAGTGCAGAGGGGCGCAGCACTGAGTTGCCCCATCGTGCCCCAGAAATGCCAAGTTGAGGTGCATTTATGTCCATTTTCTAAATGTGTGCTTATGTGTGCAACTGCGTTGCCCTTCCATACAGTCCCTTATTGCTCCCTAATACAGTTTCTGATGGGACATGCTACAGTTTTTTCTCTTGTATGTCTTATACATCTGTGTATAAAAACAAAAACAAAAAAACACTTTTTCATGCTTGGTAGAGTATGGATGAACCCATTGATTGTTACGGGTGTTTTATTACAGATGCTTACAATACAGGTACATAATACAGCCATATACATGAGCCCTTACACTCTAGAACATGTATTTAAGCAAGCACTTCTGTAATTTGGCTAAAAACTTTTCTTCAGCTAAGGCCCCACATTGCAGAAATGCAGCTTTTTTTGTAGAATATTTTGTTGTGGTTTTTTCAGCCACAGCCAGAAGTGGATTGAGCAGAAGGTAGAAGTATAAGAGCTTCCTATATATTTCCCATTCCTTTTGCATCTACTCTTTGGCTTTGGCTCAAACATCTCAGTGGATCAATATCTGCTATAACCTTAATATTCTCCTTACCCCTAACTACAGTCTCGGTGTATTCACTCTTATCACACTTATCACAGCTTCGAAATTTCATTGTCTAAAAAAAATTTATATATAATTTTTAGCTGTTTTTGTCCTAGCAGTTCTTGACCCCTTAACCAAGGATAGCAATAATATATTCTAAAATAAACCACTCTCCTTCATGAGATGATGGGTGGTAAGTCCCCAATGGTGCATATTTGCTCTTTACCAGTGCTCATATACCATGCTTAGCAAAAGGTGCCACACCATTGGTAAAGGAATCTAGTCTGTCACACTGCTGGACTTAACACAGCCTGGGCGTGACCTGGCAGCAACATATTCCCCTTACCCTATTAAAATACATATACACTCTGCCTGAACAGAGCATGCTTTGCTATGGAGAGTCCAAATAGCAGGATAAACCTTCTATGGTCAATAATCTGGTAACCGCCAAGGACTAACAATATTATAGGAAACCTTTATTTTTGGGTACACATTCTAACTAATATTTCTATGGTGTAGGGCACCAAATGCCAACAGATGATATATTCTTGGCAGCATCTGATCGATGAGCAATCAAACAAGTGATGTTGAATCTCTTGGGACGCTGTACATTTTTCCTATCGCTGTTTTTATTTTTGGTTTGGTAATGATATGCAGTTATCATGGCCAATTCACATTGACATAAGGCCGAGTTTGGATCAGGAACAGCGGTTTGTGTATTGGCCGGAGTCATCGGCTAAACTGAACTGACATGCTGAGTTGAGTTCAGGCTGGAATATCCGGCTCATACATGTATTGTATTAACTGGCCGGAAGTTCAGTGCCAATAAACCACTGGTCGCAGCAGTCACATGTTGGGTCGGTATCAGCCATCACATCACCAGTACCCATCATGTAACATGCACATGCTTATAGCACTAAACATGAATACTTGTCTGATACTTGGAGAAGTTGGGGAGACTTAGCCGTCCACTGATAGAGCTTTCTAGGGTATATGAGCTGAATATTTTTTTTATATACACTAAATTTATACGCCACACCTGGTGTCTAAAGAGAAGGCTTCCGTAAAGCCGCTACACAGGTTGGCAACTGGGCCAGGTACTCTGAACTGATCCTATAAGGGTAATGTCACAAGTTTAGGTATTGCTAATGCAGTTTGGAGCCAATTGGAAAAAAATAGCATCTGCCCTTTGTAGGTTCTCGCCCTTTATGACTCACGGTTTTGGCTTCCAAAATTGCATCATTAAACCTGAACAAGTGTCCTTACTCCAAAAACACTTGTTCCTAATAACTGGTCTGTGCCGGTGATCACCCACCAAACCCGTTTGACAGGTGATTGTATTATTTATGCAGCATTAGGTAATCATCATTTGTCAGCAGCACATCACCCTGTGTGAACAGGGCTGTAGTGCCTACGTACAATGAAACTGTATGGGGGGAACATTCACTTTAGAAGGCCAATGAAAATTACCGGTGATCGCCTTGTGTCATCAATTGGTGATCCTCCTCTTCCTCCTCCTTCCTGTCTTCGGCCCATGTAATAGAGCTCTACAAGGAATGAAAGCTGGGCTATGATTGGTTGCCCACAACCATAACAATGGCCAGCCTTCAGCTGGTATACACATAGGATAAAGGTTAGCCATCATGCTGCTGATCAATGTCTGGGGGGAATCATTCATTTCATTCAAGCAAAATGTCAAATGATAAGCCAGATTTATCCGATCATGTCATACACCTATATTTTCAGCTGACCCACAGCCAAAAATTACCAAAACGACAGATCAGTTTTTGTTAGACCGAAGTCTCCCGCTTGCCATCGAGAATGGTCATTTGTGGTAATTTTGTAAACATTGGTCACCTGACATGGCTGTGTATGGCCAGCTGCAGAGTGCAGATCACTACAGCAAGCACAATGCAAATTATATGCTAGCAAGGAAGGATGGGAGATTTCAGCTGTGACATTGTGAATAGTGATACTTAACGTTACTTAACGTTACTTAACGTTTTGTTTTTTGGTTTTTTTACAGTAAGTTCTGCATGAAATGGCTCTCGATTGTCAGCTCAGTTGCTTAGCAAAAAACACTTTCTCCCTCCAGACTTCTACCCTGTTGTATAATGGCAGTAAAGCATCTCCAACATATAGCATAAATGTCTGTTATGGGCAGGTCCCACCTGGGATTTCATGCTGCATTCTCCACACTCTTCATAGTCTTGTCAATAACATCAATACAATGATACATACGAAGAAGAAGCTGTAAGGATAGTCACCTCTGCATTAAAGTATACAGAGTAGGTGGTACTGGACTACTTGGTTCCAATAGAAGAGTATCCTAGAGGTGGGGGCTGAGTGTCCGTTTGGTATATCTTGTGCTTAACATGGGAATACTCCTTGAGGCTAAGGTCCAACGGAGCGGGCCGCAGCAAAAAAGTGCTGCGTGAAAAACCATGGCAGTTTTCCCTGCTTCGCTTTTCAAAGAAAGTCTGCAGAGTTTTTTGCTGCGGACTTTGTTTCCATTATAGCTATAGGGAAACCAACAGCATTTCCGTAGGTATAACTGACATGCTGCGATTTCTAAAACTGTGACACTTTTGGAAATTGCAGCATTTCGGCTGCGTGTATTTTTCTGCAATGTGTGGATCCCATCCACTTTGCAGTGACTGGAAAACGCTATGGTTTTTGCTGCAGCATTGACGCCACGTGGGGCACAGGCCTTAAGGCTAAGGCCCCATGTTGCGGAAACGCAGCTTTTTTTTGTTGCAGATTTTGCTGCGGTTTTCTGTGCCAAAGCCAAGAATGGCTACAAGAGAAATGGGAGATATATAGGAAGCTCTTATACTTCTACCTCCTGCTCAATCCACTCCTGGCTGTGGCTCAAAAAACCGCAACAAAAAGAGCTGCGTTTCTGCAACGTGGGGCCTAAAAGGGGTTTCTAATCTGTGGGGGTCTGACACCTGGGACCTCCACAGATCAGAAAGCTGCCTCCACTTTACAGGCCAGCAACATCAGCTTCATCACGTTGTCTACGTGCAGCTCAGTCCCATTCAAGTAAATAGGGCTGAGGTGCAGTACCAAGCACAGCCACTATACAATATACGGTGCTGATTGGTGGGGGTGTCGGGTGTTGGACCCCACTGATCTCATATATAGCTTTCATTGGCAGTGTGATTCATTTACGCCCTGTGAAATTTAGGCTACAGGCCTAGAGATAGCAGCAGCCTGACTGGACAGCACACACAGCCATACACCATTCCTATCACGCTATTTACCAGTGAATTACAAAGTAATACAACTTTCTTTACTGCATCAACTGAAGGCCATACTTTAAAGGGGTTCTGTCACCAGAACTCATAATATCAACCCAACCCCGCTGATAGATAGGTTAGGATCAAACCTATGAATTAAACTGTTTTTCCCCCTTGTGAATTGGGGCCTCTGTTGTCGAGACGTCGCTGTTTTTGCCACTATACAAATGAGCTCTTTGGTACAATGAAGGTATTGCTGCTTACCTCCTAATGGCAATGCCCTCGTTGCTCCAGAATTCATTTGCATATTGACAAAAACCCTAACCTATCTATGGGATGGCTTGATATGCTGGATTCCAGTAACAGACTCCCTTTAATTCCAGAGATCCCCTATGGTCTTCCAAGTTTATTTGGATCCATCTTTATTTCTCGAGACCATAAGAGCCACAGGAAGCCCTTACATAGGGATACTGCAACATTAGGTTTTTTCTGATACATCAAAAAGAATAATAAACCTGACTCCTTGTTTGTGCTATGACAGCGCTCCTCCAGCCTGGCAACTCTATTGGATTATGGTGTGGTTGAGAGAGCAGATGTGACCTCTTAATAGACAACCTATATGCAGTGAATCCTCTTTGACGCGACTGACCAAGTATCATTCTTTTAGTTAGAAGTTTCAGTATTATTCTTTGTATGCGTAAAATAGCAAGTAAATCCAATGAACCTAAAATGTAAAAAATGACAGTTGAGAAGATACAAGTGTATCTAAACTGATTTGCTGTATCTAAACTAAAAAAAAAAACTGCCATAAATTGTTTTATAGTCTATCCCATTAGAAAGGCACTGTGACGATGGCTGTATTCGTGCGGGATCTAGACAGTTTCCCTCTTCATCCCTATGAGACGCTCATCAAGGTTCTCATACAAAATAATAGAAAAACTATTTTCCTGCCCACACATAAGACATTCTGCATCCGTTGGGGAATCATATTGCTGGTCATGTGACACAGCTGAGGACCAGAAAAAATACCTTATAAATACAGTCACTAGTAAGAAGATTGCATTGACTATGATTTACATGTAACTTTGTAATGGCCAGAAAATAAAAATTTTCATGGGATGCGTCCTTAAAGGAGTTATACACTTTTTTTAAAATGGCAGATGTTCTCAGCGTTATGTAACTGTGCACAGCGGGTTTTTTTTTTTTTTTTTTGGTTTTTTTTGGGTTTTTTTTTAGAGTGGCTGTTATGAACATGAACGTAAGGGTGACCTCAGACAGGCAGTCTGAAAATACACACAGTGGCTGACGCTGGATGATGTATCTGGCTATCTTCAGACTGTCTAGTCTATGTTTATACCACCTTTTAGTTGGCTTACTTTGAGCCAGAATTTTATGACTGTTTTGGCGCATTTTTGGCACATCATAGCACATTTAAGCCACTCCCCCTTTCCACACCCACCTATCTAGCATTTCAAAAATTTTAGCCTAAACTAGATGCGCCAAATTGCACCAAAGATCTGTCATGTTTATGCAAGTATTAACCACAACAGTAAATGAAGGGTCTGTACGTGCACTGTAGCTCCTGGCATGTAAACCATGTTGGAAATTGCAGACCTGTGAAAACCAGCTGATTGGTGAGGGTCTGACTGTTGGGACCCTGCCAACCCAAAATTTAAAAAAAAAAAAGATAACCCCTTTAAATAACTTGAATTGGTTTGAGCTGCAATACCAAGCACAACGAATGAACAAGGGTGGTGCTATTTTTCAGATCGCATTAAACCATTACATCTTGGTAAACATAGATTGTCACGTGTCCTAGTGATATATATGTTGTGGAAGAATGGTATAATAGACATGTGATATATAGGAATTATTTCTCAGTATTATTTTCTTCTACTCTACTCCGCAGGTTCCCTGGGTCCTGGAGCAGTTGCTGCGATAGTCCTGGCAGCCCTACTTGGCACCTCCGTCCTCATCGCTCTGATTGTTATCACATTCAGAAAATTCTCTGCTTCTTAAACCAATAAAGAATCACGTTGTGTTTCTACCCTTTATGGTCAAGTTGAAACTGTGAGCTAAAACATGAGCAAGTGAACTGCACTTAGATCCCATCTTCTCCAATAAATGGCTTTATCAATGGCTTTGTACTGGGAGCCTAGGTTCACAGAACCCGAACATGTTATGCACAAGCCACAATATGGGATCAACACAAAATCCCCTTCTCCATCACCGAAAATACCACCATTAAAGCACACTGCATGACCGCCAATATAAAAACATGATAAAGAAATGCTCACATCAAGATAGAAACATAATTGGGAAATATAGGAAATACAGGATGGCACCTGCAGATATGTAATACTGAAAAAAAAACATAAAGAGGGACATATGTAGCATGTAAAAGTGCAGCATGTACACAAAAGCAAATTATTTCCCCCCAAAATGGTATTGTGTTGTGTCATTGTGTGACATGTAGACATTTTTTAGAGCCTATAGCTGTTATACGTGTCATCTCCTCCTATTTCTCAGATGTAAGGAGACTTCTTATGCATATGTCGCAGAGCTGGGACATGTTCTCAGACATAAATGATGTCTAAAAGACTTTCTATACATGACCCTCAACCCTTCACTAGAAGGATATATAGTACAGAAGATTCACCAGGCATTTTTATTACTTGTCATGAGACAGGCTTCTGTAGTCAGCAGCCGCCAGATCTCAACAGCTTCCAGCGCAGGTTGATGGGAGTTGTAGTACCACAATTTAGGTAAACCTGTCTTAATACGTTACTAATGACTAATATACAAGGTATAAACCCAATATATAATCTGTTCATGAACTTTTTTGTGTGTGCTTATCTTTGTGCGCATGATGTGTCCTTGCTTCCAATCCTAAACCTGCTCTGTCCTATTGCATTATTGGAAGGGTGTCTGTACAAGAGTAACACACATTTGTAGATAATATACATATATTTATATAGAATATTTGCATCGCGTCACAGACACACTGCTTCTTTCCCCATCCCCAAGCATGCTGCCCCATGTCATCTCCAGGGGTCACTGCCGCGTTCTGCTTCCCATCTTCCGCCGGTCCTTGTTCTGACTGCCATCATCAGATTTGTGCACCCTGAAGCACTCCTTCAGGTTCTGTGTCCTGATGTCCTTGTTCAGTATTTCTTCTGTCACTGTGCTGGGGAACCAGCCCCTCTCTTGGTCGTGCAAACGTTCACCAAACACCCAACCTGGGACAGAAAGGAAAAACTGTATTGTCATTGTGAATGTGACATGAGCCAGGGATGTGATTACTATCACTTCTATATTCTGATGTCACGTGGAAAATGCTGTGTATTCTGCTGGCAGCATGTTATAGAGCAGGAGGAGCTGAGCAGATTGATATATAGGCTTCTGGAACATGATTCAGTATAACCTGACATTTACCCATTGAAATGTCTGCTTTCTCTGTGTTGAAATGTCAAGGAGGTGGTCCTATGAGTGACTGACAGCCTCCCCTCTATGAACGTGCACTCAGATAGCTGTCAATCACTGATAGGTCCACCTCCTTGACATTCCAACATAGAGAGATAGAGAGTTCAATGGTAAATGACAAGTTATACGGAATCTTTTCCCACACACCTAAATATCAGTCTGCTCAGCTCCTCCTGCTCTATAACATGCTGCCTACAGATTACATGACATTTTCATGAGACAGGTTCCCATTCCAGCCTAAGCATTGGTTGCCCAACATAGCAGGCAATTTATGACGACCTGGGCAACCAGTGTTATCCAGGCATATAGATGTAAGTTTGCCGAGTGAAATGACTCCATGTATACTTCTGCATTACAAATTATAACCAGAAAAATCCTAAAGGGAACCATTTACATTGAACATGCAGACCGGTCTGTAGGAGGCGTATTACAGTGCAGGAGGAACTGAGCAGACTGACATATAGGTTTGTGGGAAAAGATTCAGTAGAACTTGTTATCTATTACAATTCCTGCTCCGTCTGGGCTTAAAGGGATTGTCCAGGCAAAAATGGACAACCCGTTTAAGAATTACAGTGGGGAAAAAAAAGTATTTAGTCAGCCACCAATTGTGCAAGTTCTCCCACTTAAAAAGATGAGAGGCCTGTAATTGTCATCATAGGTAGACCTCAACTATGAGAGACAAAATGAGAAAACATCTCTAAAAAGTCACATTGTCTGATTTTTTAAGAATTTATTTGAAAATTATGGTGGAAAATAAGTATTCCCCTTACGTCCGACAGCAGCACAATATGGGGGTATCTCTGCCCCTGTGTGTTGTTTAGGACAGTGGAACCTTTAATTAGCACCAAATTTAAGGTGCCTCCTACTAGCCCTATAAGAGGGCACCTGAGACCTCCCTCCACTGTGTTTTTTTCTGTCCTGTGTGGGACAGGTGGACGGAGGTCTCTGGTGACCTCCCGTTGCTAGGGGTTTTTTTTCCTAAAAAAGCTCCTGGCTTACATTTTTGGGGGGTACCTCGGTCCTCTCCTACGTTCCTAAGATCCTCCGGTCCTTCGGGCCTTTTTCCGCCCCGCAGCGCAGCGTTACCCGGCTCATCGCTCTGCAGGCAGCGCGATCCCGGAAGTAAGCGGGGAACCTCTTCGGCCGGAACCTTTTTTCGGTCCCGTGTTCCCCGGGGAAGGAAGCCTTTGCGCACCACCGCGGCCTACTTCCGGTTTTCTCGGAAAAGTGCGGTAAGTTTGAAAATTGGAATTTTAATGGCAAAATATAGATTTGTTTTTTGCTGCTTGTATGTGGAGCCTCTGGCTTAGGCTTATGCTCCTCTATGTTCCATTATGGCATTTGACCTTGTTTGGCGCTGTATGAATATTTTCTTTGTTTGGCTCCTCCCCTCGCTGCTGTATTACATTTAAAAGGGCTTCAGTCCTTTACTGGGTGAGCTCGTGGTTACTAGCTCCTCTGCTGCGGTTTGCGGTGTCTGGGTTTTTCCTGACGGGATCTTTTTTTCAAGTGACCGATTTAAAAAAGTAAGGTACCCCTTGGTTTTTTTCTTCTTGTAAGCGATGCTTGGCAATCTTCTATTCTACATTGTCATGTGGCTTTTGATGTTTCAGATGTCATCTTCTGCATCAGGTAACGGCGAGGGGCTTAGGAGGAAAAAGTCCTCTAAACGTAAACACCTAATGTGTTTGGATTGCAATACCCCTTTACCTGACGGCTATGATTTTACCTGCTGTCGCCAATGCCGCGGACCTCCGTCAGAAGAACCTTCTATAAGAGAGGTTGTCACCTGGGTAAAGGACTATATGGAGGAGTCTCTTAAGGAGATCCGTTCTTCCATCGCCCAGATTGCCAAGAAACCACGGGTTGAGACACAGTCCTCCCTATGCATCGCTGACGAAGATTATCAGATAGTGGACGAGACACTCTCATCTGACGATTCCACTGAAGATTCCAGCAGGCCGTGCTTCCCACTCGAAAAATTAAGCCGGCTGCTGAAGTCCATCCGGTCTAAGGATCGTGATGTTGACGGGGGAAGCCTCCGCGTCCACCTATAGAGGGCCTAGGGTCTTCCAAGTGGACCAGACATTACAAAAATTAATGTCTTCAGAGTGGAAATGTCCTGAAAAACCTCTTGTGGTTTCTAGGAGGTTCAAGGCTTTATTCCCAGTTGCTCAATGGGATCAATGGGGTCCTCCTCCCAAGGTGGATATGGCGGTGGCCAAACTGTCCCGCCGCACTATGGTACCATCAGATGATGGATCAAATTTGCACGACGCCATGGACAGGCGCATCGACAATACCCTCAAGAAGGCGTATTCAGCTGCCTCGGCCCAGACCGCTGTGGCGGTTGCGTCTTGTGAAGTGTCAGCCAAATTACGCACTGACCTGGTTCATCTCGAGAGGGACATCGATTCTGGAGTCTCCAGAGATGAGCTGCTAGGGTTTCTAGGCTCGGTTTCCCTGGCAGCTGAATATTTAGCGGAGGCCTCCCACCATCAATTAAGGCTGGCGGCCAAATCTCTGGCACTTACCACTGCAGCAAGAAGACCTCTATGGTTAAAACCCTGGAGAGCTGATTTCCCCTCAAAATATAATTTGTGCGCATTACCCTTTGAGCCAGGTAGAGTCTTTGGCAGTGCCCTAGACGAGATCCTGGAGGGCTTGGCTCATAGGAAGGGTAAAACTTTAGCCCAGGCCTTTAGAGGTAGATCTAATTCTGGCCGTGATAGAGGCTATCCGCCTCGTCGTGGACGGCAGTCCCAAAGAGGCTCTAGATATTCCTCTAGAGGCGCCGTCCGGAGATTCCCGAAGTCTGATGATAAAAAGGAGAAGCCTAGCTTTTGACATCAGGAGCAGTCTTCCTGTGGCCGAGATTCCTGTCGGGGGTCGTCTCCCCCATTTTTTCAACTGCTGGCAGGAAAAAATTCAAGACCCATGGGTCCTGCAGGTAATCCAAAAAGGATATGCAATCGAGTTCCTCCATCCTCCTCAGGATCGGTTTGTGTTAACTCGCAGCCTGCCTATAATGCAGCAGACTACATTGGAATGCTCCATCCGAGAGTACATTCACAAGGGAGCTCTGGAGGAAGTCCCTTCTCTAGAAGAAGGATCCGGTGTCTATTCTCCCGTCTTCCTGGTACCAAAACCGGCAGACAAGTGGAGAATGGTCATAGACTTAAGGTACCTCAACCGCTTCATCAAAAAGAAGCACTTCCGTATGGAAACCATAAAGTCTGTCACCACTTTTCTCCTCCAAGGCGATTGTTTTCGTGACTTTGGATCTAAAAGATGCCTATTTGCATATTCCTATTTATCCTCCACACAGAAGGTTTCTAAGGATTGCCGTAGTAGTTTCCGGCCACACGAAGCATTTTCAGTTCACAGCACTACCCTTCGGGATCTCCTCTGCTCCCCACACCTTTACAAAGGTAGTGGCTCCTATAGCGGCCGCCCTCAGACTTCAGGGGATATTCGTGGTGCCTTATCTAGACGACTGGTTGATAAAAGCCCAGTCAGAGTCTGTTCTGCTCCAGCATCTACAGACAGCCGTGTCCCTGTTTCAGAGTCTGGGATGGCTTATAAACTGGGAGAAGTCGGTAACAATCCCTTCAACCCGAAGGAAGTTCCTCGGCTACTTCCTGGATTCAGTCCGCCTGCAGGTCTCCTTGACACCAGCAAGGAAGGAGAAACTGGTCGGTGCAGTCCAGCACCTCTTCAAAAAGCCGATAGCCTCCATCAGAACATTGATGAAAATCCTGGGCTTGATGTCTTCCTCAGTGGAGGCAGTCCCATGGGCTTTGTGGCACTTACGTCCCCTCCAGAAGGAGTTACTAGAGGCTTGGGATCGCTCCCTTCTTACACTCAGCAAGAAGATTCGACTCTCCCCCAGGACCCGTCTTTCCCTCAAGTGGTGGTTGCACCTGAAAGACGGAAGGTCCACGGTCCAACCTTCTTGGACCCTGTTGACTACAGATGCATCCCTCTCGGGATGGGGAGCCCATTTGGACGAAAACTCCATAAAGGGAGTCTGGAGCGCTCCAGAAAGAAGGACCTCGTCCAACTGGAAGGAGCTCAGAGCTGTATATCGTGCCTTACTCCATTTCTCGCCTCTTCTCAAGGGAAGAGCAGTCAAAATCCGGTCAGACAACATGACCACAGTGCTGTACGTGAACAGACAGGGAGGCACCAGATCACCAACCCTCCTCAGGGAGGCAGATCTGATATTTACATGGGCAGAGAAAAATCTAACCCATTTATCCGCAGTTCACATCAAGGGCTCCCTGAACATAGTAGCGGATCGGTTGAGTCGGGGTCATGCCGTATCAGGAGAATGGTCACTCAATCCAGAAGTCTTTCATCAGATTACCCTGAAGTGGGGTCTTCCAGAAATAGACCTCATGGCAACCCGACTCAACGCCAAGGTGGAGACGTTCTGTTCCCTTTACCAGGAGGACAATCCCTTGGCAGTGGATGCCCTGTCCATCCCTTGGAGGTCCAGGCTGGCATACATCTTCCCTCCAATTCCAATAATACCGAAGGTATTGATGAAAATCAGACAGGACCAAGTCTCTGTGATAGCCATCATTCCATTCTGGCCAAAAAGAGCTTGGTTTTCCCAACTCATGGAGATGAGTCGAGGGATATATTGGAGGCTTCCCCCATCCAGAACCTGGTTTCCCAAGGATCTCTGAAGTGCCAGGATCTCTGGAGATTCAACCTGACAGCCTGGAGGTTGAGCAGTCCCTACAGCAGGATAGAGGACTGTCAGAGGCCGTCCTGAAGACCCTTTCTTCTGCAAGAGCAGACTCTACCAATAAGAACTACCAGAGGACAGCCAAGATTTTCATGGAGTGGTGCTCCAAGAAGGGTATTAATAATTTACAACCTTCAACGGCTGATATTTTAAATTTTCTTCAGGACGGTTTGGATAAGGGCCTTGCCCCTGCCACTTTGAAAGTGCAGATTGCGGCCCTCTCCGCCATTTGAACAGACGTCTGTCTCAGGATCCTCTGGTTGCAAGGTCCTAAAGGGGCAATGAGGCTAAAGCCCTCAGTATCATCTCCAGTTCCCCAGTGGGACCTTGCGGTAGTCCTTACAGGCCTGTGCGGTCCTCCATTTGAACCCTTGGAGACTACGGAGCTAAAATATTTGGCCTACAAAACCGTTTTTTTGGCTATTACATCTGCCAAAAGAGTAGGGGAACCCAGGCCTCTCTTCTAGAGAACCGTACATTGTGTTTTTGCAGATAGGGTGCACCTTAGATTTTTGCCTGGGTTTAACCCTAAGGTCCCCTCATGCTATAATAGCAATCAGCTAATTTCGCTACCAGTGTTTTTCCCCACTCCAACCTCTGAGGAGGAAGAAAAGCTCCACACCTTAGATGTGGTAAGGTGTCTGCGGATTTACCTATCCCGCACTCAACCGTTTAGGAAGGCCGAAAACCTACTAATTAATATGCAGGGTAAAAACAAAGGCCTCAAGGCTTCCAAGCCTACTCTATCCACATGGATCAAGGAGACAATTAGGTCTTCCTTCCTTATTCAGGAGTTACTCCCTCCAGTTTTTTCTACGGCCCACTCGACCAGGGCTGTGTCGACTTCTTGGGCTGAGTACCGGTCCTTACCTTTGGACCAGATTTGTGCGGCTGCATCATGGTCATCCCAGTTGACCTTTGTCAAACATTATCGTTTAGACGTCCGCAGTTCCCAGACAACTGCCTTTGGTCAGACAGTCCTTGACGTTGTAAGGCGAGGAAACCCTCCCTAGGGGAATTACTTGCTATCTCCCCATATTGTGCTGCTGTCGGACGTAAGGGGAATCGTTGATTGTAATGTCAATCTGTATTCCCTTAGTCCAGACAGCAGCACAAGGCTTCCCTCCCTAGAAGCTTGTTTCCTGTTACTTTATAATTTACACAGTGGAGGGAGGTCTCAGGTGCCCTCTTATAGGGCTAGTAGGAGGCACCTTAAATTTGGTGCTAATTAAAGGTTCCACTGTCCTAAACAACACACAGGGGCAGAGATACCCCCATATTGTGCTGCTGTCTGGACTAAGGGAATACAGATTGACATTACAATCAACGATTTGGTCACCTACAAACAAGCAAGATTTCTGGCTCTCACAGACCTGTAACTTCTTCTTTAAGAGGCTGCTCTGTCCTCCACTCATTACCTGTAGTAATGGCTCCTGTTTGACATTATCAGTATAAAAGACACCTGTCCACAACCTCAAACAGTCACACTCCAAACTCCACTATGGTGAAGACCAAAGAGCGGTGGAAAGACAGAAAGAAAATTGTAGACCTGCACCAGGCTGGGAAGACTGAATCTGCAATAGGCAAGCAGCTTGGGGTGAAGAAATCAACTGTGGGAGCAATAATTAGAAAATGGACGACATACAAGACCACTGATAATCTCCCTCGATCAGGGACTCCACGCAAGATCTCACCCCGTGGGGTCAAAATGATCACAAAAACAGTGAGCAAAAATCCCAGAACCACACGGGGAAACCTAGTGAATGACCTGCAGAAAGCTGGGACTAACGTAACAAAGGCTACTGTCAGTAACACACTACGCCGCCAGGGACTCAGATCCTGCAGTTCCAGACGTGTCCCCCTGCTTAAACCAGTACATATCCAGACCCGTCTGAAGTTTGCTAGAGAGCATTTGGATGTTCCAGTATTGGGAGAATGTCATATGGTCAGATGAAACCAAAGTAGAACTGTTTGGTAGAAACACAACTCGTCGTGTTTGGAGGAGAGTGAATGCCGAGTTGAATCCAAAGAACACCATACCTACTGTGAAGCATGGGGGTGGCAACATCATGCTTTGGGGCTGTTTCTCTGCAAAGGGACCAGGACGACTGATCCGTGTACATGAAAGAATGAATGGGGCCATGTATCGTGAGATTTTGAGTGGAAACCTCCTTCCATCAGCAAGGGCATTGAAAATGAAACGTGGCTGGGTCTTTCAGCATGACAATGATCCCAAGCACACCGCCAGGGCAACGAAGGAGTGGCTTCGTAAGAAGCATTTCAAGGTCCTGGAGTGGCCTAGCCAGTCTCCAGATCTCAACCCCATAGAAAACCTTTGGAGGGAGTTGAAAGTCCGTGTTGCCCAGCGACAGCCCCAAAACATCACTGCTCTAGAGGAGACCTGCATGGAGGAATGGGCCAACATACCAGCAACAGTGTGTGTCAACCTTGTGAAGACTTACAGAAAACGTTTCACCTCTGTCATTGCCAACAAAGGATATATAACAAAGTATTGAGATGAACTTTTGTTATTGACCAAATACTTATTTTCCACCATAATTTGCAAATAAATTCTTTAAAAATCAGACAATGTGATTTTCTGGATTTGTTTTCTCATTTTGTCTCTCATGGTTGAGGTCTACCTATGATGTCAATTACAGGCCGGCCTCATCTTTTTAAGTGGGAGAACTTGCACAATTGGTGGCTGACTAAATACTTATTTTCCCCACTGTAAATAGGCCGGGGCAGTGAATAAAATGTGACTAATTAGCGGCCTCAGCAAAGGGCAAGTCACATGCAAAGGGCATGTCAAATCACAGGTTTCTTCCTGAAGCCGCTGATTGGCCTCAGCTATCATGTGACCGCTGAGGCCAATCAGTGGCTTCAGCAGAAGGGATCTATGATGTCACAGCCAGTGAACAGTTTCACTTTGCGAAGACGTCGGAGCAGAAAAACCGTAATACGCCGGGAGGACACCGGAGCATTAGGGACAGGTGAGTATGATTTTTTTTTTTTTTTTTTCACCTCCTCCAGTTGTCCAGGCATTAAAAAAAAATGCCTGAACAACCTCTTTAAGAGTCCACTGGGCGGTCCTACTCTGATTGACAGCCTTCCTTGTATAAGTGTACCAAAAGAGATGGCTCTCAATCATGGAGTAGGACCACACAAGTACAAGCTCTCAGTCATTGAGTAGGACCACCAACTTACACCAGATCTTTTTCTGCAAAACAGCTCCTTCTGCTCTATAACATGCTGCCTGCAGGCCAGACTGTATGTACAATGTGACAGGTACTATGTAAGGAATCTCTCTTTAAGGTTAAGGCCCCGCGTAGCGATCTGCAGCCAAAAAATGCTGCGAAAAGAACGTGGCGGAATAGCATCACGTTTTTTTCAAGGAAACTTCACAGAGTTTTCCTCTGCGGACCTTCTGCCTCTATTATACCTATATGGAAAATGCCAATGTTTCCGTAGGTATAATTGACATGCTGGTAATGTAAAATGCAGCATTTTCGCAATTTCGAGCCCCGGCCTAAAGTGGTTTTTCAGGACTTTTTATTTGATGACCTATCCATAGGACCAACACCTGGGACCAACCCCCACAGATCAGCTTCTGCTTCACAGGCCATGTGACATGTTGATCTTTCACATGGCCGAATTGCAGCTCAGTCCCATTCAAATGGAAGGGTTCAGTTGCAATACCAAGCACAGATGCTGTACAAATGTATGATACTATGCTTGGTAAGTACTGAAGAGGCTGTAGCGCTCATACAAACTCTGCAGTCTCTTCGAACAGCTGACAGATCCCGCACAGATCTTTATTTGATCTTACTAAATCTTAAAGCTCATGAATTATTTAGTCTGCAAACCCTCTTTAAATACTTCACAAAATATTAATGTAAAAATTAATATGTAAACAAAACTAATAAGTATTTTCACATTAAAAGAGTGTGTCACTATGACAAGTTCCATTTACAGTCATAGATATATACAATGTGATATTAAAGGGTAAACATTATTGCAGGATTAGACTTTGTAGGGTTTGCTTGTAGTCTGCTACCATGGAGACGTAGGTTTGCATTGGCGCAGCAGACAAAGGACAGATTTATTGATTAAAGGGCATGTCCAACCCCAAGTTGATTTTTCAAACTGATTATCAATCTACAGGCTAGGCCATCAGATACCCGGACCCACACAGTTCAGCTGTTTTGGCAGCAACCTTTAGGTGCTGGGAGCAGCTAGTGGACAAGGAGACTGTGCAATCTGCTTCTGTTCAATTAATAAGAGTGGTGCTGCAGCTCCATCCACTGTATAGTGTGGTTCTAGGGAACTGCAGCGCCCATCCTATTCCTTGAATAGGAGCAGTGCTGCATGCTCTCTTCATCCACTAGCAGCTTCCAGCACCTGGAGGCTACCGAAACAGCTGATCTGTGCACATACTGATGACCTATCTCCTTCAATTTGGGGCTGGAAAACCCCTTTAGGCTAAGGTTCCACGTAGCGAAACGCAGGAAAAAAAATGTGGCGGAAATGCATCGTGTTTTTTTCTGCAAAGTTTTCCTCTGTGAACTTTCTTCCCTTGTTATACCTATATGGAAAACGTCAGCATTTCTGCAGGTACAATTGATATGCTGCGATTTTCAAAAACGCTTGTATTTTTGAAAATGTAGCTTTTCCGCAACAGATTTTTTTCTGCAATAGGTGGATGGGATTAGCCAGAATCTCACCCACTTTGCAGGTACTGTAAAATGCAGCGTTTTAGAAATGTGGGACCCGGCCTTAAGGTTATTTGGAAAGTGATTTCATTTCATGTTCGAGAATTTAAAACAACCTGGCTGTGGTCTTCTGGACTGGCAAATTCCCATAAGGATCGCAGAGAAAACAAGCCTGTCCAGGACTCTCAGATATACCCACCTGCTTCTATTTTAATGTTGCTTGGGTCCCCTACTAGTTCCCACTGTCTATACAGGAGCAAGAAGTGAGAACCAGCAGGAACCTGGGCAGCGTCAAAATGTAAGCATTGGGAACTGGTGAAATAAGTATAGGTCCTTATTTTAAGCCCACTGCAGCCAATTTTTCTCAGGATGGAAAACCCCTTTGAAATGTAGGATTTCATTATTTTACAATAAATTGGGAATCCTAGTGAAATATCTCCCATAAGATACTGATGCACATGAGTAACAGGAGATATCGCTGTCAAGCACCCTGACCACATACAGGCAGCCACCATGATATTGAATGATTCCAAATTGTTCAAGGAGTTTCTATTTCATTCTGAGATGATCGCCTATCTATTAGCATAGAGTGAGTAAAGTTTAGGATGTGGCCGGGTGACGGAGTTGTCAGATACAAGGGCTGGTATTCCTGGAGGTAGGTCTAGGTCTATACGTCATTATGGGCGATTAGTAATGAAAACGGAGTCACCATTGCGCACGCTCAGCTAAAAGAACTTGTTATTTTATCCAATACTTTGGTAGCACCATATGGTGTGGAATATGGAAGTTGGATGGCTCAAGGCTCTGCTACAGCAAAGCCTCTATATAACTTGGCCTCAAGCTCATCCAGTACATGGCGATATCCAACAACAGGCTGCTCAGTCTAATAAAAAAAAAAGCTTTATAAATGTATCAGGCTGATGTGTATTCCTTCTTTCCTTTCTACTGATGAATGAGAGAGAACATTATATTAACAATACCTGAAATGTGACATAGTAGACTATTTTATTCTATGTAATGGCATTTTGTATTACCCTCCTTTGCAGTAAGTAAAATAAAGCTGCAATGAACAGAACATTTGTGTAGCTGTAAATCTTGGTAACCAGATGGCTGTACTGTGATATGTATCCCCTGAAGTGTGATATGTACGCTTTACACCTAAGTAGTCGAAACAACCCTTCTATAGTTATTCCCAAAACCTCCAGAAGGCTGTGTGCATACTTACGTTCTAACATAGCAATTTTTTTTTACACTAAAAAAATGCCAGCATTGTGTTGTGTTTTTTTTTTTAAATATTTCTTGTGCACATACAAGTTTTACAGGCATTTTTTTTTCCTGTTTTTTTTTTTTCCTTTCTCTACTTGAGGCCAGGGCCCCATGTGGCGTAAACATGCGGTATGTCTGTGATGGAAATGCTGCAGAAAAAAATGTGGCATTTTACAGTCCCTGCGTAGTGGATGCAGCGAATCCCATCCACACATTGCAGAAAAATACACGCAGTGGAGACACTCCGATTTACAAAACCGTCACGGCAGCATATCAGTTATACCTATGGAAACGCCGCCGGTTTCCCTATAGGTGTAATGGAAGCAGAAAGTCCACAGAGGAAACCGCTGCAGACTTTCTGCGAAAAGCACTGTGGGAAAAGCCACGATGCATTGCCATGGGGCCTTAGCCTAAAAAAATTAAAAGAAAACTCTTGAATAAAGACACCAGACCCAGAGCATGGTGCATTTTGAAAAAAAAAACAAAAAAACCACAATGTATGTAGGGGTTTTCATGTATTACTACTGACTAGCCTGGATTTAGTGTTTTTACCAAACAATACAAACAAAAAATACAGCAAGATGTCAAAAAAGTGTAACGTGTAATCAGCCTAAGGCTGGAGATACAAAGGTTGGAATGGCAGTGCTGCGGCAGAATCGCCGGGAGCTAACCCGCTGCGATGTATAGTAGACGTGTAGTTGATAAGATGTAAATGAATGTCCATTACATACTGCAAAAAAAAAAATAAAATTACAGAGAAAAGTTTGTTGCAAGTTTTGAACCCATAGCCATAACATGCATGCTGCCTGTAGCACAATACACTTTTTTCAGCAATTTTTTTGTTTGACCACAGGTTTCAATGTTTTTGTACACGGGCTGGTCTGCTGTAGGATGTCTGCTACTGAAACCCTGCAGTGGATCTATACTATGTGTCCTTAGCCTAAGGCTGTAATAACACAGGCAACTTTTGATATAGTTGAGCCAAAGCTAGAAGTGAATCTAGCAGGAAGTCCTTCCCATAGGTTTCCCATTCCTTTTGAATCCACCCCCAGTTGTGGATGCAAAAACTGCACGTATTATGTCAGTGTTAAAGGGGCTTCATTAGGGAGTATTTCATTACTTATGCAATGACCAGGGGCACAATGGTTTTCACATGGTGTGGTTAAGAATGGGCCCAAGATGGCAGCTTCACCGGTCACTGGTTTTTGGCTCCAAATCCTCTTACAGGCTGTAGGCCAGCAAAGTGATGAGGGGGATTTCACTGAGGTGATGGTGTATGGTCCCCCAGGGTACTCCCTGCCTCTTGTCTCCCATTTGATGGTGTTTAATGATGTCCTTGGTGTTAAATACAAAGCATGGCTGTAGAATCAGGCACAGCTCTCGGCTCAGTTTATGTGATAGATATCATTCAGTTGCAGAGCAATATGGAGGCACAATTCACTTACAGCAGCAGGTTCCACACATATGGCACTTTACACACATGGATAGAAGTAGCTATTGCTCTTCACCCCTTCCTCAGTCCTCTGCCCCTTTCCACTTTGGAGATCTTGGGTGACCCCTGGGGCATAGTCCTCCTTTCCAACCACTATTGGGGAAATGCAGCGCATGTTTTGGACGTGGACACCTAAGTTTCTGCGCTTGTTTAGCAGTGGAGGTGTTTAATAATCAGCAGGTTTACAAAGTTTTGGTTCTGCTAGCCTGGGGTCTTGTGACATGAAACTGCCTGTTAACTCTATTTTCCACTAACTAGCCTGAAGAACTGAAAGTGCTCTGCCATAAGCTAGCCCCTGATCTGTAGCCATCTGCAATCTGAGGTGAACAGGAAGTAACTCCCTGGCTAAAGATTGAGGGCTCCTAATAACCACTATCCTCCTCCCACCTTCTAAGAAGCCCAGACCATAAGCCACTTCTGCTTGCACAGCAACACATAAAGCTAAAAAGTAAAAATAGTCAGTAATAAACAATATTATAAGACATATTCATATGCAAATATATTATGCATCCAGAAACAGCAAAGTGTTGACCTCTTTTTGGGGGACACTGCATTTACTTCCTCCGTGGTTCAATTTGCAACATACCACAGGTTTCAGGCTAGTTCCGACCCCAGGTCACATGAGGGGAACCAGCATCTGGTCCCCGAATTGCTTTACCTCCTCCCTTATCTTTTGTGTTCACAGGTGTTCACCTGTACTGTTATAATAGTAAAGCTAGTCAATATAGTATAGGTAACTAGGTGTGAACACAGGAGAGGAGGGAGGAGGCAAAGTAACTGAGCAACCAGGTGAGGATTCTGAAAGTGTTTAGAACCAGTATAGAATAGAACCACAGAGGAAGTAAGAACACTCCCTGGAGAACTCCTTTAATCCATATTGACTAACAATTACATTGGTAAAATAAGGGCTTTTAATTCATGCCCCCAGACCTCCCCCAAACTGCCATGGCTGCCTACTGTTGGGTAAAGTTTTTTTTTTTGTTTTTTTTTGCAAGCCACGCCCCTTTTCAGGTCAGGACATATGCCAGGATTATTTCCAAAAATGTAGGACAGTTGGTAACTATGCCTCAAACTAGTCTTAGTATTCCTAACACTTTTGGCAGGTCCATCAGAATTATTAAGAGACTCCAGCCTCATAACACCGGTGCACCACAATAGAAATCTACACCAATTGGGGACTGGCACAAATTTCAGGTATAACTCAATGCCAGTTTGTGAGTTATAGTAAATCTGGCTGAGGAATCCCCATCCCGGCCTGCTTTGATGCCTGCACCAGAAAACTGACATGTTAACATTAGTAAATCCCCCCTGGTGAATAGTAAAGACAACAGCTGCAAGGTTCCAGAGTGCTGTAGGTAGAAGTGTGCTTGGTGCAGTGTTACAGGAGGGCAAGTGGCAGGACTGGACTGACCCACCAGTGGATCCTTCAGGTGCTCAAGCTTTGACACAGTAATGGAGGACCACAGGTCTACAGCTGCACTGGGTAACCAAAATGGATGCATAATACAAACGAAAAAGAGGATTGAGGTCCGTACTATATACTTATCTGTGTACCTGTTCGCCTACCACATTTTGGCGTGGCTGTCATCATACACAAAGCCCTTCTAGGAGACTTATGGAAATGACTGCAGATTACATGAAATCTCCTCCGCATATTGGCAAATGGTTTACTTTTTTATACTCAGATAATAGTGGAGAAGATCAAACTTGTCAGCGTGCTACAAACATTTAGCCTCAGCCAGTGAGTCAGAAAAGTAATTCAGCCTGCCAGTCTGATACAGGTATTCTGCTCTTGAAATCTGTCAAAGTCTTATTAGGAATATCATAATGCAAATGTCCATTGGGATCTGAGCCCGTCACAAGTGGGACACATACCATCATCTGTCTTGTCCAGGACATTGAGAAGGTCTGCCAGATCAAGAGACAGCTCATCCGGCTCCTGGGCAATGTAAGGGTGGACACATTGTACCTGTGGACAGTCTGCAAGGAGAGAAAATATTTTTTTAACATTAAAGCAAAAAAAAAACTATTTGGAATATGAAATGTCACATTAATGTTATTATTTATAATTCTAAGTACACAGATGTTCTAAATCTCATTTCAGATTCTAACACAAACTAGAATTCTAACAACCCACATGGACTTGCTATGGATTATACACAGAATACATCAGACTTAAAACCTCTGTAGCACAATAATATTGTATAAAATTATAACATTACAACATGCCTGCAGGGGAACGCCTACATGTAAGAAGTGGTGACTCTTGTGGATTAGCTGTTTCTGGATTAAAAAACCTTTTTCTTTTTGAGACTCAGAAAATGCCTTTATAGCATACCCCTGTGATCCATTCAAAAACCTCTTAGGATATATAGATCAGAATGTACATTAAATGATCATTAACTTTTCAACAAACTTTGTATAGATCAGTATTACAGTCGAATATAAATAACTTTATAATGTACCTAAAAAAATGCATCTTTCTCCACTTATCTGGCTCTTTTCCTCCACCCTCTCCCTTCTAAACTGACATTCACTCAAATTTCTCCTGAATCCATATTGGTCTTCCAAAGTGGATTGTGGCTCGCAAAAGTCTATGGAAAGGGAAGGAGTGAGTAGAAGCTAAGTGATAAAGAAGACAGACACAGGCACAAAGCTTAATAGTAAGTTACTACCTCACCCCAAGTGCTTAATACATTTTAACCAGAGGCGTAGCTAGCAGGGAAGGGGGGGCAGAGAGGGCGGCTGCCCCGGGCCCACTGACTCTTTGGGGCCCACCCCGGGGCCGCCATTAATACATCCTTTATTTCTAACTAGATTAGTGTCTGCAGAGACCCATCTAGTTAAAACACTTCCTGCAACTTAACAGTATTGTAAATCGCCAGCCAATACAGGCTGGCGGTTTACAAGACGCTCAGACACAGACGTCTTGTGCGTGGACATGGAGGAAGCAGGATCACACGTAGGTGAGTATGACTTGTTTTTTTTGTTTTTGTTTTTTTAGCGCAGTTGTGGGTATATTAATAGTATAAGGGGTGGCTAGGAGGGGGAAATATAACTATAAGGGAGGATTCATTAGGGGGCATTATGACGATGGGGGGTCATTTATATAAGGGTTATTACAGGGTATTATGAATACAAGGGGGGAGGTTATTTATATAAGGGGCCATTAGGGGGCATCATTTATATTAGGAGGCATTATGAACATAAGGGGGTGATCATTGATATAAGGGGTCATTAGAGGTGCAGTATTTATGTCAGGGAGAATCAAGGGCATAATATGAGGGGGCAAATAATTTAATTAAAGTGGCACTTGGGCTTTATTAAGACTAAGGCCCCACATAGCGGGCTGCAGCAAAAAAAAAAAAAAAAAAAAGCGCTGCAGGAAAAACCACGGCGGTAACATTGTGGTTTTTCCCGCAGCGCTTTTCACAGAAGGTCTGCAGAGATTTCCCCTGTGGACTTTCTGTTTTCAATACACCTATACAGAAACTGCCAGCGTTTCCATAGGTATAACTGACATGCTGCAATTTCCAAAACCACAACGGTTTTGGAAATCGCAGTGTGTCTGTTGCACATATTTTTCCGCAATGTGTGGATGGGATTTTCTAGAATGCCACGTTTTTTTCTGTGGGTTTTCGTCCCATGGGGCCCCCATCCCATCCCCACTTTTCAGTAAAATATGTGAGGTGGATGCGCTGCGATTTCCAAAACAGTCACAGTTTTGGAAATTGCGGCATGTCAGTTATACCTACGGAAACGCCAGCGATTTCCCTATAGATATAATTGAAGCAGAAAGTCCGCAGAGGAAACCTCTGAAAACTTTCTGTGCAAAGTGCTGCAGGAAAAACCACAATCAATAAGAGATAAAGGAATCTGTATGAAGGGGCTATGGCGTCTGTTTATATCACACGCTGTCTGTTTATAGTGACCGTGTGATGTAATTCCAGCCTTGTCACATAGACATGTATAGGACGAGGCTGTACATGACATGGCCGCTATGAGATGAATGACACTATGTAAACAGAGAAGGGGTTACGGCGCTTACACAGGTACCACGGTTCATTCAAACCGCTGTTCCTGGGCGTCCCGGGTATTGGAACCCCAATAATTTTTTTTTTCCCTTTTTTTTTTTCTGTTTTTTTTCCCCCCCCTTTTTAATATAGGGTACACACGGACATTATTAATATAAAGATACACTTGGGGGTATTATTCATTATGGGGGGGTATATTATATATTTTATAAATGGGAGTAGCAGCAGGATGGGGGCTTTGTATAGGTGAGGATAATGTGGGTCAGCTGCCTGGAAAAGTAAGGAGCCAAAGATGTCTGTGTTGCAAACTTTACAGAGACTGGAAGAAGTGGTCATGGCCGTTCGGATGAAAGAGATGGGAAATGTGAACAATTAGTCAGAGACATTATCTGTAAGTCACTAAATGTTACTGCCCTGTATTCACCTAAATCGTCTGCAGAGCCCTGTGTAGAGCCGCTATATACCACTATACGCTCACCATATACTGATAGTATCGGTATACAAACATGTCCAAGTTGGGGGCCCACTTGGACATGTTCGCCCCCCCCTTCCGTGCTGAACCCCTAGCTATGCCTCTGATTTTAACCCTTTCCCACCATAGCCATTTTTAGATTTTGTTTTTTTTCAATCCTGCACCATATTTAAATTGCTGGCATTTGCCGTAATGGTACAGTGGATGTTGTCAAGGGGTTAATAGTCTTCAGTACTTCTCTATTATAACCTAGATGTTCCTGCTGCTTCTGAATGAATGAGAAAAAAAAATAGAAAATATAAGAGAATCTGCTCCTTGTGTGCAGTGTATAATTGGCCATTAACTTTAGATAGCTGGAAGCCAAAACACCCATTGCGCCAACTGTTATCTTGTCCTGTTTTATCTTTCCAAGAACATAAAAGATAAGGCATAAAATCCAACACCCAATCATCATCTTCCCCCCATCAGGAGGCCCCCATATTAGATGGTCATCCAGTCCCATGGAAATTAGTAGGTTTGTACAATACCCATCTAATGTATATCGTCATTATGGAAAATAAGATGGCAGCCAGTCTCCAACCACCAGCTTTGAGACAATACGACTGCTTAAGGGAAAACTGCTAAAGCATGCAAAAGATAAGTCACATAATGGGCAGAAAGTTTGTTTAAATGTTAGTATCCATTTAAAGTTTCTAACCTAGAACTTCAAAAAATGAGTCTATAATATTTATTTACACTCCATTCATTTCAATATTGGGAAGAATAGGAAGAGATTTAAATTACTGCAGCCCTTTACTTCCTCCCTGTTGATATCAACTGAATGAGCACATAAAGAATGAGAGCAATAAAACTAAAATATCTTGAAAAATAATATCATCTAAATAGGGAATTACAGACTGTATACATGTAGAGGGAAAGTCTTAGACAATTTAGTTGTGTGATTCTAGCAGCCTCTGTGTGTATAAGTTTATGTGTGTATATGTGTGTGTAAGTTTACTCATGGGGGGTAGTGGTAACAAGTAAAACATGAGCTAGCACATTTGTAGAACCAGTGAGTGGTTGTTGCTGCTCTATATCTGTAACATAGTAGACAATGTAGATAATAGTAGACAAATTGCTTTGGAGAGTTTTTAGGGGAAAGGTACTATAAGTGAGGTTCTAAGAGCACTGTGACATTTTTGGTTTTCACTAGAGGTATGCTACAAAACAAATCTGAATAGAAAGCAAGTATCAATGAGTTAGGAGTGGCAGGAATGGGCAGGCTTCACTGGCCATTCTTTACGGTACAATGTCATAAGACCAATGCCTTCTCCTAAATTTAAAACTATCCTCTACTCTAGGAGTGAAGAATATGTCTTAGTCAAAACCTGTCTGTATCTCCTTGCATGACTAACTAACTCCCAGTTCATTCCTGTTATAGCATTTTCTATGTTCCTTCCCTAAGGCTAGCAGCTGGCAGCCTTCCACTCACCCATCTCAGATTCATGGAGATCACTCTTTATGTTTGGTATTATGTTTAATCAAGGTTTTGTTGGATTATTTTTATTTTGGGATCGGTTATTTGGCAAAAAAAACACGCTTGGAAATCTCCTGAATGTAATGAAAATATGACAGTACATATCATAAAACTGTCAGAAACCAGGAATTAGACGGGTAAGTCTTGACAAGTCATTGATAATTGGGTCAAACACTGATAGAGGCAGCACTGCAGGTGAAATGATGAAACAGCCAAGGTTTGTAGCAGTGCAATGCGTCTCCACAAGAACTCATTAAAATGTGACACTGTCAATTTGGGCTATATTTCGCCCTGATAAAACAAAGATATTATCCATAGTGCTTTAGTTTTTCACATAGCTGCTGAGACTGAAAAAAAATTCCATGTCTATAGAGGCGAAAGTATTTCATTAAGATGGTTATTTATATACTAAGGCGGCCATCTTGTACTGTGAATTAATGTACATATTAAAAGGTGTCACTTTGTTGGAAAGAAGCTGCATCTGTGTGGAGAGAAGTGATGACCTGCTGTAATGTAGAGACTGACCCAGTAGTGGTGTGCCAAGGGACTGACACAAGCCTGAGGCCCAGCAGAAGACAACCCGGTCTTCTGCCATGCTAGGAGAAGAATGTTCATTATAGCATTTCAGGTTAATTCACATATATGGCCTCTGTGTACAATGGTCATAGAATTTATGCAGTAGTATGGCTTTGCTGTTTATGCAACTCTCATAGAAGTTAACAGAAACACGGCCACCTCTTCAGTCACCGACTGGATGAGTGCAACTACCTTAGCAGGCAGGACATAGGATAAAGGCTAAAGCCCCACGTAGTAAGCCTCAGCCAAAAAGCTCTTTTTACAGAAAGTCAGCAGAGTTTCCATAGGTATAATTGACATGCTGCGATGTACGAAAACACAGCATTTTTTTTTTAAATTGCAGCATTTCCGCTGTGGATATTTTTCTGCAATGTGTGCATGGTACTGTAAAAATAAATAAATAAATAAAAAAAATTGTGGCAAAATTGCGGCATTTTCACAACGGGGGGCCCCAGCCAAAGGATGGTGTAATATTTTGTTTGTGAATTGTCCCTTAAATAGATTGCAGTGGTGAATGTTTGGCTGGACATTTGGAGCCCATTAGTATGACAGAAGTGAAGCCAGGCCCATTGGAGGATTCTTTGGTACTAGAAGTCCACTTCATACCCTACTTGACAAAAAAGGCAAGTAAATCATCAAAATTTGGTCACAATGTGTTTTTATACATGATCACATTTCATTTGACACCCATGACCATCAAGATGATGGAAATTCATTTTTATGAGAGACCAATATTTTGGATTTCAGCAAAGTATCTATTTTTCTCATGTTAACAAAAATATCACAATACTAGAGCATTGCCTGTTTGTGTAGGGGTTTCTATGTATATTAGGACAGTATTTCAAAACTCCATGCCCTCAGGTACCCCAAAAAAAACTTAAAGGGGTTGACCAGCAGGAAAAAAAAAAATTGCAAAGGGCTTAGAGTTGGTTATAAAATAAAGAAGGTGATAGTCTCCCTGCTGGTCCTATCTTGGTACACAGGGAATGCCAGATCTGCCAAATCACTGGCCACAATGGTGACTGGCTGAGTGGACTGTACATGTGCCCATACAGGACCAGGGATCAGTAGGGACCTGGTACAGTAATTTTTATTTTTTAACCCACCGTGAACCTTTTACCAAGATTTTTCCCCATTAGACAACCCTTTTAAAGGCAATGTATGCTATATAAACAATCACCTGAACAGAGCCTCCAATAGAAATACATAGTCTCATCTGAAGGAGATGTTAAAAAGTGTCTTTCATGTATATAGGTCACTTATTACTTACACTTATTTCCTTTTTTCATTCATAACTTACCAAATACCCGGGCAGTGATAGAAACAAATTTTGTTCTTCGATTTGGCACTAGAGAAGTCATCCAGCGCTTCATTTCACTTCTGAAAAACACATTGATACCACAGTTACATATGTAGAATAAGTCTATTCATTTTGTTTGATAGTACCATAGAAGAAGACATAAGTCATCCAAGCACTTCATGAGACCAGTCCTTTCAGCAGAACCTCTCTACAATCAATGCCATTATCTGGCCCACAATTCCTGATCACTTATCATCCAAAAATAGTACCAACATCTGCCTATCGGGACATTGCTCTATGATTTGACATTGTCAGGCCCTACATGTGGAAATGGAGTGGAACTGAAATCAACATTGTAGATCAGCTGTCCTGTTAAAGGGGGTATTCTGGTTATTTTCACATCCATAGGATAGGGGGTAACTTGGTGATCGATGGGCATCCAATCACTGAGACCCCCACTGATAATGCTCGGCTACCTCTGGCAGTCCTGTAGTGAATGGAGCAACCGTGTATGCTTAACCTACCTGCCAATCCTTTCAGATGGCAGATGGATAGGGGATAGCCAAGGCCACCATCTCCTCATGCTATTGGATGGCAAAGCAGGTGACAGAGGGCACAATGAGCCGTATTCACAGGGCCATCTGTACTTGATGTAAGTTGGTACTAGCAAACTACTTACTGGGATGTTGCCTTTAGCATGTAAGTAAATTCCCTTTCATGTGCATTTTCCAAGAGTTTCAAGATGAAAACATTGGCCAGGGACTGTCCTTGGTCTTCTAGCTCCTCTACACGCAGGAGGCCACGTGCTGCCACATCAAATACTTGATACCGGTCCCTGAAAGAAATAAGTTGTATGAAATATGACATAGCATTATATCTAGTTGGCATTATAATATATTATAGCATAATAGATACATGTACTATTGTGTCAGTAGTATTTGGATCTTTGATATTAAACAATTACCTTAAAAGGTTGGAAAAACACATGTAGATTTTGAGCCACAGCCAGGCATGGATCAAAAAGAGGGAAAAGTATAAAAACTGATGCTTATATTTTATTTTATTTTTGGATCCACTGCTATGTTTGGCTCAAAAACTGTAGAAAAATTTGGCTGTACAATAAACATTACTCCTAGCTCATCTACTACTAGTGACAGGTAGCCCCGCGTAGAGCTACTCCCTCAGATCATTCCTACTTACAAGCATCCATCAGAAGAATATGTATGCAGGTCTCCTACACTAAACAAAATAGGCTATGCCCAATGTCTCAGAGACATGCCAAAGTAGGTCATCATTTAATTTAGATGAACCTTTTTAATACAAAGCCACCATGATCTTTGATATGCTGATATAGTGGAGTAAACCCTTGTGTCATGGTTATGGCCACCACAGTTCCCTGACCCAGGTTTTTCTCCACCATATTCTACTCACCCAGGCAGGCGTTTACACAGGAGCAGCAGGTCATTGAAGAGGAACAGATATACAGAGCGGAATAGTTTCTTAGTACGGAGAGTGCGAGAAGTGCGTGGCCCAGACATCTGCTGCAGTTCTCCTTGCTTTAACAACCAACGGGAATGAGAGATGATTGGCACAGACTGTAAAGAAAGACAAGAGGCAATTTAGCAGTGAAGAAGAACACAAAGAGACAAAAACATTTGGAGTCAAGGCCAAAGTTTTCAATGATCAATCAGGTTCAAAATGCCCTCCAAACCAACAAATATGCCATGTAGGGAGGGACCCTTCAATAGGAGCATAAGCATACTGTGGTGACCACAAACCCGTGAACCAATGCAAAGAAATTAAACATTTAATGGATTTGAAAATTAGCCTGCAAGGGCGCTGGGGGCAGGACTGAGCTTGTCAGTGCCCCAGCTCTCCTCTGGAATTACTGCGATGCAAGTAGAGGTTGGGGATGTCAATCGTAGATAAGGCGGCATTGTTGGGTGGAGATTTGGTGCAATTGTGAGCTCAGGCCCGCCCCGCTGCATCTGTAATTACTATATTACTTATATTTATACTCCCCTTTACAAACCATTACAGTATATAACAGTTGAATAGATGGCTTTTACAGATGTATGGTTCAGGACTCAAATATCGCATGAAACCAATTCAACACAATATCACAATAACACTATACGCTAACAAAAGCCTTGAGTGGCTGGAATTCACTCTCTGTCTATGTGGGTGGTCACATATACAGTGCTGGCCAAAAGTATTGGCACCCCTGCAATTCTGTCAGATAATGCTCAATTTTTCCAGAAAATGATTGCAATCACAAATGCTTTGGTAATAATATCTTCATTTAATTTGTCGTCAATGGAAAACCACAAAAAGAATTGTCAAAAATCCAAATTGGATATAATTCCACACCAAACATAAAAAAGGGGGTGGACAAAAGTATTGGCACCCTTTGAAAAATCATGTGATGCTTCTCTAATTTGTGTAATTAACAGCACCTGTTACTTACCTGTGGCACATAACAGGTGGTGGCAATAACTAAATCACACTTGCAGCCAGTTGAAATGGATTAAAGTTGACTCAACCTCTGTCCTGTGTCCTTGTGTGTACCACATTGAGCATGGAGAAAAGAAAGAAGACCAAAGAACTGTCTGAGGACTTGAGAAGCAAAATTGTGAGGAAGCATGAGCAATCTCAAGGCTACAAGTCCATCTCCAAAGACCTGAATGTTCCTGTGTCTACCGTGCGCAGTGTCATCAAGAAGTTTAAAGCCCATGGCACTGTGGCTAACCTCCCTAGATGTGGACGGAAAAGAAAAATTGACGAGAGATTTCAACGAAAGATTGTGCGGATGGTGGCTAAAGAACCTCGACTAACATCCAAACAAGTTCTAGCTGCCCTGAAGTCCGAGGGTACAACAGTGTCAACCTGTACTATCCGTCGGCGTCTGAATGAAAAGGGACTCTATGGTAGGATACCCAGTAAGACCCCACTTCTGACCCAGAGACATAAAAAAGCCAGGCTGGAGTTTGCCAAAACTTACCTGAGAAAGCCAAAAACTTTTTGGAAGAATGTTCTCTGGTCAGATGAGACAAAAGTAGAGTTTTTTGGGAAAAGGCATCAACATAGAGTTTACAGGAAAAAAAAAAGAGGCCTTCAAAGAAAAGAACACGGTCCCTACAGTCAAACATGGCGGAGGTTCCCTGATGTTTTGGGGTTGCTTTGCTGCCTCTGGCACTGGACTGCTTGACCGTGCGCATGGCATTATGAAGTCTGAAGACTACCAACAAATTTTGCAGCATAATGTAGGGCCCAGTGTGAGAAAGCTGGGTCTCCCTCAGAGGTCATGGGTCTTCCAGCAGGACAATGACCCAAAACACACTTCAAAAAGCACTAGAAAATGGTTTGAGAGAAAGCACTGGAGACTTCTAAAGTGGCCAGCAATGAGTCCAGACCTGAATCCCATAGAACACCTGTGGACAGATCTCAAAATGGCAGTTTGGAGAAGGCACCCTTCAAATCTCAGGGACCTGGAGAAATTTCCCAAAGAAGAATGGTCTAAAATTCCAGCAGAGCATTGTAAGAAACTCATTGATGGTTACCGGAAGCGGTTGTTCGCAGTTATTTTGTCTAAAGGTTGTGCTACCAAGTATTAGGCTGAGGGTGCCAATACTTTTGTCCGGCCCATTTTTGGAGTTTTGTGTAAAATGATCAATGATTTGACTTTTTTTTTCATTCTACTTTTGTGTTTTTTCATTGCAAGCAAAATAAATGAAGATATTATTACCAAAGCATTTGTGATTGCAATAATTTTCTGGAAGAAATTGAGTATTATCTGACAGAATTGCAGGGGTGCCAATACTTTTGGCCAGCACTGTAGACACCAACAAACAGAACAATAATAAAAATATACATAATGGTGAATAAATATGCTGTACACCAAACACCTAAAAATCACATCTGGTAAACATCATCATATTGAATTCTTATAAAAAAAACTATATGTGATTAGATTATAATGTTGATAATGATGTATACAACCATTATTTGCAAACACTATTTGTAAATTAAGTAAAAGACGGAATAATAAAATCAATTCTATATAACACTGGATCAGAGAGACCAATAGAATAATTTGTATGTAATGGGGCATGAATTAGCTTCAACTTGTAATGTCCTCAAGGGCTTTATTCAGCCCACTTGGATTTAAAGTATTTAATTTATAAATCCAGTACATTTCTTTTTTACGTAGGATTTCAAAACTGTTTATATTGTCCTGAGGGACTTGGTCTATTGGTATTACAATGAAATTAGAGAAATCTTTGTTTTGACAGATGCTAGCATGTCGGGAGACACTATGCTTTTGATAACCGTTTGTCACATTGGACTGTAGGGACATGATAGTTCTTCCTACATACTGAAGTCCACATGGACAATTGAGGGTATAGACAATATAAGAAGATGAACAATTAAGGTGTGTTTTTATGGGAAAAGTTTCACCCGTACTGAAACGGGGAAAACTACCACACAAGCTCAGTAAAAACATGTTAACACTGAATTACGCTCAAGAAAATTATCTGTATACTTACTGTCATCAGAAACTAGGTTTTTATTCAGGTTTGTGTATTTCTTTTGTATTTTAATATCCCTTATGTTTTAAGTGGTTTTTATAAACGCAAAGTGAGCTTGTTTACAAATAAGGTCAACACCCCTTAGAGGTGTGTACTGTAAAGGGCAGCATGTTGTATGTTACCTGCCATTATATACACTTGAGAAAGGAGTGAGAGCCTCCGAAATGTGTTGTGTTTTATGGTGTAAATTAAAGGAATCTCTACTGAACAACCCCTGGGCTGAGCAAGGATTTCTATCTTCACTAACAAAGTGGGTCCTGATCCTATTCCTGATATACGTTCTTTGGCGTCCAGAACTCTGCAGCTCGAGTACCCAGGAATTATACCACTGGCTCTTTTAGGATGCTGTGACTTTCTCGCAACCCCGTAAGGTGAGCGCTACATTTATTGTATCATACAGCTATATTGGTTGTTGCAGAATTACACAAGGTGCTGCTCGATGTTACTTTTATCTTTTGCATCTATGTGATAAGAAAGGACAGTTATGTCACTCACTGCTCTCAGTTATCTACAGCTCTGCTGTTCAGCTAATTGCAGTTTGCTGATAAAGCTGTATCTGTGGTCTCTCTATGTAAACTCTATGTAGAGTCCTTTCTCTAGAAGCATAGTGCATATTATTTGATCTGCATTTATATTAGATTTCTAGTAATCATAGTAAGTATTGTGATACTTCATAGTGTCCTGTTCAGCAAGCTGGGGGGGGAGGATACAGGAAGTGAGAAGAAGAGACAGCAGGCAAAGCTGCTGAAACAGGGAGATGGGAAAACCCCTTTAAATCCTGCGTAGTTTTAGACTGGTCGCAAAGCTGCACCGAGTGTCCTGTAAGCTGTCTGAGCTGTGCTCGGAGGAAGGGGCCGCCTTTCAGAGTCACTTTGAGGCCGCAGAGAAACGTTACTGCTGCATCCGAGAGGCTGTGCGCTAGGCCGCCGCCATCTTGGAGGATACCCTCCCCCGATACAGCCAGGTTAACGAGAGGATCACAACAACACAGCATCATAGAGACCTCCAAAACCCTAAATACAAAGCCGGACTAAATTTATTCATCTAAATTTAATGAGCAATATGGAAGAGGAGAAAACTCACATGGTGAGCTGCAGCATATGCTATATGTTTACAGATTTGCCAGACCATAAAGCCAACTTCACCTGTATGAAATGCAAACTAGTGGCCCTTTTAGAAGATAAAGTGCAGAGGTTGGAAGAAAGAATAGTGACGTTGAGAGGCATCAAAGAAAGTGAGGTTTTTATTGATGAAGCAGAAGCAAGCCTCTTGAATATAGTAAGGGAAGAAAGTATGAGAGAGCCTACAGTGGTGGAGGCTGAAGCAAACCTCCTAAATATAGTAAGGGAAGAATACTTGAGTGAACCTATAGAGGCAGAAAATTGGATACAGGTGACCAAGAGATGCAAAAGGATCACAAGGACATCACCACTCACACAGCTAGGTAACCGATATGAAACTCTTATGCAGGCTGATGAAAATAATCTATCAGCAAAAGAAGAAACAAAAGTCACCCAGAGACAAGTAGGAGCAACAAGAAATAGTGTTGCAAGGAAGAAAAGAAGAATAGTGGTTATGGGCGACTCACTGCTAAGAGGCATAGAGGCAGCTGTCTGCAGGCCAGATATAACTGCACGAGAAGTATGCTGCCTCCCAGGAGCAAAAGTTAGGGATGTGGCCGATAGGATTCCATGCCTCCTCAGCTCCAAGGATAACTACCCATTTTTACTGATACATGTGGGTACAAACGACACGGCAAAAAATGATTTACCAACTATCCGTAAAGACTTTGAAAATTTAGGGAAGAAAGTGAAGGAACTGGATGCGCAAGTAGTATTTTCATCAATTCTCCCAGTTGATGGTTATGGTATCAGGAGATGGAATAAAATACTAGAGGTAAACAAGTGGCTTCGGCAGTGGTGTAGAGAGCAAGGATTTGGATTTCTGGACCATGGAGTGAATTACCTCTACGATGGACTCCTTGCTAGAGATGGGATACATCTCACAAAACCTGGGAAACACATATTTGCCAGAAGACTTGCCACACTTATCAGGAGGGCTTTAAACTAGAAGAGGAGGAGACGGGAAGTAAAAAGAAAGACAAGAACATGCAGCTAAAGGATATACTAAACAAGGTTACTAGATGTGGTAAAGAGGACCCAAGACAGGATACTCAGAAGGAAAGTAAGAAAAAGGAAGTAACAGAGCGCAATCTGAAATGTTTTTACACAAACGCACAAAGCATGGGAAACAAACAGGGAGAATTAGAGCTGATAATACAGAAGGAAAATTATGATGTCATTGGTATTACAGAAACTTGGTGGAACGATAAGCATGATTGGAATATACAGATGGAAGGATACAACTTATTCAAAAAGAATAGAACTAATAAAAGAGGGGGAGGAGTTGCATTGTATGTTAGAAAGGGGAGACCGGAGCGCTGCGCAGTAAAGCGCAGGGATCTTGACTGTGGGCGGGCTGTAGGGGGGACCAATAACGCGCTAGGGTGCGAAGAATTGGGGGCGGGGCTTAACCCCGTTCGAATTGACTATGCCGCGCAGCCCGGGAAGCGGCCATTCCGGAGCTGCGCGGCATGCTAACGAGCGGTAAGCTCCCTCCCCCCCCACCTTTTCACTGTAATGGCATCCCTCGATACCATCCTGGAGCAGATCAGAGCTGCTGCCGGCGTCCATGGTGAGGCCTGGCTGCAGGAGCGGCTGGCTGATATTATGCAGCCTGCCGCCCCCCCCATTAACCCTTCACTACCCCCGGAGGCGTCTGAGCGGCGGCGGCCACGCAGGACTCGCCCACCAGCACGTTTGAGCCCTGATGAGCCCCCTAGGGCCCGGCGACATAGGAGTCCCTCTCGGGCCCCTCCAGGCCGGGCACCCCGCTCCACTGCTCAGGGGCGGAGGTCCCGGTCTGGGAGGAATCCTGCCAGTCGCCTGGCCCCTGCGGAGGTGGAGATCCCTGCCACTGGCCTTAGTGGGGGGACCTCCACATCCAGTCTCCATATGGCTACAGCACGTGGTGCAGCGGTCCCCTCCTGTGATGCTCCAGCGGGAGGGGGACTGTGTCTTCAAGTCCCGTTGGTTCCGGCTTTCCAAGTGCCCTCGGTACAGCAGCGGGAAATTCTGAACGACGAGCAGCACGGCGCTGGCCCCTCCTTCACGGCACCACAGCCCCGGTCCGAGGTGCATCCAGTGGTTTCAAGTGCATACGCGGGTGCAGGTCAACCTTCCCAGGGATGTCGGTCGTGCTGCAGCTGTCAGCGGGATGGTTCTCAACAATCAACAGGCGCCAGCGTTCTCCTGTACAGCGACCCAGGTCAGCAGGATGCAGGACCGTCGACTGGTGGGCCCACAGCACCTACGCAGTCTGGTGAGTACCATTCATTCTCGTGTCCGTTTCCTCCTATTCTAATGTCCCATGGGTTAGGGATAGATAGGCCGCAGTCCCCAGTGGGTGGTGGTGTAGCTTCTGAGGGGATTAGGGAGCTATTGGGTAGCGTGAGGGAGCTACTGTCGCGCTGCGAACAGAGTGTTAGCGGTTCCCCGGTGGCGGCGTGGGTCCCTCCTGCGGTTCAGTCAGTAGCGTCACAGAGTGCGCCGGTGGTAGGGGCTCCGGCGGGTGTCACAGTGTCTGTCCAGACAGATAAAGAGAAGGTTGATTCGGTGAGGCTAGACGACAGGGCTCGGGGGGAGGTTTATGTGTGTTTTGAGGGTCCTCTAGGGGCGCATTTAAAAAAGGAAGTGAGGGAGAAGATTTGGAAGGACGAGTACGTCGAAATCTTCTCCTTGCTCCCTTTAGCTAAATTTAACTTAGATAAGAGTAAGAAGGAGGATAGCAAAAAAGAGGAGGAAGAAAAACGTAGGTGGCGCCTGATTCCACAGACTTTTGCTAATTGGCTTCAGGCCTTTGCCATTTTAGCGAATGTCATTGGTGAAAAGGCTCCTGACAACTGTTCGGGGCTTTTTTGCTATCAGGACTCTATAGGTGAGGCGTATCGGGTGTATGGGGGTCAGACATGGCTGCGGTATGATGAGCAGTTCCGTCAGCGTAAGGCGGTTCGGCCCAGCATATGGTGGGACCAGAAAGATATAGGTTTGTGGCTTCGGGTTATGGCGCCAGCTCGCTTTGGCCAGTCCTTTCCTGGGGCGGCCGGTGGAACCGGCCATGGTGGTCTCAGTTACGGCTCAGGGGGGGCAGGTGCACAGGCCCAGCAACGTTACGGGCTGTGTTGGCAGTTCAATGAAGCCCAATGTAAATTTGGCTTCAACTGTAGATTCAAACATGCCTGTTCATTCTGCGGAGGGGTGTCCCATGGTGCGGCACGTTGCTTGCGCAAACAAAGGACCAAGGCCTTGCCTAATAGTGGACAAGGGGCAGACGCCGGTGAAGCTGGAAGCCATGCTTCCGTACCTAAATAGTTATGTTAACAGGGAGAGTGCAAAGTTTCTGGTAGAAGGTTTTAGGGAGGGTTTTAGGATTCCCCTGCCGACGCACACAGTCCCCTTTTGTATAACTAACTTGAGGTCGGCAGCGGAACACTCGGGGGTGGTGTTCAAAAAACTGGGGAAGGAGGTGGCCTTGGGGCGCATGGCGGGCCCCTTCGCATCACCCCCTTTGGAAGGTTTAATTGTATCTCCTTTGGGGGTGGTGCCGAAGAAGGAGCCGAATCAGTTTCGGCTCATACATCATTTGTCTTATCCCAAAGGAGCGTCGGTCAACGATGGTATTGCACCCGAGCTTTGTTCGGTAGTATATACCTCGTTTGATGCAGCTGTGCATTGGGTATGGCGTTGCGGTCCAGGGGCCCTCTTAGCTAAGACGGATGTGGAGGCGGCGTTCAGGTTGCTGCCGGTACACCCTGACAGCGTTAGGTTACTGGGCTGCTACTGGGACGGCGGGTATTACGTGGATCGTTGCCTTCCTATGGGTTGCTCAATATCGTGCGCATACTTTGAGGCGTTCAGCACTTTTTTAGAGTCGGTAATTCGGGAGGTGTCGGGGGTTGAGTCAGTGATACACTACCTCGATGATTTCCTCTGTATAGGTCCGGCAGGCTCCGATGTATGCGCGGTTTTGCTGGCAACCACGCAGTGGGTCGCCGGTAAGTTTGGGGTACCGTTGTCACCGGAAAAGACTGAGGGTCCGTGCACTAGATTGAGTTTCTTGGGCATAGAGCTTGACACTGTGGCAATGGAGTTCTGGTTGCCTGGTGACAAGCTGGTTGATCTTAGGGAGAGGGTGAGGCGTGCTCGTCACATGCGAAAAATTACGTTGCGCGACCTCCAGTCATTGTTAGGCAGTTTAAATTTTGCCTGCCGCATTATCCCCATGGGTAGGATTTTTTTGTCGCCGGCTGGCAGGGGCCATGAAAGGGGTGTCAAATCCACGACACTTTATTCGGCTGGGGGTGATACATCGGGAGGACCTGGCAGTATGGGACACATTTTTAGACCAGTTCAATGGTAGATCACTGGTCCAGTCAGCAGTGATCGATGTGTTCGATTGTGACCTCTTTACGGATGCGGCAGGGGGCCACGGTTTTGGGGCCTATTACAGGGGGCAGTGGTGCGCCGCTCCTTGGCCTGCGTCGTGGCGTGAACAAGGTCTGACGCGGAATTTGACTGTACTTGAGTTATTCCCGATTTTAGTCGCGGTGTCCATATGGGGTGGGGCGTTCCAGGATAAAAAAGTTAGGTTTCATTGTGATAACATGTCAGTTGTGTCGGCCATTAATAATGTGACTGCGTCTTCTCCTCCAGTTATCAAGTTGCTTCAGCGTTTAGTATTGCGTTGCTTGTGCCTGAATGCATGGGTGGTGGCAGTGCATGTTCCGGGGGTTAAAAATGACGTTGCTGATTCTTTGTCTCGTTTCCAGTGGGAGCGGTTTCGTGCCCTGGCTCCGGGGGTGGAAGTGGAAGGGATTCCATGTCCTCCAGAATTATGGGACTTGGTTTGCGAAAAGCAGGGACATTGATTCAGGCATCGTTGGCCCCCGGCACCTGGGATAAGTATTCAAGGGCTTGGCAGCTTTGGGAGGATTGGGTGGGAGATTTAGGTCAGGTACATACTGATGAGGATAGGGTTGGGGCTTTATTGTTCTTGTTAAGCCGTTGGTCTTCAGATGGATGGTCCGTGGCGAAAGTTAATGGTGCGGTAGCGGCGTTGGCATTTGGTTTCAAGTTGAGGGGTTTGGTGGACTTTACCAAACATTTCTTGGTTCAAAGTGCGCTTAAGGGGTTCCGCAGGGGCAGGGGAAGTAGTGACACACGGCGCCCGGTTACATTTCAGCTTTTGGAGCGTTTGGGGTTGGAACTGGGCCGTTTTTGTTCTTCGCACTATGAATGCGTTTTGTTTCACCTGGCTTTTTCTCTAGCTTTTTTCGGGGCTCTCAGGGTGGGTGAGTTGGTGTCCGTGTCGACTAAGCGGCCGGGTGGTTTACAGGTGGATGATGTGTACATGGAGGAAGGGGTCCTAGTGGTCAGGGTTCGCAGGTCTAAGACGGATCAGGCGGGGGCAGGGAAGTATCTGCGCCTGGGTGCGGTTGTAGGGTCAGATATGTGCCCGGTGCGTTGTTTGCTTGTTTTTCGGGGGGTTGGTTCCAGCTTCTGCGGGCGGTCCCCTCCTGCGTCATGAGGATGGTTCGTTCCTTTCCCGTTATCAGTTCTCGGCTGTTTTTAGGGGTTGTTTGGACTCGCTGGGCCTTGACGCCTCTCAATATGCTCCACACTCTTTTCGCATTGGCGCAGCGACTGAAGCAGCTAGTTGGGGGGTTGAGCTCGGAGGTGGTCCGACGTATCGGTAGGTGGGAATCGCAGAGGTATAGATCATACATACGTCCACACCTTGCCCAAATGTGAATCATTGTGTTGTTGGGTATTTTCTCCGCCCTCCCCCTACTTTATTTCTTCTTTCGTAGGCCCTCCTGCTCGGTTAGTTTGGATCTTCGGCCATTCTTTTGTGTTCTGGGGCGCGGAGAGGGCCGGCATGCGGCGGAATGGTCGGCAGCTGGGGTTCGACAGGGCTGCGGTCGTTGTACGTTGGATTGGAGTCCGAGGTATGGTGTGGAGTCGGGTCATGCCCGAAATCCACAGGTGCACGAGGTTGGATCGGTCTCCGGACATTATCGTGATACATGCTGGTGGCAATGACCTGGGGGTTCGTCCCTTTCGCGATTTACTGAGGGACATAAAGTATGACCTGTTGAGGTTGTGGTCCATGTTTCCGGGGATTGTTACCGTGTGGTCCGATATTGTACCGAGAAAAACATGGCGGGAGGCTAGGTCTGTTGAAAGGCTCAACAAGGCCAGGATTAAGGTTAACCGGGCTGTTGCGGGGTTTGTGTCCAGGAACGGCGGTGTGTGCGTGCGGCACAAGGAGTTGGAGTCTGGGGAGGGGGAGTTTTGGTTGCGGGACGGGGTCCATCTGAATGGGGTGGGTATAGATTTGTGGACACTAGGTATCCAGGAGGGTGTTGAGAGGGCCCTGGAAGTGTGGCGGGTCTCTCACGCTTAAGGGATTAAGGCGTGCTCGCAGTGGCGGGTGGGGTCCTTGGAGTTGGTGGTCAATTGGCTAAAAGGGTGGAGTCAAAGGTAGGCTCCACCTATACATTTGGTGGTAATTGCACATTTTGGTGGATGGCCTGGCGCACGGTGAACGGTTACAGGGTAAATTGGCCCTGGGAGCTGGTACATGGAAGAAGGAGTTCGTCTTTATTCATGGTGCCGCCGAGCCGGTGGTCGCGGCTGGTGGTAAATTTATGGTGTGGTTATGTTAGCGCCAGGCCGGGGGGATTGATAGTTTTTTGTAGCTCCAAGGACTCTTACCCAGGTTAAGCGTTTATTGTTAAATTATTTTAAGTTATGCAAATTATAATAAGTTATACTTGTTGTTATTTATTTGTTGTTTGTTAATAAATACGGCTGCTGTGGCCGATTTAATCCAACCCTTTGGTCTTGGTTTATTTCTAAGGGGTGGGGGGTTTGAGAGCTGGGGGGCAGGGGTCGAGGCTGGAAAAGAGGGGGAAGGCATTTAGGCCCAGCAGTTTGGGTATCAAAGGTGGTGGTGGGGTTCATAGGGGGACCCCGTTATCAGCAATGCCCAGTCAAGAACACATTTCCACAGAAATCACAGTTTTACAAAATGATAATTTATTGGAAAATATTTGGGTAGCAATTCAAGGGAAAAACAATGATAAGGACATCATAATAGGTGTTTATTATAGACCACCAGGACAGACGGAAGACATGGATGAGATTTTTTTCACAGCAAATGACCACGCTTTCGAAGAAATATGAAATAGTTATCATGGGAGACTTCAATTACCCAGACATTCAGTGGGAAACTCACACAGCTACGAGTAACGGCTCTATCAAATTTTTATCCTCTCTAGCAGACAACTTCATTGCCCAGCTAGTAGAAGAAAACACGAGAGGAACATCCATTCTGGACCTAGTTTTAACTAACAAGGAGGATATGGTTAAGGAACTAAGGGTAGCAGGGACATTGGGATTCAGCGATCATGCTATACTCGAGTTTGGGGTTGTAAGAGGAAGAAGACCTGAGAAGACAAAAACTACAAGGCTTGATTTTAGTAGGGCAGATTTTAGGGGCCTAAAGGTAAGGGTTAGTAGAATTCCATGGCGAAAAATTCTTAAGCACAAAAATGCACATGAAGGGTGGGAAATTTTCCGTAGGGAAATCATTAATGCACAGGAACTAACAATACCTAAAAGGAAGAAAAATGGGAAGCACCTAAAAACACCAGGATGGATGACTAAAAAATTACATAACCTGCTAAAAAAGAAAAAGGAAACATACAACAAGTGGAAGATGGGAGCTATATCTAAGGGAGAGTATACAGCAGTTTGCAGACTCTGCAAGATAAGCATTAAAGGAGCTAAGGCTGAACACGAATTGAAGCTTGCAAAAGAGGTTAAGAGTAAGGTAAAAGGTTTTTGGGGATATGTTAAAAGCAAAAGAAAAGTGAAGGAAACCATTGGAGTCCTGAGGAATGATAAGGGTGAAAACGTTAACATGGTGGAACAGCAGGTGGAGTTACTAAATTCATATTTTGTATCCGTTTTCTCCCAAGAAATTGATGGAAATATCAACATTAATGGTGATAGTGATGAGGGGAAAGAGGACTCCAAGCTGATTATAAGTGAAGGTTTGGTAATAGAGCACTTAGCTAAGATTAAGGAAACCAAGTCCCCAGGACCAGATGATTTACACCCTAGAGTCTTGAAAGAGTTAGCAGAGAAAATAACAGAACCCCTTGCTATAATCTTCAATAAGTCATGGGAAACAGGAGTGGTCCCTCTAGATTGGAAAAGGGCAAATGTGGTCCCCATCTACAAAAAGGGGAAAAGGGACGACCCAGGAAATTATAGGCCGTTAAGTCTGACCTCGATAGTAGGAAAAATCTTTGAGCAAATTATTAAGGAACATTTAATTAGGTACCTGGATGGGAAGGCTTTCATTAATCAGAGCCAGCACGGCTTTATGACCAATAAATCTTGTCAGACTAACCTGACTACAACAAAATCACTGAATGGTTGGACCAGGGGAATGCAGTGGACATAGTATATCTTGACTTTAGTAAGGCATTTGATAAAGTATCACATAACATTCTTATTGATAAAATGATTAAGTATGGCTTTGATAAAAAAATCAGTGAGGTGGATTCACAATTGGCTTAAAGATCGGGCACAACGAGTAATACTAAATGGCTATACATCAAACTGGAAGAAAGTAAAAAGCGGGGTGCCGCAGGGCTCTGTCCTGGGCCCAGTACTTTTTAATACTTTTATAAATGATCTGGACGATGGGATTATTGGGGAACTCATAAAATTTGCAGATGATACCAAGATAGGAGGAATAGCCAACACTAGAGAGGAGAGAGAGTGTATTCAAAAGGACTTAGACACACTGGAACAATGGGCTGAGGTGAACAAAATGGTATTTAACAGAGACAAATGCAAGGTCCTACATCTAGGTAACAGAAATGCAAGAAGCATATATAGTATGGGAGGAATAGAACTAAGTGAGAGTACAGGGGAAAAGGATTTGGGCATAATAGTAGATCACAAATTTAACATGAGTCAACAATGCGGTGCTGTGGCAAAAAAGGCTAACAAAATTCTGGGATGTATCAAGACGAGCATTGAAGCTAGATCAAGAGAGGTAATTATTCCGCTGTACTCTGCCCTGGTCAGACCCCGCCTGGAATACTGTGTACAGTTCTGGGCGCCTCAATTTAAGAAAGACATCGATTTATTGGAGCAGGTCCAGAGAAGAGCAACCAAAATGGTGGAAGGTTTGCAAACCATGTCCTACGAGTAACGGCTAAAAGAACTGGGATTGTTTAGTTTGCAGAAGAGAAGGCTAAGGGTAGACTTAATAGCGGTCTTTAAATATCTGAAAGGTAGTCACAGTGCAGAGGGATCTAACCTTTTCTCATTAGCGGAAGGAATTATGAGAAGTAATGGGATGAAACTAAAGGGAAGGAGATACAGATTAGACATTAGGAAAAACTTTTTAACAGTGAGGGTAGTGAGGGAGTGGAATAGGCTGCCACTGGAGGTGATGAGTTCTTCATCAATTGAAATCTTCAAGTGGAAACTGGATAAATATATAGCTGGGATGATCTAGGAAAACCTGCTTTTGCAGGGGGTTGGACTCGATGGCCCTTGAGGTCCCTTCCAACTCAGAAATAGAAAAAAAAAAATAGAAATAGACATATTTATGAATCTGTCGTATGGACCAAAATTTTGAAGCTTCTCAAAACACTCCATATTTATATATGGAGTGTTTTTAGGAGCTCCAAAAATTCTGACTCACCATGAGACGCAAAAAATGTAGAGAAATATTTGGTGCAATACATGTAGACAAAAATCTTTGCAGGCTTTAAAGGAACACCCTACAATTTTTGGCACAACATAAACATACACAAATCATCTCTCACTTATTAAGGAGACAAAAATGTGGCGCACGACAGGAATTTACGGCGCGCAATGTAAATGCTGTGCAGCATAAATTGTGGTGCAAATGTAGACAGAAAAGTCTGGTGAAGGCGTCTGGGGGTCTGTCTTGGCTCGCAGAACTGTGCTAGTTTTAGTTTTAAATAGCTGTTTCTACTGTTTGCAGTTTTCAGCCAAACTCCTGCTATTGCTTTTGTGAGGCCTTGCATCTAAACCATAAACACAATGATCCTCTTCATGGCTTTGTCTGTATCTGTATATGACAGAATGTGCAAGTAAAATAGAAAATATAAAAAGCCATCATACCTTGATCTTAAATTCAAGTGTCTTCTCTATACTGATAAGCTGCTCCGTACGACTCATCTTCCTGACTCCATCATTACAGGCTCGCACCAGCTACATAGCGCAAGACAGAAGCAAAGAGACTTATACAAAAAACAAGTATCCAGGCTGATGTACTTTATAGAACTGTAAAATGTAAGAAATTCAGATGAATAGAATCTGGCTACCTCACTAACTACATGCTTCCAGTGTACATTGTCATTAGATCCCCCAAATACAGAGAAACAGTTCACATCTGCTACAAATGAGAAAAACATGGTACTGATCTGTAATATAAAGGTTTTCTATATATTAATATACATAATGCAAACACAGAGCACATGTATTGTGGTGCTCACACTCACATATAGAATAACCCCTAGCATAGCCCCTTAGTCACTACCACTATGGTGTTATAGTTTTCTAAAGTTGAGAACCATCCTTGCAACATAAAGTATAAAGAGCTTATCCAAGGAATAATAAAGCTTACTAGTACATTCCCTGCACTGGTTAAGCTTTATTAATAAATATACACCCTGTTTCCCAAAGCCTCATTTATTACCTGTACATAGGGGCCACCTATGTACAGGTAATAAATGTACATTGTTCCTCTGCCTCCAGTCACATGACTAACTCCACTTTGCTCAATGAGCCTGTGGTCAAGCTAATTTTGATGCAGAACCAGTGTTGTAATGATAGCAGTCAGATGAACAATGCTGAACAGCCAGTTTTTTTTGACTAGTGTTATAGTTCTGGCATGTAGCCTGGCATGTGGGTATGAAAACCAAGTGCTGAGCACTGAATACTAGTTGATCAGGAGGGTTGTTGATGTCATAAGCCTCCTCTAATAGCATGCAATAATCAGAAAGGTTTTCTAAAAATATTAAGAAGTAACAATAACAATGAATAGTAACAATAATGACAATGTAAAAGGAAAGCTGGGAAAAAAAAAAAAAAAAAAATCAATGCAGTTATTCAGAGGCAGAAATCAGCGGCTCATTGTTCCGTTAATATCCACCGCTATTTCACGTCTGGTTTTCTATTCGGCCCTAGAAGTGACCTATTATTTCTGTAGATCTATTTATACCACTCTTGCACCATTAGGAGTTCTTTTCGATGTGAGTCACAGTTTATAACGCAAGACGTTGGGTCTGAAGCTTTTATAAACTGGGTTAAAAAATATCCTGTACAATTTTTCTATGGTATAGTCCTTACTTTCTCGAGCTCCCGGTGTGCTTGTAACGCTGAAGTCTCCCGCTCTGACCCCTCCTCCACTTTAGTCAGAATATTCTGCCAAGAAAAGAATCACACAGACACAAATGTTAGCAGCAGTGTTCTTGTATTATAGACTAACTATGTCATCGGTTTATATACTTTATAAAGTCTGGAGGTTTAGGCAATTCTTTAGACATGGGCAGTTTGCTATCACTTGAATCAGGTTGCTATAATTCCCATAGACAAGAGTAGTGGCGTTGGTAGGTTGTATTCCTCTCTGAGGTGTTGGCTGGCATACACCGCTCACAGTGAGTATGGAAGAATTTGCTGTATAACTGTCTCACTCAGTAACAGCCCCAGGACTCTGTGATGTGAATAAAGCACTTTGGTTGTGATGGAAAGCTCTTATTTAGCTCCAGCCTCATACTAAGATCACATCTGCATCTGAGGTGTTGTTAGGACCTTCATTGTAGAATCTATAAAAATTGCAGACAATAACATGGGTAGATTACATGCAACCTGGAGGAAAGGGTCACAGTCTTAACAATTCTTTTTGATTTGGGGGAATTTTATTCAGAACAATGGAAGTCAGAGTGATGATATGAACATTCCCTAAGCCTTTTTTTCCCTCCCTTTTCCCGCTCACTTCTTTCCCCTCCACTCTCCATTGACTTCGTTAGACATGTGTAATCTGAGTCATGTGACCTGCAGTCTGTTTTGAGATTAAAATCACAGGGATTTTCAGAGTGAAACTCAGTTTATGAGTAATGGGGAGAAGGTAAAGAACAGAAAGAAGCATTTTTCTCTGATATGATACATTACAAAGTTTTTTTTTTTATAATCACCTGTACTATTAATTTTTAACATTTGTAGTGTTCATTTAAAACATATCTATTGTAAAAAAAAAAAATTAAAAATTAAATGGCTCCATATGCAGCTGTAGATGTATATTAGATGGGAACATAAAGGGTTGGGTCCAGTCCATCACTCTCCCTTCTCTAACAGCATGAGTCTCCTGCACAAATTCAAGATAATGCCGCTCCCTGTCTTTTACACTGGTAAAATTGATTTTGAACTTTTACATTTACACTGAGCTTGACCATATATATTATTGACCGGGATTGCTTTAACTCTTTCACAGTTGGTAGCCCTGTATGTGGCAGCAGAGGTAAGTACTCACTTTACCATACCCTCACCCATGCAGCGTTACCTTTCTCTCCTCCCATTGCTCTGTGTAATAAAGTGTCCCTCCAGTAATGCCTATATCCGTCATTCTATTCATGAAACAGGTATTTCTGGCTGAACATGCATATTGATCCCACCCAAAAAATACCAAGAAAATTTAGGAAAATAGAGTAAGATTAATGTATTTTGCAGACTTCATAATCATGATATTTAGAGATATTGCCCATGGATCGAGTACAGAATTCTCTTCTATTAATTATGTTCCTATTCACGCCAAGAACATGACAGTTTTTGTTATAGTCTGTGCAATAGTGTTATGACATCTATATCATTGTGGCTGTTAAATGGAGACTGGAATGTAGAGGTAATGCCAGCAGTCAGTCACTACACCCATGCCTCATGCTCAGTCACTCAGTAAAATGAGCCTTATTATGTCTTATCAGCTATAAACATACAAATTGTTGAAATAACAGTCAGCTAACTGAGCATTATAAGGTTGTGATCCGTAAGTCCATAGCTGTGATGCATGAGAAGCTGCCATTTATAGCAGGGAGCGGCTGGAATCCTTATTCCATGTAGCTGATAACAACACAAACAGAAACAGAGGATCTATGAGATGCAGTAATATTAACAGAAGGTTACCGCCCACTTGGAGAACAACAGATAATTCATATATAACCTTCCAGGGATCCTATCTTTTGAACAGTTGAACAGATTTTAGAAAAGAAAAAAATGCAAATTGCTCAGGGACACAATCAAATGATGTATGGCATTTAACCTCTGCCCCCTGAAGGCATTTTTCAATTTTCGTTTTTGACTCCCTGACTTAAAAAAGCCATAACTTTTTTATATGAGCATTTCATTTTTGTGGGACAAATTATACTTCGTATGTGGTACCATGTAATATTTTGTTTAATGTACTGGAACGCTGGAAAAAACATTCAGAATGGGGTAGAATTGGAGAAAAACTGCGTTTGTGCGACTTTCTTATGGGCTTTGTTTTTACGGCGTTCACTGCGCAGCCAAAATTAAATGTCACCTGTATTCTATGGGTCAGTATGATTCCAGGGATAGCAAACTTATATAATTTTTGTATAATACAGTGGAGGTGTGGTGGCTATAGCGGCCACTTAGCTTTTGAGAGGTCGCCATATTTAAACACCTGACCTCCACCATACTATTATGGAAGATATCGGGAAAGGGTTAATATTTTGCACTTGGTGACAGGTTCTCTCTAAAATCTTCAGAAATCAAAAAGACTACAGCAGTTAACCCCAGTATCAGAGGTGAAGGAAGGGTCCAGTTGCCTAGTTGTTGGCAGGGGCCACAGCTGCTTGCCATAATGCAGCATTGGAATCGTGAAAGGTGAGTAATTTCTCATTGAACAATTTACTTGTGTTGAAAATTCAACTTCCCAGATTAGATGCTGGGAATCAGCATTGTATGGGGGGCTGGTGTAATGCTATACTGCCCATATACTACTCAGGCTTGGTTACAAAATTATTTTAAAAAGTAATGTGTATAACTGTATGATATTGAGTGCTTAAAAGGTTTTTTGACCCTCTAGTAAATGTTGATACTATCCTCAGGATAGTGAATAATAGCAGAGAAGCAATACTCCTACAATACTCCTACAATACTGTTAAACATTGGACAAAGCCTTCTGCTTCCGGCTCCGTGCCCTGTATAGGTTCCAGCGCCAAAGGCAGCGTGAACAGGTGATCAGTGCAGGACATGGGTGTTGAATCCCCACTGATCTGATTTGATCACGGGATCAGAATACCCCTTAAATAACATCAACTCCAAAGGCTAAACAAAAGAGGCATTTTTCCTGAACAGAGTCATGGTCCTGGTTTGTTTTCTTACTGATAACCCTTAATATTTTATTTATATTCCTGGGAAGAGAGATTTTTTTTTAACATTGTGGGAGATACATCATAATGCTAAATAATTATTTTTACACTACAATTGTTTCATCAGTTTTGCTTTATGTGTGCCAGATGACAGCTCTACAAGGCATCTGATGCTCCATACAGCCTGCTATATTATTGGGCTACTAGCACAGCCGATGGAGGTTTTTTTAATGAGGTGTCCAGGTAATTTAGAGGGACATTCTTGATAAACTTGCCTGTTCAGATGCCTGTCAATGTCTATACAGAGACTAGAGACTGGACTCCAAGATATCAATGGCATTTGGCAGCACTTTTATTTCCCCTGAGATTAGTTGACCAGGATTGTTGAGGACTATTGCTGAAACTGTCATTCATTTGATAATTGTAGGAAACCAGCGGCGGATTACATACAACCACTAAATATGCTGCAACAGCGTTCACTGCGGTTTCTGTAGGATTATTATGGAGGCAGATTCACCGCTCATCCTTTCCAAGAGAATTGAGTTGTTTAAGCTGTCAGATCGGTTTCCGTGGGAAACAAATAAACTGTGAATCTATTAGTAAGCAGACAGTGATTAAACAGCAGTGCGATAATGATTCTTCCGAGCGCTACAAGTCATAATAATGTGATGCTGGATGCTTCATGGCTTCCCAGTCCCTGGACACTCATCGCAAGTCTAACAGTCAGTTTCTCATCAAGTCTCTATAACCTGAAGCTTATCTCATTCGGAAACATGTTCTGTTAGGATTAAAAGGGTTCCATGGGTTTTACATTTACTGTTCATTTTTCAATTTACTCACGTAGAAAATTCTGCTCTTGAGAAAAGATTGGGGCTGTATAGGAGCTGCCCCTGTACTTGACATTACGTAAAAAAACATACAAAGTGAAGCCCGGCAAATTATAGCAGACTGAAAAACTATTAAAACAAAAGAATTACAAAGCTATAAGCACTGCATTTTGTATAATGGTGACAGTAAGGGTAGGGTATGGTCACTTTTTGTCCTAGTTTGGCCCACAGCTTTTCCTTCTAACTCCCCCATGATACACATGCACATGCACTTGTTTGTTTTTTTTTTCAATAGAGAGAACAAAAGAAGCATTGACTAGACTCCTCTGACAACAACTTATCTTCCATGGGAACAAAGGAATAGGCATGTTGAGATCCAACATGCCTGATCCTTCCTTCTTCCCACATCTTCCATTGAGGGAGAGCCAGGAGTCTCCCATGCACATTAGATAGTTGGCCAAGCCCTTATGCAGATGTATCTTGTAGTCATATCCCAAATATTTTACCAATTTACCATACTTCTTAGTTTAGTCATGTGGTCCAAAATGTAGAAAACATGCGCCAACTTTTAAAGCAAATGAAACATTTCTACACTGGAGAGAACTGTTGGACTGCCTATGCCAAGTGTACATAATAGAAGGGTCTAGTAAACTGCAGGACATGTGGTAGGTACTTCTATGCGGTATTTATAAAAACTTTGTTAGTAGTAAGCATTTGTGTCTGGTATTATTCCAATGCAGGCTAGAAAATGAAAAAAGATGTCTGAACGGTCAGCATGGATCAGCCAGTCAAGTACTCTAATGTTCATAGACATCCCACTTGTTACTATCAGAATGGATGTGAATAATCACTCTTCCTTAGTAACATCTGTAGTCATAGAAACTATGAGCAGGAAATGGTTGTTGCCATGGTTACAAATATTTTAAAGAAGCCAATTTTTTAGACTTATGGTACATGGGCTCACTTAGATCTGGTACTGGTAGTAATCCACTTCACTGTGGAAAATTCACAATACATCATCATAGTTGATATCTGGAAACAGACCGAGACTTGGTATCTCTGTTTCTTGTAGTCAGACTCAGTCCCTGTGGTAAGAAGAACAAATGACTTGGGTCAACAAGATTACATTGTGGCATGGGCAAAGGGGTCAAAGGCCCGCTGTGCTGACCTCAGCTCAAAGCTTTGTCATGATGCTAGAGGTAAAATGCTAATACATGAGCACTGTGGTAGAACGATTATGCACTATATGGTGGTATTGTACCATTACAGCAATTGCATGGTGTAAATGGAGGATAATGGTCCCCAGTAGCCCTAGACAAGTAATAATGCTCCCCAGTAGCCCCCAGGCAACTACTAATGCTCACAGGGGCCGGCCCCCCAGACAAGTAATAATTATCTCCTATGGCCCCCTGGCCTTCCTGCCCTAAACTAATATAGACCCCAATATCAAACTCCCTAAACAAGAACAAACCTTAGGCCAGACCCATTAAATGAATACAGAACCTTTAGAGGTCCTGAACTAATACAGTCCCCAAACCAGACTTCCTTTTATTACAGGCTCAGGGCCAGTCTCTACCTAAATACAGAGCCTGATTCCAGACCAAACTATTCCTAAATACAGACCTAAAAATCCACTCTAGAACAGGCTACCAAAAATACCAATCCCAGACTAGAAATAGTCTCTATTCCCCATTTCTGCGCCCTTCTTCATTTCTGGGTACTGCAGCAGAAATGTCCTAATGCTGGGGCAAGTATCAGGATGTTGTGAGAGGCAGTGCCCCTGAATGAAGAGGACGAGAGCAGGAACAAGGAGAGGTGACTATATTGAGCATTCAGGAGATTTGCCTGCTTTTCCTGGTCTCTGAGAGATCTTTCGTTTTTCTGGAAATGCCCAGGTATTCTGGGAGAATTGGCAAGTTTGACTCTGCCGGAGTCAAATGAAGCTTAAAATGAGATAAAATGGTTTCATTTTATGTTTCCCTGGTTATCTAATAAAAATCATTTTAAGCTGTACCAACACCAATAAATAACTTCCCTTATAGCTCGACCTCCAAGGCTCAGGAGAGTGGAGGGCAGAGTGTCTTCTATATAATCACTATTTGTGACACCAGCCTTCCTCAGTTGTACATGTTTATGCTTCTCGCAGACCAGCATATTGCACAGACCTTGTTCTCAAGTCTGTTTACAAGGAACAACGCTCCATTTATTCAGCACCAATCTGCTCAATTTGGAGATTCTAAAAAGAGGTGTCTGAGAGCGCGACGTGCTCTGAATCTGTTCAAGGGATGAAATCAGGCTTGGGAGGGTTCTGCTGTGGTTTGTAAATGACTATGCAGCAACAAGGTGACCACATCATGTATTACACAAGGAGGATTATTCAGCGTCCATACACACTAGTGGTATAGCCATGCTCCTGTCTAAAGCCTACTGTCCGTGTTTACGGGTGTATGAATAGGAAATGACAAACATCAGATACTTGATGCCATAAGGAAGTCATTTAAGGGTTATGTAATGGGCAGAAGTTAGTGTGACTATGTACCCCTTAAATAAGATCTTATTACACTTACTGCACTACAAAGGCTTTCCTCTAGAGCGCAGTACAACTTTACTGACAAGGAGGCAGTGAACTTGGAGGTTACAGAGGTCTCAAATGAGGCAATAGCATGGTGGTTCAGGAACACTCTTATAAGAGGAAAGAAGTTGACTTGAACTTGCGACAATTTGCTAACCTTTTGACAGTTGGATGATGTCTGCGACGCTCTACTGACACTTGCAGCACAGGGCTGGTACTTGCTCCTCCGCAGCACTGCAGTCTAGGATAGTCTTTATCACAGCAGCTCAGTGCTGCTCACAGTTCAGTCTCTAGCAATGCGGATCACAGGGCAATAAAGGGCACGTGACATCCGTTTTTTTAACAGACATCACATGGCAGCTTTAAATTCAATGCAAGTGAATGGGGGCTATTCACCTGACCATTATTTTGTAATATTACAATATAGGCTATATTGTATTTTTATCTGTTTTCACAGATACACTCAAATATATGGGGCATCCGTGAAAACAGGCACCACTCAGGTCCAAGATGGCCATGTAAAATAAGTATATGTATTCTGAACATGCCGATTATACAAATAAAATACTGAAAAAGAAAAACAGTTCTTTAAATCAATTAGCTCAACATATCATTTAACATCACTGCATTGTTAAGAACTCTTATAATTTACAGTGTAGGGTGCATATAAAGAACATTATGCATAGGAATAAAGGGTGGACTAGAGATTTTATAGAAAAGGCAGCCACACAAGCAAGATCTCAAGAGAACTGACTCATAGTACAATAAACCTTTGCAAGAGAAAACTTGTATACCTTTCCTCACAGATCCGTGAAATCTCAACACTGGAACAGAACCAGACTGTATTACTACTAGGACTGAGCAGTTAGGGCTTCTAGAAAGATGACTCAGTCCTCTACTATATCCCCATATGAGTTAAGATATTGTCTTGTCTTTAAGCCCTGTTAGAGCATGTAGACGTCATGGAGGAATGTCCTTTGCTCTAAATTGATTCTGTGAAGTTCGACAGAAAACTGCTCTATAGGAGTGTTTCCTGTTCTTGTAAACTAAAACCAACCATGTATTCCAATGGAGCCCTTCATCTGAATAGCTGCCAGGTAATATTACAAGGCCTGGCAATGCCTGGTTGGCTGCAGCTTCCCTTAGCCAGTGGTGTGGGGTGCCAGGAACGGTACCCAGAGTGACCAGCTGATTGTCCTGGGGGCCGCATTCTGAAATTGATCACACTGGTAGAACAACCCCTATAAAAAAAACAGTAGCAAGCTCCATCAGAGTTCTATGGATCCATGCACATGGCAATAGCAAGTGCACAGATCTAGTGCAATAGACTCTCCGTACCTCAAGGCAGTATATGCTGCTGTATAGTATCTCCATGTGATACTAGTTTCCTCCTCTAGAAGCATTGCTTACACAAAATTGCATACATTGAAAATTTTCACAAACCTTCATATTTGGATAGCGTTAAATGACAAAAATAGGTTTTGCTTGAATGGGCAATATGGCGGCAAAGTGGTAAGCACTGTTGCCTTGTAGCACTGGTTTCATGGTTTAAATCCAACCAAGGGAAATATCTGCATGGGGTTTATATGTTTGCATGGGTTTCCTCCTACATTCCAAAAGCATATATACATATAGGGAATCTTAGATTGTACATCCTACTGTAGACAGTGAGCGATGTCTATAAAATGCTGCAGAATATGTTGGCGCTAAATAAGCAAGAGAAATACATAATATATAAATGATACCTGCACCAGGAGTTTGAGTCGTGTGATCCTCTGAAATGGTAAGATGAGGAATGAAGAAAATGGGAGACCTCGGCAAATTGGATTTGTTTCCAAATGTGCCACTGCTTCCCGGAATTCTGTCCTTTCTTGACTGACAAACAGATATAGAGAAACATGATTATTTAAGGAGGCGACATTGGATTACATTGATAAACGTTTTACTTGCTCATATCGTAACCCCCTCCTACCCCCATTCACATGACCAACTTTCAGCCATGAAACTCGATCCGTGTATGGGCTGGATTTACTGACCTACACCTTATGCCAGGAAAGTGTCTCCTAGTATTATAGTTCTCTAGGATACTAAGAGTCCCTGCCTCCCATTGACATTCAGTCCTATACCGATTATAGTACAGGACAGTATGTTGCTGGGGGCCAGGAACTCCTAGCATACCTGATAACTAATAATGCTAGGAGTCATTGAAGGTTAGGCCGGTGAATCTGTCGAACACACAGACCGAGTTTCACGTTGTGTGAACCTAGGATATTGTTCAGAGACTGAAAACAGTCATGATATAGTACTGCTCACTACTGCTCCTATGTGACACCAATAGTACAGTTCGCCCTAAGAAAAAAAAAAAGTTTTAACCTCTCCTGTACCTTATAAAAATGAATTGAGAAGTACCTAATGGGCGTATCCTGGGCAGCAAATTGTCCAACAATTTTGGGTCTAATCTGCCTGGTTTCCTTTAATTGACAAGTCAGATGTCAAAGACTAGAATACTGGCACAAGCACAATAAATGTAGTTTGCTTGACATCCACTCCCCAGGCATATTAGCTGTGCAGTCTAGTCGGACCCTCGCAGGTAACAATCACGCTGTCTTAGCATTTGTTGTTGCATCATGGTCTATGTAGTAACTAAATATGCCTCTACTAAATACAACTCTATCCCCAAAGTCATCTGGTTTGACGTCTACAGACAGGAGGTAGTGCCTAATACTAACAGCCATAGGAGGTGGTGTGGACACTGCAGTCAAGGCAGCACCACCATTCATGCCAGGCCAGGGAAAATCCACTTTTAACCACTCCATTCTAGCATTTGCCATAAAATTGCTGACAGGTTCCCTTTAAGGGGTCCTTCATACTCATAGTGAACTTGTAGTCTTTTAAAGATCAGAGGGAACCATCTGAAATATCATTATCTCAAAAAAAACAAAAAAACACACACACAGTCTGCTAGTCTATAGGGGTGAATAAACTAATGCCCCTGACAATTGAACTAAATTACATATTACAATGTATAACACTAAATTATATAAAGTAATACAATACAATAATTGAGTGGTGCTGCCACCCTGAGCATTATTGTGTTTTGTTTATCGAAATCCATTCATCCATTCCAAAGGTATAAGCCCTGTTATTGTTGATACAAATGAGTGTATACTAGCCAAGTGGGCGGTAACACTGTGGTTTTTCTGGAGGTCTCTGTCTGCTGTATGTCATACAGTGTTACCGCCCACTTGGCTACTATTCCCTAATTTGTATCAACACAAACAGGGCTTATATCTTTGGAATGGCTGTTTGTATTTTGATAAAAAAATACCAAAATGCTTAGGGTGACAGCGCCTATCGGATGATGTATGTCATTGGGTCTTTCAGACCTGGTGATGGGCCCTCTTTAAGATCTAAAATAAATTACAGAAGGTACAATCTATAACATAAATGTAGAATAACCTACAAATATTTCCTTCTGCCCAGAAAACGGAGTTCTAGAAAGCAAAGCAATCTGTGTGGAGTTATATTATCTTTTACTGCTTCCTTTTGCAATAAAACCTATATGAAATATAACAGCTGCTATATATGTATAGTGTATTAAGGATATCAACACCAGTGGGATAAAGTCCTGTTTACAAAGAGCCATTATAGCAACCTTCTAAACAACTTTGAGAATTCAATAAGCTGGGTACAAACAGAAAAAAAAACTTCAACTGCAAATGCTAATATACATATACAAACAAAAGACGCCTTGCAAATCCTAAGACCAAACAGAACAAAAAGATCACACACGTGGGCTCGGTACTCTAGGACAAAACTGTCATATTTTCCAGACTGCTTGAGGTCATGTTATTGTAGATCTGGTCCAGAAGTCTCAATAGTACTTGGGCATTGCTTTATAATGCGCCATTTAAAACAAGACTAGTAAGGGAAAGATCACAATGACATGGGGCATAGCAGGGCGACATCATTCTGACAGTGTGTTATAGATGATAGCAAGTGGCTTCCTTATAGTCATTGCACTTGCTTTACAATAAGCACCCTAATAAAGGGAGTCTGGCATCAGAACCCAGCATATCAGTAGGTCTGAGTCGTCTGAATCAAACTTTATTTTCCACTTGTGAATCCGTGCCTTGGTTGCTGAGATATCGCCTATGAAAATTAGCTCTTTGGAAAAAAGAGGGTGTTGACATTGCTCCAAAGAGATAAGCGCAATGCCCCCTTGCTTTGCCTATTAAAAAAAAGGGCAATATCTCAGCAACAGAGGCACCAATTTATAAGTGGAAAACTTGTTTGATTCAGTTGACCATAACCTATATATATGGGTTCATATGCTGAGTTCTGGTGACAGACTCCCTTTAAAGAGTAATTCAACTTAAAGGGGTTGGCCAGAAATTTAAATTTTAAAATTTAAAATGTTAGTGAATTTCATGGCCACAGAATTTGCACCTTAAAATCTCATTAAATTTGGAATATGTGAATATAGCCCAACTCTTTCGAAGAACGATTGACTTTGTTGGTGGCTTATTTCACATATTGGCCTGGAATTATTAAAATATGTAGTGCAATGAAAGAATTCTTGTGTCTATGTCATACTTCTCGAGAAACTGAGGTATCCGGCTAAGGTCATTACAAGAAGGGGTTTGGGTTCTTTACTCAGCCCAACAACCACTTTATCATTAGATTCCAGCTCATGGACCATTGCAATGATTTCTTCTACTATATCAGAAGCTTTCTAAAAACAGATCTTTGGAGACAGCCATAGATGTACACATATAATTTGACCATCTCTGCCATTTTGATCACGTCATAACAAATAAATCACGTAACAGTAAGTAAAATAATCTCATCATGGTAAATACATAGCAAAGAAAATGTTCAGATGGCAAGTGTATGAGTAAGTATAAAGCCTGGACTAGATCCAAAGGAGAACAATGAACCATTTCTTTAGTGATGGGAAACTCTTCTTTGTCGTTGTTTAACCAATGTAATCCTGTAGCTTCCTGAGTATAACTAAACAAGTGGAAACATTATTAGGCCATAGACATAACCTTACTTTAAACTCACATGTCTTTCTATGATAATATATATATACCTTCCAAATAAATGTAAGAACCAAGAACGACATATAAAAGTGGAAATGATGACATAAACCACCATTGTGTTAAAGCTAAACACATCACTATGGAATTGGGGATCAAAATGAAAGATCAGACTCAAGGATCAAGGCATTGTTATTCTTGTCAAGTGTATAAATTCTATTCTATACATGCAGAAAGAAATGTCCAAACGTACTAGTAAATAGCAACAAGAATTGAGCTTTCAAGATTAGGAAAGCTGGGTGAGCAGCCTATGCCCTGGTAAAAAGACTGGCTGTCCCTCAGCCAAGATTAAATAGACTTAAAGGGCATGTGTCACCAGAAAATCACCTAGTTTGTAAACCAAAATTTTATGTTAAGCATATCTTTAAAGAATTTAGATTATATTATTAACATTTTCCACGTCACTATCTATATTTAAAACCAAGTACTACATCCTGCATTTTTCACTCTGGTCACTAAGCCTAATAATAAACAGACAATTGCCAATTCTGCAGGGTTTTTCTTTGCAGCAGTCACCTCATTTGCTTCATAGATAAAACAACAGATTATGTGACAGTTTATCTAATCCCTCTCCCTGCACACAACATGTCCAGAAAACTTTCCCATAGACCTCAAAGAATTGGTTCCACTCCATTGCTGCCTATGGCCAGGGAAGATGGCAGCCCCCATAATTATATACAGAAAATAGAATAAATCTACAATCAGAAAATAAAAACAGATTAGAAAAATGTGATATATTTCACTCTGATTTTATCTGATTTTAAAAATAGGTAATTATTCCCTTTAAGTAATAGCTGAGCAGAGATTTTGGATACATGGGAATTACAGAGAAAGTACTCTTGCAATTCCCTGCACATCTGGGCACATCTGTGCGGGCACCATTCCCAGACTGTATCCCCTTCATAAACGGGATCCCAGAGGTTAGACAATCAATGATCATAAACTGACGACATACATATTATATCGTATGTGGATGTGCGGTCCATGCCTTTCTATAGAAGAAACACACTGACAGACATGTAGAATGACAAACATGAAGAGCAGAAGTTTCCTGGTTACACTTCTGCCATTGCTGAACTTACATCAGCCTCCTGTGCGCTCTCTCCTGATATGTCTGGTTGCAGACATAGGTCACATAGACACTAAAGTGATTTTCTGCATGCTTGAATACGATGTCACAAACGTCGGATATCACCAAATTCTCTTCAAATCTTTGCTCCAGATCCAGAAGGAACCTAAAAGCACAGGTATAAGAACACTTACATTTCGTGATCAAAGAATAATCCAATGTCACACTATTAACATGAAAGGCCACTAATGTGAGAGACTGGAACATGCTAAAAAATCTCTTAGGGCTAATCCTTACTGGCATAGTTTTTTTCTGTGTGCTGACTGTGTGCACAATAAACTACACACAGACAGCTCATGGATTCATAGTGCTGCATGCTGCAATTCATAGCACCAGAATTCCATGTGGACCCATAGTCTGTGTAGAAAAGATTGCAGTCCTTAGTTTGGAGAAAGGGGATATAGAAACCATTGTAAACAAATGTTTATGATGGTCCCTCTGTCTGTCTCCTCTCATATGTACTTAAAGGGGTTGTCCAGGAAATACAGTTTTGCGCAAGGAGGCCTGGAAAGGTGTAAAAGACATTTACCTGCCCCTGGTGCTCTGGTGTCCCTTGCTGTCTGTGTTTCTTTTGATGGAAGTTCTTGCCTCACATGACCATTGAGGTCAATCAGCGGCCTCAGCGGTCTAAGGAAAGGAACCGGGACGTCACTCGCATACATCACCTGGGACGTCCCGTATGCTTTCCTTAGGCCACCGAGGCTGCTGATTGGCCTCAATGGTCACGTGAGGCAAGGACTTCCGCCAGAACAAGACCCCAGGACCAGCAGGACCAGACCTTGGTGGGAGACACTGGAGCACCAGGGACAGGTGAGTATGTATATATATATTTATTTATTTATTTATTTATTTTTATTTTTTTTTAAACACCATCCTCGACCTACATGCACAAAACTGTATACTTGTATATCCTGGACAACCCCAGTAGTTGTCCAGCATTGAGAAAAAAGAGTCAGCATTTTGTTAAGAAACAGCGCTATACTTTCTGGTACCGCAGTTCATTCCATTCATGAGAACATTTACAGCACTGAGCTGCAATACCAATACAAAGAGATGACAATGTGTTTTGTTTTTTACAAATATTGGACAACCCTTTTAGGATGAAGTCCCATTTGACATAAGGAGGTCTTCTGTAGTTGTGTACCTTTCACTAGTGGACAGGACCTCAAGTACATTGGAGAATATGAAGTGCATTTCTGAAGGGTGTATGGTGGCTTTCAGTCTGTCGCTCTCCATGAAGTGAGAAACCAGAAGGCTCAAGCTCTTGTAGTAAGATGCTTCTGAAGTCACCAGCTCAAACATTGCCTAAATATCAGCAAGAAATTAACATGATAAATAATACATTCCATTTTAGAACATTTCAGCATTTTTTCATATTCTGCAGCACTTTTAGCAATTTAATGCAGTGATGAACTTGAATTGGATATGGTTCTTGGATAGGATATAATCCTGGGTTGGATATACCAATATGTTCCACCAGATTGGTTGATCAAAAATAGTAGCTTTATACTGCTGTTTCTCTAGAAAAACCTAATTATAGAATATCCCCTTTAATGTAATGTTAAGCTAAGATTTGGTCCCTCAACCATAGGCCTAACAGCAGTTGCATAGAACGATCAATTCTCCTGCATTTGCAGTTCCGAAGATCATAAACTGAAGAGTGAAGAATGATATGTGGACACCAGTGGAAATCCAGGGGATGGGAATTGAGATAATCAACACCTATAAGTACCTGGGTGTGCTCCTTAATAATAAGCTGGACTGGGCAGATCACATGAGTGCACTGTACAGGAAGGGCCACAGCAGGCTCTACCTGCTTAGGAGGCTGAGAGCCTTTGGGGTCCTGGGGGCACTTCTTAGGGCCTTTTTCAACTCTTTAGTGGCATCAGCCATCTTCTTCGGAGTGGCCTGCTGGGAGAGCAGTATATCAACCAGGGATAGGAATAGACTCGACAAGCTGATTAGAAGGGCCAGCTCTGTCCTGGGGAGCCCCCCTGGACCCAGTGCAGGTGGGGGGTGACAGAAGGATACTGTCCGTGGTGAGCTCCATGCGGGAGAATAACTCCCATCCCATGCATGAGACTGTGATCGCATTGGGCAGCACTGTCCATGACCGACTGCTTCACCCTAAGTGTGAGAAGGAGCGCTATCGGAAGTCTTTCCTCCCCACTTCGGTCAGGCTGTACAACCAACGCCAACCTAAGCGGAGATCACTCCATACAGAGAACTGAAAGATCTTTAAGTTGTCGTATCCCTTCTACTACTTTTTTACCTGTACTAATTTATTTGTACCTACTGTCACTGTAATGGCTCTACCTTGGAGCTTTTGTATTTGTATTGTATTATCTATGCTGCTGTAACACACTGAATTTCCCCATGGTGGGACTATTAAAGGATTATCTTATCTTAATTTATATAGTAATACAAGTTACAGTGACTATAAAAGTATTCACCATTCGGGCTTATGTCATATTTTATGGTATAACAACCTGAACAGATATAGTTAGTAAAGCCGGAGAGAGCGCCAAGTAGGGCACAAGTGAAGGAGGCCAGAAAGGGACCGATAAGAACTAGAAAGGAGCTACTGAGGATGAAATAAGGACTGCTGTGTATACAGCTATTATTGTCTGGGTGCTTCACTGAATGGATATGTCAAACAGCATGAAACAAAATAGAAAAGATTCTATGAAATGATTAAACCAACACGAAGCACCCCAAAAACTACTCTATATCAGCATAATAAAGGACAGTAATCCTGGAGGAAAGCTCAATATAGTCTGCATGAGAACTGCAACATGGAAGATTTATTTTCTAGCAAGACAACCCAATCATAAAGCACAAGTTATGCAACATCGGCTTCAGACAGAACAATATTAACATCTTGGACAGGTTAATTGAGGGCACAGAACTGAGCTTGCAAAGAAGAAAATGTTCACATGTGGACAAGCTGATAGAGACCTGTTCACCTAACTGGAGATACAAGCCTGTCAGATAAATGCCAGTTTCAATAAACAACCATTCAATTATTTTGCCTGGACCGCTGTGCCCCAGTGTCGGAATTTCGACACCGCCGACGTCACTGCTAAGGCCAAATCAAAGGCCTCAGTGGTGACCTGACGTCAGCAGGAAGGTCAGAAGACATCAGGGAAAGATGACTGGACACTGCGGCGGAGGCCAGAAAAGGCGAGTAGAAGTGTGTTATATTTCCCTGCACCTTCCCTGGTCTCCCATTATTATACTCTGGGGCCTGAAGAGACAGAATATAATAATAGCACTTCCGGTTCTAAACAAATCTTGCTGACAAACCTCACAAAATGAATCTATTGCTATTCAGGAGCTGATGCCTTCATCTAAGGCTGGATTCACACTTGCGTTGGAGTCTCCGCTGCAGAATCTACTTAAAATCGGCGGAGAGAAAAGTCCTGCAAGGACTACTACAAAACCAGCAGAAACCTAACAGACCCCATAGGCTATAATGTTTTTCGCGTGTAACTGCTTTTTAAGTGGACAGGGACTCGGTCTTGCGGACCCAAAGATGGAAACCCAAACGCTAGTGTGAACCTGGTGTAAGAATAACCCTTCATGTCTGTGCACTTTGTAACTGTACATACAGTCACCGGCTGGTGACGTCTCTTACAGATTTATTTATTTATTTATGCCACCCTCTATTATAAAATATGGACCATACTACAAGGACTTTTACCCTTTACCTCTTCTGTGACTCCTTCTACTTCACAGATTGGAACTCTTGCAAGCAAAACCATCACCCCTATTGTGTGAATTGATGCTTAATCTATAAGTGTGTAATGTCTGATTTCTGTATATGTATCCTATAATTTGTAAAGTGCAGCGGGTTATGTTCTCACTATATAAATAAAGAATTATTATTCCCATTATTACAGGGTGGATTGGAGCACTGCGGCTACCAGCCATCTGACCCAGCAGCCGGAACCTGTCAGTTGAGTTGGAACTGTTGTTTATGCAGGAACTCCCAAATTGGGACACTTACTAAAAAGTTACATTCTTTGTATCTCAATGTATCTGCTTGTTCACCCTTCACTTTATCATACAACCTGCTACTTCACCTGTATATAGTGCAGGGCCCATATGACAGCCAACATGCTCCTTTAGAGCTACTATAACAATGCAAACTCAGTTTGGACAAAAATCCTGTTAAATAGTGTAAAATAGTGTAAAACACATCTGGTTAAAATGTGCTCATATGCTACTTTAGGGCCTTCATCAAATATGTTGTTTTAGGACAAATGCTTTTACAGGATTTTCCTCCAAACAATGTTAGTCCTATAAACTCTCAATACCCTTTCCAATCAGATATGACAGTCTCACCTCTTGAAGCTTGATTTCTTGGGGTTGTAAGACAGATAGCACCCCACTATTCTTGATTTCCGGGAGATCTTGCCATAAGTTGAAGCCAGAGCAAGTGTTTTGGAGGCGACTGAAAGTAGAATTAGATCTGTGATGTTCTGTGGGTGGGGATGAGCCCACTTCTGGGGTTTTGGGACTATCTGGTGTTTGAGGAGTTTGTACGTAATTGTCCTGAAGTCTTCGAGCTTCAATCTCATCTCGTGTAGATTTATCTCTGTATTCCTGGTACAGGAACTCTCCAGAATAAAGACAACATCAGTAAGTACCATTCAGTACCATCAGTACAGTACATTCCTTACAGAGCATTTGTGACATATACTTATTTAACAGATTTTGTCTCCTTTCCATGAAATATCCTTAAAGGGGTTGTCTGGGCTTTTTATTTTTTATGCTTATCCTCAGGGTCCAGAAGCAGAAAGTTCCGGTGCCTTCACTGTCAATGGGAGCTGAGCTGCAGTGAAGGCGCACAATAAATGCCGCCCATATCATGTTCTAGATGGGCGCCGGAAGTAGCTCCATCCTGAGGATAGTCCATAAAAAAAAAAAAAAATCCTGGACAACCCTTTGCCTTGCTTCACTTAATGCCTCTTACTGGTGTACAGGTTCTAATAATGCAGGGAAACTGAGGCTGGAGGGAGACACTCAAAACACTCATATCTCAGGCAGTATAAGATTTGGGGTCAATTTGGGATTAGGAGCAGCTGCATTTGTATATAAATATGCCAATCCCAAATGTGTTTTCAGCTGGTGATATCTATGGAAACTACTAGTAGAACTGTGATTTTGGGGTCAAGTAAAAATATGGGATTCTTTACTAGTATGTTTTATAATGCCTGAGATATAACTGTTTGAAGTGACTGTTTGTTGTGAAATAAGCATAACCAATATTTAGAGCATATATTTACAGCAGATAAACAATTAAAAGAAAATAAGTATCACATACATTAGGGAAAATAGCGAAAAACAGACATTGTCACGGATAACACAAGGGTCATGTGTATTACAGTCTTACTGCATTTCAGAATGAGAAAACCAAGAGGCACAGCATTTAGGCATTAGAGACATTGGAGACATTAGGCACAGTCCTCCACAATGACAACTTCTGCTGTCCCTCGAAGACACGGGGGCTCTAATAATTCAGTCCCATTCTACAATCACAGATGACATTATAACCATAACGTCCATAATGCCAGCTATAAGTCCTATAGACTGTAGGGGCTACTCAGATGTTGCTAAATAGACTGCTGTTTCCATTTTATACAATTCAGTTTACACTAGAGATGGGCATAGAGTGCAGAATACAGTAAAGAGTGGGAACGGCAGGACATCTGGGCACACGATGCCTACAGAACTGACGTATGGTTACATATATAAATATCCCATTTTGCTAAATCACAGCATTTAAAGCAGCAAGTCTCTACTGCTGCTGTAATTTTTCCTTTGCCAGAACTGGGAAGAGTGGTTCCCATGTCAACGATTTGCGAGCTATACTTCCCCATTGGCTCAGAGAGGGTAAATACTAATGCATGCATAACTACACTGATCTGCAAAACAAGCGGAAGCAGTCCGCCAATCACACTCTGCAAACATCCTAAGCCTTAACCAGTCAGAATCCATGTCATTGTTTGCTGTCATTGTCATGCTGCGCCCTTGCTCAGTGACTGCAGCTGACAGCCATGGAGTAACAATACATGGGCTGGAACAGTTTGTCTTCATCTCAGGCTTAATGGGGCATGAAGAGCTGAGCTGACACATCCCTGGATTTTTGGCTCTGCATATTGTTGGCCCACAAGCAATTTTTTTTCCTCTCTAAATAAACCAAATGAAAGAGACTGCGGAGTAATATACAGGGTGTCTGCCTTAATATAGAGCATGTCCTAAACACAGTATCACAGTATTCCCCACACTATGATTATATTTATAGGCGCCGCCGGCTTATGGGGCAGAGGAAAATGCATTTGTTCCCATCTTTGATTAATTTTGATTATAATAAATTTTAATGTAGAAAGGAACAGAAAACTGTAGTGAAAATATGCCTGTCAGCAAGCCAATATACAGCCTCTTTATCTCTGTTTAGTATTATGGAGTAGGGTCAGGGCTGGCCTGTCTGGATGAAGCCTTTATTGATGGCATGGTTATAAAGTGTCATATAGTGACAACAACAGAAACAATAATGCCGTAAGGTGCAGAGAAAGTTACCTAAATGAGATTGATTCTTTAAAATGATTTTTTTAATGCAGAGAATATACCTCAAAATCCATGTGAAAACCATGTGTATTTCGTTAATACCGTAATCCAAACTCCCCAATGTGTAATAAATACTGTATCCATACTCCTCCCCCAATGGGAATCCATACTGTAGTGCAGAGGTAGTGAAGTACTTCCTAGTGAGAAAACATCCCAACCGAGTACCCCCAAAGCAGAGATCACTTATAAAATGTTAATAAAATAAAGCTTTGTTTGAAGCCTTCATTAATTATGTAATTGCCCCCTCAGTGTCCCCCATATGTAGTATGCAGTAATGGTCCTCACACTTCAGTGCCCCACATGTAATATAAGGGCCTTCACATGTAAAATAATAATGCCCACAGTGCTCCCACATATAATGGCCCCCCCACTCAGTGATGTTTAAGAAGCGAGTGGTAAGCTGCATTCATTACTTACCATAGGGTTGGATTAAGGCGACCATGGGCCTCAGGCTGTTCAGAAAGCGCACCACCCCATTCATGTCAAAGATCCCTGTGACAGTATAATGTCCCATAGTGGCCCCTTCACACAGTATAACGTCCCATAGTGTCCCCTCCAAACAGTATAACGTCCCATAGTGGCCCCTTCACACAGTATAATGTCCAATAGTGGCCCCTACATTAGTAAAATTTAAAAAATTGCACATACATAGGGATTTTCTAACAATTTTGGGTTTGTCTGGACCCAAAATTTTAGGAGTTTGGCTTCCACAAGCTGCTATTATACTGCACCTTGAGAAACACTGCTATAGTGGATATGGTGCAGGCCAATGACAAACCATGGTGGATAGTTATGCAAGGTTTTTCATGGGCCTTGGATATCAGCCATGGATTTTCTTTGAAAGCATCAGCTTTTTCAGCCTGAAAAATTAGCAATCTGAACATGCCCTAAATATGGAATCAGGAGTAGAAGCTCCAGATATCCGAGCCATCAGAGACCACTTCTAGCAGTGATGAGTGAAGCACCCGGTGGGAGAGTATACTGTAGGTTACATACCCTTAAGGCTGGCCATAGTATTATTGATATTTATTTATTTAGCCTACTTGTATAGCGCCAGCATATTCCGCAGCGCTTTACAGACATTGTTGGTAGGGCCAGGCAAGAATTGAAAAATAACCGAAACCGAACATCAACCCGGATAACTGATTCTGTGCACGACAGCTATTTCGGATGTTAGCACTGGATTTTACAGTTTTGATACTGGGTTCAACTGCTATTTGTGCACTGTCTGTAGCTACATGCCTGGTGACTGGCTCACATGTGAAAGGATGATGTTAATATAACAGAACTTACTTACTGTAACAGTATACCATATGAAGCATTGCTATGTGCACAGATCCATGCAGGTGAATGTAACCTTTATCTCTGCACCATTCTTACCTACGTGTCCTATGAAAGTTTTCAATGAGTCTGCAGGTGCAGGGTAAACAGCTGGCAGTGCCTCTGTGCTGGTTGATGTGCACTCTGGAGGGGAGGGGGTATCTGCGGGTGGGTTGCTGGAGTCCTCATTGTGAAGATATTCCCTGTTGGAAACACAATGAAATCTGTGACTAATCTAATAATTTACAGCCCGGCACATGTAAAGACACCAAAGATTATAAATGACACTTTCTCAGTTTAACAATTGTACTGATAATATTATGTTGTCATACCGTGTAGGGGTTTCCACCATCTGGAGAAAATATTCATATACAACAGTCCTTGACCCAAATGGAGCCATTAAAAGGGGTCTATCAGTGCTCAAATCACAACACAAGTAAAAACTGAATCATGTAGGTCCCTGTATAAGATTTCCTCATACACTGTTCCTTTTCCCAACAATTTTTCATTTTTGAGAAATTTGCAAAATGAGTTTTTAGTTGCACCAGGAGTGTGGCTACACTTGCTGATGTACCTTCTTTTTCCTCTACACTGCCGAATGCCACCCAGAAACACCGCTTGAACAATGATTGACAATCCCTCCAAGAACAGGTCATCCATACTTTAGTCCCCTTTAATGACAATTGTTCAAAACAGGGAATTAATACAGGGACAACTGCAGTGAGTCTAGTCATTTATGGGGCATTACAGGAACTTTTGTATCTTATGGCAAGTGTACATTAGAGTTAAAGGGGTCTTCCAGCTTTAATAAATATATCTTGTCCATATAAACAGAAAATTGTAAAACAGAAACCTCAAGGTTTTGCAGACCTCTATTTGCATGGGAACCTTCCTTGTTTACCTCCAGGAGCTGTTCCTATTGAGGCCGGGGGCCCCACGTTGTGTAAACGCTGTGATTTTGCCATCGTGTTTTACAGTACCTGCAAAGTGGATGATATTCTGGCTAATCCCATCTAAACATTGCAGAAAAATACCCACAGCGGACATGCTGAGATTTCAAAAACTGTTGTGTTTTTGTAAATTGCAGCATGTCAATTATACCTATGGAAACGCTGACATTTTCCGTACATTTACAATTGGAAAACACTGTGGACTTTCTTTGAAAAGCGCTGCGGGAAAAACCGCAATGCGTTTCCTCCACAATTTTCCCCGCAGAACCTTTTGGCTATGGCTCGCAACGTGGGGCCTTAGCCTAAAGGGGTTTTATAGGCTCATCGATTGATGATTTAAGTCATCAATTGAAAATTGGAGGGTGTTCCACACCAAGACCCCCACTGATCTTCAGCTGAAGACCTATCCTACAGATAAATTGATAAAGCCTGGAAAACCGCTTTAGGCTACGGCCACACAAGGGAAATGCAGCTAAAAACGCTGCAGAAAGAAAATGCAGCAGAGAAAAGCAATGCAGCTTGTGTCTTGTTTTCACCTCCCCCCTTATAAATTTATTTCTACGATGTGTGGATGAGAATAAACAAAATCTCATTCCCTTGTTGGGACTGAAAAACATCGGAATTAACACAGCCTTTCACAGTCCCAGCAAAGTTAATGTGATTTTATTTAATCTCATCCACACATTGCAGGAAATATAAAATACTGCAGAAAAGCTGCATGTTCGTTTTACCTGCAGAAAACCTGCATTTTCCCCATAGACTTATGTTTTTCACTGCGTTTTTTTCCCCGTGTTTCAACTGCATTGGAAGGATTTTTTTTTGGTGTGTTTTTGACATTTTTTTTGGCGTTTTTTTGTTTTTTTTTTTAAATAAAAAATCTGCTTTCAATATCAGCTTGCAAAACCTGCTTTTGCAATCTGTGTGAATATACCTTGGTTTGACAATGAACAAAATATCATAATTTCTGCTCAATGAAAACTAACCCTTTAACCCTTTCCTCCTATGCTCTGACTGCTTATTCAGTACATTGATTACAATGGGTTCTCGTGACCCTCACTTCAGTCTACACATATTGGTCTATTAATTTTAGTACTACAGTACTTCAGTGATGTCAGAAGCATGTTTCTATGTCTTTAGTACTTAGAGCAGCAGAATAGAAGATTACTGTATTCAATAGGAAGAACAGACAAAATACAACAGGCTGTAACCTGTAGTTACTGTTGCAATAGGCGAAGCCCATACATATGATCCGGCAATTGGCGCCATCAACAAGCAGGTTCATTGAAATACTCCACTATTACTCATAGGAAGTATTTATAGCTCAGGAACCAATGTGCTATTATTATTTGCTTCACTGAACACAAGACGCAAAACAGTGAAGACAGATTTTATTAAATGTCACAGGATTCAATGCACTGGGAGAATAGTTTCTTCCTATGATATGCGGAAATGATTGTGCCTGGAAATGCATGTATTTTACGCTGAGAGAATAAAGCGGCACTCCTCTTGTACAGCACATCCGAGAGTATTATAGGATTCATTGATAGTGGACTTCGAATGCAGAGTTAGTGCATGTGCTTCACCCCTAGAACCCTGTTCATGAGATCAGTGGGGGTCTCAGCGGTCGGACCCCCACTGATTTAGCAGCTATTTCTTATCCGCTGGATACAGTACAGCTGCATCTCAATAAATTAGAATATCTTTGAAACGTTCATTCATTTCAGTAATTCAGTAATACAATCCATAATCAGCGTCTTCCATGATTGTGTGTCCTACTGAACCAGACTGAGGGACTATTTAAAGGCTTAGGAAACCTTGGCAGGTGACACACTGAATTTACAATACGGAACTTTTTTACAATATTCTAATTTTCTTAGATTTGGGTTTTCATTACCTGTAATCCATAATCAACATTTACAGAAATAAAACACTTGAAATAGAACACTCTGTGTGTAAAGAATGTAGAAAATATAGGAGGTCACTTTTTTAATTTAATTACTTAAAGAAATAAACGTTTCATAGATATTCTAATTTATTGAGATTCACTTGTATATCTTATTACTAGAAAACCCTCTTGATTTTATTACAATTATACTAGGAATGTGAACAAAATACATAACTGAGACAGTCCTACTGTAAGTTACTGAAGATAAAGAGGAAGATGTTATACTAGCCATGTGCCTATGTAAACCACCACCGCTTCAGTCTGATGACTACTGATGCCTGGACATTGTACCAAGGCTGATCAAACAGTGATTACCTATCCTAGAGTTAGTTCTAGTTTTGGAGAATCTCTTTAAAGAAAACAGGCAAGTCTTAGGCTGAGGCCCCAGGTTGCGGTAACGCAGCTTTTTTTATAATAATAATAAATTTTATTTATATAGCGCCAACATATTACGCAGCACTGTACAATTTCTAGGGTTCAAGTACTGACAAAAAAGACACATTACAAAGAAATATTCAATTCACACACTGGGACTGAGGGCCCAGCTCGCAAGAGCTTACAATTTTGTTGTGGTTTTTTGAGCCAAAGTCAAGAATGGCTACAAAAGGAATGGGAAATATCTAGGAAGTTCTTATACTTCTACCTTCTGCTCAATCCACTTCTGGCACTGGCTAAAAAAAAAAAAAAAAAAAAAAAAACGCAGCAAAATTTGCAATAAAAAAAGCTGTGTTTCCGCAATGTGGGGCCTCAGCCTTAAACAGGTTGTCCCATAATAAAAACTTACCACCTATTCACAGGATAGATGACGCCCCCTGCGTCCCTCTTATACATACTATAAAAATTAGCATATTTTCTGACATGAGCGGACACAGCAGAAAAGGAGGGAGACAAGCCATGCTCCTGTATCTTCTCAGTCAGAAGGCAGCGCTGATTGGAGGAGTGGGGCTTACTGCGGGGTGACTAGTCAGCAGAGCTGTTCTTACAGTGGGAGCCGCTCATGGAACTCATAAAGTTCCTCCCTCACTTCACAGGACTGCCTTGAGCTCCCTGACATCCTAAGCACATTCAAGAAATTACAACTCACTGAATTAGCTTGTAAAGTTTACTCTTCAGTTATCTTATCTATCCTTGTGTTTGAAGGTGTTATAAATCTTCATGGGGAAGCAAAAGCTGACAAATCTAGGGGGGAGGGGGAGCTGATGAACCATGTGAACTAATGTGTATCTAGTGAACTCATGTCCCGTGTCTCATGTTGGTCAGGTTGTAAATATCTGCTATCATGCATGTGAGCCGGTGGGCCGTATAAGCCGTCCGGCTCTTGTCCGGCCGTGGGGAGGACTTTCCATTGACTCCTCCCCCCTTCCCTCCGGCGCACCAACAGGTCATTGGTTGCGGGAAGAGGGGGACAGAGCCCCGGGTTTACTTAGTCTATGGCGCTGGGCGGGGACTTCCTCTTGTATAACGGCCAGCGTCACGGCCACATTACGCCCTCCCGCGTTTTATTTGCACTGGTGTGGTTGTTTATTTATTGTATTTATTTAGTTTTTTATTTACGTTCCCAGGTGTCACAGCGGCATATGGCAGGACCTTGTCCCCTTTCACCTTGAAGGAGCAGCACGGACGTGTGAACATCGAATACATGCCCACCGTGGACGCGGTGGCTGGCATATGGTGACACATCAGTTAGGGTTGTCATGGGGTAACAAGGTTCTGCTAATATGTTATAATTTATTTAATAAAGCTGTGGCCAACCCCCCCCCCCCCCCACAATTTTACCCAGAAGATTGGTGTCTGTGTTTTATTGGTTGCCAAGTTAAGGTGTTGGTGCTGGAGGGAGGGGTGTTTTAAGTGTCCATTACAGTTGGTCTGCTGAAAGGAGCCCTGAAACTATGTTCAGCATTGTAATAACAGAGGCTATAGATTGTCTATGCACATACATCAGTGAAGTTGTACATGCTGCTCCATCACTAAGGGCTAATATTCATCTGAATTACAGATTGCATGCGCACCCACTGATTTTAAAAGGGTTGTCACGTTATGGACACTTATCCCCTAACTACATTGCAGGGAATAAGTGTGCAATCGCCAGGTCCATGACTGCTAGGTTTCCAACCACCTGGTCCCCCAATGATCTGGAGGAAAAAGTCCCCCTTAAATTGCACTCAACACAAAGAGGCCTTAGGGGGACTTTCAGTCCTCCGTCTTCCTGATCACTGGTGGACCTGGAGGTCGAACCTGAGCCATCAGACACTTATCCCTTGTCCTGTGGTTAGGGGTAAAAGTGTCCACAATGGCACAACCCCCATAAAGGACACATGCAGACATCAATATTCCATGGAAGAAGAACAGGCATACACTTAATTTGGTCCATTCTGTGAATCACAGAGATCTATTCTAGTCAATGGGCCCCTGAAAATCACAGACAACATACGTGAAAAACAAACCAACCACAGACAGCACACAACTGAAAAATGAAGCAGGATCGCGTGTTGTCCATGATTACACAGATGCCACACGTCTGCTGAAAGTGGAGATGTGAATAAGTCCTAATGCTTACGAGATGTCATGTTGTATCATTTAGTACTTTCCCTGTTCCTTTGTACTTGTGCCTAGTAATTACTGACATAGACAATACCACTAAAAGAATTCCTTTTATAGACAATACACTAAAAGACTAGAGTGGTACACGGTAAAGATGTACACCCAAATTTATAGTAATTGCAGAACTTCCATGTAGCAGTAACTCAGCCTCTTTCTAAGGCCAGAGCCACATGGTCACAGCTGGATAGTAGCTGAGAAGTCGCCTGTGGCTAGCCCATTACAAAATTTTCAGCAGTAGCGTGTGGGTAAAATTTACTCATAAATCATCCACATGCTGTGCTTTAATCCAGCTGTGCAAAATGACCTGCACTGAGGCTTTGTAACACTAGGTTCACACTAGCATTTGGGTTCCATCTTTTGGGTCTGCATGGTGACCTGAAAGATGGAAACCCTGTGGTGTGCAGCGGAGTCTCATAACGCAGATGTGAACCTAGCTGTATCTGCAGCATGTTAATTATTGCTGCGGGTTACAACCAGAGCTTTCAACCCTTGTAGTAAAGAGGATGAAAGTTGCAGTGGACACAGAGAAACCTGCCGGTGATTCTGCCACATGAATTGTCATACTGCAGCTTGAAAACCAGCATGGCAGGTCAATTTGCACAGCAAGTTTCTTGCACAGCACATGGTTAAGATTTTTAACATGTGACGATATAATCCAGATACTATATAGAGATATCATTCAAGCACTGTATGGTATGCTGGTATTATTTACTTACTGTATGGTGGTATTATTTAGTCACTGTATGATGTGGTGGTATTATTTAGTGACGGTAAGGTCTTATTATTTAGTCGGTGTATAGTGGTATTATTTAGTCACTGTATGGTGGTGATATTCATTCACTGAATGATCTGGTGTTATTATTTAGTTATGGTTTGGTGGTATTATTCAGTTTCTTTATGGTGGTATTCAGTCACTGTATGATATGGAGGTATTAATTAGGTATGGTTAGGTGGTATTATACAGTCAAGGTATACAGTTGATGTATGGTGGTATCCTCAACCATAAGGGTTCCAGTATAATGTGTGCCCAGGCTACAGATTACTGATAATTAATAGTTGCACATCTACTTGGCATCTTTTCACATAGCAAGTAGAGGTGCAGCCTGGCAATGAGTGGTATTCTGCATGCAATTACTGTGACACAGGTGCTCCGTGTACTTGTATCTGAAGAATGACCAATTATTATTACAATTGCTCAAAAACAAGTAAATCTTGATGATATTTGGCAGGTGCAAAATGACTCTCAATGGAGGAGCATATTCATTGGCCAGCTTAATACTAAAGCATTCTGTATACCACCTCCTGGTTCACTATGGCTAAGACCCCACATAGCGAAATTCATTGCTTTTTTTTCCACAGTGTTTTTCATTGCATTTTTACAGTTTTCTTCTGCGGACTTTCTGTCCATATTATACTTATATGGAAAACGCCAACATTTCCGCAGGTATAATTGACATGCTGCATTTTTGAAAACACAGCTTTTCTGCTGTAGATTTTTTTTATAATTCAAATATTTATTGCATTTTTATAAGAATACAAGGACCAATTACACAAAAACACACACATACAAAAATAAACAATGCGGACCGGGACCACCCGGGGAACCCCCAGACGGACCCAGCCAGCAAGGCAACAGGAGTATGGAAGGGAGGAGGAGGAGGAGGAGGAGGAGGAAGAAGAAGAAGAAGAAGAAGAAGAAGAAGAAGAAGAAGAAGAAGAAGAAGAAGAAGAAGAAGAAGAAGAAGAAGAAGAAGAAGAAGAAGAAGAAGAAGAAGAGGAGAAGAAGAAGAAGAAGAAGAAGAAGAAGAAGAAGAAGAAGAAGAAGAAGAAGAAGAAGAAGAAGAAGAGAAGAAGAAGAAGAAGAGAAGAAGAAGAAGAAGAAGAAGAAGAGAAGAAGAAGAAGAAGAAGAAGAAGAAGAAGAAGAAGAAGAAGAAGAAGAAGAAGAAGAAGAAGAAGAAGAAGAAGAAGAAGAAGAAGAGAGAGAAGAAGAAGAAGAAGAAGAAGAAGAAGAAGAAGAAGAAGAAGAAGAAGAAGAAGAAGAAGAAGAAGAAGAAGAAGAAGAAGAAGAAGAAGAAGAAGAAGAAGAAGAAGAAGAAGAAGAGAGAAGAAGAAGAAGAAGAAGAAGAAGAAGAAGAAGAAGAAGAAGAAGAAGAGAAGAAGAAGAAGAAGAAGAAGAAGAAGAAGAAGAAGAAGAAGAAGAAGAAGAAGAAGAAGGAGTGGAGGGAAGTAGGAAGAGACATAGGGAGAGCACAAAAAGCTTCTGCTGTAGATTTTTTTTTCTGCAATGTGTAGCTCGGATTAGTCAGAATTTCATTCACTTTGCAGGTACTGTAGCCACGGCAAAAACGCTGCTTTTTCGCAATGCGGGGCTTCAGCCTAAATGTGACTTTTTGGTTTTGGTGTAATAATTCCATATTTGGGGGCCCACTTTCAAGTTTGTCCAGGGCCACATATTGTCTAAAACCGGAGGCTGCCGAAACAGCTGATCTCTGCAGAGTCCAGGTGCCGTCCCCCACAGATCACATACTGATAACCTATTCTGTGGATGAAAAATGAATTTGGGGCAGGACAACCCCTTAACATGGATCTGCCGTCACATTCTTGCATGTAGAATTAACTATAAAGGTAACCTGGGAAGAGGGGCGCAACATATTTAGTGTCTGAGCTGGAGATTGAAGAAGGAGGGCATGTAGGTAAAACACTGCTCATTAGTGGATCTCATTTCCCGAAGACCTCATCCTTATACAGCTGATCAGGATGCTAAGCACCGGACGGATCTTCCATTTTATGAAACATGATTTTACATTTAGATGTCTTAAGATGAACATCAGATAAGATAAATGTCAAGCTAAATGTCAGCGGCATAAGAAAGTCATTCCATTAACCCCAATAGATTTTATACTGATTTCAGTTTATAATAAAGCATCTCCATTTTTCCTTCCTATTTCTTGAACATAGTGTATACCTTGGGCTGGGTATTAAGACCTAAGACCTCAAACCCCGGTAAGAGGATTGGGCCACTATACAGGCAACTACATAGGACCCCAACCTGCATACTAACAATGATCTCTACACATGAGAAGAATGGAGCAGCCTGAGAGTATGCCTATGGCAGTCGGGTCATACCCTGCCAATTTCCATGTAACCCTCATTTACTTTTCTTGATACTAGTTATTTGACATGAAACTTCCTTTTTAGGTTTCAGGCTGGTTTAATAAGAACAACCATTTAATAGTTCTCAGCAGTGAATTAAACAAAGGTCTGAATTATATTATTTTGGCAATTCCCAGTGGCACTATATAAGTACCGAAACATAAAAAACGTCAAACAGAATCCCCTAATCTACTCAATACAGTTTATATGGGCATAGTGAGAAAGAACAGATGAAGTCACATCTTATGCTCTTCTCTGGAAGAAGGGTTTTGGCACTGAGATTTTAACTACTTTTACGCAGAATATTTTTATGGCGAGGATTTCTTCTGCTGATAATAAGTGTTTTCTTCGAATGCAGGAATGTGGAAAGCAAAGTGTCTCAATAGGTCTTAAAGGGCACTTGTCCCTGGCTAAAGCCGTCATTAGGACATCCTTTAGGAAGACATCTTTGTACAGGTGGTCTGATCCCATTGGATTATATATGAATGGAAAGTCTGCACAAGCGGAAGATGCAACCAAACAGACGCCATTGGCACAACTGAACTAATTTGTATACAATGCAGAAGAAAAACTTTTAGCAGGGGCTGATGGAATAAAGCCAGGGGTGTAACTATATAGGGTGCAGAGATGCAGTTGGTACCAGGCCCCGGAGCCCCAAAGGTCTCTCTGCCCTATAAAATATACCACTACTCTAAATGGGGCCCACACTGACGCTCAGAAGCTTCAAGTTACACCTCTAGTGCAGCACGGTGGCTCACTACTTAGCACTGTTGTCACCTCAACACTGGGGTCCTGGGCTCAAATCTGACCAAGGGCAACATCTGCATGGGTTTACTCCCACATGCCAAAAATATACTAATAGGTAATTTAGCTTTCTGTAAAACTACTGACTCTTGTGGGTGAGAGAGATGAGCGCCTGTATGGCAGCCACTAACTCCCATGCTCCCTGCGCTTTGAGTCCCTTAGTGAGAAAAGTGCATTGCAAATGTTTTTCATTGAATGAAACGTGCATTAAAATGAATGAATGACTTGTGCAGTAAAACCCTAGGCTACCAGGGATAATGTGTAGTGTAGTTAACCCACAGACCACCAGGGATAATGTGTAGTTAACTCAAGGCCCACCAATGATAATGGTGCAAAAGTTAACCCCTAATCCACTAGATCAATAGAGATTACAGGGAAGTTATCAAGCCTCCTAAATCGCAAATTTATGTGCAGAACTGTTTTTGCACAAACAATTTGTGTCTTTTTACTTTACCTCTGCCACATTTCCAAAATGTGGGCAGGCAGGGCTTCCCCTAGCCTGACAAATTCTCACTATAGTGGGACAGAAATGTGCCTAATTCACTAAAGTGCAAATCACTGCAGAATAAGATACATCAAAACTGGTGTAAAAAAAATGGAATTCTCAGACCACCTCAGCAATAGCTAAATAATACATGTAGCAGTCATGACAGTATTACCACTAGAACCTGGGCACAGCTCACACAGATTTAGTAGGTCTTTGCAAGTGTATTTTTTATTTTTTTTTTTTTTTAAGCTAAAATTGGGAGCGATTCTAAAATATACAAAAAAAATATATGGAAAAGATGTAACAGCTGTGTGAGCGAGATTACACCATCTATAAATAATAGTATACGGACAAATATGACAAGCAATCTAAGAAAGCATCTGGTCCAGCTATAATAAATTGTCTGGTGGGACGGGCAGGTAATGTAGATGAAACCAGAAAGGGCAGAACAAACACAAGGTCAAAGCGGTTGATTCTTCTTAAATCGATTAAAAAAAAAAAAAATGTAAAAAGACAGAACCAGAACAGCCGCTTTATATGTGTGCGAAGAAAGGGCAGAAGAAAGCAGCAAGATTGTTCTGCCATAACAATGGATTTCATATTGAATTGTCAGTAACAATTATAGTAAAGTGGATGAGATGAAAGCGGCTGAGATCATATTCCATTGTTAGATTTTATGAAGATATTGTACAGTTACTCTGTAGACCAAGATATTAACATTTTATGATAGACTTTTCTGCGGCTTTTTATTTATGACCTTAGGAAAGGTTATCAATTGAACATCCGTGAGGGTCCGACACCTGGGGCCGACCACCTGGAATGGCTGTTTGAAGCATAAGGTTTTCCCAGAGCACAGCTTTCGCTTCAAAGATGATGTGACATCACATTCATCAGTCACATGACTTGATCGCAGCTTTGTCCCATTCAAGTGAATAGGCTGAGCTGCACAAACGTATGGCGCTCAGCTTGGTAAGTAGTGAAGAGGCCACAGAGCTCACCGAAACACTGCAGCCTCTTCAAACAGTTGATCGGCCATCAGCTGATCTTTAATTGATGTCTGAAGGATTTGTCATTAATTATTTAGCCTGGAAAACCCCTTTAGGTTAAGGCCCCACGTAGTGGCCCGCAGCAAAAAAAGCGATGTGGGAAAAACCGCGATGACAATGCATCACGGCTTTTCCCGCAGTGCTTTTCACAGAAACTCCAAAGAGGTTTCCTCTGCGGACTTTCTGCTTCCATTATACCTATAGGGAAACCGCCGGCATTTATATAGGTATAATTGACATGCTGCGATTTCCAAAACCGCAATGGTTTTGGAAATTGCAGTGTGTCCGCAGCGCATATTTTCCTGCACTGTGGGGATGGGATTTTACATTTTACAGTACCTGCACAGTGGATGGGATTCTGGCTTATCCCATCCACACGACAGAAAAAAAATCCATAGTGGAAAAGATGCGTTTTCAAAAACCCCGTGTTTTTGAAAATTGCAGCATGTCAACTATCTTCAGAAACGCTGGCATTTTCCCTATAGGTATAAAAGGGAAAGAAAGTCTGCAGAGAAAAACTCTGCGAAAATGCAATGAAAACCGCTACCATTTACCATTAGGTGCAGACCAAAAATACTCTCTTACCCCTGTGGGAGATTGGGAGATATATATGTATGCCATATAATATAGATATAGGGGTTTTATATGGATTTTCTGATAATGGGATACTGATCTTTAGGATGGGTAATCAAAATTGGATTGGTGGGAGTATGAGCAGCGCCTCTGACCAGCGGTGGCACTTGTGTAGCTTTTACATTTCTCTGTCTACATGCATGTAAGTGAGCAGGATGAGACTGCAATAACATGCACCACTGATATTAAGTATACAGTATGTAAGTAAATGTAAACATCAAAGAGTCTGTGCAAGTGCCACGGCCCAACAAGCTGATTTAGGGGGCTTCAGAGTGAACTGACTGCTGGCCTTATTCTAAAGAATAAGCTATAAATATTCTGATTCTGGAAAACCCCTATCTAAACAGCAACAAAGCAATGCCTAGGGTATTGTAAATGAATCTTCAACCATCCAACATAATGGTAAATTTGGTTAATCCCTTTTAAAATAATGATACAATACACTACAATGAGAACAACAATATAACAGATTCAGCAGCCTCTGTATTTCACACAAACATACAATATCCATTAATATAGACAATGATAAATAGCTCTTTATGGGACATAATAAACATTATTAACATGATATAAGGTATAATTCCTACTATAAACTAAAAAACTATTAGGAGGTCTTAGCATGATTTAGGAAATCTACCATGGATTTTACACATCTTAGAGGGCCTTTTTCCTGCACCTCAGCACCGTTTTAGGGTAACAAATATGTCAGGGTACTAAACCCACTGATTCTTTTAGAAATTAGATTCTTTGTTCACCTGGACTATACTTAGCAGCAACAATATCAAACACTACTCAAACCTTTTTTCGTTGAAGAGGGGTCCCATACCTCAGTATGTATCACCCAAGACATCATTACCACTGGTTGCCGCGACAAAAACCCTAAAACTACAAATCAAGAGAGAGGGCTCCGCTTGGCTTCTCCTTTTCCCTGCTTCATAGGGTGCTGCAAATAACTCCTATCTCTTTCCATGCCTAACTGATTCCATGTTTTTCAAGAAACCCTGCACCCCTACTTTCTCTAAACTCCCTTATTATTGTAGCCCCTTAGCTACCTGAATCGCCCTACATACCTGTCATTACCAATCCTGCTCCCATTCCATTCTAGACTTGTGTTGTGCAGACTCTCATGTATTAGATGGTAACAGGCTTATGCTACAGCATAAAAGTAAGACAGGAACAGTCTAATCCTAGTCTAAAGGTCTCAACAGTTGTTGCAGCACTCAAGCTCAGTGACACCCAACTGGCTGCGGTTGTTGGGCTGCTCCACTGTGCGTGCTGGTGGCCATCATGTGGTGCTACACCAGTAGATTAGACACCACTTTAAAGAGGACGTTGTGAAGTAGATAGTGGGATTATATAATTTGTGTTCATTTTTGTAGATTTTGTTGAGAAGCATAGATAAATGCATTTTTTTCTAAAATGTTGGTGCATTGTAGCACAGTGAAAGTGCAATATTCAGTTGATTGACATATCCTCAATGTATAGGCCTAGCCTAATGTCCCCAAAATATAGCAGACTATAATGAATTTACATGTTGCAGTATTGTCATAGCAAATATGTTTAACAAAATAATCCTTGAGGATTTTCTGAGATGACAAAATAAAAGGAATTGATGTCATAAAATAATGTAAAGTTGTAGTCAGGCTATTGATTTGTTGATATGGCCACTGGAAAATAGTCAACAAGTTATGAAGAGTCCCTAGATTTATGTATGATTTCCCCTAAATTGTTGGTGCCATTGTTACCACTTAAGTCTTTGAGAATGAGCTGATGGTCAATTCTTTGTACAGATTTGCATATATTGCATAAACCGGAAACTAACAAGGACAATGGATATGACTAATAATTTTTTTTACCATTACATTGACATATTTTGTTCAAGGACACCTTATGTGTCACTTTTGTGAATGGTTATTTGTGAGTTACGTCAGCCTAGCTTACGCCTTGAAGAGGGTTGAGAAAAAAAAAAAAAAAAAAAAGAATACAGTATACAGTCATTAGTCTGCAGTCAAGGCTTTCCAGAATCTATCACTGGAATCATAAACTTGGGCTCGAATTTAGATGTTGGCTGCATTCAGTCTACGTGCGGTGCCAGGCAATGAACTGAGTGGGCGCTGCAACAATATAAACAATAGTTAATATAAAAGTAATACCAGTATAAGACTGCTTAGAATGCACAAAACTTCTACAAGAAAGAGCGGAATGGAAGGATTTCCCTTATAATTACTATTATACGCCACAGGCTATAAGAAGATGGAATAGTAAATGACTGCCATATTGCTGTAACTGCTGCATAATTACACTCCATACACTTTATGCTACAAATGCTGTTTTCTTCCTATTTGGGTCAGAATTTTGCCTTAACCCACTTAGCTGCTGGAGGAACAGGCAAGAGGCACGCAAAGGAGATTTACAGAGACCAGAGAGAGTAGGGATAAGTAGAGGAGGAGGGACAAGGATAAAGTTCTGCTGAGAGATTCGCCACATAATAGACAAAATAAACTGGAACTCTAATTAAAATTTAGCCGTCGGCTCGCTGAGAAGAGAACCAGGCCAAGTCAATAACATCCAGGAGCTGAGATCCGTCTCTGAACACCTTAATTTAATTCTGGTAAGACACCCCAGGCCCAGCATTTGTATACTAAACTACACACACAAAGATTCCTATATAGGGTGGACGGAACATAGAAGGTGAAATGTTACAATAAAATGAAATAAAGTTTTGGCCCTCAGAATCCTTTGCATAAGACACTTAACGTCTGAATTCTTTTCTTTCTTTTCTTTTATTTTGAGTTGGAAGGGACCTCAAGGGCCATTAAGTCCAACCCCCTGCAAAAGCAGGTTTTCCTAAATCATCCCAGCTATATATTTATCCAGTTTCCACTTGAAGATTTCAATTGATGAAGAACTCACCACCTCCCGTGGCAGCCTATTCCCCTCCCTCACTACCCTCACTGTTAGAAAGTTTTTCCTAATGTCTAATCTGAATCTCCTTCCCTTTAGTTTCATCCCATTACTTCTCGTACTTCCTTCCACTAATGAGAATAGGTTAGATCCCTCTGCACTGTGACAACCTTTCAGATATTTAAAGACTGCTATTAAGTCTCCCCTTAGCCTTCTCTTCTGCAAACTAAACAATCCCAGTTCTTTTAGCCGTTCCTCGTAGGACATGGTTTGCAGACCTTCCACCATTTTGGTTGCTCTTCTCTGGACCTGCTCCAATAAATCGATGTCTTTCTTAAATTGAGGCGCCCAGAACTGTACACAATATTCCAGGTGGGGTCTGACCAGGGCAGAGTACAGCGGAATAATTACCTCTCTTGATCTAGATTCAATGCTTGTCTTGATACATCCCAGAATTTTGTTAGCCTTTTTTGCAACAACACCACACTGTTGACTCATGTTGAATTTGTGATCTATTATTATGCCCAAATCCTTTTCCCCTGTGCTATCACTTAGTTCTATTCCTCCCATACTATATATGCCTCTTGCATTTCTGTTACCTAGATGTAGGACCTTGCATTTGTCCCTGTTAAATACCATTTTGTTCACCTCAGCCCATTGTTCCAGTGTGTCTAAGTCCTTTTGGATGCACTCTCTCTCCTCTCTAGTGTTGGCCATTCCTCCTATCTTGGTATCATCTGCAAATTTTATGAGTTCCCCAATAATCCCATCGTCCGGATCATTTATAAAAATATTAAAAAGTACTGGGCCCAGGACAGAGCCCTGCGGCACCCCGCTTTTTACTTTATTCCAGTTTGATGTATAGCCATTTAGTATTACTCGTTGTGCCCGATCTTTAAGCCAATTGTGAATCCACCTCACTGATTTTTTTATCAAAGCCATACTTAATCATTTTATCAATAAGAATGTTATGTGATACTTTATCAAATGCCTTACTAAAGTCAAGATATACTATGTCCACTGCATTCCCCTGGTCCAACCATTCAGTGATTTTGTTATAGAAGGAAATCAGGTTAGTCTGACAAGATTTATTGGTCATAAAGCCGTGCTGGCTCTGATTAATTAAAACCTTCCCATCCAGGTACCTAATTAAATGTTCCTTAATAATTTGCTCAAAGATTTTTCCTACTATCGAGGTCAGACTTACCGGCCTATAATTTCCTGGATCATCCTTATTCCCCTTTTTGTAGATGGGGACCACATTTGCCCTTTTCCAATCTAGAGGGACCACTCCTGTTTCCCATGACTTATTGAAGATTATTGCAAGGGGTTCTGTTATTTCCTCTGCTAACTCTTTCAAGACTCTAGGGTGTAAATCATCCGGTCCTGGGGACTTGGTTTCCTTAATCTTAGCTAAGTGCTCTATTACCAAACCTTCACTTTTAATCAGCTTGGGGTCCTCTTTCCCCTCATCACTATCACCATTAATGTTGATATTTCCATCAATTTCTTGGGAGAAAACGGATACAAAATATGAATTTAGTAACTCCACCTGCTGATCCACCATGTTAACATTTTCAGCCTTATCATTCTTCAGGACTCCAATGGTTTCCTTCACTTTTCTTTTGCTTTTAACATATCCCCAAAAACCTTTTACCTTACTCTTAGCCTCTTTTGCAAGCTTCAATTCGTGTTCAGCCTTAGCTCCTTTGATGCTTATCTTGCAGAGTCTGCAAACTGCTGTATACTCTTCCTTAGATATAGTTCCCATCTTCCACTTATTGTAGGTTTCCTTTTTCTTTTTTAGCAGGTTATGTAATTTTCTAGTCATCCATCCTGGTGTTTTTAGGTGCTTCCCATTTTTCTTCCTTCTAGGTATTGTTAGTTCCTGTGCATTAATGATTTCCATACGGAAAATTTGCCACCCTTCATGTGCATTTTTGTGCTTAAGAATTTTTCGCCATGGAATTCTACTAACCCTTACCTTTAGGCCCCTAAAATCTGCCCTACTAAAATCGAGCCTTGTAGTCTTTGTCTTCTCAGGTCTTCTTCTTCTTACAACCCCAAACTCGAGAATAGCATGATCGCTGAATCCCAATGTCCCTGCTACCCTTAGTTCCTTAACCATATCCTCCTTGTTAGTTAAAACTAGGTCCAAAATGGATGTTCCTCTCGTGTTTTCTTCTACTAGCTGGGCAATGATGCGCAGAGAGGAAATGGAGCCCGAGCTGTGTGAGTTTCCCGAGTCGGGAAGGCCCCAGAAACACCCCGGCGTGGGCGTGAAAAAATCTCATCCATGTCTTCCGTCTGTCCTGGTGGTCTATAATAAACACCTATTATGATGTCCTTATCATTGTTTTTCCCTTGAATTACTACCCAAATATTTTCCAATAAATTATCATTCTGTAAAACTGTAATTTCTGTGGAGATGTGTTCTTTTCTAACATACAATGCAACCCCTCCCCCTCTTTTATTAGTCTAAGGGGTGAACCAATAATCATGTGCAAGGGCGAGAAAGAGAAGGAACAGTCTGGGTAGGTACCATCCCCCTAGATACTGAGTGGAGAGAACCTGTGCAGAGGTCTCCTTCTTGACTTGGGAATTCACTCAAATTGAGGACCAATTTTTAATGTGGTCCCCTCTGTTCTATTTACACCATTGACCAAGTGCCAAGGCCTGCTACCAAAACATGGAATGGGGAATGTGCCAATAGAACATGAAGCTTATAATTAATTTGGTGGTCACCTTCCATCAATCATAGTGTCACTGAATGCACTATACCTCTCATGAGAGATGGCCACACAGCAGTTGCTATGCATGTGTAATGGAGCCAGGAGCGGACACTGTGCCTTCTGTATGCCAGCCTAACCAAAGAAAGAATCAGGGCAGCCGGTTTCCCAGTACGCCAGTGGTTCAAATGTTACAGACGAAAAAGCACACCAACACTTGTAGGTCACAATGGGTAGGTTTCAAATGTAGGTTTCAATGGGCACTTTATTTGAGGTAGTTTTTGGTTACAGGAGAATGTCACAGCGGTTTCGAAGTTTCACATCAGCTTCCCAGAATGTAACTAATGGCCCCTACTGACAGCATTATGTTCGCCAAAGCCACAGAAACTCAGCAGCAATCCTGTTTGCACAAGGGATACGCCATGTCTCTCATGGACCCTGCTACTCAAGGTTATCGTTGCATTGTTTACTTCACTGGCTTTCGGTAAAGCCCAGCATCTGATCCAGAAATACACAAGAACTCCACACAGAAGAGTGTGGTCTGGTGGCACCAAAAAAGCAGAAAAAAATCCTAATAGTGAGTTTTTACCACCCTGGCATGACAAAAAATGTCAAGCCGCAGCATGCATAGGTGAACCTTGGGAAGCGCAAAAAGGCAAAGCCTGGTACTCAGTACCCACCATTCATGAGCTATCAGTGTACTTAGCTTTGGCACCTGATATGCTATTTAGGCTCTGTACTGTCAGGAGGGTGGTGTCAGGCAGGAGTAAACAAAGGGTGTGATTCTGAGCTCTACCTCTGAATCACACCCCCTTCCTGACACTGCCCACCTAACAGTACAGAGCCTAAGCATACCTCCAAACTTTCAGGATGTGTGATGCGCATGGCGCGCTGAGGTGAATTTAGCTACCCACAATTTAACGTCCTCCTCCAGCTGCCCCCAGATTAATGTCCCAGTCCAGCAACTCCCACAGTTTAACATAAAAAATACTGATACTCACCTTTCCTCGCTCCCCTGCTGGTCTGTCTCAAGTCCATTATCAGATGCTAAGAAATGAAGTTGCTGGTGGTGGTGAAAGGCCCTCTTTAAGGCTATATTGTGTAAAGATTTCACCCCCCATACATATACTTTCCTGAACTGATTCACAAAGTAAACTGCACAACTTTTCATTACCAATGACTTAGTGTTTTGGTGACCAGATTTCCAGGTTTAGAAACCTAAATCCAAGCAACATAAAAGATACGTTTTGGGGGTCTCAAACCTGATGACAGGTTCTCTTTAGGCTAAGGCCAAATGTAATGAAACACAGCTATGAAAAAAAATTGTGGAAATGCAGCAGAAAAAAATGGTTCAAAAATGCTACAATTTTACCTGCTAAATTTTTCATTTTTTGCCTCCCTTCATATAAGTCTATGGGAACAAAAATGCTGCGTTTCTGTAACTTTTTGGATCCAGCATTACAATTTTTTTGCAGAACAGAAAACCGAAAGGCTAGTGCAGATGTGAACACATTTCTCTTTAAGGTATCTAGCACTGGTATACATATTACACCAAAATAATTAAAATGAATTGTAAGCTCCGTAGTTATTGACACATTGTGGTCAAATTGTGTTTTTCCCCCATTTGTGCAAAACCATGACAAAACCACATAATTTTGCCATGATTTTCTAGAAATTGCTCTAAATAAAATGTCATTGTATTGCGGTGTGTGGAATCTTATAGTAGATAGAAATAAATTCTACTAAAAATGACAATTACAATATTATAAAGACAGCACCTGAGATGCAGCACCTGCGGGAAGCCAGAGAGCAGATAGACATAACTTTGGCTGCGAGCAGCTGAGAACAACGTTCTGTTTACAAAGCCAGTTCTGGAAAGGTAATAAAACAGATAAAAAGGAGGCACATATATAAATGTATTTTATGGGGAGTCCGTGAGAAGCCTGGAAACGACTGGAGCATGAGCTTGATTTGTAGCTTCACCTCCAGCGGGTGACATATACCTGGTAGAGGCTTGCACAAGACCCATCTAACAAGACCCCACTTCCCAGCAGTATACACACACATCAAAGAAAAATGTGACATACTACAGCACAGATCGATGTCTGCAAAGAAAAAACCCAGAGATAGGATCTGTGGTAGAGGAATGTTTTATGAGCAAGATGAAGAGATGCCTTCAGAGAGCAAACAGTAGATACAATAATAACAGGCATCAGTACCCTGCAGCATCAGGCGGAGTGACAAGGACATAACAACAAATGTGCAGGCCATGGCACAGAAGAGCCGCTCCTACTAAATCTGCTCCTATATGCTACCAAAGAGAATGGAGGCACAGCATATCAATTCTGAGAGCGATAAACTTGTCATCGTACTAACGTGACACATTAATAAAACTGCTATAAACCCGCAAGACAGGACTAAAGACACTTACAGCATGAAAATAACTTCACCTCTAAAAATTTGCTATGTCACAGTAATATCTGCTGAGCAAAGGTCTTTAATAGTGAATTGTGCAGGAAGTGTCAAATTTCACATTTGACACCAAGTATTTATTTACATATATATAGCAATGGCGTCTAATCGATGGCCCTACAGCTGACTGCCTCATGTGCATATAACCTCTCCAGACTCCTGGAAGAGCAGGCAAATCTCCAGAGTCACCGCTGTAGCAGTCACTTTATATGTGAGTTGAGCACTTTATGTGCTGATCATTTCCAAAAATCCAATGTAGTCAGAACATTTAGTGCCCACAAAAGGGGGCATTGTGATATACAAAAGGGAACTTGAAAGAACGTGGCTTTACCCGAAAATTTTCATGACATGCTGCATGTACTGTTCTCTTGGATATCATATACTTAAAGGGAATGTCCAGGATAACTGGAGGCCAGGGAAGGTGAAAAAAAACAAAACAAAAAAAACAAACCTTTCTCTGGTGCTCCAATGTCTTCCACCACAGTTAGGTCCTGCTGCTCTGGTGTCTTGTTTTGGTGGGAGTCCCCGCCACACATGACTGCTGAGGCCAATGATAAGGACATGGGACATCACAGATGACATTTCCTTGTGACGTCCTGGTTCCTTTACTTAGGCCACTGATTGGCCTCAGTGGTCACGTAGGGTGGGGACTTCCGCCAAAACAAGGCACGGAGAAGCAGGACCGGACTGCAGTGGGAGACACTGGGGACAGGTGAGTATGTTTTGTTTTTCTTTCACCGTCCCCAGACTCATATAAAAATAAACGGTTATCCGGGACAACCCCTTTAAGGTTGTCAAATATGATATATCCTCAAGAGATGTACTTTATAGCATTGGTGTGAACATCAACCTTACACCACATCTTCTCTAAAATATATCTCATGGTGCATTCTGGAGCAACCCCAGATGGGAACACTGGATGCCAGAAGCTATAAATGGAAACCAGAACACTGGATGCCAGAAGATGGGTTGCACCCAGCATCCCATACAGCTCAAATGGAGCATGACGGGGACATGTCCACTAGCCACATCGAAAAAGGCTGCAGTCAACATTTATTGATCCAGTGGAACCATACTAGAAGGAAACTATGCCAGATCTCTGGATATAAGTGAACATATCCGTTTAATTATTTAGATTTTTTATTTTTTTTTTTAAAGGAGAACTCTACCACTGTTGTTGAGAATGGTGAAATTTACTCTAATGCGGGATTTCGCCTTCAAATTTGCAAATTGTTATTTAAAAGTAGCTGTAACAAGTGACTTCCTATTTAGCACTGGTACTCTGGGTTTGAATCCGGCATCTGCATGGAGATTTCGTGGGATTCCTCCCATACTTCAAAGACATACTGATATATGGAATTTAGATTGTGAGGACGTTAAGTGATGACATTATCTGTGGAATATGTTGGTGCTATATAAATAAATAAAACTATTGTGATAGGAATATCTAAAGTCAGTTTTGCTGGAATCTGTGTTGGTGTTATTTCTACCAAATTGATCTAATGTTGCACAATTGTGTCTTAAGCATTTGCATACTGCATTTTATGACGGAGATATTCTCATTGCTCTGCATGGTTTCCAGTGGACAATACTATCATATGTAGCAAATAGGGTGCCAATGGGTACATAATACGGACACAGAGGAATCTGTATGTCACTGTACAGAGACCCAGAATGTGGCAATGCCTTGTCTTTTGGCCCTTAGAAAATCTGTAGCTCTGTGGAACTATAGGTCCCATGATGTCCTGCTATTAGCTACAATTGAGCAGAAGAGATGAAAATCCATTACATATTTTCCAAATGTTCCAAGGCAATTAACACTAACATTGAAATGGTCCAGGGAAATTGTGGTTTGTATAAATCAATGGAGAAGAGGAAGCACTTGAGTACTCTTGTTATTCCTATCGGCAGTTTTTACGCTTCTGACAATTAGGACTACATTTGATTTATCTGAACAGAAATGGAAACACTCTAGAGCTCTAGTGCTCTCCATTGGAGGCTTAACAAGTTGCAAGCACGTCACTTGGCAGCAGGTAGTAGGGCTCACACATGCTGCTCTTTTCTGGAGGATCTCAGATGGTCCCGTAAATCTAAAGTGTATCATACATATTTACATGCATATCTTAAGGGTACATTCCGATGGCCAGGATGGGTGATGGGTGAAGTTAAAACTGCACAAGAAAAAACTGCATGTCATTTTGTTGCTATTAATTAAAAAGAAAAAAAAAAAATTAAAAAACTACACCAAAAAATGCAGAACTGCATGCAGCTTTATCCAATGTAACTTTATATGCACCCAATTGATTTTTCCCGTAGAGATGGAGGTTTTCCATAGTTGCGAACAAAATTCCAAGAGATTTCGTCCTCAACCTCACCCAGGAATGCCCCTTTCATACCCACATTGGGGCTTAATTTTACCCAAACCCGTCCCTTTTGCCCCTTCCTGCCCATTTCCGGGGAGTATTTGCAACTATGAGGCTTTCCATGCTCCATGGTGTCTTTTCTTCTATAGGTATCCTTGTTGTTGCTGTTGTTTTTTAATAACTTATTTCTTGGCGATTTTCATTCAGAAACAGTGCCTCTCATGTCCATGGATTGCATCTGGTATTGCAGCTCAGCGCCACTAAAGTTACACCTTCTGCACAAGGGGGAAAATGGTCAGAAGATCCAGTCCATATAAAGGCCAAATTACCTGGCCGTAACCGAGTCAGAAGACCCATATTCCAAACATCATTGTGATCTATGATGCTAGGAGTCCCTGCCGCTTTACTGTCCTGTACTGTATATAGTATAGTAAAGTATAGCCGCTGGGAGGAAGCGACTCCTACAATCGTAGATTACTAAGATGCTTGGAGGCCAGGTCTCTTGACTGGGTTCAGGTCAGGAAATCCAGACAATACAGAACATAATTTCCAGACTGTAATACCCTGTGTGCAGGGGGCCTAAACGGGCTTAGCTGCAATACTACACAAATCCTTTGGACAGACGTGATATTATTTTTGGAAATAATGTTTTTCTAATCTTGAACACTTTAAACTACTTGAGACAAGACTTAGTCCACAAAAATGGCAATATCCACTGTGAGTACTAAAAAAAGCAAAAGTAAATAAAATGCAAATTCCCTTACCGACTAAGATATGCAAGGCATGGCATGCAATCCATTCAAAGAAAAAAATACCAGACCCCTCCCCCACTGTGATGATAATAAAGAACAAAAAGTGCAACAAATATAATGTCAGCGCTAAAATCCAGCAACCTTCACTTTGACATACTTGGAAGGCTACATCTGCTGGTTTTGTGGTGGTTTTTGATGCAGTTTTTGAGCAAAAGCCAGAAGTGCAATCCAAAGCAATAGGCCAGATAAGCTAGGTCCACATGGGGAATTTATCAACCCATGTACGCCCATTTTCTGGTGTAGATGGATGTCAATGAGGCACATCTTTGACACACAGCCCTTTTTTGCACCACAGTGTTTGTTTGTGAAAGTGAGTGGAGAGAGATGTCCATTCTGGCGAATAAGAGTGTACCTGATCTATTAAGAGGGCAGAGCCTCTGAATTCAGAGGCGCCTCGGTCAAGTCATGGACTTCACTAGGACTGACATAGGAAACACCAGTCTTAATAAATTCACAACACCACATTCTCTAAATACTGTCACTTCTGCCAAAACGTCCCAAAATGAGGTGGCTTTAATTGTTTAACTGTAATTGCACCAGATATCCAACTGTCAGCCAGGGCTGTAGCTATAGGGGTGCAGAGGTAGGAGTTGCTACCAGGCCTGGACCCTGAGGGGCCCCAGAGATACTTCCCACCATATAAAATATAAGACTATTAAAAAAGGTATGGGGTACGTAGGAGCCCCATTACAGATTTTGCTCTGGGGCCCAGGAGCTTCAAGTTGCTCCTCTGAGTTACACTTGAATGGGACTGAGTTGTAAACAGACCATGTTACCGATGAACCTGATGTCATATGGCCTGTGAAGCAGGAGTGGTGCTTCAAACAGCTGATCCGCAAGGATCCCAGGTGTCAGATCCCTCTGATCTTCAATTGTACTGTCAGCATTTAATAATGCTGCAACAAGGTACAATGTGAATCTATCCTAAAGGAAGGACTTGTACATCTCCTTTCATCTTGATCCACTTCTCCATTTGGTCATAAAAAGACTGAGCCAAAAACTGCATGTGTGATTCCAGCCTAATGTATGTTTGCTGTTGACCCCATCCGATTTACAGACCCCAGCCGTATACATTTATCTTCAGCATAAACCATTATACATATTTTACACGCTGTTCCATTTTCTGGTTACATTGTTACTTCACGGACAGTGACACATTGCCTAAAATTAGGGATTACAGTATTAGCAGCCAACTGGGACAGATCTATATTTGAGCATAGAAATAAACCGTGTCCGCTTGTTTGATGCACACACTTACAAGCGATCCAGGCATGCTCACCATTAATACAACATATACCACGCAAGTCACTCTGCCAAACCGATACACATCTCATACATAGGTCTTTATATAGTCACCTCCCACACACTCGCATTTTACAGTCTGTCCGAACATAATGCCCATAGCGATTTCAATAAGAAGGTCTTTGATGCGGTTTCCAAAAGGTCCTTTGTGCAAAAAAAAAAAAAAAAAAAAAAAATACAGCTTAGTCAATATGGGCTTCTATGTGTATCATGCCATTTATAGCCGAGGGTTATTATGTGTCACAGCGCATGTAGGTGTACGTAGACTTGCACGATGTAAAGCACAAATGTGAACAGACATGTAAAAAGATTTTCCTTTACACCCACCAGGACCTATAGATACGAAATGTGATGTGGTTATATAAAATGACACACATACTTATGTACTCACTTACACCCACTGCCAAACTACCCACATTCTTCCACATGGAGAACACTAATGTCTTCTGCAAGGGATCTGACATAAAGTAACATACACCTGTGCAATCCGCACACATACTTCTGTGCACGGAGGGGTGTGTAGACATACCTGTGAAGCACCTGCCATATGACTGCTGAAAACAAGTGACATAGGGAGAGGGATGCGGAGGTAAAGGACAAAACACATGCGTTAACGGACAACCATGGCCATGGCAGAAGGACGTGCAATATTACAGACACACAAACACCTACACATGTTGTCGCACACTCTCATGACTGTCAGCAGTTTGCACGCTTTCTATATTTAGCCGTCAGTATCGTACGTTCACCTCCCAACCCTGTCTCTCTCACCCTTCGATGGGATCTTCCTCGCATGGGCTTGGAGGGTCACAAGTAAGTACATCCCCCTCCTCGGACACTGCCTGAGGCTCCATGCTGCACTCTCTCAGACAGTCAGAAGTGTGCTGAGAGTGCAGGGACACTGCCTGCCAGCCAGAGACTGCACTCCGGGTGGTTACCAGGGAAACGAGAAGGAAAAGACTCTATGGATGGAGGGGGGTCTCTCCGCGACACTAAGTGGAGAATAAGGGAAGAAGGAAAAAGAAAGATAGAGAAAGGAGTAATAGATACAAAAGACAGAAATGGGATGTCTGGGGTGAGGGGAGGAAGGAATGAATAGAGAATGCCAAAAATCAGGGTAGAGAGAAGAGGAGAGAGGAGGAGGAAAGAGAGGGAGTGAGTGAGTGGAGTCTAGGAGGAGGGAGCACAACAGAATAGGTGTTAAGAGAGAAGACAGAAATAGACTATACAACAATGCCAGAGAAGAGGAAAGGGCCCGATTTACAAGGATCTGTGGGGCTTCGCTTGCAAGTTGAAGGATGGATTTGTGACCCGCTAACCTATTTACTGCCACTGCAGGGACTGAAGGCTTGCTAAAAATTGGGAAGAGAGACAGGTGGATGGAGCAGAGGAGGAGGAGGGGGCTGACTGGGAGACAAAAATCTGGCAGAGCCAGCTGTACAAGTTGGTACGCTGGTCATTAACAAGACTACAACCAGTAAGGCTGCATTTACACGATGCTTTTTTTTACTGCATGCAGTTTTTAATTGCAGTTATGAGTAATATGGCAGTAACCAGAGCTTTTCAATTAAATAGCTCTTAGAATACAGGTGACATCTATCGTAACATGTGCTAGGCATTACTGCAATTAAAAACTGCATGCAGTTCTTCAGTAAAAAGCACCATGTAAAAACAGTCTAAGTGTACTAGAAAGCTGAACTGTTAGTTTGAGTTTTCCCAGAAGTCTATTGCAATGTCTCCTGCACGTTGTGTGAGGGTAAATTTAAGCTGGCTGTACACAAGATTTTAGATCACTATCATTTGTCAGGAATGAACGTTCATTGATCGTTTATACAGACGACTGTTCCAAACACACAAACAACAATGAATGTTCATTTACCCCAAAGACATGACCTTAACAAGATTACATTCTAACAATATAAAAGAGATGATGTCAGGTTTATTAAACAGTTGTATGAAAAAAGGTTTTATTAAAAACATTTTAAGAAGTTAAAATAAAAACAATTTCATAAAGGTTTTTTAATGATTATATATATATATATATATATATATATATATATATATATACACACACACAAAACGAATGTTCGTTCCATCCTTTGAGGTTTCCAACCAGTCCATATTTTGAGAAATATATGCGCAAAATGCACATATAGCCCACCGGTCTGTAAGTCTATCCTATACACAAATCATTACAGCCGACAGATGGCCAAAAAAATCCAACACAGCTGAATATGGTTGTGACCAACTTTAATTGATGGTAGGCTGTATGAGATGAACGTTTGTAGTTTTATGTACAAACAATCATTCACTAAACATTCAAAATCAGCAGCCTAAAATCTAATGGGCATGGCCAGTTTTACATGTAGCAGAAATTTCTGCAACTGAAAATTACTAAAAAAAAACCAACAAAAAAACGCATGTTAATTTTATTTGCAGAATCACAAGCATTTCCCTAAATATTTAATAGGAAAAGAAAAAAATTCAGAACAAAAATTTTTTTTTTTCTGCAGCGTTTTTTTAACTGTGTTTCACTAAGGCTAAGGCCACACATTGAGGTTAAGCTGCTTTATTTGTTGTAGATATTGCAGCGTTTTTTTTTTTTTTTTCTAAAGATAAAGCCAGGAGTGGATTCAACATAAAGTAGAAGTATAAGAGCTTCCTTTAGGCTAAGGCCCCATGTAGTTGGTTGCAGCAAAAAAGCACTGCAGGAAAAACCGCTGCGACAACACATCTCAAGTTTTTCCCGCAGTGGTTTTCCCAGAAAGTCCGCAGAGGATTCCTCTGCGGACTTTCTGCTTCCATTATACCAATAGGGAAATCGCCAGCGTTTCCGTAGGTATACTTGACATGGCCAAAACTGCAATGGTTTTGGAAATCGCAGCATGTTTGCTGCACGTATTTTTCCTCAATGTGTGGATGGGATTCGCCACGTGGGGGCCCCAACCTTATATTTCACATTCATTTTCAAGCCACTCTTAACTTGATTCAAACCGCAGCAAAATCTGCAACAAAAAAGCAGCTTCTTCACAATGTATGACCTCAACTTTAGGCTGGATTTGCACAAACATTTTGAACTCGAGGGGCCCCTTTTTCATGGACCCCTTATACATTTCAATATATTGAGGAATTTGTGAAAACAGACAAAATAGAACGTGACCTATTTTTTGAGGGTCTATTAAAACGGGCCGTCAACAAATTTGGTCATGTGAATAGCCCCCATTCACATAAATGGATTTTAATGCAGCAGTGTTTGGTCCACTAAAAACCATCCAATTATGATGTTTGTGTGAATGCAGGTAAAGGATAAATTCACTTGACCAAGTTTCACCCATGTGTTCGCTAGATTTACCAGCCTGACCTTCATGCCAGGATCGGGACTCCTAGCAGTATAGTTATCTATGATAGAAGGAGTCCCTGCCTCCCAGCGACATACTGTTCCCTACTATATTCACTATGGGATAATATGTCCTTCACCCAGCATGAAGGTCAGGCCGGTAAATCCGACGCACACATGGACCAAGTTTCATGGGTGAAACTCGGTCACCCAAATTAAGGCTAAGGCCTTATGCCCATGACAATGACGTTTTTCCCTTTCAGCTGAGTATCGTTCATTTTGCATCAGTTTTTAACTGCTGGCAAAAAAACGGATGGGTTTCATTGTTTGTTTGTTTTTTCGACCCAATCCACTGATCCATTTTTTATAGTCGTAAAATAAACGTTAGTCTGTTTTAAATCCATTTAAAAACGGACTCATTGATTTCTATTGTGTGTGTGTCTGAAAACGGACAAAGATAGTGCATGTCAGTTTTTTTGACGGCTGTGTAAAATGGACTGTCAAATAAAACGGACATGTGAATTGACACATTGCATTCAATGTGTTCTGAAAACTGACGTGTGAAGGACAGTGCAAAAACAGATGTCAGTTTTTTACTGTTGTGTGAATAAGCTCTAAGACCCCATGCACACAACCGAGTGTGCTTCCAATATGGGGCTGAGTTTGCAAGAGAATGCAATCGGATGACACTTCAAGTGTCATCTGAGTGCATTCCGTGATGCATTCATGTCTATGGGGGCTTCCGATCCAATTTGTTCCGATCGGAACCTTCTCTATAATCGTCTGTGTTATTGTAACAGAATGGATTGAATCCCCCATAGATGTGAGTCACCCACTTTGGGTGGTGTTTAGCAAGGTACAGCCCCTTTTTTTGAGTTGGGATTGTCCGAATTAGCCAGGACAGTTACCAAAAATTAGGGACTGTCCTGCCCATTCAGGGCAATGATGTATATAGTATCTGAAGACTACATATAGCTAAAAGGGGCAATCTAGATTAGTAGAAGGCACACAATGGCGCAAGATGCGCCTGAATTACAAGTATCAGGATGCTCCAGCCAGTGTTCTGGTATGAGTTATGATAAATATGTCTCAATTTTTTGCCCTGTTGAGCAAATATTCAAAGAAGATGACAAGTGAGGCGCAGAATGAAGGATGTGATGCATCTTAGACGTAAGAAAGGGCCATTCCCCAAAGATGCACCGCATTAATACTCAATTCTGCCAGAAAACAGACATAGATGGGTTGATAAATTCCCCCTACTGTTTTAAAAAAGTAAAAAAAACTGAAGGCATTTATCATTTACAGCAGAGTTTTTATTTTAGGACAGGATTGTGATATGCGACTTCTATCATTTTGGATTGTCTGGTTTGCAGGGATGTGCCATACCTGTATTTAGATGAAGGGTTTCCTGATGTTTGACGATTTCTTGGCTCCCTATATCCCTGTTGTCCTGTAAGAAAGGGAAAATTGCCATTATTTACCACAGATGAAGTTTCCATAGTATGACAAACCTGCAAACTATAGAGAGGTGAACAATACACACACATAGACGGGTCACTGGAAGCTCCAGAGGACACCCTGATACCATGGGCCATTTACAATACCAGTGTCTTCATATGTAGTAGAGAGACCTACGAGTCCCCTCTCGTACAGCACATGGTGCATCTGCCACCTCTGTACCCACTATGGACATGTCCTGCACACACAGCTGTACACAATTCTTATATTCTTATATAAGATAAGAGTTCACTGCAAAATAAAATATGTACCTCACATTGAATGCAAGTCATCTCGCCTCACATGCTTTTGCTTTAGGCTACCTTATAGCTCTCTTTACTTGGCTGACAATACTTCAGTCATGAGAAAAACACTGAGGATATATGTGTACTGAACATTTAACCCTTTCCTAGCATTTCACCAGTAAACATATAATATCCATTGCCAAGATGCAAGGCCAAATTATTATATAAAGTAGTTTATTATTTATTTATTATTATGCTTACTTATATAGCGCCATCATATTCCGCAGCGCTTTACAGTTTAACACATTCATGGGTCCAGTGCATAGGTTTTGTAAATGGGACCCCCCCCCCATCAGCACCACTTAGACATACCTGATCCACACAAATTATAATGCCCCCTCAGTGGACACCACATAGTATAATGACCCTTACTGGCCTTCACACAGTATAATGCCTCCTTAGTGGCCTTGATACAATATAATTCCCCTCAGTGGCCCAATACATAGTCAAATGCCCCTGTAGTGGAATCACACAATAACTTGCTCCTGTCCCCAGTGCTCCCTCAGACATTAACCTGTTCCCCCAGTGGCCCCTCAAACATTATATTATAATGTCCCCTCCATTTGCACCCACAGTTTCATGCCCCCCCCCCCAGTTTGCCCCAACAGTTTCATTTCATGTCCCCATATGGTAAAAATATTTTTATATGTTTGTAGATTGTGTATTTTTGGATGCAGGGATACGTAGTATGTATGTACAATGCCTTGCGAAAGTATTCGGCCCCATTGAACTTTTCAACCTTTTGCCACATTTCAGGCTTCAAACATAAGGATATAAAATTTCAATTTTTTGGTGAAGAATCAACAACAAGTGGGACACAATCGTGACGTGAAGTGGAACGAAATTTATTGGATATTTTAAACTTTTGTAAAAAATAAAGAACTGAAAAGTGGGGCGTGCCAAATTATTTTGCTGCGATTACAGCTGCAAGTCGATTTTGCTTTCATCTGACCAGAGCACCTTCTTCCACATGTTTGGTGTGTCTCCCAAGTGGCTTGTGGCAGACTTTAAACAAGACTTTTTATGGATATCTTTGAGAAATGGCTTTCTTCTTGCCACTCTTCCATAAAGGCCAGATTTGTGCAGTGTACGACTGATTGTTGTCCTATGGACAGACTCACCCACCTCAGCTGTAGATCTCTGCAGTTCATCCAGAGTGATCATGGGCCTCTTGGCTGCATCTCTGATCAGTCTTCTCCTTGTTTGAGATGAAAGTTTAGAGGGACGGCCGGGTCTTGGTAGATTTGTAGTGGTCTGATACTCCTTCCATTTCAATATGATCGCTTGCACAGTGCTCCTTGGGATGTTTAAAGTTTGGGAAATCTTTTGGTATCCAAATCCAGCTTTTAACTTCTCCACAACAGTATCACGGACCTACCTGGTGTGTTCCTTGGTCTTCATGATGCTCTCTGCGCTTTAAACAGAACCCTGAGACTATCACAGAGCAGGTGCATTTATACAGAAACTTGATTACACACAGGTGGATTATATTTATCATCATCAGTCATTTAGGACAACATTGGATCATTCAGAGATCCTCACTGAACTTCTGGAGTGACTTTGCTGCACTGAAAGTAAAGGGGCCGAATAATATTGCACGCCCCACTTTTCAGTTTTTTATTTTTTACAAAACTTTAAAATAACCAATAAATTTCGTTCCACTTCACGATTGTGTCCCACTTGTTGTTGATTCTTCACCCAAAAATTTTAATTTTATATCCTTATGTTTGAAGCCTGAAATGTGGCATAAGGTTGAAAAGTTCAAGGGGGCAGAATACTTTTGCAAGGCACTGTATTTTACATTGTTTATTTATTTCTATTTCTGATCTAAGGAAATGGGGGGGGTGATTTGAACTTTTAAAATTTTTTGCTTTTTTTTTTTTTTTTTTTTTTTTTAAATACAATATACTGCAATGCTATTACATTAATTGATTGCCGCTTCTAGTTCTCTTTCCAGGGGATAGCGATCATCTCCAAAATGGGAAAATGGTGCCTAGAAGGGTTAATGTCTGTGGTCACTGCAGGCATTGCTGCCAAGTCTCTGCTGTACAGTTTCATGTCCCACTATGTATGAACTGTGAGGGTCACAAATCACCACCTGACAGCAAACAGATAACAGCAAGAATTACTGATCCCTCTGTCACGCCCACAAGTTTCCAGATTGTTTATTTTGTTTTTTTTTAAGGATTCTAAGATCCTTTGAAGGTCCATGTCTTTAGTGTATAAAAAGTCTGTGAATTTTCAGTTTCTTGTATAACACCATGTCTGAAGAAGAGACTTAGTACTCTCAAAAGCTTACTATCAAATATACTCAGTTAGCCTCTAAAAGGTATCGCCTGATTTCATCACTCTTCCACAAGTTTCTGCTGTATAACACAATAGACACCAGTGGCTATGGGAGTGTTTACGATATTTAAAGACCCAACATCCACGGTAATACTCAATAATCCATCATAAACTGTATAAATAAGTGATACAAATGTCCCACTGCATCAGAATCAATAATGCAAAAGGACCAATGTGTACAAAATAAATTACCAACCAAAGAAGTAACTGGCCAGAAACGCAGAGATAGCTGTGATCTCGACCTCGCAACCCATTGCGTGCATCACCCAAAGCTTCTTCTGGGAGCTGTGTCCAAGCAATGGTCCATGACACTTGAACAGCACAGAGATAGCATCTGTGTGCTGTCTTTTTTGCAGTCTTATTGACTTGCATGGACATGTTTGGTTTTCATGCACTGTTGAATTCAAGGAGAAGAACTACATGCCAGAAAAACCACCATATTTTTGTATGTGATAATGAAATGTAGTTAACCATAGAGTTAGGACAATTGTTGTCAGCAATACTGCAAAAAAAATCTGTTCATATGAACAAGTGGTATGCCACATTGTTTTACATTGCACTAGTGTTGATGTAATCCTGATATGAGAAAAATCAGTGTATCCTAGTATCCTGCACAATGTGTCCTTCATCATCGATTACAGAACTAATTTAGTTTTTATAGCGTTTTTCTTATATTCCACTGGTCAGTAGGAAAATTTGGAGCTCTCATTATGCAATAGGGTAAATTTATGAAACTGTATAAATGACGTATACATTTTTTTCCTACGATGGCTGTGCTGTAATGGCACAGGTTAAAAGCAGTTTTTCTTTTACATTTTTGTAAATTTGCCCCAATGTGTTTGATTTGTTTTTAATACTAGTGGTGTCAAAGATTGGAAAAGCGCTTATACAGACTTGAGTAAAAAATCCTATATGGGGTAAAGTCTACCCTAAACTGCAGGCAAGACTATGAAGCAAAAAATACACCAGGATTCACATAAAACACCATAGTTAAGTAATATAATGCACATACAGAACTCCATGCAGCATCCCGCACTGACTGATACCATGATTTTTCTTTTAACTGCTCAGAACCTCACAAGTCCAGTTTGTGCATCCACACAGAGCCCATTGCCCTTACTACATGTGCATCTTGTCACCTCTTGAAGAGGATGCATTATTGTATTGGCATTGAACATTATGGCTCATGATTCGGCTTATCAGCTCTTCAGTATTGAGTCAAATTATGGTCAATATGTGTTGCTATTTGTACTCTGTGCACTGTGTTGCTATTTGAACACATTGTGCATTTCACTGAATCATCCACCACTGGCTTGATAATCATACAATGGCTACTGCCAAGCTGAGATCAACAGCATAGGCCTTTGGATTTTGGCCTGTTTTGACTAGCATGGGCAATTGTAGATTGGAAGGTACCCTGAGTGGTACATTTTGTTGAATCCAACCTCCCAATATATGGACATTCAGTATATAAATACCTATAGTGCCTAATGATAAGTGTCATATAGTATGGCACACTAATAACATTGCTGTATGATGGCTAAATAATGGCAATGAAAATGCTATACAGTGCCGCCAGCTCCATACACTACAAAAACAATATCCTGTCCAGTGACACACAATGCTATTGGAAATATTGCCTAACAGTGCTTAAATAATATCAAGATACAGTACCAAATGTAAAAACCAATATACAATGTTTTAACTTCTTCCCATCACTTTACTGCCTTTTCACATCCTAACCACTATTCCACTTTGCATTAGAATGTAAAAAGGCAGAGTATATGAATAATTACCAGGGGTCCAAAAATTTGAGAGGGGACCAAACAATGACCTACAGGTTTGTCCAGCCAAAAAAAATGGAATAAAATAAAATTCTGATCTATACCTACAAACTGATACCAATGAAAATGGCAACTCATCTTGCAAAAAACAAGCCCTAAGACAGCTCCATCTATGGAAAAAAATAAATGTTATGACTTTTAGGGAATGTTGACAGAAAAGCTATTGATTTTGTTTTTTTAAGTATTTTTATTGTATAAAAATAGCAAAACATAAAAATTGGACTGAGTTATAGAATCAAGATAATATATTATTTATGTTGCATAGTGAATGGTGTAAAATTGAAAATGCAAAAATAAAATAAAAGAATTAATAAAAGTTAATCAAACTGGGGTCATTGAAAAATAGAACTCATCCTACAAAAAATAAGCCCTCATACGCATCAGATGCAATGGAAAGAAAGCTACTAGCACATTAAGGCCTACAATAGCCTGTTCGCTAAGGAGTTAAATAAAGCTTTACAATTCATATTAAGGTATGCCAGGGTTCCAGGCCTTCTATGATGCCCCTTATTCATTAATGGGTTGCAGAGGAGGGAGTTAAACAACTCCAAAAAGCAGAGGGATGCATCCGCGCTTTCCAATAAATAGACTTTATTTACAGCTTTAAACACACAATGCGTTTTGGGGATATAAAGTCCCTTTTCTCAAGTGTACAAAAGGCATAACAACATACAGTGCTGGCCAAAAGTATTGGCACCCCTGCAATTCTGTCAGATAATACTCAATTTCTTCCAGAAAATGATTGCAATCACAAATGCTTTGGTAATAATATCTTCATTTAATTTGTCTTCAATGGAAAACCACAAAAAGATTTGTCAAAAAGCCAAATTGGATATAATTCCACACCAAACATAGAAAAGGGGGTGGACAAAAGTATTAGCACCCTTTGAAAAATCATGTGATGCTTCTCTAATTTGTGTAATTAACAGCACCTGTTACTTACCTGTGGCACATAACAGGTGGTGGCAATAACTAAATCACACTTGCAGCCAGTTGAAATGGATTAAAGTTGACTCAACCTCTGTCCTGTGTCCTTGTGTGTACCACATTGAGCATGGAGAAAAGAAAGAAGACCAAAGAACTGTCTGAGGACTTGAGAAGCAAAATTGTGAGGAAGCATGAGCAATCTCAAGGCTACAAGTCCATCTCCAAAGACCTGAATGTTCCTGTGTCTACCGTGTGCAGTGTCATCAAGAAGTTTAAAGCCCATGGCACTGTGGCTAACCTCCCTAGATGTGGACGGAAAAGAAAAATTGACGAGAGATTTCAACGAAAGATTGTGCGGATGGTGGCTAAAGAACCTCGACTAACATCCAAACAAGTTCTAGCTGCCCTGCAGTCCGAGGGTACAACAGTGTCAACCTGTACTATCCGTCGGCGTCTGAATGAAAAGGGACTCTATGGTAGGATACCCAGGATAATAATAATAATAATAATAATAGTCCTTTAATAGTCCCACAGTGGGGAAATTCAGTGTGTTACAGCAGCAAAGATAAGATAAGATAAGCAGATACAAATACAAATACAACATGTACAGGAATGTTCCAAGGTGAGATGCATTACATTAATAGCAGACAGACAGATAGGACGTAGCAGAGGGGGGGGGGGGATTTAACAGGCAGAGAGATATTTCAGTTCTCTGTATGTAATGATCTCCTCTTAGGTCGGTGTTGGTTGTACAGCCTAAACGCGGTGGGGAGGAAAGACTTCCGATAGCGCTCCTTCTCACACCTAGGGTGGAGCAGTCGGTCACTGACAGTACTGCCCAGCGCAATCACAGTCTCATGCATGGGATGGGAGTTATTCTCCCGCATGGAGCTCACCACGGACAGTATCCTTCTGTCACCCACCACCTGCACTGGGTCCAGTGGGCTCCCCAGGACAGAGCTGGCCCTTCTAATCAGCTTGTCAAGTTTATTTCTGTCCCTGGTTGATATACTGCTCCCCCAGCAGGCCACTCCAAAGAAGATGGCTGATGCCACTACCGAGTTGAAGAAAGTCCTAAGAAGTGCCCCCCGGATTCCAAAGGCTCTCAGCTTCCTAAGCAAGTAGAGCCTGCTGTGGCCCTTCCTGTACAGGGCCTCCATATGATCTGCCCAGTCCAGCTTATTGTTAAGGAGCAGACCCAGGTACTTATAGGTGTTCACAATCTCGATGCCCGTCCCCAGGATGTCCACTGGTTTTGGAGGGCATCTGCCTTTACGGAAGTCCACCACCATCTCCTTGGTCTTCCCCGCGTTAATCTTCAGGTGGTTCTGGTGGCACCAGTCCACAAAAAACCGGTTCAGTTCTCTGTACTCCCTGTCATCATCGTCTGTGATGAGGCCTACTATTGCAGAGTCGTCAGAATACTTCTGTAGGTAGCAGCTGGATGAGTTGCACCTAAAATCAGCAGTGTACAGTGTGAAGAGGAAAGGGGCGAGAACCGTACCCTGAGGTGCCCCCGTATTACAGATCACGGTACCTGACACACAGTCTTGGGCTCTCACATATTGAGGTCGATTTGTGAGGTAGTCTAGGATCCAGTTGGAGAGGTGGTGGTCCACTCCAGCAAGGCCCAGCTTGTCTCTCAGTAACCTGGGCTGTATGGTGTTAAAAGCACTGGAGAAATCAAAGAACATTATTCTCACCGTGTTCCCTGGTTTTTCCAGGTGAGACAGAGCCCTGTGCAGAAGGTGGATGATGGCATCATCTACCCCAATGCCCGGTCGATAAGCAAACTGGAGAGGGTCCATAGCGGGGCTCACTAGAGGGCGAAGATGTGTGAGAACCAATCTCTCTAAGATCTTCATCAAGTGGGATGTCAGTGCACCAGGTCTGTAGTCGTTGAGGTCCATAGGGTGAGGTTTCTTTGGAACTGGTACCACACAAGAAGATTTCCATAATTCAGGGACTATTTCCTTCCTCAGGCTCATATTATACATATATGTAATTATACCACACAGCTGGTCCCCACAAGTCTTAATTAGCCTTGCACTGATGTCATCTGGCCCTGCGGCTTTCCTCGCCTTGATCTTTTTCATCTCCTTCCTCACCTGGGCCCGTGTGAAGGTCAGACTGTGGTCAGATAAAGACAGATTTCTGGATTTATTGTTCTGTTGAGAAGTAGCCACATGAGGTGAATGGGGTGAAGTCATTGTGGTGAGGGGAGCTGAAGGACATGCTGGGGTGGGAGGAGCTGGTGTATGATCAAATCTGTTGAAGAATAGGTTTAGTTCATTAAGCCAGTTAACATCTGCCTCAATCTGGCAGACCGACTGTTTATGACCCGAAATTGACTTAAGCCCCTCCCAGACCCCCCTTATGTCTTTTCTTTCCATTTGCTTTTCCATTTTTTCCTTATAACTGGATTTTCCTTGCCTGATTTGATGCCTCAGCTCCTTTTGTACTTCCCTCAACCCCTCCTTATCTCTTGTCCTGAATGCCATCTTTTTCTCCTTAAGTAGTGTTTTTATATCAGAGTTAATCCATGGTTTGTTGTTGGAGAAGCACCTCACCACTTTTGTGGGTACTGTGTTGTCCACACAAAAATTAATGTAGTCCGTTATGCAGTGTGTGAGTCCTTCTATATCTTCTCCATACGAATCCTGCAAAACTTCCCATGCGGTTGTGTCAAAACAATCCCTCAGAGCCTCATCACTCTCCTCGGACCATATCCTCACTGTGCGGGTGACAGCTGGTTCTCTACGTACAAGTGGCTTGTACACAGGTCGGAGATGTACTAGGTTGTGATCCGATCTTCCCAGGGGCGGTAGAGCTGATGAGTTATATGCCTCCCTCACGTTGGCAAAGAACAAGTCCAGTGTTTTGTTGTCTCTTGTGTGGTAGGTTACATACTGTGTGAAACTGGGAAGTGTGGATGATGGAGAGGCGTGGTTGAAATCGCCAGACACAAGAAGGAGGGCCTGGGGGTGCTGAGACTGTAACTGGCTCAGCGTGGCTTGTAGGACCTCGCAGGCAGCGTCAGCTTTCGCAGAGGGGGGGACATATGCAGCTATCACGATGACATGTGATAGTTCCCTTGGTAGATAGAAAGGTCTCATGCTCACAGCTAATAGTTCAATGTCCTTACAGCAAGTTTGCTCCTTAATTACAATGTGCCTAGGATTGCACCATCTATTATTCACAAACATTGCCAGCCCCCCTCCTTTTCTCTTACCACTCTCCCTTGTCCTGTCTGCCCGAAGGAGTTTAAAACCATCCAAGGAGACCAGAGAGCCAGGAGTAACTTCAGTGAGCCAAGTCTCTGTAAGTAGCATCATGCTGCACACCCGAAACTCCTGATGATGCCTGGTGAGCGCTGTTAGTTCATCCATCTTGTTTGCAAGAGATCTCACATTGCCCATAATGATGGAGGGAACAGTTGGTCGGTAACGCCTCTTTTTAATCCTCTGAAGAGTTCCTGCTCTGCAGCCCCTCCCCCGCTTTTTCTTTCTCCAGAGTTCTTGGGGGATGGGTGGGCAAATGGTATGCAGCCCTGTTGTTGTGACTCTAAGCTGCAGTAATTTCTCTCTTGTGTAGACAAAAGAAATGCCTGCAGACACAAGAGTCTCCATTTCAGCAGGACAAAAAGACAGATAAAAACAAAAAAAAAGTATCACAAAGGCCCAATTCCAAGTCTTTGTTTCTTCATTTCTTCATAGTGTAAAGTCCATTAAGTAGAGAGATAAAAAACAGACAGAGAAAGAAAAAATAAGAGAGAGAGAGTCTCAAAGCTGCCTAACAGGCAGCCACTTCAGCGGCGCCATCTTGGGAAAAAAAAAAAAAAAAGTGGAAGACCCCACTTCTGACCCAGAGACATAAAAAAGCCAGGCTGGAGTTTGCCAAAACTTACCTGAGAAAGCCAAAACTTTGGAAGAATGTTCTCTGGTCAGATGAGACAAAAGTAGAGCTTTTTGGGAAAAGGCATCAACATAGAGTTTACAGGAAAAAAAAAGAGGCCTTCAAAGAAAAGAACACGGTCCCTATAGTCAAACATGGCGGAGGTTCCCTGATGTTTTGGGGTTGCTTTGCTGCCTCTGGCACTGGACTGCTTGACCGTGCGCATGGCATTATGAAGTCTGAAGACTACCAACAAATTTTGCAGCATAATGTAGGGCCCAGTGTGAGAAAGCTGGGTCTCCCTCAGAGGTCATGGGTCTTCCAGCAGGACAATGACCCAAAACACACTTCAAAAAGCACTAGAAAATGGTTTGAGAGAAAGCACTGGAGACTTCTAAAGTGGCCAGCAATGAGTCCAGACCTGAATCCCATAGAACACCTGTGGAGAGATCTCAAAATGGCAGTTTGGAGAAGGCACCCTTCAAATCTCAGGGACCTGGAGAAATTTGCCAAAGAACAATGGTCTAAAATTCCAGCAGAGCATTGTAAGAAACTCATTGATGGTTACCGGAAGCGGTTGTTCGCAGTTATTTTGTCTAAAGGTTGTGCTACCAAGTATTAGGCTGAGGGTGCCAATACTTTTGTCCGGCCCATTTTTGGCGTTTTGTGCAAAATGATCAATGATTTGACTTTTTTTTTCATTCTCTTTTGTGTTTTTTCATTGCAAGCAAAATAAATGAAGATATTATTACCAAAACATTTGTGATTGCAATCATTTTCTGGAAGAAATTGAGTATTATCTGACAGAATTGCAGGGGTGCCAATACTTTTGGCCAGCACTGTACATAGCAACAGAAATACAATTTATAGGGATCAAATGAAATTTGTACCTCCCCCTAGTGGACGGGTCTAAATCTTGATGACAACAGCAGATAAGACAATTTTGCTGATAATACAGCGAATCAAAATAGTGTGGTGAGCTATTATAGTACTTACAAATCTTGTTCAGTATGTTACCTTCTCATGGGGACTGATCCTGTAGCTGGGAGGCTGAAGGATCGCCGAAGGACAACTACGGCATCCTGGAGTTATTATGCCTTTTGTACACTTGTGAAAGGGGACTTTATATCCCCGAAATGCGTTGTGTATTTAAAGCTGTAAATAAAGTCTATTTATTGGAAAGCGTGGGCACATCCCTCTGCTTTTTGGAGTTGTTTAACTACCTCCTCTGCAACCCATTACATTCCATCCTGATCCTAGCATCCTGACCCCCAGAGGTCCTGCAGCTTCCATCTATATCATTTGATGCCTGTATATTGGTTGTGGCTCATCACAACCAACCAAGGTGAGAGTACATCCAATCTCTTTCTACATCCTCTCATCTTTTGGTGCAATTTCTTTTGGTGTAATTCCTGTTTTTCCCTATACTGGGGACTTAACACAACTCTGTGGGCTAGAAGTACATCTAGACCACCAACTATACAGTACTATATTTTATTGGTGCGAGTGTAATTTTCCATCTTCCCACAAGATCTTTGAGCATTTATCTATCTCAATACATCAAAACTTTATTACGCTGTGTACCACTTGGCGTTGTTGTTTTTTCTTCTTTGAAAGCACCTTATTCATTAAGCAATGATGTACCCCAAAGTAATGGTCAATTTACCACTACAAAATATATTAGATGTAAATCTATAGACACAGAGAAGAGCCAGTAACTGTATCACTTCCATTTACATGGCTGCTCGTAACCTTGTACAGGCCGAAATCCTCATCATCACCATTTTATCTACTAGTCTCTGTTTTAAACATTTTACTTGGAGAAGGAATGACATATTTTTCCTTAATCCCCAGAGACATGGAAACTTTCTTCCTCTAAACACCTTGCTTACAGAGAGTGTAATATATTCATGTTCAGCCATTGCTCTGTGACTTACATGATAAATTTCTGTTAACCCTTTAAGGTCTAACAGTGCCATTTACTGAGTTACCTAATGCCCTGAAGATAATATACGAGGTCATGAGAAGACTTTGCTGTCATTTGGGTTGATTTTTTTTTTAACAAGGTCAGATCATTGGTTTAGGAAGCAGTTCTGCCTAAATACTTGTGAGATTGGTACTTGCAGAAGATTATAATCTATACTATTATCGTGTCTCGTGTCCCACAAGGGCACTTCTTACAGCAAATTGTTATATACTGTATAATTGCTGTGCTAATGTTTTCCATGTTTTATACTGTTGTATGGTTTTTATTGCACTTTTCCAGCTTTATACTGGATCCTTTAAAATTAATCAGCCATATGCTGATGTAAACAGGAGTGGGGTTTGCGCTTTCATTTCAAGAAGTAGGGGGCAGTTAGCCATAGCTTAGCAACCAACCTCCCCTTGGCCAGTTTAGGCCTGGAACTCAGGTTGTTTGTTAGCTGCAGTGTAGTGAGCATGTGCTTCAGAGAGCAACTTCAGGTCTCTAGTTAGTGGTAGATAGGCCAGGACAGGCTGCTCCAAACCATCGGGCCCCACAGCTCATAGAAAAGGACCAGGAGAACCCCTAATTTTCATAAACAGTTATAGAAAATGTGTCATGTCCTGGCGCAAAAAGGAGGCATTGCATACAAATCCATGCCCCAAAGTGGGAAGGCCATTCAGGTTAGGGGTGGTACAGAATAGTCCAGGACTGGGTTTTGAGGCAGGACTTACTTGTCCCTATGTTACCAACTGGTTGGTAAGCATGAATTTGGGGCATATGTAGGGCAGAACATTTGAAGTGGTCCCACTAAGCACACAGCAAAATGTGGAATGTACCTAGTCACATCTGTGTCATTGCCTTGTAGAATAATGCAATCTTCTTGCAAAGACGAAATGAAACATTTTATGATGGCAGAGGTTATAATTCCCAGGTCTCATTCCTGGGGGCATCCTCCACTTTCCACTTAATATATCAGAACAGCAACAATATACTGTACATGCCTACGGCAGAGGTGGTGCGCCATATTATGTTAAGTATGTAATAATATAGTGACACTAGACTGCGCTATCCCCATACATATACGAGTACTTCATTTTTATAGTCTATATGTAGCATACATGCTGGTATACGTCATTGCCAATTATGTGAATTTTATGTCCTTGTGCAGGAAACAGTTTGCTGTGAATAAAGGATATAAAAGGCTCAGGGAAAGACAAATACCAAAAATATCTCCTCTAAAACAACCACAAAAATCATATTCTGTACATTAAATAAATTGTAGACGTATCCAAAGGTAAATGCATATGTTTACATCTGTTGAGATTCCTCTGAAATAAAAGAAAAATTTCACCATCCCATTAATTAAAAACAAATCTATCAAAAGGAAATAAGCAACCATATCCTAACTGTATATGAAGTATCCATCAAAAAGATATACAGTTGCATCCTTTTTATATATGACATTTTTTATAATATCTGTTTGTCCTCAATAAGTGCAAAATTCAGCAACCTCTGACTCTTCAGCTTGTATGAAACTACAATTCCCAGCATACATATTTGCTCTGCTCTTCTTGGAACTCCCATAGAAGTGTCTAGAGCAGACTGGGAATTGTAGTATTAGGGGCAGTGCTTTAGACTGCACTTAATGTACTGGTCATGTCACAAAAAAAGAATGTGGCATTTTGTGTCCACATCACACAAAAAAAGGTTGTGGAACGCAAAAAGAGGGTGTGTTAAATCCCAAATAGGCAGACTTTAACAAAGATGGGTTGAGACTACAGGAAAATGTCATGGTGGCCAAAGTTTACCAGCTGTGCCAGGATTAGCATGTAAAAGTTGGCAAATAGGGCTTTATCATTTGTCATTCCAGTATGAATGGGACAAAGGTAACAGTACAGGTTGCAATCATAGCAAGATGTGGCCAAATGCATGTGGCCAAGATCCCGCCCTCTTGTGGCAGCCAATAGCAGATTGATGTTGCAGGTATTATGTCTGCCTGCAAGCGGCTGCCACTTTGTATTTATAACACCTACAATAAAGAGAGACCATAATTTATAGAGCAACGACATCAATAATAATAAAATATTTCATATTTATTATAAATTCATATCAATAACAAGGTGGATTATATACAATGGACAGAAAACTAACAGTAGTTTGTTGCTGATATGAATTTATAAATAAAGATGACATATTTTATTATTATTGGTGTCATTGCTCTATAAATGATAACAACACCTACAATAAGGAGAGATTATCTGATAGCAATGAGAGATTTTTGTGCTATTTTGAGGTATTCATGTAGATTTGTATTTACATGCAGATATATTTTGCCAAGGTAGAAACAGGAAACATTTCTTCTTATCAGGCTATTCACCAAAATAGGGTTTCCCTAACAGATGTAGCATGAAGCTCCTAATGCAAAATCTGTACCAGGCTCCCAACTATAATGTATTGTTTATAGCACCGGTCTCATATTGGGAAGGAACAGCACATGGTTCCCCTAAGGTTCCTGGGCCTGAGTGTGACCACGTCTTCTGCACCCCCTCAAATTACACCCCTGGTTTCCCTTTTGATTAGTGTTTACACACTATGAGAATAGCAATAGTAAGGATCTGATTCTTGACCATGGCTTTCACCATTACAATGTCACATCCTGGAGTAGTTATTTGCTGCAACTGCTGTATACAAACCCTGCAGACTATAAAAAAAAAAATCACTTAATCTGTAACATAAAATGTGTTGATAAAAAAACCCAGCTACCTAGAATATTAAGAAATCTAAAGAAATTCAGAACAGAAGCTGTCACAGGAGGGAAAATAGGAATTGTAGGGGTGGTAAGGGTTAGGAATTTCTTAATACACAGCAGATTTCACCAGGATACACCAGCCATGATCATCTAACCTACCTTCCTAATACTTTGTAGGTCCCAATTTTTCCACCGAAACAGCTCAGGCACAGAGCACCGAGGCATGCAGTCAACAAGACCTCTCAAGGTTTCCTGTGGTATCTGGCACCAAGAAATTAGCAGCATATGCTTTAATTCCTTTAAATTGGGGCATCCATGGATTGGACTGTTTTTCCAGTACATATCACGTTGTCATGTTCCTCAAACCATTCCTAAAAAGTATTTATGGTGTGGCAGGATGCTTCATTCTGCTGGAAGTGGTCACTGCCATTAGGGAATATTGTTTCCATGAAGAGATATTCTGAACTGTAGGACGGCGGAATGTGTGAAATTGGTTGTACCTGGTGAGGCTTTCTAATCCTAATTGTGTGTAGCAGACTGCACTGAATTGATCTTTGGCTTGTTACTGGAAATCTGCTTGTCTTCGGATTTTGGATCTGATGTTACCTCTCGGAACTGACCTTTGGCTTGCAACTCAAAATCCGCTTGTCTCCTGATTTGGCGTCTGACGTTACCTCTCAGACTGACTTTTTGGCTTGAACATTCACTCTCCTGGTGATTCCTCCTGGTTCTGATTTACCTTGCTAGGTATTGTGGGTTTTGGTTTGGTTTCAATTAGTGGAGAATTTATTTATTGTACCAGCTTCTGTAGTGATAACTTGGACCTCAACTTCTGCACAAGTCCATCTGGCTTTGCAGCTGGTTCTGGTGAAGGTGTTTTGTTCTGGGATATATGTCTCAGAACTGTACAGGACTTAAACAGCTACTTCTACTCTCTGTTGTCAGCCAGTTCCTGCAATTTCTTATATTTGCTGTCAAGAGTGTCTCTTCAGCTGCTGCTTCTTTAAGGTTGCCGTGACAACTTGGGGAAGCTTTTCTGTTGTATACTTATATGCCATTTCCAATTAGCATCTGAAGAGGTCTACATAAGACCACTCCTTTTTGATACAGGTGTCGACTAATTTAGTTTGCTCACTAGTTTGTCTCTTCAACTGTATGTGTATACCTGCTTGATCACAGACCTCTGGCTTGCTCCTTGGACTCCCTTTTTGCCTCTTGATTCTGTTTTGATGTTCCTGGCTGGATTTGTGACCCTTGGCTTGTTTCCTGGATATTGCTTTTGGCTCCCATCTCTGCTTACTACATTCTCTTCTGGTTTTTTGACCCTGCTAGTACGATTTCTCTTGCATCCACCCCACTTTGTAAGTTTTAGTGGACTTTGTGTTGGTTTCTGCAGCAGTGCATTTATTATTAGTACAATTATCTGTTTGGTGGCAATTCAGATCCCCAGATCCAGCACAAGTCCATCCCTCCTTGCGGTAAGCTCTTGTGAAGGCGTCAGGGGTCTGTCTTGGCTCACAGAGGTGTGCTAGTTGTACATAGCTGTCTCTACTATCTACTATCAGCCAATTTCTTGCTACTGCTTTTATTGTGGCCTTGCATCTAACCATAACATTTGGTCCAGAGACTCTATCATAACAGAAGATGCTTTGACCTAGACATCTAGCCATCACAATTTGGTCTTTGTCACAGTCACTCAGGTCTTTATACTTGTCCTTTTTTTTTTTTTTACTGCTTCCAACACATCATCTTCAAGAACTGACCGTTGATTTACTGCCGAATATATGCAAGTAAATAGCAAGACTGAGTTCCTACAGCTAGTGAAGTTTTTACCTCATTGTTTATGAAATGACTATATACCGCTTGATTCAAGGCAACTGATAAATCATGATCGGGGTTGTCTGATATAAAATATCCAAATAGGATTTTCACTTTGAAGCAAGTACAAAAACAAAAGCCAGATTCTTGCCCACTATTATTTTCTCCCCTTTCAAATAAATCAGTGTGTATAGGTGTATAAAGTGTATAGGTTCTCTATACAATTCTGAAAGGTTCATATTATTTAAGTGTTTATTGAAGGAGAATAATAAAGCTTATCAGTGCATTCCCCGCACTGGATCATTATTACTAACATACACCTGGGTCCCCTAGAGCCCCATTCATTACCTTTGCAGAGGGCAGCTAGAACACTCGTTCCTCTGCTTTCCCTGCTGAAGCTCCAACTCTGTCACATGACTGGAATGTATATTAATAGTAAAGCTTATTCAGTGCAGGGAATGCACTGGTACGCTTTATTACTCCCTGGATGCCCCCTTTAAGATTCACATCACATTTGGACTATACACCAGCAATTTCTTCCAGCCTATATATCTAACATGCCGTAGATAGATGTATGCCTAAAAGTGTTTATATGGCATATATTTGGCCTGTCCCAAAGGTCCAACTTAAAGATATTTTCTGGGACTTAAGATAGGTCATACATTAGGTCTCAGACCCCTGCAGATCAGCTATGCCCGGAAAACCCCTTTAAGGCCGGGGTCCCACGTGGTGTAAACGCTGCGGTTTGGCTGCGGAAAAAAAATGCTGTGTTTTACAGCCACTGCAAGGTGGATCTCATCCACGCCTTGTGGAAAAATATGCGCAGCAGACATGCTGCAATTTCCAAAGCCGTCACGGTTTTGGAAATCACAGCTTGTCAATTATATGTACGAAAACGTAGGCAGTTTCCCTATAGGTATAATGGAAGCAGAAAGTTCACAGAGGAAACCTCTATGGAATTTCTGTGAAGAGCGCTGCGGGAAAAACTACGATGCGTTGCTGCCACGGTTTTTCCTGCAGCGCTTTTATTCTGCAGCCCGCTACATGGGACCTTAGCCTCATACTGTATTTAGTGCCCAAATGTCCTATGAGCCCTAGCATAAATATGACAAGTCTTTCTCAAAGTAAAAGTACAGTATCTCCATCTAATGGAGAATCAATTTTTCTAGGAAAATGTCCTTGCTTCCTAAAATATTTATATTATAGTTTATGAGCACGAGATACAATCTTTTCTCTTGCTTCTTTATCAAGAACCTCTTGCTTTCATTGTTATGTAAGTGAATGATTGTGGATATACCCCAGTTCGACCTTTTTAGCTTATGTGAGATATAGACCTGTATGGAAGGGTTAAAATCGAGGAATAGTAGCAGAAAGTCCTTTGACTATCTAACAAGTTTTCCATAGACTCTTCACATGTAAGCATGGGAGATTTACAGCAATACCCTTCAAACTAAATAACAGATTCACAGAGCAGTATGCGCAGAACTGACAAGTGTTCCTAACAATGCTATGGCTGAATCTCCAACACAGAAACCTTCTGGAGAGAATCATTATGAATTATAGCATGAAGTGTGGGCAGGGAGGCTACATTATTAATTGTCGATATTGCACATCAGAAACATATTTTACTGTTTGGAAAAGGTAAAGTGCTAGTTTACAAGCAAGTATTCTAAATTTTGTTGCAAAATCACTTCTAGCACAGTCACCTACTCGGCAGACAAGATGTAGTCCTGCCACTGATGAACCAGACTTAAATTAGTATATATGTCATCCTTTGCTGTGATATGGCATCTTCACTACATAATGTCACATTGAAACTTTTATATTTTTACACTATTTTTGTACATTTGTGCACTATATATATTTTCAAGCTCTTATTTCTCTATGTTTGGAGTGCCTGGAAAACATTAAATGGAAACTCGGTGGTGGAAAAACCATAGACAGTCACTATCTCACCTTGGAATATTCCTGTACATGTTGTATTTGTATTTGTATCTGCTTATCTTATCTTTGCTGCTGTAACACACTGAATTTCCCCATTGTGGGACTATTAAAGGACTATTATTATGCCTATAACAAAATAGTTAACTTTCAATATTTCTCATGGTCATGGACATTATGAGACTTATATTTTGGATTATTTATCAGTTTTCCCCTCTGCAGACTCTGTCTATAATTTTCAGTTCTCCCTCAGCTGGTGGGTGGAGACTAGCTTCTATGCTGTCTGCCATACACTACACACGGAAAGTAGAGGAGAATTTTCTCAGCTAACTCTCTCAGATAAAACAGCAGGATCATATATAGCATTTGTGAGAAAGTGACAGGACAAGTGCTGGAGTCACGGTATGTCAGTCCCCGGGTTTTGTCATATAGCTGGTCCAGCACGGGGTTTTAAGTAAGCCCCAGCTCAGGTGCGGGTCTTGAGGCTCATTACTGGCCCATATAGACCTGCAGAGCCTGCACTTGAATGCAGATCCTGGGGAGTGAGAGCAGGCGTCTGGATCTGACCTGATCTCTCAAAAACGGTTATTGTGCCAAACTGGTTGCTGGTGTGGCTGGCAGACAGCCACACAGGTTAGTAAGCAGTGTTCTGTTTAGGTAGCCGCTCAGACGAGCAGGAGTTTTGTTTATTTTTTGTGCCTGATGTTAAAGCTGATATTGTTTTGCCTGTTTCCCTGAAGAGAAGGTTTATTTATTTTGTTGTCATTTTTCAATAAACCTGTTACACCTAAGTTTTCGTGTCACTGTCTCTGACTGTTTGGGCCCGCACCTAGGCTGCTACTGAGCTACCTCCCTCACATATGGTGGAGAATGCGGGTACGCCCAATTTTTTTTTTTTTTTTTAAAAATAAACAGTCTTAAAGAAACACACACCTATTTTTTTTTATGTCCTGGGTGAAGGCTGCAGGAGAGATCCAAAAGGAGACCGCCAGCATGGAGGACGTTATAAAACAGATGGGGCAGATCCTCGCACAGCAGCAGCAAACCCTGGCGCTGCTCAGCCGGGCCCTGATTGACCAGAGGACGGCAGGAGAAGGTGCTGGTGCCAGAGAGACCTCGAGGGAACAGACCGCTGCTCGAGCCGCCGTTCGGAGTTCCCTACAAAAGATGACATCCTCAGACGACGTGGAGGCCTTTCTTCAAGTCTTTGAGCAGGTGGCTGAGCGGGAGAAGTTGCCGAAGGATCAGTGGACTAATGTTGTGGCGCCCTTTCTCACCGGAGAGCCTCAGAAGGCCTACTATGACCTGTCTGAACAGGAGGCTGAGGACTACTCCAAGCTGAAAGGTGAGATCCTAGCACGTCTCGGAGTAAACGTGCATGTACATGCTGGGCGAGTGCACCACTGGACTTTCTCTGAGAGTCTTCCACCCCGATCTCAGATGTTTGACCTGATAAGTCTTGTGAAAAAGTGGTTTCAGCCTGAGGAAGCCACTCCAGCACAAATAGTGGAAAAAGTGGTACTCGACAAATACACCAGATCGCTGCCGCCTCAGATCCAGCTCTGGGTCGGACAAGCGGGACCTACCACAGCTGATCAACTGGTAGGTTTGGTGGAACGATACCAAGCCACTGATGAGCTACGACAGTCGTCTCCCAGACCTGGTAACCCCAAGACGGGTAAGACCGTACCACTTACTTCGGGGGTGAGGAAGGTCGTGAGGGGAGGAGGCTCAGAGGGGGAACAAGCAGCAGGGACTATGGACTCTAGGCCCAGGTCTCAAAATAGAGACCCGTCTCAGATGTTGGCGGTGCCAGGAGTTAGGTCATGTCGCTGCGTACTGTCCCCTGACGACTGAGCCTATGGACTGCAACAGCTCTAGGCGTATTTCCCTGTTTGCTCAACCTGCTTGTACTGCAGAAATCGCAACAGAACCACAGATGTGCACGGTGACTATAGCTGAGCGTGCTGTACTGGCTCTCCTGGACTCTGGGAGCCTGGTAACCCTCGTGCACCATGAACTGGTCGACCCTGCACTGTTCGGTGAACAAACTGTTGGGGTCTTGTGTATACATGGGGAAACTAGAGAGTACCCTATTGCAGAGGTTACCATACACACTGCCTCTGGCACCGTCCCTCACAAAGTGGGTGTGGTTAAGTCCCTGTTCCATAGCGTGATCATAGGGAGGGATTTTCCGTTGTTTTGGGCTATGTGGAAAAAGCAGGGTTTGCCATGTCCTAAAAATGATAAGACTGGTGATGTCCTGTCTGAGGTTAACCCTGAACCCTTTGATCCTGACAGAGAAACACCAGCTGTAGGGGTGACCCAAGATGGTGGTGTGTTTCCCCTGTCTGTGTTAGCTGGTGATTCTGAAGGCCAGGAGGAGGTTCCCGAGATGCCTGAACTTGAGGTGACCCGTGAGAAATTTGGGACTGCTCAAATTAGAGACCCTAATCTGTCTCATGCTCGGGAAAATGTTAAGGTGATAAATGGTGAACCTCAGTATCCGGGGGCTGACAAGGAGTTCCCCTATACATCTATGAATCAGGACCTCCTGTATAGGGTAAACCAGGTGAGGGGAGAAATTGTCGAACAATTGGTGGTGCCCCGACCCTATCAAAGAGTAGCTCTAGATTTGGCCCATAAACATGTGTTAGGAGGACACCTGGGGTACGGAAAGACCAAAGAGTGCCTTCTTCAGCGTTTCTATTGGCCAGGGGTTGATAAGCACATTCAAGAATATTGTAACTCCTGCCCAGAGTGTCAATTAACTGCTCCTGTGTCACATTTTAAGAGTCCTTTGGTACCCCTACCCATTATCGAGGTACCCTTTGAAAGGATAGCCATGGACTTAGTAGGACCTGTTGTAAAGTCTGCTAGGGGGCATCAGAATATTCTAGTGGTGTTAGATTATGCTACCCGATACCCTGAAGCCGTGCCTTTAAGACATACTTCGGCTAAGCTAATTGCCAAGGAGCTTTTTGAGATGTTTTCTCGGACAGGTATACCCAAGGAGATCCTAACTGACCAAGGGACTCCCTTTATGTCCAAAGTAATGAGAGAAATGTGTAAACTTTTGAAAATCAAACACCTGAGAACCTCAGTATATCACCCCCAGACAGATGGCCTAGTGGAGAGGTTCAATAAAACCCTTAAGGGCATGTTAAAGAGGGTGGTTAGCAAGGATGGCAAAGATTGGGATTGCCTATTGCCCTGTCTAATGTTTGCAATCCGGGAGGTGCCCCAGTCCTCCACAGGTTTTTCTCCATTTGAGTTGGTGTATGGCAGACACCCACGAGGTCTCCTAGACATAGCTAGGGAAACCTGGGAACAGGAGCAAACTCCTTACAGGAGGGTAATTGAACATATTACTCTGATGCAGGACAGAATTACGGCAGTAATGCCCATTGTAAAGGAACATATGGAGCAGGCCCAAAGGGCTCAAAGCCGGGTCTATAACAGAACGGCTAAACTTAGGACCTTTACTCCAGGTGATCGGGTGTTGGTGTTGGTCCCCACCGTAGAAAGTAAGTTTCTGGCCAAGTGGCAGGGGCCATATGAGATTGTTGAGAGAATGGGAGAAGTAAACTATAAGGTATACCAGCCGGGCAAGAGAAAGCCCGAACAAATATACCATATAAATTTACTAAAACCCTGGAAGGACAGGGAAACATTGACAGTAGTGGGTACACCTGGCCAGGTTACTACTGAAAGGGTAAAGACTCCTGTTAAAGCTTCACCTAAGGTGCAAATATCAGAGTCCCTATCTAAGGCACAGAAGCAGGAATCAAAAGAGTTTGTACAGAAAAATAATTATGTGTTTTCTGAGTTACCTGGACGCACTAATGTGATAAAACATGACATTGTCACCGAGCCGCAGGTACGGGTTAATCTAAAACCTTACCGGATACCTGAAGCTCGTAGACAAGCCATATCTGAAGAGGTCAAAGATATGTTGGCACTTGGGGTCATTGAGGAGTCCAAGAGTGACTGGTCCAACCCCATTGTTTTGATTCCTAAACCAGATGGTACCATAAGGTTCTGTAATGATTTCCGTAAGCTTAATGAAGTTTCAAAATTTGATGCGTACCCAATGCCCAGAGTCGATGAGTTAATCGAGAGGTTGGGACATGCCAGATATTTCTCCACCCTCGACTTAACCAAAGGATACTGGCAGGTGCCGCTCACTAAGGAAGCCAGAGAAAAAACGGCATTTGTCACCCCAGACGGCCTGTTCCAATATGTGACTATGCCGTTTGGTTTACACGGGGCTCCAGCAACGTTCCAGAGGTTGATGGACAGAGTCCTTAAGCCTCATTGAAGGTATGCTTCAGCCTACCTAGATGACATTGTCATCTTTAGTACGGACTGGGAGAGTCACTTACCAAAGGTCCAGGCCATACTAAATTCCCTTCGGGCAGCTGGTTTAACCGCCAACCCAAAAAAATGTGCTTTGGGTCTGGAAGAGGCCAAATACCTGGGGTACATAATAGGCCGAGGGGTAATAAAACCACAGGTTAATAAAGTAGAGGCCATCCAAAATTGGCCCCGATCCTTGAATAAAAAGCAGGTGAGAGCTTTTTTGGGAATCGTAGGGTACTATCGTAGGTTCATCCCTAACTTTGCGACTATTGCAGCCCCGCTGACAGACCTGACTAGGGGAACTAGCTCCGTAATGGTTAAGTGGACTGAAGAGGCTGAGGGGGCCTTTCAGGAGTTGAAGTCAGCTCTCTGCAAGCAGCCGGTGTTGATTACACCTGACTTTACGAAAGAATTCATAGTTCAGACTGACGCCTCTGATGTGGGGTTAGGGGCAGTGTTGTCCCAAATGGTAGGTGGTGAAGAGCACCCGGTTACCTATCTGAGTAGGAAACTTACACCGCCAGAAAAAAATTACAGTATTGTGGAAAGGGAGTGTTTAGCCATTAAGTGGGCCCTCGAATCCCTGAGGTATTACCTACTGGGCCGACACTTTAAATTGATCACTGATCACTCTCCCCTTACTTGGATGTGCCATACCAAAGAGAGAAATGCCAGAGTAACCAGGTGGTTTCTAACGTTACAGAACTTCAAATTTACAGTGGAACACAGAGCAGGCAAGCTGCAGGGGAATTCCGACGCCCTGTCCAGGACCCATTGTATGTTGGCTAGAGGTGTCCGCCCCTACAGGTCCGAACAAAGGGGGTGGGTATGTGAGAAAGTGACAGGACAAGTGCTGGAGTCACGGTATGTCAGTCCCCGGGTTTTGTCATATAGCTGGTCCAGCACGGGGTTTTGAGTAAGCCCCAGCTCAGGTGCGGGTCTTGAGGCTCATTACTGGCCCATATAGACCTGCAGAGCCTGCACTTGAATGCAGATCCTTGGGAGTGAGAGCAGGCGTCTGGATCTGACCTGATCTCCCAAAAACGGTTATTGTGCCAAACTGGTTGCTGGTGTGGCTGGCAGACAGCCACACAGGTTAGTAAGCAGTGTTCTGTTTAGGTAGCCGCTCAGACGAGCAGGAGTTTTGTTTATTTTTTGTGCCTGATGTTAAGGCTGATATTGTTTTGCCTGTTTCCCTGAAGAGAAGGTTTATTTATTTTGTTGTCATTTTTCAATAAACCTGTTACACCTAAGTTTTCGTGTCACTGTCTCTGACTGTTTGGGCCCGCACCTAGGCTGCTACCGAGCTACCTCCCTCACACATTATACAGTAATAATGATTAGCATCTATGTGAAAAAAGCACTTGGGGTGGGATAGAAACTTCTATCTGTGCTTGTATTTCTCTCGCTCCAGTCTTCCTCACTCCTCTCATCTCCATAGACTTCTATTATGAGATTTAATCCATCGTTTCTAAGAGATTCAGTCCCATTTTGCTACCAAAATGAATTAAGCAGAGGTTTTCAAAATGGAATTCAATTTCAGACAGAGGGAGGTAATTTTCTTTCATATATTACAGTTTCTTATATTTGTTTGCACTATTAATTTATTAAAAGTTTATTGTAAAGTTAGTCACCATTTCATCAACAATTTACTTACAGCCAATTGCTATCACGATCAAATGTTAATCCCATAATTTTTTTGAATGTGAGTAATGTTTGTAAATACCGTCCATTATGAGTGACTGTGTAATTCATCAGAATATGTACAAGCTGCACTTTTGCAGCAGCTCTCTGCCCTAGATGGTCCCATGGTGGACATCCATGATGTTCTTATTCCTGACAAAGGTTGACCTAATGAGACCTTCCTAGATTCACATGACCGAGTTTCACCCTGTGCTATAAACAACTGATCAGTAGTGAAGACATATTGGCATGGACTCAAGTATTTAACGTCTCCCTGTAGGGACAATGTGAGGAGAGTAGCTAAAGTGGATGGCTGAATATATATTTATACATCTACATTATAGCCTCGGTATTCATATCTAAGATAATATAATCCAAACGTATCAACATGAAAGATACACTATCAATACCAGTATTGTCTATACACTACAATTGTTCAATGTGATTTCCATTGGTGCCACGTCAGATGTCTAGGTAGTACTGTATTCTAGTTCTGTCCTGATGCATGCCAGCATATCCGCGGATACATATGCTACTGTTTCAGTGATGCGCTGTCTCAGGTCTTTCAGATTGTGTGGTTGGTGGGGATGGGTCAGATAGACTCAGTCTTTGATCTAGACCCATTGAAAGATGATCATGGAGGCCAGCATACCATTGGGGAGTCATTGTTAGTGGTGCGGCCAATGCAACATTCTTGTAAAGTTTCATTCAGATGCACCATTCTGCTGATAGATGAAGATCTGCCAAAGGTAGTCTATCTGAAGCATAAGCCATTTTCTTGCTTTGATTTTCAGTCTTTGCTTTTGCACTATACTTCTTTAATCACCCTCTATATATGTATATACAGTGCTGGCAAAAAGTATTGGCACCCCTGCAATTCTGTCAGATAAGACTCAATTTCTTCCAGAAAATGATTGCAATCACAAATGCTTTGGTAATAATATCTTCATTTATTTTGCTTGCAATGAAAAAACACAAAAGAGAATGAAAAAAAAGTCAAATCATTGATCATTTTACACAAAACTCCAAAAATGGGCCAGACAAAAGTATTGGCACCCTCAGCCTAATACTTGGTAGCACAGCCTTTAGACAAAATAACTGCGAACAACCGCTTCCGGTAACCATCAATGAGTTTCTTACAATGCTCTGCTGGAATTTTAGACCATTCTTCTTTGGCAAATTTCTCCAGGTCCCTGAGATTTGAAGGGTGCCTTCTCCAAACTGCCATTTTGAGATCTCTCCACAGGTGTTCTATGGGATTCAGGTCTGGACTCATTGCTGGCCACTTTAGAAGTCTCCAGTGCTTTCTCTCAAACCATTTTCTAGTGCTTTTTGAAGTGTGTTTTGAGTCATTGTCCTGCTGGAAGACCCATGACCTCTGAGGGAGACCCAGCTTTCTCACACTGGGCCCTACATTATGCTGCAAAATTTGTTGGTAGTCTTCAGACTTCATAATGCCATGCACACGGTCAAGCAGTCCAGTGCCAGAGGCAGCAAAGCAACCCCAAAACATCAGGGAACCTCCGCCATGTTTGACTGTAGGGACCGTGTTCTTTTCTTTGAAGGCCTCTTTTTTTTTCCTGTAAACTCTATGTTGATGCCTTTTCCCAAAAAGCTCTACTTTTGTCTTTTTTTTTCAACTGTTTATTTTAAAAGGTTTTTGTCATACAGAGAAAATAACAATATACAAGAAAAATAAGATAACTGAAGGTAACAAACATAGGACAGACAGGGATTACTCAGCATTCTCAATAAATTACCAGGCTTTAAACAAACTGGCCAGAAATGGCCCCATAAAGGCCAAGGAATCCGACAACAAACAGGGGTAGACAAGACAGGAGGACAGAAGGGTGACAGAAGGACATCCAGGAAGTAAGGAGCCACACAGCAGCCAGATCAGAGAACTCATCCCACGGTTTCCAGATCAGGCAGAACCTCTCCTCCTCATTATTAAGAAGGGCCGTCAGGTACTCCAGGGAGCGCACATCTTTTATCCTAGCATATAACTCCTCCAGGGCCGGGGGGAGCTGGTTGCCGCCAGTGTTTAGCAATCAGACACCTAGCGGAGGTAAGGAGGAATAACAGGAGCTGGAGAGCGGGCCTGCGCAAAGTATCGGGGGGGGGGGGGGGAGTTTGAGAAGGTAAGTCCTAGGGGACAGGGGAAGGCTAACACCCAGGACCCCTTCCAGGAGACCCCGAACCTGGTGCCAATAAGGCTGGAGCAGGGGGCAGTTCCAAAAGAGATGGAAAATATGTGCGGGGCGGGTGTCACACCGCCAGCAGCAGTCCGGGACATTCTTGTCAAAAGAGTGAAGTGCAGCTGGGGTATGATACCAATGCATCAACATCTTAAAAATATTTTCTTTTTGTGTAACACATCTAGAAGTCCTGGGTGCTCTATTCCATATGAGGGACCAATCGTTACTCGAGATGGGTGTCCCCAAATAAGCCTCCCACCATGACATATAAGTATGTTGGGGCAAAACATCTGGGGTGGGATTCGAAAGAAGGCGGTATATATCAGAAATAAGCCCTGTTGTCCCAACACCCATTTTACAGAGTTTCTCAAAAAGCGTAGGGATGGGTGCTGTGGGGCCTTGAAAAATAGAGGAGGCCAGATGGGAGACCTGGATATACATGAACTCACTGGACTGGGGCAGGCCAAATTCGGACTGAAGATCAGCAAATGGTAAAAGAGCCCGGGTCCTATAATCAATGATGTCAGTGTACCGAAAAAGGCCCGCTCTCAGCCAAGGACCCGCTACCGGTCCAGTGAGTCCAGGCAGGTAATTAGGGTGAAGAAGGAAAGCGGTCATGGAGGAACATGAGGAGGAGAGGGGGGAAACGGGATACACATGTGCGCCAAATATCTCTCGTGAGTGCCATAGGGCCTAACAAGGCACTCCCGGGGGGGGGGGGAATGAGGACTAGTCCAAAGCAGGGAATTAGGATGTTGCGGAGCAAGCCACAGCTTCTCGATCTCCATCCACTTTGAGTAAGCCTGGAGGGTGGACCAAGCCGGGACCCTGCGTAAGTGGGCGGCCCAGTAGTATAAAACTAAATTGGGGAGAGAAAGGCCACCTCTTTCCCTAGAGGTCATCATAAGCTGCCTAGAAAGCCTGTGTCTCCCTCCAGCCCAAACAAATCGGAGGATTGAGCCCTGCAGCGCCCGGAGGTCCCTAAGGGGCACCGGGACTGGGAGGGTCTCAAAATAATAAAGCAGCTTAGGCAGGATAGACATCTTCACTGCGTTGATCCGGCCAAAGAGAGACAGAGGCAGTACCAACCACTTAGTAAGGAGGGCCCGAATGTGTCTAAAAACGGAGGGGAAATTTGCCTGGTATAATTGGGAAAAGGATCCAGTTAAATATATGCCCAAGTATTTTAGCGAGGAGGACTGCCATCTATACCGAAAGGCGGCCTGAAGGCCAGCCAAGCTAGACAGGGGAATTCGAATAGGTAGGGCCTCTGTCTTTGAAGTATTGACCTTATAACCAGACAGACGACCAAAGCGGGAAAGGAGGCCATGGAGGTTGGGAAGGGATACATGGGGGTTAGTAATGGTCACGAGGATATCATCCGCGAACAGGGAAAGCTTGAATTCTCGATTGCGTACACGAACTCCCGCAATATCGGGGCTCAGACGGATGGCCGCCGCCAGTGGCTCAATACAGAGTACAAAAAGAAGAGGAGATAGAGGGCAACCCTGTCTAGTGCCATTGTGCAGATGAAACTGGGGAGACGAGGCGTGAGGAAGCTTGACAGTTGCTGACGGGGAGGAGTAAAGACCCTTGATTGCTGTCAAGAAGGGACCCGCAAAGCCAAACGTGGCCAGGGTCTCAAATAAAAAGGGCCATCCCAGACGATCAAACGCCTTTTCCGTGTCCAAGCTGAGTACCAAGAGTTCGGAACCAGAGCGAGATGCCACGTCTATAAGATCGATGGTTCTCCTGGTATTATCACCTCCCTGGCGGCAAGGTACAAAGCCCACCTGATCTTTATGGATCAGGGAGGGGAGGCACATGTTAAGTCTGGGCGCCAGAATCTTGGCAAACAGCTTGAGATCCGTATTCAGAAGTGATATGGGCCTGTAATTCCTGCAATCAAGGTGGTCCTTATCAGGTTTCGGGATGAGGGTTAAAAAAGAGTGTGAAATAGAATCAGGGATTGGTTTGCCCGACAAAAAGCCCGTAAATAGGGAAACAAGATGTGGGATCAGTTCCGCCCTAAATACCTTGTAATATAGGTAGGTGAGGCCGTCAGGGCCAGGTGATTTCCCATTAGGGAGTTCTTGGAGAATTTGGGAGACCTCGTCCGTCGTAACAGGTTTATTAAGAAGAGCAAGGTCTTCCGGGGAAAGGACAGGCAAATTACAGGAAGACAGGAAGTCCTGCAATAATGCTGAGCGCATCGCAGGATCAGGGGGTAAGTCCGATGGGAGGGAGTATAGGTCTGAGTAAAAGGCATGAAATAGATGCGCAATCTCACTAGGGTCGTACACAACGGCCCCGTCAGATCGCCACAGCGCATAAGCCAACCCCCCCCCTCCATTCGGTCTCGTAGTTGACAAGCCAAAAGCTTATGGGGTTTGTTGGCCCTATCATAGTACCGCTGTCTGGTGTAAAGCAGTAACTTGGTGGTCTTTTGAAGAAGGGTCTCCCTAATCTGGGCCTGAAGATCTATCAAGGTTTTAAGGAGGGCACGCGACGGGCTAGACGCCATGCGAGTCTCTGCATTTTGTAGACGGAGCCGAAGCTCCTCAAGCCGTGCATTAGCGTCCTGTTTTAGCCGGGTGCCCAGGGCAATACAATGTTCCCTCATCACAGCTTTATGGGCCTCCCACAACGTCGCCACGGAAGATACAGATCCCAGATTAAGTTCGAAAAACGTTTTTAGGTGAGTACGGAGCTCCTCACGAGTCTGCGCCCTCTGAAGGAGACTCTCGTTAAGTCGCCAATGGCATATTCTGGTACGGACCGAACCAGCACGCAATACTAAAGAGATTGGCGCATGGTCAGACCAGGTAATGGAGCCGATCGAGGCATCCCGAAGAAGGCGCAGAGCTGGAGCATTCCCAAAAAAATAATCTATTCTGGAATGGGTCTGATGAGGGGCCGAATAGAACGTGTAAGACCGGTCAGTCGGATAGTTAATCCTCCAGAGGTCATAGAGAGAATACCGACGGATTATGCGATGGAAGTGAGCTGAAAGTCTACGCCGGGAGAGGAGACGGGTGGTACTTGACAAGGAATGGTAATCCATAGAGACCGAGAAAGACATGTTAAAGTCCCCTCCGACAATAAGGGCAGCAGGGGGTAAAGCTTCCAATTTATTAAGGACCTTAATAAGAAAATCAGGTTGGGAGGAATTAGGGGCATAGAGGTTACAGAGGGTGATTGGCTGGCCCTCAAGCCTACCGTGGAGAATCACAAACCGCCCCAAAGGATCAAGGACGGAGGTAGTGACCTCCAGGGGGCATGATGAGGAGATAAGAATGGCAGTCCCCGGTCGCTTTTTAGAGTGTGTGGCCGAATAAATTGTTGGGAAAAAACGCAAGGCAAAGTTAAAGCTACAGGTGCTGTCAAAATGGGTCTCCTGAAGAAATGCTATATCAGCCTTAAGGGCACGCAGTTCCGCCAGGGCTAACCTACGCTTCACATTGGAGTTAAGGCCTTTAACATTAAGGGATACGATTTTAGCCATATCTCAGGATAAAGGGAGGGGCGCAAGGGGGACGAGGCCTACCACAAGGAGTCAATGAGGGTGCGGAGTCCCCGGGGGAGCAGAGTCTCGTCCAGGAGGCTTGCCAACGTCTCGTCAGGATGAGTGAGGACCACACCTGGAGTACACAGAAAAGAACAAGAGGGGAGGGGGAAAGACAAGACAGAAAGCAAAACAAGGAAGGTAAATTACAATAAAACAACACCATTACCGGGAAAAAGATCTCCCGGTAGGGACTAGGAGGGTATACAAGGGTTTAAGACCAATGTAAATCCGCCTATAACAAAGTGCCATGTAAGCAGTTAAAAACCACCCTAAGGGGTGGGAGGCGAGGCTGAGGGGCCAGCTAGCAGCAGAGAGCCAGTCAATTAAGCCAGGAGAGACTCCCGTCGGCCTCCCCTGCCACACATATAAAATAAACATAAGCAATACTAATAAATCGAGCCAATAAGATAACTGAGAGGAAAAACCAACCACACGCAAGAAATGTGCTGGAACCAGCATTAACTAACGCAGCACCAATCCTGTATGGAAGCAAAAACGAAAGTCATCAAAGGGCCAGGTTAAATCAAAGGGAGGGGAACCCGCCATGACAGACGGGATGACCCAGTGCCAGATGCTGAGTCCGGATACGGCAGGCGTCGTCTTCTCGTCTGGACAGTAGTCCAGACCGGGGTCGGAGGGGGGGAAAGGGTAGCAGAGTCCCAATCTTCAAGCGTAGGGAGGGGAACATCCAGGGCAGCACAGAAATCCTTCAGGTCGGCGTGAGATTTCAAAGTGATAGTGCGACCACTTCTCCTGACAATGAGAGCAAAAGGGAAGCCCCACCGGTACTGAAGCTGGTGTTCCCTTAGGGTTGAAAGGAGAGGTCGGAGCAAACGCCGCTTTTGCAAGGTAATCCAGGACAGGTCAGGGTAAAGCTGGACTTTGGCACCGTCAAAGTCAAAATCTGTGTTAGAGCGGGCCTGGGCCATAATAGCTTCTTTGAGTTCAAAGTCCTGCACACAGCAAATAACATCCCTTGGTGCAGTGGTAGCGCCTTTGGGACGAAGGGCCCTATGTGCTCTGTCCAATTTGATGCGGTGTTTCTACTTTTGTCTTATCTGACCAGAGAACATTCTTCCAAAAAGTTTTTGGCTTTCTCAGGTAAGTTTTGGCAAACTCCAGCCTGGCTTTTTTATGTCTCTGGGTCAGAAGTGGGGTCTTCCTGGGTATCCTACCTTTTCATTCAGACGCCGACGGATAGTACGGGTTGACACTGTTGTACCCTCGGACTGCAGGACAGCTAGAACTTGTTTGGATGTTAGTCGAGGTTCTTTAGCCACCATCCGCACAATCTTTCGTTGAAATCTCTTGTCAATTTTTCTTTTCCGTCCACATCTAGGGAGGTTAGCCACAGTGCCATGGGCTTTAAACTTCTTGATGACACTGCGCACGGTAGACACAGGAACATTCAGGTCTTTGGAGATGGACTTGTAGCCTTGAGATTGCTCATGCTTCCTCACAATTTTGCTTCTCAAGTCCTCAGACAGTTCTTTGGTCTTCTTTCTTTTCTCCATGCTCAATGTGGTACACACAAGGACACAGGACAGAGGTTGAGTCAACTTTAATCCATTTCAACTGGCTGCAAGTGTGATTTAGATATTGCCACCACCTGTTGTGTGCCACAGGTAAGTAACAGGTGCTGTTAATTACACAAATTAGAGAAGCATCACATGATTTTTCAAAGGGTGCCAATACTTTTGTCCACCCCCTTTTTTATGTTTGGTGTGGAATTATATCCAATTTGGATTTTTGACAATTCTTTTTGTGGTTTTCCATTGACGACAAATTAAATGAAGATATTATTACCAAAGCATTTGTGATTGCAATCATTTTCTGGAAGAAATTGAGCATTATCTGACAGAATTGTATATATACAGTACAGACCAAAAGTTTGGACACACCTTCTCATTCCAAGAGTTTTCTGTATTTTCATGACTATAAAAATTGTAGATTCACACTGAAGGCATCAAAACTATGAATTAACACATGTGGAATTATATACTTAACAAAAAAGTGTGAAACTGAAAATATGTCTTATATTCTAGGTTCTTCAAAGTAGCCACCTTTTGCTTTGATTACTGTTTTGTACACTCTTGGCATTCTCTTGATGAGCTTCAAGAGGTAGTCACCTGAAATGGTTTTCACTTCACAGGTGTGCCCTGTCAGGTTTAATAAGTGGGATTTCTTGCCTTATAAATGGGGTTGGGACCATCAGTTGTGTTGTTCAGAAGTCAGGTGGATACACAGCTGATAGTCCTACTGAATGGAGTGTTAGAATTCGTATTATGGCAAGAAAAAAGCAGCTAAGTAAAGAAAAACGAGTGGCCATCATTACTTTAAGAAATGAAGGTCAGTCAGTCCGAAAAATTGGGAAAACTTTGAAAGTGTCCCCAAGTTCAGTGGCCAAAACCATCAAGCGCTACCAAGAAACTGGCTCACATGAGGACCGCCCCAGGAAAGGAAGACCAAGAGTCACCTCTGCTGCGGAGGATAAGTTCATCTGAGTCACTAGCCTCAGAAATCGCAGGTTAACAGCAGCTCAGATTAGAGACCAGGTCAATGCCACACAGAGTTCAAGCAGCAAACACATCTCTGCAACAACTGTTAAGAGGAGACTGTGTGCAGCAGGCCTTCATGGTAAAATAGCTGCTAGGAAACCACTGCTAAGGACAGGTAACAAGCAGAAGAGACTTGTTTGGGCTAAAGAACACAAGGAATGGACATTAGACTTGTGGAAATCTGTGCTTTGGTCTGATGAGTCCAAATTTGAGATCTTTGGTTCCAACCACCGTGTTTTTGTGCGACGCAGAAAAGGTGAACAAATGGACTCTACATGCCTGGTTCCCACCGTGAAGCATGGAGGAGGAAGTGTGATGGTGTGGGGGTGCTTTGCTGGTGACACTGTTGGAGATTTATTCAAAATTGAAGGAATACTGAACCAGCATGGTTACCACAGCATCTTGCAGCGGCATGCTATTCCATCCGGTTTGTGTTTAATTGGACCATCATTTATTTTTCAACAGGACAATGACCCCAAACACACCTCCAGACTGTGTAAGGGCTATTTGACCAAGAAGGAAAGTGATGGGGTGCTACGCCAGATGACCTGGCCTCCACAGTCACCAGACCTGAACCCAATCGAGATGGTTTGTTGTGAGCTGTACCGCAGAGTGAAGGCAAAAGGGCCAACAAGTGCTAAGCATCTCTGGGAACTCCTTCAAGACTGTTGGAAGACCATTTCAGGTGACTACCTCTTGAAGCTCATCAAGAGAATGCCAAGAGTGTGCAAAGCAGTAATCAAAGCAAAAGGTGGCTACTTTGAAGAACCTAGAATATAAGACATATTTTCAGTTATTTCGCACTTTTTTGTTAAGTATATAATTCCACATGTGTTAATTCATAGTTTTGATGCCTTCAGTGTGAATCTACAATTTTTAGAGTCATGAAAATACAGAAAACTCTTGGAATGAGAAGGTGTGTACAAACTTTTGGTCTGTACTGTATATATATGCCAACCAAGGTTACAATGATACATGTACACTTACATTGAATTCATCATGTTTTCGCATCCTTCCATTGATGGAAGTCATGAAAAATAAGATGCACAAATAAGAGAATGTGACAAAAGCCAGCTGTGTCAGTAACTCCATGAATGTAAAGAGGATACAGAAGTAAATCCTCTGAACTGGATGTTAGGAGAAGCACCGGTAGCCTTAATAACATCTGACACATATAATCCTGCAGTATTCAATACACATTCCTGTGTCTTTTCTCTGCTGCTTCCTGATTCAGGCTCAGGTTTAATCCTGCGCTAGATAAGAATAGCAATAACTACACTGGATAATACCGTGTTACTGTTTAATAAAATGTAATCACCATGGTAACAAACACTGACACAACAGCAACATAACACCGAGCAAAACACTGCATACAGCATTCCAAGAGAAATCCCCATGAATAAGCTACAGCACCTAGTTCACACTGGTCACACTGGGCCTTAGGTACTCAGGTAAAAGCTCTATTATCCATAGCAGCCAGTCAGACTGCAGATGTCATGTGTACCCTACTCTCAAAAAACAATATCTGATAACATTGGGGCAGATTTATTAAAATGGTCTAAAAAGAGAACTGCCTTCGTTTCTTTTAGCAACCAATCACAGCACAGCTTTCATTTGGTATTCTGCTCCTAAAAAATGAAAGCCATATTGTGATTGGTTCCTGTGGGCAAGATAGTTTTTCTTATACCATGATAATAAATCTGCCCAATTATACCGTACAATCATACCGTACATTAGGCAACACAAAATGGCCCACAGCTACAAATAGTTAAACAGTGTAAACTTAGACACACCATCTGAAATTGTACCAGATTTAAGATTTATCACACTGGCTGATGCTAGAAGGGAAATGTGGCGTATCTTTATGGTACATATACACACAGCCACATATCTGGATTATGTGCAGATTTTAATGCACATAATCACTAGTATTAAAGTCAATGAGAAATTCTAATTCTTATCCCCCCCCCCCCCCCCCCCCCCCGCACATGATGCAGATTTTTTTTTTTTGCTTGGAAATTGACTTATATTGCAGATTGTAAGATCTACAAGAAATGAATTTATTTTGTTTTCCCAGCCCAGATTTTTAAAAAACCTCTTCAAAATCTGAACGTAAATGTTCAAAAATCCACCCCAGACGGTGTGGATTTTCTGAGTGGATATCATTGTCTATACGGCTAAGGCCTCATGTAGCAGGCCGCAGCCAAAAAGTTTTTCCACCGCGTTTTTTCCCACAGAGCTTTTCACAAAAAGTCTGCAGAGTTTTCCTCTGCGGACTTTTTGCTTCAATTATACCTATAGGGAAACTGCCAATGTTTCCGTAGGTAATCGACATGCTGCAATTTCTAAAGACGCAACGGTTTTGGAAATTTCAGCGTTTCCGCTGTGTGTATTTTTGTGCAATGTATGGATGGGATTTGCTATAATCCCACTTTGCAGGGACTGTATAACGCCGCGGTTTACACCACATGGGGCTCCGGCCTACAAGTGGATTTTGGTGCAGATTTTTTTGCATGTAAATTCTGATCGCGTGCATGTACCCTTAGGCTATGAAGTCTTCCTTCATATCACCTTTTAGTTAGCTTACTTTGTGCCAGAAATTTAAGTAATACTTTACAAGCATTTTGTCACACTTAGGCTGAGGCCCTGTGTTGCGGAAATACAGCTTTTGTTGTTGCAAATTTTGCTGCGGCTTTTTGAGCCAAAGTCAGGAATGGCTACAAAAGGAATGGGAACTATATAGGAAGCTCTTATTCTTCTACCTTCTGCTCAACCCACTCCTGGCTTTGGCTCAAAAAACCACATCAAAATCTGCAACAAAAAAGATGTGTTTCCGCCACGTCGGGCCTCAGTCTTTTTCTCATGAACATCACCATATTTAAATTTGTAGACAATTAAAAGTGAAACATTTTTGCAAATATAAATAATTAAAACAATTACAGGGTATTAAAGATTTTCTGTAACCATCTTAGTGGTGACAGTGGTGACCAGGGATAGGAATAGACTCGACAAGCTGATTAGAAGGGCCAGCTCTGTCCTGGGGAGCCCCCTGGACCCAGTGCAGGTGGTGGGTGACAAAAGGATACTGTCCGTGGTGAGCTCCATGCAGAAGAAGAAGTCCCATCCCATGCATGAGACTGTGATATCGCTGGGCAGTGACCAACTACTTCACCGTAAGTGTGAGAGGGAGCGCTATCGGAAGTCTTTGTATTGTATTGTATTGTATTTGTATTGCGTATCTTTGCTGCTGTAACACACTGAATTTCCCTATGGTGGGACTATTAAAGGATTATCTTTTGTCTTGGTCAGTTGCCAATGGATACAACCATGCATGCAGGATATATATATATATATATATATATATATATATATATATATATATATATATATATAGTGTCCCTGCCTGATAACCTATTCACAATAGGGAAAACAAGACTGTGTTTCTGACTAGTCCCAGACCAAAGAAAGTTCCTACGTTCATGGTCGCATCCATTTGCAACTTATCAAGAAAACAGACTGATGGATAGAGAAAATCTTTCAAATTCTGCAAAGTGTTTAATTACTTATATTTGCAAAATTGTTTAACTTTTAATTGTCTATAAATTTAAATATGGTATTGTTACGCTAGGTTCACACTGCGTTGGGGTTTCCGTTCTTGGGGTCCGCTTGGGGACTTGAAAAACGGAAAACCAATCCGCTTAATAAGTGGTTACCTGTGGAAACCCGTGGTCCCATAGACTATAATGGGGTCCGCCGGGTTTCTACCCCAAGAATGCTGAGAGAAAAGTCCTGATTGAAGGACTTTTCTCTCCACATTTTTCAAGCGGAATAGGGGACGGAATCCCCAAATGGTCACCGAACACGGGTGTGACCGTACCCTCAATGAGAAAAGTCAGGGTATTTTCATGTGAAGCCACTTATCAAGCCAGTCTCAAAAATATGATCTGAAACTAAATGTACCAAAATGCACCAGGGTCGAGTTCTAATCACAATAGTAAATCTGCCCCAGTTTTTTTCCTGAAGTCCTCCATTAGGCTAAGGCTCCACATTGCAGAAAAGCAGCCTTTTTTGTTGCAGATTTTACTGCGGTTTTTTGAGGCCTGGAATGGATTGAGCAGAAGGTAGAAGTAGAAGTGCTTTCTATATATTTCTCATTTATATTGTAGCCACTCTTGGCTTTGGATCAAAAAATCACAGCAAATGTGCAACAAAAAAGCAGCTTTTCCTCAACGTGGGGCCTCAGCCTTAAGTAAGGTTTATGTTTTTCACATGTGTCATATTGTTTTCTTTCTATGAAGGTGTAAAAGATCCTCAGTGTGCCAACACCGCTTTGGCCCACACCTGAGTCTTCTTTCATAAAAAAATACGCTCACCACCAGTGAGTGCTGGGTTCACAAGATAAATACAAGACAAGCTTTCTAAATTTTATATATTTATTAACCCCTAAATGGGTCGGTATTAACATCTAACACATGCAGTTCAGAACAGATATGCAGATATATGCAAGCATTAACAGTTACTAGTTACAAGATACAGTGCAATAAAATAAAAGGGAATAAAGGTGAAATGATTACTTTACCACACATCTCCTTGATGTGGTTCTGTAGTCCAACACTCACACATGCTCTGGTATGTGTGAATAACCAGTGGAGGCTCCTAGCAGCAGCATCACAGCCTGCATGCTCTTCACAGTATAATCCAATAGTCTTTCTGTAGTCTCATCAAAGTAAGCAGCAGCATTCCAGCCTGCATGCTCATCACAGCAGCCTCTCCTCATAGTAGCATCTCAGTGATAGTCTCTGCACAGTATTCTCCTCTCAGGGGTAGTCTGACTCACTGACCTTTTACCTCATCTTTTATACCCTTGAGTACACCACCCAGAATGAGGTCACCGGCGACGGCAAGTCTGATTGATTAATGCACTCAAGTCCAGATCCTTTGTAAGGAGATAGGATTAAGTGAAATGATACAATGTTATCAACCAGGTCTGATCTAACAGCCCAGGCTGAACCATGCATGTTTATTTGATCACCCAGGTCTAGGTAGGAATTCAATAGAGCTATTCTGGGATGGATACAAAGCCCCATTGTTACAAGGTTGCCCTACTGACCACTTATACCTATGATTAGAGCTGCGCACATTATGAGTAAATGTAACTAAGAGAGAGATACGCTACCCAGAGATCAAAATACAGCTTTGAGTTATAGCCATATTTAAGCGGAATCATCACACCTCCCCCTTTAGATGGGGCTTGTAGGAAGTAGGGGCCTGTGCCCCTCTTCTGAGAGCACCTCTGCCGCTTCAGCTCCTCAGGCTCTGGCCCCAAGGCTCCCCCGGGGTCCCAGCAGACTCAGGCCTTGTTGCACTCCGAGGGTGGTTGAGCGGCACGCGCCTTCAATATGTCCAGACTATGGTCATTTCTAAGGCTCAGGCCCTGAGCCACGTACACTTGGCTACCTCCTGCCTGTTCTGGGTCCGCTTTCTGAGTGCTGGCATCCTGTGGAGTCACACTCATGACCCCAAGTCTTTGGGATACCAGTTCAGAGACCCCATCCCGGTGGTCTCTCAGGGTCTCTCTCACACTAGCCGCTAGGTGGGAGAGTTCTAGGGGATTCTGCACCTCCCCCTTTGCTTCCAAACCTAGGGGCACTTCTGGTTCTGGCACAGGTATGTTTGGACCCTGTCCTCCCTCCCAGATGCCTTGCCCCTTTGGGCCTACACCCTGTTCCTCCTGTACTTGGGTGGGTGATGGTGATACCTTGGGAAAATGACTGAGATCATGCTTCCCCAAACCATCCGCCCACAATATATTGACAGGTAATACATTGGACATACCCTCTTCTTGGATCACACCTCCAGTACCCCATGCCATCTGCACTTGGGCCATGGGCACTCCTGGAATAGAACTGGACAGAAGAGACGTGTATGTCTCATACCGGCCAGACTCCTCCGGCTTCAAGGGAGTGAGGCTAGTCATGGCGGTCTCAGCACCGACACCAGGGGGTGTAGGCAACGGTTCAAGGTTCGGAACGCCCTTCACCCTTGTAGCACTCTGGCTGCGGGCTAACACCACACTACCAGCAGTCCGTCCCTCACCTGGATCGGCCATGAGATCCACATAGCCTACCTGACCACCTGGCACATGGTCAGCAGTTGGGTGCTTATCGGATGCACTGGGCGAAATAGTAGAAGTCGCTTCCAGTGACTCAGAAGAGCTACCCTGTACACTTTCACAACAAGCATTGGCAATTACATTGACAGTACCTTCATTAGCAATTGTTAATTCACACCGGGCCTCAATGAGATCTGCAGTAGACATATTAACAAGCTGGGAGGGAGACGCCCCCGCAGATGTGGGTGTGTCTACAGACAAAGTCTCACTGGCTCCTAGCAAGGGAGTGAACAAAGCATCAATAACATTTTTGCTGAACGGGGTTGCAGGAAGCTCGTTTGCATCTTCCCTGCTCTCAGCTGAAGGCAACTCATTAGCATTTACATTGACTGCCATGGGAAGTATCTCAGAGAGGGGGTTACAGGCCCTCTCTGCAGATATGACAGACACATTATCAACATTAATCATAGACAGTTTATCACAGTAAATTGGGGTGCTCCCCACCCCATATTGGGACATCATAGGTCCTAAATCAGTTCCCAACAGTACATTAGCCGGCAAATCAGTCAATAGTCCCACAGTCCGCATTCCTTTTCCTGCACCCCAGTCCAGATACACAGATGGGCCACCTGCTGTGGCTTGGGAAGCAGGGAAGTTCTCAGGGCAGTTGGGGCACTCCTCCTTGAAATGTCCTGTCTGGTTACAGGCATGGCCCCGCCGCACCTCCCCTTGGGGTTTGGGAAAGGTCACCCGGGCGCCCAAAGTTCTTGGGACAGGGGAGGGACCACCCGTGGTATAGTTTGTCTCACCCGACCTGACGACAGATGGCTGTGGTGAACTCCGGCCTGGCTTCTCCTTCCAACTTGAGGGTCTCTGCAGGGTTGTTGGAGTTTGTGCCTGCTGGGAGAGCTCCATCCTTTTGAGCTCAAGCTGATACTCCCTCTCGGCCTGTCGCTCAGCAGCCTTCCGCTCTCTCTCTGCCTGTCACTCAGCAGCCTGTCGTTCTTGTTCTACTGCCTCACGATCAGCCTGCCGTTCTGCGGCCTGCCATTCTCGTTCTGCTGCCTCACGATCAGCCTACCGTTTTGCGGCCTGTCGTTCTTGTTCTACAGCTTCCTGAAAACGGCACATCACCTGCAGGTATATGTTAGGGTCACTGGTGCCTATTTGCTGCAGGGCCATTTGCCAGTATGAAGCCATTCCCCCGACAACGCTGGGGCTACTGGTCCCTCCTGGTGAAGTAATCCTTGGGACCGGGCTGCTTGCCACACTTCCTGGCCTAGCCCCAAAATCAGGACTCTGCTCGATTCTCTGCATGGCTGTGGCTGCCTCCATTTCAGCCATACGCTCAGGATCTCCAAAAGCCTGGTTCTGCAGTTCTGGAGATCTGCTTCTGAGCCCACTAGCCATCCACTGGTATTTGCCAAATAAAAGATAGGATATAATACAAAGAGTAAGGGAGGGGAACAGCACTGTATCAAACTTTCACTGTATCTTAATGCTTGCTTTAATACCGAGCTTGTCTCATAGGATTACTACAATCCCCAGCGTTTGAGTGATAAAGGTCACCAACACACGCTGTTTATCCTAAGATCCCACTACGCTGCCACCAATGTGAAAGATCCTCAGTGCGCCAACATTGCTTTGGCCCACACCTGAGTCTTCTTTCATAAAAAACCACACTCACCACCAGTGAGTGCTGGGTTCACAAGATAAATACAAGACAAGCTTTCTAAATTTTATATATTTATTAACCCCTAAATGGGTCGGTATTAACATCTAACACATGCAGTTCAGAACAGATATGCAGATATATGCAAGCATTAACAGTTACTAGTTACAAGATACAGTGCAATAAAATAAAAGGGAATAAAGGTGAAATGATTACTTTACCACACATCTCCTTGATGTGGTTCTGTAGTCCAACACTCACACATGCTCTGGTATGTGTGAATAACCAGTGGAGGCTCCTAGCAGCAGCATCACAGCCTGCATGCTCTTCACAGTCACAGTATAATCCAATAGTCTTTCTGTAGTCTCATCAAAGTAAGCAGCAGCATTCCAGCCTGCATGCTCATCACAGCAGCCTCTCCTCATAGTAGCATCTCAGTGATAGTCTCTGCACAGTATTCTCCTCTCAGGGGTAGTCTGACTCACTGACCTTTTACCTCATCTTTTATACCCTTGAGTACACCACCCAGAATGAGGTCACCGGCGACGGCAAGTCTGATTGATTAATGCACTCAAGTCCAGATCCTTTGTAAGGAGATAGGATTAAGTGAAATGATACAATGTTATCAACCAGGTCTGATCTAACAGCCCAGGCTGAACCATGCATGTTTATTTGATCACCCAGGTCTAGGTAGGAATTCAATAGAGCTATTCTGGGATGGATACAAAGCCCCATTGTTACAAGGTTGCCCTACTGACCACTTACACCTATGATTAGAGCTGCGCACATTATGAGTAAATGTAACTAAGAGAGAGATACGCTACCCAGAGATCAAAATACAGCTTTGAGTTATAGCCATATTTAAGCGGAATCATCACAGAAGGGTAGAATGTTAGCTACCAAAGCACCAAGCTGAAAAAAACAAACTTTCCTATAAAAATTTACCCACTAAATATTAACAAATCCTGCTTAATTTTCAACTCTCAGCTACCTAGCCCAGCTGCCCCATACACCAGATCATGCTACGCAGTGTACAGTCATAAATTCAGGAGAGTGGTGGGAGACTTCACACCCTGTGATTGGCTTCCAGGGAGATCTGCAAGAGGGAGGAGGAGGACTGTATGTCTGATCATCATATACAGACGTGGACAAAATTGTTGGTACCCCTCGTTTAATGAAAGAAAAACCCACAATGGTCACAGAAATAACTTGAATCTGCCAAAAGTAATTTGCCAAACTACATGTTGACAAGCCACAAAGCTTCTGGGAGAATGTCCTATGGACAGTTGAGACAAAAATCGAAATTACTATGTCCCTACTGTATAACATGGAGGAGGCCCTGTTATGTTCTGGGGCTGCTTTGTTGCATCTGGCACAGGGTGTCTTGAATCTGTGCAGGGTACAATGAAATCTCAAGACTATCAAGGGATTCTAGAGAGAAATGTGCTGCCCAGTGTCAGAAAGCTTGGTCTCAGTCGGAGGTCATGGGTCTTGCAACAGGATAATGACCCAAAACACACAGTTAAAAACACCCAAGAATGGCTAAGAGGAAAACATTGGACTATTCTGAAGTGGCCTTCTATGAGCCCTGACCAAAATCTTATTGAGCATCTTTGGAAGGAGCTGAAACATGCTGTCTGGAAAAGGCACCCTTCAAACCCGAGACAACTGGAGCAGTTTGCTCATGAGGAGTGGCCAAAATACCTGTTGAGAGGTGCAGAAGTCTCATTGACAGTTGCAGGAATCGTTTGATTGCAGTGATTGCCTCAAAAGGTTGTGCAACAAAATATTAAGTTAAGGGAACCATCATTTCTGTCCAGGCCTGTTTCATGAGTTTTCTTTTTAAAAAAATTCTGTTGAAGCATGGTTGAAAAGCAATGTCTGACTTTCATTTGTTCATTTTCATAGATTTTATATATATTATTACTTTTGTCAGATTCAATTTATTTCTGTGACCATTGTGGGTTTTTCTGTCATTAAACGAGGGGTACCAACAATTTTGTCCAAGTGTGTACAGTCATGGCCAAAAGTTTTGAGAATGACACAGATATTATATTTTCGCATGATCTACTGCCCTCTGGTTTTTATGTGTGTTTGTCAGATGTTTTTATCACATACAGAAATATAATTGCATTCATATTATGAGTAACAGAAGCTTATATTGACAGTTAGAATGAGTTAATGCAGCAAGTCAATATTTGCAGTGTTGACCCTTCTTCTTCAGGACCTCTGCAATTCTCCCTGGCATGCTCTCAATCAACTTCTGGACCAAATCCTGACTGATAGCAGTCCATTCTTGCAGAATCAATGCTTTAATTTTGTTTGAATTTGTTGGTTTTTGTTTGTCCACCCGTCTCTTGATGATTGACCACAAGTTCTCAATGGGATTAAGATCTGGGGAGTTTCCAGGCCATGGACCCAAAATCTCTATGTTTTGTTCCCTGAGCCATTTAGTTATCACCTTTGCTTTATGGCAAGGTGCTCCATCATGCTGGAAAAGGCATTGTTGAGCGCCAAACTGCTCTTGGACGGTTGGGAGAAGTTGCTCTTGGAGGACATTGTGGTACCATTCTTTATTCATGGCTGTGTTTTTAGGCAAGACTGTGAGAGAGCCGATTCCCTTGGCTGAGAAGCAACCCCACACATGAATGGTTTCAGGATGCTTTACAGTTGGCAGGAGACAAGACTGGTGGTAGCGCTCACCTCTTCTTCTCCGAATAAGCTGTTTTCCAGATGTTCCAAACAATGGAAAAGGGGATTCATCAGAGAAAATGACTTTACCCCAGTCCTCAGCAGTCCACTCCCTGTACCTTTTGCAGAATATCAGTCTGTCCCTGATGTTTTTTCTGGAGAGAAGTGGCTTCTTTGCTGCCCTCCTTGAGACCAGGCCTTGCTCCAAGAGTCTCCGCCTCACAGTGCGTGCAGATGCACTCACACCTGCCTGCTGCCATTCCTCAGCAAGCTCTGCACTGCTGGTAGCCCGATCCCGCAGCTGAAACACTTTTAAGAGACGGTCCTGCCGCTTGCTGGTCTTTCTTGGGCGCCCTGGAGCCTTTTTGGCACCAATGGAACCTCTCTCCTTGAAGTTCTTGATGATGCGATAGATTGTTGACTGAGGTGCAATCTTTCTAGCTGCAATACTCTTCCCAGTTAGGCCATTTTTGTGCAGTGCAATGATGACTGCACGTGTTTCTTTAGAGATAACCATGGTTAACAGAAGAGAAACAATGATGGCAAGCACCAGCCTCCTTTTAAAGTGTCCAGTGGTGTCATTCTTACTTAATCATGACAGATTGATCTCCAGCCCTGTCCTCATCAACACCCACACCTGTGTTAATGGAGCAATCACTGAAACGATGTTAGGTGGTCCTTTTAAGGCAGGGCTGCAATGATGTTGAAATGTGTTTTGGGGGATAAAGTTCATTTTCTAGGCAAATATTGACTTTGCAAGTAATTGCTGTTAAGCTGATCACTCTTTATAACATTCTGGAGTATATGCAAATTGCCATTAGAAAAACTGAAGCAGTAGACTTTGTAAAAATTAATATTTGTATCAGTCTCAAAACTTTTGGCCATGACTGTATATGTAATAACATTACATGATTTGTCTGGTAAGGGACCCCATTTATATGTCAGCTCCCCCCTGGTGTCTGTCATTCTGGTTAATGCCCTCAACAGATCATAATGTACATATGTGTAATAACCAGTAAGACAAAATGGTTTTTCTAATACCCAGATTTGTCTCTATGTTGGCAGCAACATATTAAAATTCTGCTGAGTGTTAGGATTATGGCTGAAATGTATCATTTTAGTGCATGTTTAATCCTTTTTCTATAACTTTTTACTTATCATTGTTAAAAGTAATGGTGTGAATGGAAACAACGTTACTACATTATCACTGTGTCCTAATTTCATTAAACTATCAGGAACCAAAATGTCAGCGTGATCAGAGCCTAAGGGGGTATCCAGTTCTATAACATGATAGAGTATACTAAGGATAGGCCATCAATATTGGACTCGTGGGGTCCCCATGGATCCACTGTTTGAGGGGGCCACACTCATTCTTGTAGCACAGTTACATTTACATAAAAGGGATAACGCTCTACCTGTTGTATGTGGTAAATAATGGTGGTGGACATGGCATATGGCCTCTTCAAAAGGCTGAGCAACAACAATGCTAAGACTTTCAGTGATCTAATGTTGATGGCCTTATCTATGGATAGTCTATCTATTGCTAAGAATGGATAACATCTATAATATGCCTTTAGGTAATGGGGTTTGAGCTGTAATACCAGACATAACAATATTTATGGACCCTCTATATCTGGAAAAACATTGTGTTGATCATGGTGGCCCTACAGGTCAGATCCCTTTGATGGACTCTCCTTAGGATAAGTCATCAATATCAGATTTGTAGGGGTCCAATACTCAGCATCCCCATCTATTAACTGTTCTCAACAGCTGATATACAGAGAATGGAGCAGGAAGTAGACAGCACTGTTCTTTGTTTAGTGGCCAGGCCAGGTACTGCAGATCAGCTCCCATTCACTTGAATGCTAATTAAGCTGCAGTGAGGCAGTTCAGCCACTACACAGAGAACAGAGCTGTCTGCTTCCTGCTCCATTTCCTGGGAATCAACTGTGAGAATAGCGAATCGATGGGGGAGCAGAGTATCACACCCCCACCAGTCTGATATTGATGATGTATTCTTAGGATCTTTGAATTGTTATGTACAGTATGTGCTCTAGTTCTGTCTAGAAACTGATATATTTTTTTACAGCCATCACTTATACTTTTCACTTTATTTTTCACATGTAATACACATTGATAAATGTGCCTGCTTCTTTATGGTGTATTCAGACATCTAGACATTAGGGTGACTTTAGGACTTTTTCAAACTGTGATATGACCAAAGTATGCTTATATAAACTCAAACAGTAATTATTTGGGCAATGTACGGCTCTCTATGAGTAATATATGAGCTATTTATATTGGCTATTTCATACCAAGGTATGAAAGGTAATACATTTATTTGATACTACATGAACTATTTTTTGGCACATTTGACCTGGACTAGTCTACCTTACCTCTGTTGTACACAACCATCGGTGCCAATGCACAAACTGTATTAGGGCTCTGAACCTACCATGTGCAAATTACTTCTTATAAGGTCTAAGGGCCCCCTTATGAGCTGGTTGTGAATACCTTTATATGCCACCTATAGATAGCTACACCAGGGAGCTCATAATCCTCTGCATAAACATAGACAAAGCACTCCAGCTCTTGTATATGCCCGGCCCTATTTATATCTGCTTTGGTCAATGTGCCATCTTAACTTCTGCTTCCTCATTCATATGGTTCCCTTAATACAGTCAACATGTCCCACCATGGCTCTGCACAGAGTAGAGTCTCATCACACTGCACTTGCTCTGCCCCATCTCCTCTTCTCCTTAGGGAGGTGACAGACAGGTTGCTATATATGCACACCTACGCAGCAGCTTGTCAGTTACTGCTGAGAGTGGGGGGTATTGTACTTCTCTTGAAAACACAAACCCAATAAACTACACCCTGGATGCAGGGTAGGTAATTCCTATGGGGCTCCTGGATAGAGGAGGCCACCCAGGACCCTCTCACAACACTTTGATCTCTTTTGATGTCTGCCATTCCAAGTATCATAAATCCTCCCCCTTCTCTGTTTATTGAAATTTATGATAGTTTGTCAGAGATGCCCCTTACCCTGACAGGACATCATTAACCCTTTTATGAAAACATAGTAGAAAATTAGCATGTACAGGCTGCAGAGAAAAATGTAGCTGAGAGGGTTACAGTATTCTGCCTGGACTAGTGGACCCTGTAGGCAGAGGTAAGCGTGCCATTATTGGAATTGCTGCAGATTTTTTTTTCTTTTTATTCTTGAAATGCATTTACTTAAAAATATGAAGAGAACATACATTTACAGCCACTGGCCTTCTTTACCCTGATTTTTTGGAATGGGGGTCCCAATTCTTATTTTGCCCCATGATTTCTATGTATGCCCCTGAAACTACAGATTGTTTCCGCTGTTTTGGCCACAAGTAGTACATACAGACGTGTCCCTGTGATATACCCTTACATAGGGCGGCATATTAGGCTGACAGATCCGCTTTAGTGCATGGGTAACTTAATGTAATTAGGACCTGAGAGGACGAGTTAATGCAGCTAATGAGGATCTGGTTTCACAGTAAATGCAGCCACACCTAGTAATATCTCCAGTGTGTACAATAAACACATTCTTCACAAGACAGCTACGTAGATCACTTTTCTCACATGAAAACATAAACTATATATAGTATAAGCGGATGTGGACATTAAACACTGACATGGACATCACCATCACACTACAAAAACTATAGAATGAACAATGAACTGTTTACATATATTTATTTGTCAGGGTCTCTGGAAAGCTTGGTACTTATGGATAGTATGAAAGTTGTAGAATAGCCTTTACAAACCTTAGTTAAAAGGGTTAGCCCACCTAAGTAAGTTATCCCTAACTCTGGGTGCCCAACCACTGGGACCCCCACCAATCACAAAAATGGAGGTCAGCTGAGTGAAGTAGTGGACACAAGATTGTGATACTGGTTAAAGAGGATGTCCAGGATAAATAATGTTTTTTAAATTAGGCTGGGGAGGTGAAAAAAAAAAAAAAATCATACCTGTCCCTGTCCCTGTCCCAGCGTGGTCCGGTTCTGCTGCTCCGATGTCTTCTTGCGGCACAAGTCCTCGCCGGCTGTGAGCTCCTCGGTCCCTTTGCTTAGGCCGCTGAAAAGGACCCAGGGATGTTACAGATAGTGATGTCCCGTGTCCTTAGCTGAGGCCTCTGATTAGTCTCAGTGGTCACGTGTGGCGGGGACTTTCACCGGAAGAAAACATCTGAGTAGCAGGACCGCACTGCGAGGCAACTGAGCACCGGGGACAGGTGAATGACAGGTGAATATGGTTTTTTTCTTAGTTTTTTTCACCTAAATTTTAACATTTTTTTTTATTCCAGACAACCCCTTTAATTCTGTAGGACCTCTGGAAAAATGCCAAAGTACAGCAACCTTGTGATCTGTAACTTATTCCCCAAGCAGACCTGAAGAACGGAAACCCAAGCACAGGTGTAAACCTAGAGTGATTCTAGAGTCATTTTTCTTTATTGTATGTTATAAAAGGAAAGGCACTTTTGCTTCGTGGGGGCACAAAGGGATGGGGCAGTTCTGTGCTAAACCTGCTGTGTGTGAACATATCCTAAGTTTTAATGATCGTCTAAGCTGATTTTTGTCCATAGAAATACCTTACGTCTGTATCAGGATATCACTGGGAAGGACTCATGTAATCTTTCTGCACAAGGGATTGGCTTCCAGAGAACCTGCTTGTATGACTGAGGTTAATGGCATTCTCACATAGACATTTACTCTACATAATGTGAGCAGCTAAGGATCTCTGACACATTTCTCTACTTGCCACACGCATAGTAGGTAGACCTGACTCACTACCTATGTAACCTGTCAGACACACCTCACGGAGCATGGGTGAATGGAACACATTCAGAAATGGTACTTTGCATTAAATATAATGCATGTACTCATTCACATCAGTCTATGCCAGTATTGGAGGGGACTATATGTACATATAAACATTGCACACATGTTCCTCTGTGCTGTGCTGGAAAAAAAAAATGAAGGTCACCTTTGATTAACATTACCTAAAATATCCAGTCTTGTGTCTTTATAACACATATTCACTTTTTCAGTTTGTTTTTCTCTCTTCAGTGAAGACAAAATCTTCTTTTGTCATTTAGAAACCATCATCAAGTATGCATGTAGTTGACAGATTATTATATGGTCCCTTTTTTTTTTTTCTTTTGTTTTTTAGTTAAGTATAGTTCTGAATGGACGGTGGATCTGATTTAAACACCTAGTTTTGGTTTTGCAAGTCTCTGAGGTCAGCATGTCAGTACAGCTGAGCCTCTTTCGGATCAGTAAAAGTGGCCAATATACACGGATGTTCACTGCATGGGAGCTGCGGAAGCACGGTTGCAAAACTGGACAGGAATAGGACCTGTCCTGAGTTTTGCGGCCCGCACATGGGACCGTGTAATTCAGTCGTGTGCATGGACTTACAGAAATGGATGGGTCAGTATGCTATCCAGGAAAAACCCGGAAAGCACACTGACTTAGCACACGGTCGTCTGCAAGCGGCGTTACCCTAAGCTGTCAACATATGAATATCTTATATTTGCATCCTGTACATTTTTAGTAACAGATTTGTGACCAGAAGTTCACCTGCTTGTTGGCAGTTTCCTGCCAGCAAGAATATAATTTTTTCATCTGCTTAACATTATTTTAAAAGGTAGAAAGATGGTAACTAAAAAATATCTCTCCATGCATAATGGCTTAATACACAACTGTTTACTGTCTGTTAAACACAGACTGCGTGTAGCACAGCAGGCTCTCCCGGGGCCACTTGGGAAAACCGGTCCTTGAGCTCCAGAAAGTCCCAAGGTTGTTACCAGAAGAGGTAGAAGTGACGCTGCCCCATTCAGATAAAAGGAACTGATTTTCATTTATAGAAGTTTCTGCAACAAAATCTGCTGCATGTGAAGGTACCCTTATTGAGACCAGAATGCCATGCCATGATAGCTCCTAAATTATTATGTGGTATGTTTAGAACAAAGCAGATGTCTCACAAAACGTGTCTGATACCTAGTTGTGACACTAGCACCTTCTAAGTGTTTATGATAGTAATTCAGGAGTGTGTTCACACCTTAAGTAGTAATTATTTTCACATTATACAACAGATCTGATTTTAGCAGTGCATCTTTTTACATGTTTGTACTGAACCAAAGTGTGGTCTGTAGCAGAGCTCTGTTATATGAACACCATAATAAATGCACCAAAAAATGGAATTTTCTAATCTCTTTCTACAGCCAAGGACAGAGAACAATACCTGTTAGTATGATGTGTCAGCACTAGGAATCTCATGAAAGCCTGATCAAAATATATAAGAGCTGTAGCCATAATCCAGCAACACAATAAGGAAATTGTGTACTTTAGAAAGCATTAAAACAGACGTAATGATCATGGTCATGGGGTGTGCAGTGTGTATAGTGGAGCCTGGGAGACTCCGCAAAAAACGCCAATTCCATTCTCAATTCTATCTGCGCCCACAGAATGGATTGTAAAATAATGAAGAATACAGTTAAAACTAAAGCATTAGGTGACCAGTCATATTCATCAGGGATTGTTTGCTGCTCTTCTTTGTGGGTCCATTTATCATGTCTGGCCTTGGGCTCACTGAAGGACCTTCTGGTCATTTGGTGGGTTGGAAATAAGGTATCAATGTTATTACTTTGCGGCCTCTGCTAGTTGGTTATGCCTATTATATGGGCACTGCGGTGTGGGATATCTGTAACTTATGTAAGCTGTCACCACTGTGCATAAAACTTGTGCGCCATAGTGTGGAGACTGTCTAAGCATATGTGGCATCCCAGTACAAGCACTGGTAAAAAGGATGTAATTGTTTGTGCCACTGTCTGGTTTTTGCTATATCTTATGTAATATAAGACAAACATGCATTTAATGGAACCTACCACTGGGCTGATCTGAGAGATGGTACAACCCTTGACCCTTGACTAGGACATGCTAGTTAGAGGGAGGAGACAGGGAGCCTTCTCCTTTCCTTCTTAGTGGAAAAAAAAGTCGTTAGGAGGAAGAAGTTAGCGCTCTTCCCAGTTAGGGAGAAGTGTAAAGTTAGAGCTGAATGACTGGTTAAGCTGAAGACCATCTCAACTGGAGTCAGCCCCAGTGTTGTTCAGCAGTCAGGAGATGGGAGAAGTTCCTGATCACTTTGGGGACATATGCTCAGGTATAGACTGTGAGGGATGGATCTCATAGCTACAACCCTGCCTGTTAGCCTCAGGTCAGACAGGGCAATCTTTTTGAATCTGAAGCCAGGGTATTGCAGACACGTTGTGGATAAGAGGAAGAGTTAGATCACACTTATTAAGAGGAAGACTGCCCCTGCAAGGGAGACCCTAACTGAAGTGATGCTTGCCATTGTAGCCACAGTTTCGACTACTCCTAACCTTCAGGCCTTCTTCTAACTAGACTGCTGAAGTTACTTTCACAGAGATGGAATTTGCAATGGCAAATATAATGTAATACTCGTGAATTTGCTATGGATTCCATCCAATAAATTGCAAAAACTGAAATCCACTGTGAAAATCCATAATTATGAATGACTGCAGTGATCTGTCACCTGATCATTGTGCCCCATGGCTAAATTGGCCAGCAATCATTACTAGTAACAGGTTAGGCCCTTATGTATGAGCTCTATACGCCTGGACAGTTCCAAGTCAAAGATATCCATAATGCTCCATTTACCCATTGTAAGCCAAAGGAGAGTAGACTATGTATACATTTTTTAACATGAGGGCCTATTTGCAACATATGGAAGCAGCATTATGTGTAAATGGTCTGTTTATTCACCCATCACAATGTTAGTTGGCCTAAAGGGAAATTGGTCTGATTTAGTCACACAATCCCATGGAACATGAGATCTATAGGGTTGGTATTCTTATATACCACCATCACTTTTTTTCCTCTCTGCAAGGGAAAGGAAGATTGCATCTGAGACCAAGCTTTGGTTCATGGTTTTTCTACTATTTATTTCTTTTCTTTTTATACTGCAGTATTTTTGGTTCCTGGGGGGCACATCATGGGGCTTTGTGTCTCCCTGTCAGAGTCTTCATTTAGAGACATGTTTTTCACCGATGAGACTGGTGTGGCGGAACAGGAAGGTTAATAATTGTTAGGAATAGATAAAAGAATAACATGGTAATGTTGTCTCATGCGATTACTATGGACATTTTTTATTTGACATCTATGTTCTCATGAGACTGGAATTCCCTGAATCTTTGACGGTTCACTTTTTTTTTAACTTTGCAAACTTTCAGCTCCCTAAGCTGATATTGGCTCTATTTCCAGATGGTAGGCTTCTATAGTACATTTTTATTCTATAAAAAATACAACCTGCTGCAGTGTGTTGTTTAAACCAAAGGGAGGATTGATCAAAATTTGTCTATATATACAGAAGGGATCTGAAAAAAAATTCTTATGTGCCGAAAAATACATCAATAGGTGTCCATTTATAGTTATGAAACTCCAACCAGTCTGTCTAAGAGAATACAAAGTCACTCCCCTGCTCACCATTTCTGCCTTCCTATCCCCTACATAGATGTGTGTTTAAAGAGCTTTCCCACAATTAAGGGTCTGTTCACATCACATTATGCTCCTTTGTTTGGTGTATTTGCCATGATGAATATCCAAGGGGCTCCATAGAATGTCTCTAGAGTCTCTGTTGGGATGGTATACAGTATGTCAGTATGCCTATATTCTTTGACAGGATGGCATAATAGATTACACTATTTCATACAATGAATAAAGCAAAAAATCCATACCTTGCTTTTTTTTTTTTTTCAATTAGATGATGTATTCCGCTGTGTTTTACATCAAAGTATGTCACATGACTTTTCCACAAATATATGTGAAATGGTGGCTGAAAAGGTTATGTGAACAATCCATACAATATAATGAATATTAATTTGATATTTCATAAATGCTGAATTTTATAAAGGAATCTGATCTCTGGAATCCCACAAAGAAAGATAAATACACGGTTGCCTGATCACAACTGGAGTTGGTCTCAAATGCATGGTCACACCACACTTGTCTGTTTCTATATCTGCTGTAGAGCATATTATGGGCCCTTATAGAGAAGTACTGAACAGTTGATGTGAATAAAGCACTTGGGTAAGACAGAAAACATATTATTAGCTGCAGCACCAAGTTTCTCTATTTCTATGATTTCTTTCTCTCACTTGGCCCCTTTTCCCCTTGCCCTCTCCATAGACTTCCATGGACACTGTAATCTGATATAGTCTATTTTGAGAGACTAAGATAGTTTCAGCAAAGATTTCAGAGTGAATGAAGAGTTTAAGAGGGAGAAAGATAATCGGTGCATTTTTTCAGGGTTAAGCTATATTACAAAAATTATGGCTGCTTCACCAGCCCATGGCACAAACTGCAAAAATTAATTTGGATATTAAAACTCTGTATTGCATGGAATACCTTTATATCTAGAATGTAAATCATTTGGTTTACTGATTCGGTAAATCTGGCAAATCAGGCCCGCCCCCGATGCACTTGCAGGCTGATCTGCATATCCATACAAAGATGATTAGAGATGAGCGAATTTCTCAAAAGTTCGATTTGGCAGTTCGATTCGAAGTTGCAAAAAAAAATTGCTTCGATCCGAATTACTTCAAGGTGAATAAACAGCTATTTCCGGGCTGCAGAGAGCCGGGGTGGGCGGCAAAATGGCAGAAGCCCTTGGATGCCACGGTCATGTCTCTCTTTCTCTCTCTCTCCAGCACGGACAAGGTTTATTCATGTGGAAGGATCTGCTAACAAGCAAAGACACGCATACCCAATCACATCACTAGAGAATATCTTGTGATGTCACAAAGGTCTTTACTAAATATTTGTTACCGTGAAGCATCAGGAAATCCGGAATAGTGGTGAATCGAAGATTTCCTGAAATTCGGATCGAATTCAACTTCTGCAGAATTGATTCGCTCATCTCTAATAATTATATCTGCATTGCTTCAAGAGTTTGTGGCTACAAAGTATGTTTGTGCTCCTAGTAAAGGCTCCTACAATTCACTATTATTGGTTTGGAAGACATTTTAGACCAGACAGACTCATTCTGGTAGGTCAGTCCAAGTATTCAGGGATTTCTCAATGTGCGGCATTTACTCAAGTTTTCACTCACCAGAATTCTGAGTCTCTATTTCCATACTTTCCCTGCTGCTCCCCCGGTCTCTTCGATGCTTCCGTGCTCTCATCGAAGTATAAAAACGAGAGTGTCTGCGGATCGGGATGTATCGGGGTTGCTCACATCCCTCTGTGTTTTCATCATCACCTTCATCTTCCTCTGAGATCTGGTGCTGTTTCATTCCAAAGCCCTGGGTTGGTGTCCGTGAGCTAAGTCCCATTATACTTTCTCCTTCTCTATTTAAACGTCTCATCTTTCCACCTTGCTTTAATATGCTTTAACCAGAAGATCCGTCTTCATTTCATACTATATTATTGCTGTAGGTAAAAATCAAAAATACACAAAAAAACTGTTACATACATATCTCTAACTGTATACATTGCTTTGCATATCATATGAACAGCTTCAAGTACCTGTGGCTGTGTACTATGTAAAGGTTGTTCTTTAGTGAGAAAAGAGATTGAGGATCACCAGTACAAGATGGATGGATCCCATAACCTAAATCATGATAGATCCAAGAAAAAGATAGGGGAGTCTCTAAAACAACCTGACATTTATCCATAGTATCAGATTGTTAATTGGAATCTCCATCTGCATTGGTGCTCATAGCAAAGGTAGCAGGATTACACTTCATCAACAATTATACTCACTTTGCCAATAACATACAATCAAAAAATTATTATTTTTTATATGTGGTGGTTTACAGGTTAGTAACAGTACGCCTGTAAAAGTCTGGAGCTCTAGAGTGACTTAGTAGGTTACTATTCATATGCATTATTAGTGTTGTTCTGGAATGTTTGGTCATGGTCATGTGATGTACAGTCCGTGGTAATGTGATGTACAGTCCGTAGTAATGTGATGTACAGTCCGTGGTAATGTGATGTACAGTCCGTGGTCATGTGATATACGGTCCATGGTCAAGTGATGAACACACAGGTGCACCTGTGTGCTCATCACATGACCATGGACTGTATATCACATGACCATGGACTGTATATCATATATTGGAAAATTGTACAACTTTTCATTATACGAACAATAACATTTGTCTCTCAATTTTGGTCTGAAACTGAACAACCCCTTTAATAGCTCTTATTTCTAGAGGCCCAGTGGTTAGAACACAATGATATAAAATAATATAAGTAAAACTACATAATAAACAACTGATAAATTAAAAATGGAAGCAAAAACAAGTGCATTTTGATTTCAATCTGTATCTCATAGAAGTGAATGGGATCATTGATGGATCCGTCTTTAATATCCAGTGAAGGTACATAGTAGTGCAATTCGAAGTCCAAGAATGCAATATTCAAGCACAAATTCTATATCAAGCAAAGCAAGATATATACTGTATAAATGGAGCCTTGCAAGTAACAAATTTTCACCAAGTTTTTATAAGATGAAGTATTAGTTACTTAGATGTTGATTCTCCTCTCGTTATGTCTTTCAGTAATATTCATGCCGAAAATAAATGCAATGTTATAAAACTCTCCAGCAAATGACACTCCTTCAAAGGATATTTCCCCAGTAAGAAATGGAGAAATAACTCCGAGTTATTTTCTTCTGTTTTAATATTCTCTCTGTTTCTGAGCTACCTTAGTCTAACACAGCAGTTCTTAAACTTTGGTCCCCCAGTTCCACCACCTTCCAGGTGCTATTTCTAGTTTTTGTGTCTCCTTCTGCCACATAGGTAGATTTTGACTGCCTCAGGCAACGGGACCCTGGTGTGACTGGTACCGCTGCACAATAATATACCGTAGCTACACTTTGCCCTACAGATTCATAGAATCGAAGGACTACATCACTATGCTGCCAACTGCAACACAGCCTCATTCATGTCAGATTCTGCTCAGTGGCACTCCTGACCCTCTGCAGGAATGCTGTAAGGATCTCTGTGCCTTTATTTTTGGGATTGGCTAAGGTACCAGAGATCATTTTTTATTACATATTCTAGAGATACGCCATAACAATATCAGATGGGATTTCACTTTTAAGAAATTAAGTTTACAGCAGACCTTGTGTACAGAGCCCAAAAAGAGGCCTTTCAGATGCCAGAAACTGAAGAGCAATTTGAGGTAGAGGTCCGACTCAGATTCCTCTTCCTTTACTAGCTCTGAGTTGGACGTTCCCCTCAAATTCCTCTTGCTCTCCAGCTTTCTGTGGCAGAAAGCTGAAGCGTAGCTTTGACTTTACGCCATTTGTTCGATTAATGAAGCTTATCAGCTGACTGTCTCACGCTGACTGTGGCTTATCAGCCATGGAATCCGCAGCAAGATCAAGCAGGGCGCTTATTCTTTCAGTGTCCTGCCTCGATCTCTGCCACCCATTGAAAACAATGGGAGGGAGATTCAGAATTTGACACCGATTTTGAGATGCCATCAAAATCAGCATCAAATTCCTCCATGTGAACATACCTTTAATGGCTACCTCCAACTTCTAATATCACGCACCACGGTACATCTAGTAAATTTACTATTTCTATGTACGGTATTTTATGTGGAGAATTTCATTTGGAATAGATGACATTTACCACCAGATTCATTTGGAAATGGTGAATTTAGGATTAAAATCTAAAAATTATTTTGGAGCAAGAATATAGTAACGTGTGTTAGTGTGGTGATGTTTGTGCAGTTTTATGTATAATTTGCTGAGCTGAAACCAAGAACAGCACATACTCTAAAATATAAAAGCAAGGAAAACCCAGTATTCAAGACTTCCACGTAGCAGCCATCAGACATCTCTCTGTAAGCCTCTATGTTGCCAGTGAACTTTTCTAGACTGTACACACTGACGTATTTATTACTTTCTGGCCTGAGACTGCACTCCAGTCAGTGATCTCACTAAAACATCTAAAATATAATGTTAAGTTGCTTAGAGGGAACCTCTATAAACCCAACATATCAACCCAGCCCTATGGATGGATAGGTCAGGGTCATCTGAATCAAACAGTATTTTACCCTTGGGAATTGGTGCTGAGATTTCGAAATTTTTTTGTCAATATGGAAATGAGTTCTATGGAGAAACAAGGGCATTGCCATAACTCCAAAGAGGTAAGAGACAATGCCATTGTTGCTCCAAAGAGCCAAAAACAACGATATAGTAACATAGTAGATGAGGATCAATAAAGACACAGGTCCATCAAGTCCAACCTATAACCTTATAGTGTTGATCCAGAACAAGGCAAAAATCCCCTTGAGGCTGATGCCAATCGCCCCATGTCAGGGGGAAAAACTCCTTCCTGACTCCAAATCCAGCAATCAGTATAATACCCTGGATCAACTTTAACAAAAATCTTAAATCCGTAAACTATAATATTTTTCTGTTCAAGAAAGGCATCCAGGCTCTTTTTGATCTTGCCCAATGAATTCACCATGCTGGGTTGATATCCCGGGTTCTGGTGACAGACTCCCTTTGAATAATTTAACAGGAGATATTTAGTGAGCCTGAGCCACCTATATTGAGAAGGTACCTTATTAATTTAGTTAGATTCATTGGAGTGCTGCATTTAAGACCTCATACACATCATCATATTAAGGTAGAACAGATCGATAATATGGAGATCAAAGAATTGTAAGAACCCATATTGGTCCTCCATATAATGTTGATTTTAAAATGTGGCGCAAGGAAATATAATAATATAATAATAATAATACATTTTATTTATATAGCGCCAACATATTCTGCAGCACTTTACAAATCGTAAGGTTCAAGTACAGACAAAAAGATACAATACAGTGTAATAGTCAATTCACACAATGGGACTGAGGGCCCTGCCTATAATACTTTACAATCTAAGAGGTACTACATACTGTACAAATCCATAAGAAGACAATTATGGCATATTCCATCACATACTGTATTACTTAAGAGAAGGTTACAATGCCCAGCAAAGGCATTTTACAGCAGGTTACATAGTGTCTATCTGTGAAATTAACATGATAATAGGGTGGGGGGAATCTGAGCACTGTGATATCTAAGTTTACATGATTTAAAGCAGGATTTCAGAGTAAAAACCAGAGTACATCCTGACAGGACTCCTAGGAAAGACAGTGAGAGTCCTAAATACTCCACCCACACACAGTGATTGACAGCTCTCCCTGTACCCATGTGTACACAGAAGGCTGTCAATCAACCTGTGTGGGCGGAGTAATCAGGACTTTCACTGTCTTTCCTAGAAATTCCAAATGATCAAAATGGTAAAGGTCAAAAGATACCAGCAGAGTATACGGCCTTGTAATCTAATACTTATAATAAATCATGGGATAATTTCCATCTATGATCAAAGGCTAAGGCAGAACACAAGTCCTGCGTTATGAGAACTAGAAGGACTTTTCTTCTACCCATCTCTTGTCTTCGTGCCTTATTTACCTTACTTTCTGCATGCTTTTTGTTGTTGTAGTAAATACCAGTTTAACTAGTGGTTTCCAAGCTATATGTCCCCAGCTGCATTAAGGGAATGCCAGTACCTCACCACACTTGTATTTCTGGCCTTTTGACAATACCTTAATAAGTACTTTCCCTATGTTCCCATTCACCCAGATCTCTGTTGTTGCCCAGGGCTTAGTATTCAAAGAATACAATGAAAGTAGAACAATAGTAGTGATGCACATCGGTCTTCTATTAGCAGGTAATACAGCGACAGGTGATAATGCAGTTATATACCAGGTATCTCTGAAGGTTTTATGTTGAACTGCATCATACTTTATGCAATCTCGTCCCCCCATTTTTATAGAGTTTAATGAAAGCTCCTCAGTTCCCTAAGTCACATTGATTATATACAGTTTATACTGTTTTTGGAAAGGGAAAAATACTGACTTGCTATGGAGTCCCATGATTTCTATGGATGCTCCTGGCTTCTGCCATGTAAGACGACTCCAGAATAATATATGGTAGGCATATATATCATATATGGTACCTTAGAATTTTTTTATTTGCCTCGGTGCTGTCTGAAATACAGAGAAATCTAATACAAAAATGCATGACTATATGGTTATTATGTATGTTTTGGTTTATGAAAGGTTTCCTTTATATATTTCATAGGTCCCCACACTGTCAGTCTGCAGTCTACAAACCAGGAATAATTCAAGAGAACTCTTTTTATTAATTGCATCAGGCAACCTTGAAATATATATATAGTGTGAGTATGTGAGCCAGAGGGCACTCTGGAGAGACCCAGGCCCAGCCCTGAAAAGGCCTTCAGCCACACCTTTGGGTGGTGGCACGTAACTCCAGGAGGGCTGGAGTGTCCTGCAGGAAGCAGGAAGTGGTGGACCAGCTAGGACAGAGAGAGGCTCTGTCCCAAAAGGGCTGGCGTCCACAGGGATGGACCAGCTAGGACAGAGAGATAGGCTCTGTCCCAGAAGGGCTGGCGTCCACAGAGGACTGTTGCTGGAGCTGAGCAACAGTCAGGACAGTTAGGGGCTCAAGGAGTGAGTTAGGCCCTAACTGTGACATAGGTTTTTTTGTTGTTTTGTTATGTTGCAGTTAAGCTGAATAAAACCACTTTTATTTTACACTTGGACAGTCTGAAAGCTATCTTTCCGGCGCCCAGTACCACGAACCACCGCTGTCTGGACCAGGAGTCTGCCGCCATTTTGAGTCTAATTCCCCAAGTTGTCACAATATATATATATATATATATATATATATTAGTATATCTACGATGTACAATGCACAATATACCCAATATATATAAGTCACGTGTATACATCTACATATATGTACTTGTGTTTTGTATATAGTGTGAATCATTTGTATTACTTTTGAGGTAGATGCAGAGTTCTCTTCTTGAAATATAAGGTTTTTCTCCATGTCACAGGCAGATAAAGGAACAAATATTTCTTCATTATGTGGTTTCCACTAAGATCCCAGATTAATCCCAGTGAGTATATGTGGAGAACTAGAGTTGCATTGTAGTCACATGTCTGTTTTTGTGGACATAAGTCTGTGCTTTTCACAGACATTGTTTATATTATTTTGCCTTGTTTTATTGATATTGTGTTATGTGCCACTGCACTGTATATAGTTCTACAGCTTCCAGGTGTATTTTTCCCCTTTTAGGCCGGGGCCCCACATAGCGCAAACACCGCAGTGTTTTACAGTACCTGTAAAGTGCATGGGATTCTGAGTAATCCCATCCACACACTGCAGAGGAATATATACAGTTTTTGTAAATCGCAGCATGTCAATTATACCTATGGAAACGCACATATTTTCATTATAGGTATAATTGAAGCAGAAAGTCTGCAGACAGGAGAACTCTCTTAACTTTCTGTGGAAAGCGCTACAGTTCGCTACGTGGGGCATTACCTTTAGGGAGAATTTTGGGAGAGCTTGGTCTAGCCCAACCAATCTACAGTGGAACTCCCGTTGCACTACTACACCCATCTGGAAACTGTACCTCAATAAAGTTACATCATTTTCTTCAACTGCAACTGTTGTCTCCTGAGTCATTTCTGCGCTTACCATCAAGAGCCCTTCTGACCACCATCACCTGGCTCAGTAACAGTAGAGGACTCCTACAACTGAAAGTGCCCTGGGGAAGCTACCACCACCATCAGGTATACCGCAGGCCCAACTCAGGAGGTGGGCTGGAGGGAATCACAGACCCATAAGCTCTTATTAATATGATGCATCTGCACCAGTGGAAAAAAACCTAACCTGTTTCTGAGTTTTTTTTGCGGGCCCACAGTCTGTTAAAAAAATAGGTGTACATTGAAATGAAAGGATGAAAGATGTATGTCTGAATAAACCCTTAAAAGGGTATTAGGCAGTGAGGCCCACGGTGAGTTCACTTATTAGTTTGCGATCTCTGGTCTTCCAAAATAAAAGATAACAAATAGGACAAAGTCTAACCCAATAAAGCAGTTCCTGCATGTAATGTTATACCCGGGGACTTGATCAATGTTGATTTGATGCTAAGAAAAATGGGTAATTCCAAAACAGTAATCCAAATCCAAAATAACTTTAGGAATTGAGTAAGGCCCGATTCACATCTGCGTTCAGGGAGTCCGCTTGGGGACCCCCTGAACGGAAACCTATATGCATAAAAAAGCGGTTTACCTGGGAAACCCACGGACCCCACAGACTATAATGGGGTCCGTGTGGTTTCCACTCGGTTTCCGCATGAAACAAACGGAAAGGAAAGTGCTGCTTGTACATCTGCTTGCACGGAAACCCGAACGCAGATGTGAACCGGGCCTAACAACTAGACATTTCTTCCTTCTGGAGGAAAGCTAATTTGCATATTGTTTTCCCAGGAAGTATTTCCCGTATGACTCCCTACACTTGCTGGATCTCCACAAAGAGTACAATATCTACCAACACCCATATATTGTCATAATAAGTATTTTCTACTACACTATTATGGGTACTTATAGTAAAATATGGTTTGATAGATTATTTACGGTTCAGTAACACTGTCATACACACTCCAGTGACTATGCAGCAGTCACCAGGATCAGTGACAAATACTACTGCTTCCAACATGTCTGATATGCTAAACTAAGTGGCTACAATCACTGTGACCAAAGAGATTTCACAAGCCCAACTTCTCCGTACCTCTGAGGAGAAGCTCTGCATTTTCTGTCTGCATCAAGACCCAATCCATAACTACGACTAGGATATATAAATGAAGCTTGCAGAATCCAATCGCAGGACCAATGAAAAGATCAGCGCTTGCCAACAAATGTTCAGTTGGATAAAATCTTTCTTTATTAAAGCCAAACAAAACACTTTAATAAAAGAAGATTTTATCAAACTGAACCTTTGCAGGCAAATGCTGATCTTTTCATTGGTCCTGCGATTAGATTCTGCCCACTGACGTCCTGGTGACGACGATCCAGCTGCTGATCCCTTGCTTCAACACATTCTTTAAAGTTTCTGTAGTGGTTGTAACTGATTCACAACCCCATAAGGTGAGCAGCCATCTTAATCGTTTTTTGATTTAATACAACAGTATTATAGCGGCATCACATGAGGAGCAGCTCGGTGCTGTTTTTTTCTGATTATTTTCATATAAATGAAGCTTGTCAGGACATTTTAGAGACATTAGGAGTTGCATAAATAGTAACACCCTATTATATTATTAATAATAATAATAATAATAATAATAATAATAATAATAGTCCTTTAATAGTCCCACAATGGAGAAATTCAGTGTGTTACAGCAGCAAAGATAAGCAGATACAAATACAAATACAACATGTACAGGAATGTTCCAAGGTGAGAGGCATTACATTAATAGAAGACAGACAGATAGGACGTAGCAGAGGAGGGGGGGGGGATTTAACAGGCAGAGAGATATTTCAGTTCTCTGTGTGTGTAATGATCTCCGCTTAGGTCGGTGTTGGTTGTACAGCCTAACCGCGGTGGGGAGGAAAGACTTCCGATAGCGCTCCTTCTCACACCTAGGGTGGAGCAGTCGGTCACTGACAGTACTGCTCAGCGCGATCACAGTCTCATGCATGGGATGGGACTTCTTCTTCTGCATGGAGCTCACCACGGACAGTATCCTTCTGTCACCCACCACCTGCACTGGGTCCAGTGGGCTCCCCAGGACAGAGCTGGCCTTTCTAATCAGCTTGTCAAGTTTATTTCTGTCCCTGGTTGATATACTGCTCCCCCAGCAGGCCACTCCAAAGAAGATGGCTGATGCCACTACCGAGTTGAAGAAAGCTCTAAGAAGTGCCCCCCGGATTCCAAAGGCTCTCAGTTTCCTAAGCAGGTAGAGCCTGCTGTGGCCCTTCCTGTACAGGGCCTCCATATGATCTGCCCAGTCCAGCTTATTATTAAGGAGCAAACCCAGGTACTTATAGGTGTTCACAATCTCGATGCCCGTCCCCAGGATGTCCACTGGTTTAGGAGGGCTTCTGCCTTTGCGGAAGTCCACCACCATCTCCTTGGTCTTCCCCGCGTTAATCTTCAGGTGGTTCCGGTGGCACCAGTCCACACAGTCCTGGTTCAGTTCTCTGTACTCCCTGTCATCATCATCTGTGATGAGACCCACTATTGCAGAGTCATCAGAATACTTCTGTAGGTAGCAGCTGGATGAGTTGCACCTAAAATCTGCAGTGTACAGTGTGAAGAGGAAAGGGGCGAGAACCGTACCCTGAGGTGCCCCCGTATTACAGATCACGGTACCTGACACACAGTCTCGGGCTCTCACGTATTGAGGTCGATTTGTGAGGTAGTCTAGGATCCAGTTGGAGAGGTGGTGGTCCACTCCAGCAAGGCCCAGCTTGTCCCTCAATAACCTGGGCTGTATGGTGTTAAAAGCACTGGAGAAGTCAAAGAACATTATTCTCACCGTGTTCCCTGGTTTCTCCAGGTGAGACAGAGCCCTGTGCAGAAGATGGATGATGGCATCATCTACCCCAATGCCCGGCCGATAAGCAAACTGGAGGGGGTACATAGCGGGGCTCACTAGAGGGTGGAGATGTGTGAGAACCAATCTCTCCAAGATCTTCATCAGGTGGGATGTCAGTGCTACAGGTCTGTAGTCGTTGAGGTCCATAGGGTGGGGTTTCTTTGGAACTGGTACCACACAAGAAGATTTCCATAATTCAGGGACTATTTCTTGCCTCAGGCTCATATTATACATATATGTAATTATACCACACAGCTGGTCCCCGCAAGTCTTAATTAGCCTTGCACTGATGTCATCTGGCCCTGCGGCTTTCCTCGCCTTGATCTTTTTCATCTCCTTCCTCACCTGGGCCCGTGTGAAGGTCAGACTGTGGCCAGATAAAGACGGATTTCTGGATTATGATGACTTGGTTCAGGAGTCATCGGTCTGTTGGGCTCAATTTCACATGAAACCAAAAGCAGAATATAGGTTTCCATGTGCAGCAGTCTGCACTCTTTCAGTTAGCATACAGACTATTGCAATGTTGTGTCAAGGGGAGATGCTACTATGTAATAATAATAATAATACATTTTATTTATATAGCGCCAACATATTCAGCAGCACTGTACAGTTTGCAGGGTTCAAATACAGACAAAAAAGATAAATTACAATGGGACTGATGGCCCTGCTCACAAGAGCTTACAATCTATGAGGTAGAGGGGGTGACACAAGAGGTAGCAGGGGCGACATCGGAGGTAGCATTGCTTATACAATGGTCAGACAATTTTGTAATTTTGTAATATTTGCAGTGGAAATGTTCTGATTTCAAAATCGTTGCGTATTTGTAAATCGCAGCATGTCAATTGTACCTATGGGAATGCTAGCGTTTTCCGTATAGGTATAATTCAAACAGAAAGACCACTGAGGAAAGCTCTGCGGACTTTCTGTGAAAAGTGATGCGGAAAAAACAGACAAAATGCACTTTTTGGCTACGGCTTGTAATGTGGGGACAAACTGGAAAACTATAATAAATGGTTAAAAATATATCTACACACGTGGACAAAATTGGTGGTACCCCTCGTTTAATGAAAGAAAAATCCACAATGGTCACAGAAATAACTTGAATCTGACAAAACTGGAATTTGCTAAACTACATGTTGACAAGCCACAAAGCTTCTGGGAGAATGTCCTATGGACAGATGAGACAAAAATCAAAATTTTTGGCAAGGCACATCAGCTCTATGTTCACAGAAGGAAGAATGAAGCATATCTTGAAAAGTACACTGTTCCTACTGTGAAACATGGAGGAGGCTCTGTTATGTTCTGGGGCTGCTTTGCTGCATCTGCATCTGCGTCTTGAATCTGTGCAGGATACAATGAAATCTCAAGTCTATCAAGGGATTCTAGAGAGAAATGTGCTGCCCAGTGTCAGAAAGCTTGGTCTCAGTCGCAGGTCATGGGTCTTGCAACAGAATAATGACACAAAACACACAGTTAAAAACACCCAAGAATGGCTAAGAGGAAAACATTGGACTATTCTGAAGTGGCCTTCTATGAGCCCTGACCTAAGTCCTATTGAGCATCTTTGGAAGGAGCTGAAACATGCCATCTGGAAAAGGCACCCTTCAAACCCGAGACATCTGGAGCAGTTTGCTCATGAGGAGTAGGCCAAAATACCTGTTGAGAGGTGCAGAAGTCTCATTGACAGTTACAGGAATCGTTGTGAAACAAAATATTAAATTAAGGGAACCATCATTTCTGTCCAGGCCTATTTCATGAGTTTTCTTTTTAAAAAAAAATTCTGTTAAAGCATGGTTGAAAAGCAATGTCTGACTTTCATTTGTTCATTTTCATAGAATTTTTATATATAATTACTTTTGTCAGATTCATTAAACGAGGGATACCAACAATTTTGTCCGTGTGTGTATATAGCTCAATTGACTAACACAGTAAAATAACAATCACACACTACCAGACTCAAAAAAATCACAGGCACTAAAAAGATAAATTCCCTATTTTTAGTTCTTGATGTCATGAGTACACGCCGAGTCCTGATCTGCTCTCCACCACTCAAAACAAACAGGAGAATCCCTCACATATCCATTTCACAGGGGAGTTTTGATAAATGGGAAATCAGTCCATTTCTGGGCAAAGGATGAATTTGTCCCAGAGATTCACTTTGAACTCTCTTTTTGGGAAAATGAAAGTCAGTATATGGGTCAAACATTAAGACTGTATGATGTAACAGTTTCTTTTGTATTTTATTGCAGTGTAATGTACATAAGAGATTTAGTACATACTATAGCTCTACTTCAATGAGTCCTCTAATGCCTCTACTCTGCAAAGCAATTGGACTGGCTACAGCTGCCTGAAATACTAACTTTGCTACTTGTTATTTAACTATTAACTAATGTAATAGGAAATATAACACCCTAGACCATTATTACGTGTTAATGTTATACCATGGTAAGTGTAATATAACCTACAGAGCAGACATTTCCAGATTAGATTATTTAGTAAACTGATATGATTGGGAACAGCACAGCGGAAAACATTGCTACATGGCAAGCAGTCATCACCTCAATGCTACAGTGTATCCACCCAAATTAAATATGTCTTGGTCCATTCATAACACAGGCATAGTGGTGTAAACTGGTCAGGAGTCAGGACCATGTGACTGCAGGAGTGTACGCTCACAAAACATGACTCATTCACCTATACTGCTCTGCGACCTAAATACTTAGCTATAAGCTAAAATTATACTGTGTGATGAGACGTATACTGGTAGTATAGTGAATTTTATGGGCATTTTATTCCTATATTTCAAAATATTTGATACAATCTCCTGTATTTTTTGCATGTTCCCCATTCAGAATGCACTGAACTCCCAAAAAAGCTTAAAACCATGGTCTAACAAAATAACATGGTAAAAAATATCTCTTTGTGACTTTACCTTGTAGGCACAAACAACCCTTTTAAGTGTGAAAACTTCACCATACGGGTTCTCATATCTCAGCTTCCAGGATGGCTGTGGATAATGGGTAGTATTGGGATTATACTAAATATTTAGGATACTTATTTGGTTACAGTCTGTTTTTAGATGCCACACTATTTACTTAGAGATCCGCATGAATTAGACAGAAATTTAGAGAGACAAGTTTCCTCAAATATGGTTTGAAAACATTCTTTATAATTGGTGCATGATCATCATATGGTCTACAGCGTCACAGATGACATCTCACATCATGCCTAGGGATGATACAGAAGGGAGGCTATATGTGATGTCACTTATCTAGACACCTTTGTCTAGAAGAGATAATACAGAAAGGCGATAGATGTCATCACTCAAAACTCCTTTGTCTAGAAGGGGTAGTGCAGAAAGGAGGCTATACATGACATCACTCATCCCTACTTGTCTAGAAGGGGTAGTGCAAATGACATCACTCATCATTACTTGTCTAGAAGGAATAGTACAGAAAGTCCACCATGAGGACTATAACTGAAGCTCATATACTGAGAATTTATTTTCCAGTTGACTGAAGGAAATTCTTTACATCATCCAGCCAGGGGCACTAACCATATTCTGTCATTATTATCTATGTAGTTGTATCCAGTTTACATTATCACAGTACCCAACTGTGTTTCAACACAATACTGCAGTACCTTTACAAAAACCTATACCAGTTCCCAGTTATATTATGACATCACACTTTAGTACCTATTCATTATGAGCCAGTTACATTATAAATCCCACTATAATCCACAGAAATGTTTAGATCAAAACATGTTACCTAGTTGCATTGTAAAACCCCCATTGCTGTACCCACAATCATAATGAAACACCAACATTGGGCAAGTACAAACATGGTATTATAAAATTCCATGACAACGCCAGTTATATTATGAAAACCCCATTAAATTATCCAGTTACATCGCCCACCATGGTGCCCGCATCAATAGCAAAATCCCATCAGGACAACATAAAACTGTAAAGCACTATAGAGTTACAGCTAGGCTTTATTTCCTAAAGCAGACATTCAGGCCACTGCCCTAGATCTGTATCTAAATATCTTGACAAAGGGAGATTGGCAGGTTACCCTCCCACCCAGGCCCCCTCATGTCCCACCATCTCTTCCTTAGATACACTCCTATGTCACGTGAAAACATGGGCAGTTACTAGTTATGACCTACATATACAGTACATATCTCCTTATAGCCAAGTGTTATGACCCACAGCAGTACATCGTCCTGAGCAGGGATAGTAAAAGTGTCCTCTCTGCTAGTGAGAGTACACACCATAAGAGTATATTTATTGTACTTTTTGTCTCCCTGTAACAGTATGATCAAGGTGATGAAGTGACAGTAATATTGTCACAGTAATGACTAGTGACAAGTCCCTCTGACTGCTTGGATCTAGTGGTCAGGCAGCCTTTGGTGGTCGTAGTGTGTATGTACCATGTCACTACAGTAGGTAGCCCCCCCCCCAACAATACCTTGCTCAGTGTATACAGAACAGCAGCTGGGACTGGCTTGTCTTTCCTCTGCTCCTGGCTGTGTATGAGGATATTTTACTTTCCTGCAATACCAAAGGTCTCCAGGTATCTGTGCACAGGGAAATGCCAAATTAAAGAGACAGTGTGACTGGCTAAAGGTGACATTAGAAACAAACCGCTCCCTGTAGTATACAGAAGGTAATGTCACATTCTTTTCTGCTATTTACACAGCCACTCCCAGTACTTGTAGTAAGGAATGCCAAAATGTACTAACAAGTCTCAAGATATAGACAGTGTCACCAAAGCAAGTGTTCATCTAACCAAGCAGTATAGACACCACAATAAAACATGTGTATGGGATTTATGGCTCCTACATATACATACAAAGATATAAGAAGAATATCCGTTACATTATATTTTATCTATGCATTACTCATTCTCTCAAGAGGTTTAATCAGAACTGTTGCAAAGAAAACGCAGGATTGCTAGCAATACCTGACCGGAATGGGGAGGAGCTTATGAAAATTTCTGGGAGGTCATAAAGAGGACCTGTTATCATCCCCACATACACCAATGTTTTGTATCCTTGAATAGGCACTGCTCCACTGGTTCCAGTACATTTGGCATTTTTTCTCTACCGCTCACCATTCCTGAGCAGTTCAGCAGCCAATATGCTAATTTGCTCTTTACTGTCACGTAGGCATTCATGGGTTGGGGCAGACAGACAGGCCACTTCAGCTCTTGTACAAATGAATGGGAGCTATTAAGGATAGGTCATCAATAGTGTTTCTCTAGAAAACCCTGGGGTGGATTTTATAATGTTCCATGAATGGGAATTCAGATACTCAGAAGTATGGATAAGTGGAGATCCAAGCTCTTATATTTACATTGTGTTTCATGTTGCCATATAAAAGATAATTTGTTTCAAAAACCCCAGAAAGAGAACCTTTCGCCACCTCCACCATTTCCAGTTCTTTGCATCCTTTAATTTATCCACTGATTCCAGCACAGTTGGAATTTTTCCTCTAAGCCCCATCGTTCCTGAGCAATAAGTGCTGTTAGTTTTAGTGCCTGATATAATTATTCTCTAACGTGGGTGATGTCAGACGGGAGCAGGCATTCGGAGGCAGACAGTGTCAGAAAGGTCTGAATCACACCCCCTTGTCTTCTCTGGTTCAGGACCACCCACCTGACAGTAGACAGACTAATTCGCATATCAAGCACTGATTGCTCAGGAATTGTGGAAGCTAGAGAAATTATTCCAACTGCACCAGAATCAGTGGAGCAGCAGCTATTAAAGGATGCAAAGAGTTGGAATTGGTGGATGTGGTGAAAGTTCCTCTTTACTATGAACAGTTCTACAGTTCTCTGCTGCTGGGCTTAGTTGTGATAGCACTCTTGTAACGCCCCTGCTTATTTCTTAAAAGTTCTGAATGTTTCTTTTCAATATATTTCCGGTGTCAATTCTTAAAAAAGCAGGGCTTCATTAGATGGAGGATAAACATTATTTGCTGAAATTATTTAAGATAAAATCTGCTTTTACATTAGGTTTAGCCTATAACGTTTGGGTATGAATTTAATAGGCGTATTACAATGAGACAATTTTTGCAGGGTACATGAGCAGACTAAAGCTGGCCATATACAGTGAGGAAAAAAAGTATTTAGTCAGCCACCAATTGTGCAAGTTCTCCCACTTAAAAAGATGAGGCCGGCCTGTAATTTACATCATAGGTAGACCTCAACTATAAGAGGCGAAATGAGAAAACATATCTAGAAAATCACATTGTCTGATTTTTAAAGCATTTATTTGCCCCCTGAACTCCAAAGGCTCTCAGCCTCCTAAGAAGGTAGAGCCTGCTGTGGCCCTACCTGTACAGTGCATCCAAGTGATCTGCCCAGTCCAGCTTATTATTGAGGAGCAAACCCAGGTACTTATAGGTGTTGACAATCTCAATGCCCGTCCCCTGGATGTCCACTGGTTTAGGAGGGTATCTGCATTTACGAAAGTCCACCACCATCTCCTTGGTCTTCCCAGCATTATTCCTAAGGTGGTTCCTCTGGCACCAATCCACAAAATCCCGGTTCAGTTCTCTGTACTCCCTGTCATCTTCGTCTGTGATGAGACCCACTATTGCAGAGTCATCAGAATACTTCTGTAGGTAGCAGCTAGATGAGTTGCACCTGAAATCTGCAGTGTACAGTGTGAAGAGGAAAGGGGCAAGAACTGTACCCTGAGGTGCCCCCGTATTACAGATCACGGTGTCTGACACACAGTCCCGGGCTCTCAAATACTGAGGTCGGTTTGTGAGGTAGTCTAGGATCCAATTGGAGAGGTAGTGGTCCTCTCCAGCAAGGGCCAGCTTGTCTCTCAGTAGCCCCGGCTGTATGGTGTTAAAAGCACTGGAGAAATCAAAGAACATTATTCTCACCGTGTTCCCTGGTTTCTCCAGGTGACAAAAAGAGCTCTGTGTAGCCGACTTTTCTTCCCCTTAGTAGGGTAATTCTGTGAGGAACAGCAGATAATGATCTAAAAGTATCCGGGGTTGTGTTACTGTTGGATCTCCTTTTATTGTATTGTTAAATGTCATACTGTGATCTACCGACACAAACAGAATTTATTGGTAAAGCCCTGAACTTGACTGTGCTATCAATAATGCTGACTACTAAATATGTATCATTATTTCACAACAGATGCTGCAATGATGTCATGTGAGCTATTCTGAAAATGACGGCATGTGAAATGAGCCTAGCTCTGTGCAGACATATTAGGTGAGGCGCATTACTAGGTGTACACTGACAGCAAGGATTTCCATACAAACAGAAATGTAGACTAAAGGGCCTATTATTATATATTATTATACGGAGCTACAGGTGCATCTCAATAAATTAGAATATCTTTGAAACGTTCATTCATTTCAGTGATTCAGTAATTCAATTCATAATCAGCGTCTTCCATGATTGTGTGTCCTACTGAACCAGACTGAGGGACCATTTAAAGCAGGGGTCTCAAACTCGCGGCCTGCAGGCCAACTGCGGCCCTCGGGACAATAGTTTGCGGCCCCCACCTCAATATCAAAGTTTAATGTTAGTGCGGCCCGAGTTTGATACGAATGGCACCAGGGGCGCACTGTCTGGGGGTGGCATTTTTTACTGTCTAATGTAAACCAGCCCAGGCTGGCTTACGAGACGTCCGCATCACAGCGCAGGCAGCGATATAATGACGTCATCGCGCCTCCTACGCTGAGACACAGACGTCTTGGACAAGAGGAGGAGGCGGCGGCTGCATCAAGGCATCACAGGTAGGTGAGGAGAACTTTTTTTTTTATTTGTATAAATAGGCCGTTACCTGCTGGAGTATTCCCGGCAGGTGATGGCCTATTTATTTCCCTACCCGGCGTCTGCTCATGGCCGCCCCCCGCTTCCCCTTCTGCTATGGGACGTAGAAGAGGAAGTGTATGCCGTTGTGAGCAGCCGCGGGCATCGGTAAGTGAGGCCATGGGCCTCAAATACTACTATTATTATACTCCAGGGTCTTTTTAGACCCCGGAGTATAATAATTGGAGACCCAGGGGAGGTGAAGGAACATAAAAAACAATGCTACTCACCTCTCCTGCGATCCGCTGTCACTCCGAGCAGGCTTGGGCGCTCTGGTGACGTCATCAGGTCGCGTCAACGGTCTCATCGCGTGATGTCTGTGCGCAATTAGACAGGGCTGAAAGCTGCTGGGAGTGCTCCGGTTTCCAGGATAGGAAAGTAACACTAGTTTTTATGTTTGTATCCTCCCCTGGGTCTCCAATCATTATACTCTGGGTTCTGAAAAGAACCCAGAGTATAATAATAGTTCGTGGGTGGGCCACTAGGGAGCACAATACCGTGTGCAGGGGCCACTAGGGAGCACAATACCGTGTGCAGGGGCCACTAGGGAGCACAATACCGTGTGCAGGGGCCACTAGGGAGCACAATACCGTGTGCAGGGGCCACTAGGGAGCACAATACCGTGTGCAGGGGCCACTAGGGAGCATATTACCGTGTGCAGGGGCCACTAGGGAGCATATTACCGGTGTGGAAAACCTGATGCGGCCCAGCCTCACCCAGACTCTACCTCCAGCGGCCCCCGGGTAAATTGAGTTTGAGACCCCTGATTTAAAGGCTTAGGAAACCTTGGCAGGTGACACTGAATTTACAATACTGAACTTTTTTACAATATTCTAATTTTTTTAGATTTGGGTTTTCATTACCTGTAATCCATAATCAACATTTACGGAAATAAAACACTTGAAATGGAACACTCTGTGTGTAAAGAATCTAGAAAATATAGTAGGTCACTTTTTTAATTTAATTGCTGAAAGAAATAAACATTTCAAAGATATTCTAATTTATTGAGATGCACCTGTATCATCAGGGCAGTTATTTTCATTTTTTATTTATTTTTCTTGCTTATATAGAACCATTATATTCCACAGCACGGTACAGCCATTGACAGTCACTGTCCCATATAGGGCTCACAATCTACATTCCCTATCAGTATGTGTTTGGAGTGTGGGGGTAAAATGGAGTATGTGAAGGAAACCCACACAAATATGGGGAGAACATACAAACTCCTTGCTGATGTTGTCCTTGGTTGTTATCGGGAATAGGCATTTGTAGGAACACTGGCCTACGTTAGGGTCAGGTCTCTGGTGTTTCACTGAAAATAGTGAAGCATGTATTGAGTATTGCCTGGTACTTGTTACCATCGTGTGGTCAACCGCAAAAATGACTCAATAATTAAGCATATGGCTTGTTTGTCAGGTGCTGCTGCCAGGGGTGTAAATAACAGGGTAGCCGCGGTAGCGGCTGCCACAGGGCCCGGGACATTAGGGGGCCCGGAGCCCTGTAGCACCCGCTACCACGAACCCCACAAACCAGTGGCGTAACGATCGCGGTCACAGGGGGTGTGACCGCGACCGGACCACTATGATAGCAGTCGGAGAAAGCCTGGTTCCCCGACCGCTATACATACTTTTATTGAAAGGGCCCCGGGCATATTGCAGACCCCTTTCCAATAGATGGCAGGGCAGGGCAACCAGGAGAGGTGACTGAAAACAATAAATACATATTCTCACCTCTCCTGGGCACAGCGTTCTCTCCGCCGCTCTTCCGTCATGTGACTGAGGCCTGTGATTAGGCCCCAGTGGGGGCGCACTGATGTCATTACGCGGCAGTGCCCCATGTGACCGCTGAGGTCCAATCAAAGGTCTCAGCAGCGACGTCGGAAGTGGGCCTGAAGACGCTGAAGACGGCAGGATGGAGCAAGGATGCCAAGAAAAGGTAAGGCAAGGTAAGTATGAATGTTTGTTATTTTTCCTCACCTTCCCTGGGCCTCCAATTATTATACTCTGGGGTCTGAGGAGACCCTAAAGTATAATAATAGCACCGAAGCGGAGGGGGGGTGTTGGGTGCATATAATACTGTGTGGGGGCCACTGTGGGCATATAATACTGTGTGGGGGCCACTGTGGGCATATAATACTGTGTGGGGGCCACTGTGGGCATATAATACTGGGTGGGGGCCACTGTAGAGCATATACTACTGGGTGGGGGCCACTGTAGAGCATATAATACTGGGTGGGGGCCACTATGGGGGGGCATATAATACTGGGTGGGGGCCACTGTGGGGAGCCTATAATACCAGGTGGGGCCCACTGTGGGGGGCATATAATACTGGGTGGGATCCACTGGGTGGAGCATATTATACTGTGTGGGGCCACTGTGGGAAGCATATTATACTGTGTGTGTGGGGGAGCAATGTAGAGCAAATAATGCTGTATGGGGGCCACTGTGGAGCTTATAATGCTGTGTGGGGGCCACTTTCAAGCATATAATACTATCTGGGGCCACTGTTGAGCATATTTTACTGTTTGGGGACCCATAACCGGTTCGGTGGGGGGGCATGTGAAATGTTCGCCTTGGGGCCCAGCCATTCCTAGTTACGCCACTGGCTGCTGCCATATACCAGAACTGCATGGGGACATAAGATGACTTTAGAAATCATTAATTTCCCCTGTGCTGTAGACTGCACAGCTTGTGTAAAAGGCAGATGCAAATGACATGTTATATCGTTGATCGACACTTGTCCTCCCCTGCATCAACCTATATAATAGGACTTTAATACACAGAACTCTACTATGATCTACATTCGGTAGTATATATAGTGTTGATCTTCATTCTTTAATTGATTTTTTAAAATTGTTTTTAATATTAGTGATCTGTATTGATGTGTATTGTAATAAATTATTACTTCTTTTCTACAATTTTGTTTGGTGATTTTTTTTGGTGTATTTGTTTTCGGGGATACTTGTAGGTTTATATACATTCAGTAGGATTCTGAGTGTCATGATCAGAATAAGAGTTACTAAAATGTGCCCATAGTAAATCTATGTGAACCTGTTTAACACAGTGTGATATTTTTTGCTTAATATCAATATGCAATACACAATATTACAATCTTCTATGCCCCACCCCAAAATAAAATAAAACAGGGTGTAGTTGTTTGATAGCAATGTAATAAACAAATATTACTCATTAATTCAGTTATATATTATAAAGAATTGGGAGAGAATACTATCGACATTCATACCCTTTTTTTTTATTAGTATCATGCATGTGAAAGTGTTCCTTTAACCCCTTCCCGCCACAGGCATTTTTCGATTTTCGTTTTTGACTCCCCGCCATCCAAACCCCATGTCTTTTTTATTTTTTCCATTCACAGAGCCATATCAAGGCTTAAAGTTTGCGGGACAAATTGTATTTTCTAATGGTACCATTTATCATTATATTCTCATACAATGTACTGGGAAGTTGGAAAAAAAAACTCAGAATGGGGTGGACTTGGAGAAAAACCACACTTGTGTGACTTTCTTACGGGTTTTGTTTTTACAGCGTTCACTGTGCAGCAAAAATAACATATCACCCATATTCTATGGGTTGATACAATTCTGGGGATACCACATTTATATAGTCTTATTTATGTTTTAACCCCTTAAAAAAAATCCAAAACTTTGCAAAAAATAATTTTCTTGGAGTTGCCATATACTGAGATACATACTTTTTTTTTATGTTTCTGTGTATGAAGATGCATAGGGTGTCTTTTTTTTTTTTTTGCAGGGCCAGATGCACTTTTTGGTTATACCATTTTGTAGAATGTCTATTGCTTTATCACATTTTAATAAAATTTTTATGAGAGGCAAAACAGCAAAAAAATGGTGGTTTGGCTCTATTGATATTTTTCCCGCTGCCATGTTCACTATATGGGAAAAATATTTTATTTGCAAAAATTTGTCAAAATAAAGTTTGTAGACCGGGCGTATTCTAACACAAGGATGCCTAATGTGTATGTGTTTCACAATATTTTTTTACTTTTATGTGTTCTATGGAAAGGGGAATGATTTGAATTTTTAATTCCCAATGTTTTGTTTTATTTTTTTAATTTATTCTTACTGTATTTTGAACCCCATGGGGTCTGATCACTAATGCCATGCATTGCAATGAATTGGTAATTACTGACATTTATTTTACAGGCTGCATAGAGAAGCCTGTAATACAAATAAATGAGAGACAAGACTGGGAGCTTTCAATAGACTTATTGCTGTCATAGTAACTGATCGACGGCCCGAATTTCGTTCCAGATGCCAACGATCTACAGAAAAATGGCGTCGCGAATGCACCTCCACAAAAATGGTGCCTTGGTTGGCTTTCAACAAGGTGCCGGAGGCCTTAATTCCTGAGATCAGTGTGGGCATTGATTGCAGGCATTAGCACTGGGTTTTTGCTGTATAATACAGAAGACCTGGCAGCTATGCCGTCCGCTCAGCTCCTGGCATTAGAACACTATTCCTCTCTGAAATGTTTCTCTTAACTTGAATTGCATAGAGAACTACAGGTGTAGTCTTGCTGTGGCAGCTTCCAGGAAATTCTGTGTGTGGCCCCAGCCTAAGGGTAGCTGCACAGGACCGAGTTTCACCCGTGAAGCCTAGTCCATGTGTTAGCCAGATTTACCGGCTTGAACTCCATGCTGGGAGCGGGACTCCTAGCATCCTAGTTATCTATGACACTAAGAGTCCCTACCTCTCAGCAACATACTGTCCCATACTGTAATTTATATGGAACAGTATGTTGCTGGGGGGTAGGGACTCCTACCATCAAAGATAACTAGGATGCTAGGAGTCCTGCTCCCAGCATGAAGTTCAAGCCGTGTGAAGCTCTGTCGTGTGCAGCTACCCTAAGGCTGTGCTCCACGTTGCGAAAACGCAGCTTTTTTTGTAGCAGATTTTGCTGCGGTTTTTTGAGACAAAACCAAGAATGGCTACAAAAGAAATGAAAAATATATAGGAAGTTCTTATACTTCTACTACCTTCTGCTCAATCTGCTCCTGGCTTTGGCTTAAAAAAAAACCAGAAAAATCTGCAACAAAAAAAGCTGCGTTTCCGCAACGTGGGGCTTCAGCCTAAAGGTAGACAGAAATTATTTCACTTTATTCATGGAAAATATTGGGTGCATATAGGAGACAAATGCATTGTAACTATTTTTTACCCTGATGTCTAGAAGGCATCGCAGATATCTTAAGTTTTGTTTTGTTTTGTTTTGTTTGTTTGAGTTGGAAGGGACCTCAAGGGCCATCGAGTCCAACCCCCTGCAAAAGCAGGAATTCCTAGATCATCCCAGCTATATACCTATCCAGATTCCGCTTGAAGATTTCAATTGATGAAGAACTCACCACCTCCCGTGGCAGCCTATTCCACTCTCTCACTACCCTTACTGTTAGAAAGTTTTTCCTAATGTCTAATCTGAATCTCCTTCCCCTTAGTTTCATCCCATTACTTCTCGTGCTTCCTTCTGCTAATGAGAATAGGGTAGATCCCTCTGCACTGTGACAACCTTTCAGATATTTAAATACCGCTATTAAGTCTCCCCTTAGCCTTCTCTTCTGCAAACTAAGCAGTCCCAATTCTTTTAGCCTTTCTTCGTAGGACATGGTTTGTAGACCTTCCACCATTTTGGTTGCTCTTCTCTGGACCTGCTCCAATAAATCGATGTCTTTCTTAAACTGGGGAGCCCAGAACTGTACACAGTATTCCAGGTGGGGTCTGACCAGGGCAGAGTACAGCGGAATAATTACCTCTCTTGATCTAGCTTCAATGCTCGTCTTGATACATCCTAGAATTTTATTAGCCTTTTTAGCCACCGCACCGCACTGTTGACTCATGTTGAATTTGTGATCTACTATTATGCCCAGATCCTTTTCCCCTGTACTCTCACTTAGTTCTATTCCTCCCATACTATATATGCTTCTTGCATTTCTGTTACCCAGATGTAGGACCTTGCATTTGTCCCTGTTGAATACCATTTTGTTCACCTCAGCCCATTGTTCCAGTGTGTCTAAGTCCTTTTGGATGCACTCTCTCTCCTCTCTAGTGTTGGCCATTCCTCCTATCTTTGTATCATCTGCAAATTTTATTAGTTCCCCATTAATCCCATCATCCAGATCATTTATAAAAATATTAAAAAGTACTGGGCCCAGGACAGAGCCCTGCGGCACCCCGCTTTTTACTTTCTTCCAGTTTGATGTATAGCCATTTAGAATTACTCGTTGTGCCCGATCATTTAGCCAATTGTGAACCCACCTTACTGATATTTTATCAAAGCCATACTTGATCATTTTTTCAATAAGAATGTTATGTGATACTTTATCAAAGGCCTTACTAAAGTCAAGATATACTATGTCCACTGCATTCCCCTGGTCCAACCATTCAGTGACTTTATTATAGAAGGAAATAAGATTAGTCTGACAAGATTTATTAGGCATAAAGCCGTGCTGGCTCTGATTAATTAAAGCCTTCCCATCCAGGTACCTAATTAAATGTTCTTTATGTTCTTTAAATGTTCTTTAAATGTTCAAAGATTTTTCCTACTATCGAGGTCAGACTTACCGGCCTATAATTTCCTGGGTCGTCCCTATTCCCCTTTTTGTAGATGGGGACCACATTTGCCCTTTTCCAATCTAGAGGGACCACTCCTGTTTCCCATGACTTATTAAAGATTATTGCAAGGGGTTCTGTTATTTCCTCTGCTAATGCTTTTAAAACTCTAGGGTGTAAATCATCCGGTCCTGGGGACTTGGTTTCCTTAATCTTAGCTAAATGTTCTCTTACCAAACCTTCACTTATAATCAGCTTGGAGTCCTCATTCCCCTCATCACTATCACCATTAATGTTGATATTTCCATCCATTTCTTGGGAGAAGACGGATACAAAATATGAATTTAGTAACTCCACCTGCTGATCCACCATGTTAACTTTTTCACCCTTTTCGTTCTTCAGGACTCCAATGGTTTCCTTCACTTTTCTTTTGCTCTTAACATATCCCCAAAAACCTTTTACCTTACTCTTAACTTCTTTTGCAAGCTTCAATTCGTATTCAGCCTTAGCTTTTTTAATGCTTATCTTGCAGAGTCTGCAAACTGCTGTATACTCTCCCTTAGATACAGCTCCCATCTTCCACAGGAGCTTGTGTTGTGTGTGGCATTGCATAGTCAGGTAAAGTATTACAACTTGACAGGGTGCAAGCTTGTGTTAAGTTCATTGCCACCACAAAGAATAAATGTTTCATTAGGATTCTATACTAAATACAGGCTACATATGCATTTTTCATAAGACTTAAGCACTTCCGTATTGATGGGAACACACCTAAAAGAGATCTAGAACATAAAAACACTCATGGACTGTCCAGATAGTCCAGGAAAGGATAAAGAGTTAATAAAACAGTGTTGACTTCATAAACTCCGCCTAAAGCGATACACCGGTATTTACCCAAACTCTGAAAGAATCTGATTTTAATCTTGTATTTAGGGAGTTATAACCCTTTCCTTACTGTGGGAATTTTGGGCTTTGATGACCGTAACAAAATTTCACTTTTTGGAAGGCTGCAATCTAGAGATGATTTTTAGTGTGCACCAAACATTCTCTTTGCAAGACACATAGGGTGTCTAAGTCTGGGGACATAAGCGACAGACACACGGCTGAAATTCCCTCAGGGCATGTTTCCTACAAAGCTTTCTCAACCTTTGCATTCACAATATTTGACATACTGTGGGTTTTGAACCTTAAGCATAGGTCACTTTGCACTGTGGGTTTTAGTTACAGCCAGTGGCGTAACTAAAGTCTTGTGGGCTTGAGTGCAAGATTTTGTCCAGGGCCCCCTACCCCCTTCCTAGAGCGAATTCTTGATAGTGGCGGTTACAGGCGCTGAAGCGATATCTCAGATACTTGAAAGGGATACAGCTTTAGTACCCACAACTGCAGTAATCAAGAATATGGTGAGTGATCAGCAAAGTACCTGGCATGTAAACAATACTGGAACAGTAGTAGTGGATCCCACACAGTATTACGTGCTCCACAGTGGCCCCCAAACAGTATTACGTACTCCATACTTGCCCCCAAACAGTATTACGTACTCCATAGTTGCCCCCAAAGAGTATTACATACTCCATAGTGGCCCCCAAACAGTATTACGTGCTCCAATGTGGCCTCCACACAGTATTATATGCTCCACAGTGGCCTCCACACAGAATTATATGCTCACAGTGGCCCACACACAGTATTATGTGCTCACCAGTGGCCCCCACACAGTATTATGTGCTCACAGTGCCCCCCCCAGAGCCTGAACCTCCCATTCCTCTTGCTCACACACAGCCTACACCTCCATATACCCCTCTTGCCCACACACAGCCTGTACCCCCATTCCCCCCTCTTGCTCACACATGTTCTCTTCTCTCCTCCTTCCATCAGTCTCCGCCCCCAGCAGCTTCATGTGTAACACCACACTGTCCCATACAATCCAGAATAGCTCTGCCCATACAAGAGTCTGATCACATGGTCATGATGTCATCAAAGGTCCTTTAACCCACTAGGATTTAGCATCTACCGCAGGAAGAGCTCCGGAGCAGATGCTCAGCCCAGGACAGGTGAGTATAAGTATTTTTTTATTTTTATACACCTCCCCTAGTCAGGCCCCTTTCCATTAACAATATGTATAGCGGTCGGGGAACAAGGCTTTTCCTGACCACTATCATGCTGGTCGATTTTCCATGTCCATGTGTACATCTTTTCTTCTTCCAACTTCGTCCGAATGCCAACCGCTGTACGACAGCGGGCATGTAGACCATAATCTTCCTGGCCATGGGACATGGAAAAACTCCCAACATGCTGTGACAACTGTAAAGAAATACAAAAGAAAATCGAAAGACACCCAAACCTAAAACCAAAAAAACGTGAGGGCAAGGGTGAGTGGGTGTTCTTCTCCTCAGCCATGATGGAAGGTAAGTGCCTCCTCCCACGTGCCCCCAAAATATATAGCCTCCTCCTCCTTAACCTGATACCTCACACAACATGGGGCGGAGTCCTATTTCAAATTCAAAATTACCATCATGGCAACCAAAAAAGGCACAGCAGTCCTGGTCCTTATCACTAGGCGCTACACGGTTTCATAGATCTCTGCTTGCTGTCATTCATTTTGTTTACTTCCAGTGGATGGAAATCAGTCCATGGTCATCTGATACACAGTCCATGGTCATGTGATGTATAGTCCATGGTCATGTGATGTACAGTCCATGGTCATGTGATGTACAGTCCACGGTCATGTGATGGACACACAGGTGTACAGCTCATTACCATGCAGATGTCTTATTACTGTGCAGTGACTATAACAAACTGTGCACCTGTGTGTGCATCACATGACCATGGACTGTTATCCACTGGTAGTAAGAAGAATGAATGACAGCAAGCAGAGATCTAGGAAACTGTGAGGAATAGATACAGAAAGTATATTGGAAAATTGTACAAATTTTCATTACACAAACAATAACATTTATTTTCTGAAAAAGTACAACCCCTTTAAGTAGTGACCCTAATATTGCCTAATCCCTTAGTGCCCACATACAGTTGTAGTGCCCTTGAGATGTGGCTGCACTTTCAGTGATTTCTCAAACCACTTCTATGAGAGTTCCAAAAACAGGCCAGCACACCTACTTTACTGTTTTTGGAATGCCTAAAGAAATTAAGAAAGAGAGGTGCGGGACATCTATTATTATTACTTATTTATATAGCACCATTAATTCCATGGTGCTGTACATTTGAGGGTTTACATACAGTACACAAAATATACCAAACAAACACAGTGCTAACAGTGACCAACTGGCACAGTGGGATAGAGGGCCCTGCCCGCAAGGGCTTACAATCTATAAGACATTTATAGCATATTCTGTGGCTATGTCATAAATGTCTGAGGTAGGTACTGTCCGTACTATATAACAGTTTCTCTCTTTCCTCGGAACCAACTTTGAACTAAGACAGGAAAAAAGAGGAGATTTTATAAAGGACAGATCAAAGCAAAATTTATATATAGTAGTGGTGAATTTTTGGATATATCTTTTTCATTTAGAACTTTCTCACCATTTATTACACGGTAAATATTTAAGATGCTGATTATTATTATTATTACACCAGAAACAAGATTTTTATACTCAGCCTGGACGCCTGGATGAAATCTGCTCATGAGGAACACAGACAGTAATGATGAACTGCCGTGCTGGGTAAACATTACACACCTTTGCTGCTCAGCGTCGGAAGGTCAAATCCTGTAATTTAGGTTATATAAATATACTGCAAAGCACTGCATGTCCTGGCAGTTTGCTGTACAGGGGTGGAGTGATTTTGGATTCTGTTGACAGGTTTGCCATGGTGTAGTTGGTTACTGATTGATAGTATAACCTGAAACTAGAGCAATCCATCAGCGCACAGCAGACGTATCTGACCAATACACACGTTACAACCTCATTGCTATGCCTAGACAACGGAAAAGGTTCAATATGGGAAACTGATTCAATGTTGGGAATGCTAGTGGATCTCTTACTTCATATATATATATATATTGTATATTAATTATGTCATATAATTCCATGGTCTAAGAAACTGATAACTACTATATAAACAGGACCTGTTAACACTCCCGACATGCCTGTTTTACTAGATATTACAATAACAATGCTAGAGTCTCTTTTCTTATAAATCTACATGGTACTATGCTTCTGTTATCCCACCTGGAAATAAATGGAAAAACTCACAACTGGGCGTTGCATGTCCTGTTATCAATAAGGTGTGACTCAACACACCCGATACTGTCAGTACTGATTCCACTGGATAAAGCATGTAATGTAATATTGTCCATCCTCTGAGCAGTGACCATATACTAGTCTATATTTACAAGTCTATGTGAACATATAGTATCTTTCCTATATAAGATAGCTGATAGTTCCTGGTATTGATCACTATATACCTCAACAAATATTTTTACCATAATAAATCCATATGCATTCTATTCCTAAGTTCTCCCAATGGCTGCTCTATGACTTCAAGAAAGGATGTGATCTATCCTTTAGGATAGGTCATCAATACCAGATCAGTGAGGGTCCATATTAAAGCAACTTTATCAAATAGCTGATAATAGGATGTGTTGTTGGCGGAATCAGACAGCACCGTACATTGTGTATTGGCCGTGCCAGGTTACTGCAGTTCAGCTCCCATTTATTTGACTAGGAGCTGAGCTCTAGTAACCAGGAGCTTGCTGCAGACTTCCAACAGTCTGATACAAGTGGCACAGAAAAACACACCAGAAAAATGTAAAAATGCCATAAAAATGTGCCGTGGTTTCATAGTAAAGAGGCATGGCTTGTAAAAATATGGATAAAGATGCACCAATTTGAGCCAAAATTGAGGCAAAATTTTTGTCTCACAATTCTGACACGTAGTAAGCCAATAGGTGGTATAAATGTAGATAAATAGTTAATGTTAATGGTGAGATCGTTTGCACAGAAGACCCCATCAACGATCGGACCGTCTGAAATCTAACGTATACGGCCAATACTAGTAAATCTGCCCCACTGTGTGTGAACCTGCCCTAATGGAGGGGTGACTTTTAGGCTGGGGCCCCACCAGGCGTAAATGCCACGTTTTTTTCCCGCAGTGCTTTTTGCTGTGGCCCGTTACGAGGGGCCTTAATCTTAGTCATTATCTCTTAGTTTGATATAATAAAGAAAAAACTGCATAAGATATTAAAACCCAAGACGAATAATCAAACATTTCTATTTTCAGATATGTTTTATATTTTTTTGAAGGTGTATTTCTCCTTGGATACCATGGTTGAAAACTGCTTAGTCTACCTGAGATGTGTGTTTTTATAAGACCAGTTTGGGTTAGCCAAAAATAGCGCTGTGTTTTCTTATGAATCGTCTTTGAATTACTCAGGGAGCTAAGAAGGGAAGCGATGGCTTCTGTGCCCATATGCAGTATTCATGGAACGTCTACGGTTTTCTGTCTTGTCAATGCTCTTTAATGACATGAACATGATAATCACGATCTGCACCTTCTCTGATTGTGGTATTGTCTGAATTATATGATTTTATTTCACAAGCCGCAAGATGTTATTCTTAGCCAAAATTACAGTCCAAGGAGCCATAAAAACACCACATTGGAATAACGTTCAATGAATCCTCAGTTCATCCAGTCTGAGTGTTATTACAATGTGTGAAGCCCAGATACCTTCTATAGCGTTGACTAAATGAGCCCCGTAATATTGGTTTATAATAGAGAAGCTAGTGTGGACACTGGCAAGACTCAAGAGCAATGTACAACCTGTCTTTTCCAATAGGCCAAATATATTTTACTAGGTCACTTTGGTTGCAAGAATATATTTCTATTATAGGCCGATGATAAAAAAAATATGGTAAGGTGGGATTCATTTATGGGATGACATAAATACTTTCATTTACTGTATACATTTTTTTGGAAAAGATGAGTAACGTCAACAAAGCTTTGGTTAAACCCTACCCATACTACCTGTAATAATGGAGTAGTCTCTGTGTACGGTACCATCAACTGAATCAAGCTATTACATGGACAGTCCAACTCTATGACAGATACTATGACAGATGTCTCCTCATTGCATCTAGGTCAGGGGTCAGCAACCTCTGGCACGCGTGCCACTCTTGGCACGCGAGGCATATTTTCCTGGCACGGGCAGCGGAGTCCTCACCCAGCAGTTTTGATCGGACCAAACATGGCCGAAACTGCTATTATTGTACTGTGGGGTCTCTTCAGACTCCCGAGTATAATAAGCGGAGCCCCCGGGGAGATGATCAAACATAAAAAACAATGTTACTCACCATTCCATGCTCCGCAGCCGCTGTGTACTCTTCAGGCGCTTCTGCATGAAGTCATCTGACAGGGCCTCAGGTGTCACGTCTGCGTCTGACGTCATTACGCATAATGACGCGACGTGACCCCTGAGACTCAATGAACGGTCGCTGACTACAAGCAGAAGTGCCCGAAGATACAGAGCGGCTGCGGAGCGTGGAATAGTGAGTAACATTGTCTACACTTTGCCCTACACTTATTATACTCTGTGGTCTGAAGAGACCTCACAGTATAATAATAGCTAGTGAGTGGCACAAATTGGAATATTATAAAAGTTTGAATATTATACTGTGTGCTGGGGCCACTATGGGGCATAATACCGTGTGCAGGGGCCACTATAGAGCATAATACCATGTGCAGGGGCCACTATGGGACATATACCGTGTGCAGGGGCCACTATGGAGCATAATATCATGTGCAGGGGCCGCTATGGGACATATACCGTGTGTAGGGGCTGCTATGGGACATATATCGTGTGCAGGCGCTGCTATGGGACATATACCATGCGTAGGGGCCGCTATGGGACAAATACTGTGTGCAGGGGCCGCTATGGGACATAATACCGTGTGCAGGCGCCGCTATAGGACATATTGCTGTGTGCAGGGGCCGCTATGGGACAAATACTGTGTGCAGGGACCGCTATGGGACAAATACCGTGTGCAGAGGCCGCTATGGGACAAATACTGTGTGCAGAGGCAGCTATGGGACAAATACTGTGTGCAGAGGCCGCTATGGGACATAATACCGTGTACAGAGGCCGCTATGAGACATATACCATGTTGCAGGAGCCGCTATGGGACATAATACCGTGTGCAGGCGCCGCTATGGGACATAATACCGTGTGCACGGACCACTATGGGACATTATTCTGTATAACGGAGTGTTTTCTATATTAAGGATGTGTTTTTGCACAGAAAACTCAGGCTTTGTTTTTTTTTTTGTTTTTTTCTTTGTGCAAAAATGCACCAGTTTTATATCGAATGAAAAAGTTCCAGTGGCCTAAGAATATAGCTGCATCCAGATACATAGTGTGTTTTCACCATAAGCATGCTGCCATACGGTGCTCCTGGACACTTTTACCACTAATTGGACACATGGACTTTCATGGACACATGGACTTTCATTGGACTTTCATGGACAAATACCACACATAGAATGCAGACTTGTTTACTATATTATTATTATTATTATTATTATTATTATTTTATCATTAATAATAATAATAATTAATTAATTCTACTTACTTATAGTGCCAACATATTCTTCAGCGCTTTGTCCTCACAAGGCTGCTCCATAAATCACTTCTACAGGACTTTACTGTGCCTTTTCCTCACAAAATTGTCTAACATTTTTTGCATACATTGGATAGATATGTTACAGCTTTCTGAAATGTGAACCAAATCAGGACAAAATGGTGTATGCCTCCAGTATACCACTTGGTATTGACAACAGCAACGCCACACGGAACTTGAATGAAACCAGCCGGTGACACTAGCAATTATTGTCATCTATTGGCTCATTTCTACAGGCATAAATCTGCCTGTACTGAGAGCCAATCAATGATGTAGCAGGTCGACCAGGGCGCATATGCATTACATGAAGCTATCATTGTCAGTAGGAATGGATGAATGGCCATTCATTGTTTACATACAGTTTCATTGATATCGGCATGTTTACATGAGGGGATGTGCTGTTAACAAATGATATATATCCATATGAGACATATGATCAAAGACACGACAAATAATAATAATACATGTTATTTATAAAGTACCAACATACAGTATTCTGCAGCACTTTACAATTTATAGGGTTCAAGTACAGATAAAATAAGGCATTACAGAGTAGTAAGTCAATTCACACAATGGGACTGAGGGCCCTGCCTGCAAGAACTTACAATCTATGAGGTAGAAGGGATGATAGGAATTTTGGTGCAGTTTTTGAGGCCACAACCAGGAATGGATCATAACGGCTGAAAACCTACAAAGGACATATAGTACTTCTCATCTTTATTCAATCCACTCTTGGATTCAATAACTGCATCATTAAAATCCAAATGTGCGTCCTTACCCTGACGCTAGGTTCACACTAGTGCTGTCTCTTCAATGTTTGGGATCTGAACAAAGGAGAGGTGGACCGCTAAAACCAGTGGCATAACTAGGAATAGCTGAGTCCCAAGACAAACACTTGACATGGGGTCGCTGCCCCCAACTCCCCCAGACCGCCCCCCTCCCCCCCCCCCCACACAAACCGCATTCCTGTGCACACTATTATGCCTCATCGTGGTCCCTGCACACAGTATTATGCCCCATAGTGGCCCCTGCACACAGTATTATGCGCCATAGTGGCCCCTACACACAGTATAATGCCCCATAGTGGCCCCTGCACACAGTAGTATGCCCCATAGTTGCCCCTGCACACAGTATTATTCCCCATAGTGGACCACCCATGAACAGTAATTATACTCTGGGGTCTTTTCAGACCCCAGAGTATAATGATCGGAGACCCAGGGGAACATACAAACATAAAAAACAATGTCACTTACCTCTCCCTGGCTCCGCTGCACTCCGGTGCGCTACTATGGCCATTTTCAATGTTGGACCAGATCTTGCGTGATCCAGGCCGGCGTCGTGACGCATAATGACGTCGGCTGATGTCTGGGACATCACCAAACAGGCCTGAAGCCTGTCAGAGCGCAGGAGAGGTAAGTAGCATTGTTTTTATTTTCGCTCACCTCCCCTGGGCCCCCGATCGTTATACTCCGGGGTAGCAGCGGTAGTGGCTGCCACAGAGCTCCGGGCCCCTTCATGTCCCGGGCCCTGTGGCAGCCGCTACAGCTGCTACCCCGGTATTTACGCCCCTGGCTAAAACAGTGGTTACACACAGAGCCCGCACAGACCCCATTGACTCTAATGGAGTCAGTTGGGTGTCTGTCGTTTTTAATCTGAAAGCAACAGAGGAAAAAGTCCTCCATGCAGATTTATCCGCAGATTTTTGGTGGACTATGCAACGGAGTTTCCAACAGAGATCCCAGGCAGATGTGAATGTAGCCTGACACTATCATTTATCATCCGGCTATTTCAGAAAATTAAATTAAACTAGACTAAATAAATTAAAAAAAAGTAAGTTACATCCCTGGTCCTTCTTACTTTTCAGCGTTGCCACATTGCAACCTTTCTTTAGGCTAAGGCCCCACATTGCGGAAAAGCAGCTTTTTTTGTTGAAGATTTAGCTGTGGTTGTTTGAGCCAAAGCCAGGAGTGGCTACAAAAGGAATGGAAAATATATAGGAAATACTTACACTTCTCCATTCTGTTTAATTCACTCCTAACATTTCCACAATGTGGGTCCTATTGATAACATACTCATAGAGCTGTTTGAAGGGGTGCAGACAAGTGCTGCAGCCTTATCACTACTTCCCAACCACAGCGTTGTACATTGTATACAGGCTGTGCCTGGTATTGCAGCTCTGTCCCTATCATTTGAATGGGACTGAGCTGCATCTTGGCCATTTAACCAATGGATGTGATGTCACTGCCTGAGAAGAGTAAGTGATGTTTACCCTAGCTCCATGGCCTCAAACAGCCGATGTGCCGGAAACGCCGCCCGCGCCCAACCGGGGCCGGTCCGGCGCGGCCCCGTTTGAAATCCCGCATCCACGATTTTTTCTCCCTGGCTTAGTGCAGTCCATCTTTCCTGTCCATTCTTTGCTTGAAGTACCTTTAATCCTGAGTTATTATTTCCTATGGAGCAGGCATTTTACATTCTTACATAATCTATTTTTTTACCTTTTAGCAAAGTACAATTTTCCAGGGAACTATTATATTTTATTCTAACTCCCATTTATGTTGTCAAACAGCTGGTTCACAGTGTGAGCCTCTTACATTCAGTGCTATTCCTGCACGATTATCCAAGTCTGAGTCATATACAGTACAGTGTAAAGGTTCTGGGGTTTATGTTCAGACTCTTTTCTGAACATAAACCCCAGAACCTACTCTTGTCTTATTTATTGGCTACATTATAGTGAACAATACAAGTATCATTTGGTTAGTATCCTAACAGACATTGCTGGCCAGTGATTGGCTGCAGTGGTAATGTGATGTAGATGATGATGTCATCGCTGCAGAAAAAGTAAACAAGAAAAACTGGAGCATCGGTGCTAGAACAGCGGTGGATATACCAGGTAAGCAATGTGTCTTCTGGTTGTATTTATGGCATTTCCATCTGTCCCCTCACCCCGCAGCTAGATGTTGGCCGATCTTCGATAATCACTTTAAGTAAAATATTTATAATCTGTGTTAAATAATCTAGATCTGAAAAAACAGCAATAATAATTCAGATATCCAGTGTACAACTGGGTCATCCATTTTGCCCTATGTCTTCAGCAATCTGAATTGCTGGATTGCTTGTATATAATGTATGCGGTCTTTGGGAAAAAATAGCACAACAATGAATATTTATAGGGTGGATATAGCTTTAAAAGGATCTTCCCGTCTGCCTTTTTATGTTATATGGTTATTCTGATCCAATTATATACAACTTTTTTCAATGTTAGTGCAAGATGATATGGCGAGTCGATGCCAGTCGCATATCGTACATTGGCCAAAATATTAAATAATACTTCATGCTTATCTTTTTTTGTAGTCTGGCCTTGTGATTTTAGGAGTGTATGTGATCTCAGTATGCAGGGATGATTCATTAAGACAGGCATATTGTACCCCAGTTTTAATGTCCCATGTCCCAGCAGGGGGTGTCTTTAATTCATGATGAGGCATACTCTTGGCACCCTTGCTCCTAGGCGAGAATCTACACCAACTCCTTGCCGGCATAAATTTTACCATTATCTATGCCTCTATTGTGGTGTAAATGATGATGAATATGGCGCAGGTGGAGAGAAGTGGTGAGGCTGGAGTAAAAAAGCCACTTGTGACCATTGTGTTTTATAGTGGGAAGGAGCTGCACAGCCTGCCTGTTCTAATAATATGGGTTTGCATCATAGGCTACTAGCTATATTAACTCACATGTAACTAAAGGCTTATATATATATATATATATATATAGGTTGACGATTGAGGTAATGATCATATTCTCTGATATCTGACAATCTGACAATTATTGGTAATACACATGAGATTTCCATGGCTGGGTCCTTCCAGGCATAGGAGAGATCCTAAGCGCACGCCCCTCCTGAATAGTAGGTGTGTGAGGGGGTGTTCAATAGTATTTGCACTTGTTCTGTACAGATGAAGGGTGAGCCCCCAGAATCTTTCCTCTGGTGGGCCCAAGGAGCTGCAGTCCAACAATCCAGATGTAGTAAGTGATACTGCGATTCATTTAGTCAGACACACCAAAAATAAATCCTCTTCTGCATCGCTAAACATTCTGGAATCCCATTTGCTGCATTTTGCCTTCTGTTTGCTATTAGATGTAAATGTCCTTGACTGGCTGTGACCTCAGCTAATACAATATACAGTTACTGGCAAATAGAAGCCCCAGTGCTCACAAAGGCTGCTGCAAAGCTAAAAAAATACATGGACAAGGACTGTGCGCCCTGTTGGTGCTATATGAATGATGACAGACATAGGAAGTAAATACATCCTATAGCTCCAGACCCTTTGTCATTTTACCATTATCTTTTTTTTTTAGATTAGTATATGCAATATAAAAGTATAATGTAAAAATAACTCCAGTTTGAAAAAATAATTCATGTCAATTTTTTCTTTTAAATAGTATGAATTAATGAATGAAATCCTCCATGATGCCTCGCACAAGTCAGACCTAGCAGTCAGTTAATGGCTGTTTATGCGTGACATATAATATCCAATGTCTAGGCTGCACATTACCAGTTTATAGCAGTTCCTATATGTACAGTATGTACGCTTTAAATGACATCACATTTGTGTGTTTCATTGGTAACTGCATAAAACCCCAAACTAAAAATATATGCCAGTCCTTGAATATCCTTTCTAGACATTTGTACACTATTTTTATTAGTTCTGATCCTGCATCTATTCTACACATACCCATAACACTGACAAACAGCAATTATGTAATCTCTATGTCTGTTGGGCAAGAGCTCCCCCTAATGGTGAATGCAAGAACATTTAATGCAAGTCTACAGGATTCAGCAAGTCTAATACTGAAGCCTCTAATGTGCAGAATACCTGACATTAAACAATTTGGTAAGTTACAAATATCAATTAAGTATAAAAGTTTACTTTTTATTATAATTTGTAGAATTCCTTAAACAAAAATAAAGTTGTAAGAGCAGGAAACTACCAAGTATTGACCCTACTAAGGCTAGAGCTATAGAGTGACTTTGGACGCAACTCCCATCGCACGACCAAAGATTGCCATGTGCCCTGTGACTTCTTCACTAATATAAATAAATGGAGTTGTAAAATGACCCCCTTGGGTGCTGCAACTGCAACTTCTAGTTGAAAAAAATCCAGCAGTGCTTGATTTTTTTTGCGACTGTAAGTCGCAATTGCAGCACCTTAGGGACGGCTATGCGACTGTATTTACTTACATTAATGAAGGAGTCCCAGGGCGACATGGCAATCTTTGGTTGTGCGATGGGAGTGCTACAGAAGTTGCAGCAAAATTTGCCATGTTGCCCGAGCCTTGTTAGCTACGAAAATCTCTGAAGGATGGAATTCTCAGTAGAAAAATTACAGTGGAAAAAACATTCAATATTCTGCTCCACATCCACTGTCATCACCATGCTAGCCAGGCGTAAGATCTCATGCCTGTAAATCTGTATGGTCTTTCCATGCCATCTTACAGGGCAGTGAGGCTTATTTTTTGGTGGGTTTTAACAAAGGTATTTCAGTGCTGAGTAAATACTGAAATAGTTCAAACAGCTGCTTAGCCTGGGATTCCGGTGTCAGACTTATGATGATCTTTAATTTATGACCTATCCTAAGGATAGGTCATCAATTAATTGGATTACGCCAAAAGTACTTAGCCTCTATCGATAAGATAGAGAATAAATACTTGATAGGTGGGGGTCTGACCGCTGAGATCCCTAACAATCCCAAGAATGGGGGTGTTTTCCAACCATTGCGCATTCAGCCTGACTGCAGTTGGGCTAAATGTAGTCGTGTTGCTTGGTGGACAGACAAATCCTTTTACTTCAATGGGATCGCCATCTATAAAGTGACACAACTACATTCAGCTTGGCTGTAGTCAGGTTGAATGCACAGTGGGGGGAAAACACCTTTAGGATCAGTGGGGGTCTCAGTGATCAGGCCCTCTATGGATAGAGAATAAATACATTTCATGGTATAACCCCTTTAAAAAGTCCTGGAAAACTGCTTTAATAGAACCTAGGTAATTTCTAAATGGGGTTGCCTTCTACTGGGTACTGTTTTATTGGGGACCCACCAAAGGATCCTCTGGACCTCTGCCCTGGTGGGCTACCTTTCATTCAGTTAGTAGTGACTAATGATGATGTAAAGAGCATGACAAAGTGAGAGTAGATCACTGGGATACAAGCAAAAGAACATTATTATTGATCTGCAATATCACATTATGCATTATCCCTGAAATAAGACATGTCTGTGCATATTAGTATGTTTTTATGTCACAATTTGGTATCATATACAGGTTCATCTCAATAAATTAGAATATCTTTGAAACGTTTATTTCTTTCAGTAATTAAATTAAAAAAGTGACCTCCTATATTTTCTAGATTCTTTACACACAGAGTGTTCTATTTCAAGTGTTTTATTTCTGTAAATGTTGATGATGGATTACAGGTAATGAAAACCAAAATCTAAGAAAATTAGAATATTGTGAAAAAGTTCAGTATTGTAAATTCAGTGTGTCACCTGCCAAGGTTTCCTAAGCCTTTAAATGGTCCCTCAGTCTGGTTCAGTAGGACACACAATCATGGAAGACGCTGATTATGAATTGTATTACTGAATTACTGAAATGAATGAACGTTTCAAAGATATTCTAATTCATTGAAATGCACCTGTATGTATAGTTGTGTGCTTTACCCCTATTCTGTAGAATCACTGTGCACATTATTCTTGTATTGTCACATCATTGTGTGCATTATCCCTGTACTATGACATTAAATTATTCCTGTATTGTAATGTCAATGTGTGCATTATTCCTGTACTGTGACATCACTGTGTATATTATCCCTATACTGTGACATCACTGTGTTTATTGTCCTTGTACTATGACATCACTGTGTGCATTATCCCTGTGCTGTGACATCACTGTGTTTATTATCCCTGTGCTGTGACATCACTGTGTTTATTATCCCTGTACTATGACATCACTGTGTGCATTATCCCTGTGCTGTGACATCACTGTGTGCATTATCCCTGTACTGTGACATAACTGTGTTTACTATCCCAATACTGTGATATTTCTTTATCATTTTAAGAGGAATTACTATTTAGTAAGAAATAATACCCAATGGCAAACTACAATGTTTATTGGTATACAAAGCTCACTTGCTGCTACATTGCTTCCAGCAGATTGTTAACTACAGCACACCAGACAAATACAAACAGTAGCCAAATATTCACGCTAGGAGACAGCATGGTGAATATATTTGCTGGTCAGTCAATTTTCAGTCTGACAAAATGCTCCATCAACTGAATCTTTTATATCTTTATGCTAATCACAACCTACAAAAGATTGGGCTCCTTGGACATACAGATACAGATGTAGCAGAGTTATCCTGAACTTCTGCAATTAGTTAAACTTCTGCTCTTATCACAGAAAACAAACGCCAACGCAGAAGTTCGGGTTAACTCTGCTACCTCTGTACATAGTAGTATAATGTTGTACCGTGTTAGCCATTGAAAGTAGTGGAAGAGTGAAGAAATCAGGCGATACCTTTTAGAAGCTAACTGAGTATATTTGATGGTAAGTTTTCGGAAGTACTATCTCCCTTCATCAGACATGGTGTTATACAAGAAACTGAAAATTCACAGATTGTTTTATACCCTAAAGACATGGGCCTTCAAAGGATCTTAGAGTCCTTAAAAAAAACAAAATGCAATATAAGTAGAGAAGTTATTTACAACCGGTCAAAAAATAAACAATCTGGAAAGTTGTGGTGACAGAGGAATCTGTTATCTGTTTGCAATCAGGTGCTGATTTGTGACCCTCACAGTTCATACATAGTGTGACATGAAACTGGCATGAATATTAAGTCCAAATTGCAGAGTACATATTTTTACAATGTGCAGTAATGTTTCTCTGACCACTAGAGGGAGTTGAAGATGTGACAACATCACACTGGTAGAGACCCAATTTACAATAGCATCTGCTCTCTACTTACAAGAAACATAGGAAATGAGAATAGCTCTTTTTATATGACGTTATATACTGGTTTCAGAGAAGAAGGAAACACCATGACAGTGAGGGAGCTATAAGTGCTATCTAAGTCACAATGAAGGCAGAAGATAAACTATGTTTCAAAGCAGGCCAGAAATACAGTAAATATCTAATATTTCTAAGTGAACTAATCATTAACAATACGGATAATGCCAGTGATGAACATGTTGATACCAGTTAGTAGTAAGAGACATTATATATTATGTCATTATTATCTCTTGGTTATAAGAAGAAAGAACAAATCAGGAAAAGCTTCTGACATCACAGCGGCTCCACTCATTCCTTTTTATTATAATAATAGGAATCTTTATATAGCGATAATTTATTCTGCAGCGCTTTACAATTGATTAAGAAAAAGGCCAATAAAATGATCAAAAAGTAATAAAAAATTCCCTGCCCATAAGAGTTTACAATCTAAATGGAAGAGGAGTGAGACAATAGGTACATGGTGCTAATTTTGGCCAGGGTACGTGCCCCTTTGGTTGACATTGGGAGTATACATGAAGCTGCAAGAACCTATCAGCAGCCAGTATCTGGAGCAGCATGTATATAGACTGCAGTCTATAGTCTGCAACAAAAAAGCAGCTTTTCCACAACATGGGGCCTTGGCCTTAAAGGAATTGCTCAGGAATTGGAGCAATCTGTATGGAGGCTGGAGAAAGTATAAAACACAGGTGTCAAACACAAGGCCCGCGGGCCGAATCCGGCCCGCTGCCTTCTGTTATCCGGCCCGGCACTTATCTGGCCCGCAGGGGCGCGGCATTTTTTATTGCATATGTAATGTAAACCAGCCCAGGACAGGCCGCTTAAAAAAAAAAAAAACAAAGCTGCGCGATACCTGTCCTGGGCTGGTTTACCAGACCTCTGCATGTCAGCGCAGGCGGCGATACAATGACGTCATCGCGCCTCCTACGCTGACACGCAGACGTCGCGGACAAGAAGAGGAGGAGGCGGCGGCTGCATCAAGGCATCGGAGGTAGGTGAAATAAGTTTTTTTATATATATAAATAGGCCGTTGCCTGCTGGAGTATCCCCGGCACGTAACGGCCTATTATCTTATCGATCCCCGCTGCTGGTCGTGGCCGGGGATGGTAAGTGAGGCCGCAGCCGGCGAACCCCATCAAATACTACTATTATACTCCGGGGTCTTTTCAGACCCCGGAGTATAATAATCGGAGACCCAGGGGAGGTGATAAACATAAAAACCAGAGTTACTCACCTCTCCGGCGATCCGATGCTACCAGCAGGCTTCGGCCTTCTTTGGTGACGTCATTATGTCGCGACACCGGTCTGTACGACATTGAAGAAGGCCGAACGCAGGGAGAGCACCGGAGCCCAGGTAAGTAACACTGGTTTTATGTTTGTCACCACCTGGGTCTCCAATCATTATACTCTGGGGTCTGAAAAGACCCCAGAGTATAATAATAGTTCATGGGTGGGGGGTCACTATGGGACATAATACCATGTGCAGGGGCCACTATGGAGCATAATACCGTTTGCAGGGGTAAACGGTATTTGTATATTGCTTAATTTTTGATATATTCAGAAAAGGATGAGGATAGTATGTAACATGCCAATGTCTTAGGTTTTAACAATACATTATGTTCTTCCTGGTTGCCCTCAAAGGGCTGATTGTAACAGTAGTAATGTACAAATGTAACTACTCCTTAATAGCTCGCTTAACTGTTAAGGAGAAGTTACTTTTATACATGTGTAAAATAATCTTGGCCCTTCAAGGTACGCCGTGAGGCTGAAGTGGCCCCTGGTGAAAATGAGTTTGACACCCCTGGTATAAAGTAAAAAAAAGAATATTCACGAGTCCACGGCGCTATGACAATAGAACGTCAGGGACACATAAATATGCTTTTTTTTTTTAATTTTACACATCCCCCAGCCTCCAAACAGGTTGCTCTAATATCTTGGCAAAGGCCCCAAAATGCAGTGTATTTGGCTTTTGCGGAAACAGTGGAAAAAATGCTGCGTTTTACAGTCTTAGCAAAGTGAATGAGATTCAGTTATTCTGACACCCCCATTGCAGAAAAAAACACAGCCTGTTAATTTAATCAGCAAAACGCTGTATTTTCCTATAGACTTATATATTAAAAGTGCAACAGAGTAAGTGTGAGCGTTTTTTTTTTTCTTTGTTTTTCTGTGTTTTTTTTTTCCACTTATGTTTTTTAGCTGTAATTCCCTTCTATTAAATCCACTCCTAACTTTGGCTCAAAAAAACGCTGCAAAATCTGCAGCAAAAAATGCTGCATTTCCGCAACATGGAACCTCAGCCTAAGGCTAAGGCCCCCACGTGGCGTCTCGCAGCAAAACAGAGCTGCGGGAAAAACTGCGGCGGCAATGCATCGCAGTTCTTCCCACAGCACTTTGCACAGAAAGTTCGCAGAGGTTTCCTCTGTGGACTTTCTGCTTCAATGATATCTATAGGGAAACTGCCTGTGTTTCTGTAGATATAATTGACATGCTGCAATTTCTAAAACCGTGACAGTTTTGGAGATCGCAGCGTGTTCGTTGCGTATACTTTACCATAAAGTGGTCACTTTGCTGTGACTGTAAAACATCACAGTTTTTTCCGCTTCGTTTCCTCTATGTGGGGCCCCTGGCCTTATATTGCAAAAATTTAAAACTCAGAGGGAAATCAGAGAAAAACACATTTTTCTACAATGTTTTTTTTATCTGTGATTTGCTACATGTGGCCTTAGCCTAAAGGGGTTTTCCAGGCTTAATAATTAATGACGTATCCTTAAAACTGCCAGTTCGGTATGTTCACAGAGGTCTACGGAGAAGGTGCAGCACAAGAGAAGTCTGTCAAACATGGGTGAGAAGTTATCAGGGAGGATGAGCGTTGCTGGTAATTGGTTGGAACACTTTATGCTAGGTTCTTACACTTGGAGACCCGAAAAACGGAAACCCAATCTGCTTAAAAAGCAGTTACCTGTGAAAACCCACAGACCCCACAGACTATAATGGGGTCTGCCGGGTTTCCACACGAAAAATGTGGAAAGAAAAGTCCTGCTTTACAGGATTTTTCTCTGTGCATTTTTATAGCGGAATGGGGAATGGAATCCCCAAATGGAAACCGAGTGCAGGTGTGAACCTAGCCTTACTTATGCTCTTAATTTTCAAATAGTATACAATGTAACTTATGTTGCTGTGTATGTAATACATGTCTGTTGGGTATTATCATTGTATTGCTTTGCATTGCCTACTACACACAGTCATTTTATATATATGTGATGTTTTATGTGCAGGATCTTTTTTTTTTTAAACTTGTTTTATTGAATTTTGCGTTTCCAACATAATCAAAACAAATCAATATAGAAAACAGTTCATACACAGGGAACAATCGGATATATAAGCACCCAAAATGCCGCACTTCCACCCCGATCAGTCCACAGCCCACCCACCACACCGATGACACCGCATTTGCCCACCAGACATACCCAATTAAGGACGGTCGTCTAGTAGAATATATTTTGTTTGGTACAGGTATTACATTTTACAGGTCCATGACATTCACTATAGTACATCATAAAATACTTAGAGGTCTTGGACCGTCCTGGCATCTCACCCCCCCTCACGGCATAAGTGAATTTATAGCGACCTGTAGTGAAGGAGCCGTATACTGGGTTACAGAAGAACTGCACCATGTCCCCCATACCTTATGGAACTTTTGAGGGCACCCTCTCCCTTTATATATAATCTGATTGAATTGCAGAATTAATTAGCTTCCTCCATAGAGGTACTGATGGAGGTCTTTCAGCCATCCATCGCAATGCGATGGCTTTCCTGGAGTAGAACAAAGATTCCCTCAGACAGATTCTAACATTATGTGCAGAATTTTAAAAATTGAAAGTAAAATTAAGAACTGAGCCAGCGGTGGTGTGGCTGACAACATACAAGTTTAGCGTTATAATACTTCACCTTTTCTCTCTTCCTTTTCTTGTAAGTAGTGTTCCCATCTGTATATTGTCATAGTTTACTGAGACTGCTCAAAGAGTAAGTGACCGTAAAGGGAGTCTATCAGCAGTAAATTGGTTATAAACCTAATCCCAGTACCTTGTAGAGGGGATTCTACAGTTTCCACATGTACCTCTGTTATTCAGCTTCGGAGCCCCATTTCATGTAAATTACTGTTTTATTCATATGTAAATGTGTTTTGACTGGGAATCTAGATCTGAGACCAAAGCCTAGGCACGCCCAGACATACCAACAAAGCACTGTGAACAACAAAGATCAACCATCTGGTTAGATGCCACAGAAAATCTACGGTAGCAACAATACTGTGGGTTATGACAGGAAGGTGTCAGGACACACAGTGCATTTCAGTTGGCTGCAAATCCTCTGAGTGGCCACAATGACCCTGGTCCTCTGCCTCTATATTAGGCCCGTGAACATCAGATCTGGACCATGGTTGGCTGGGTGCATGTGTGTTGCTTTATTGGAGAAGAATGTCACCAGGATGGACTATGGGAAGTAGACAACTTGGAGGAGGTAGTGTGAAACCTTGGGTGGAGGCTACTTTGACCTATGCCACCTACCTCAACATTGTTAGGTCGGTTTCACATTTGAATCGGAAAACTCGGTCCTTGTGTTGGATCGATTTACCAACACAAACTTGGCTTAGCTTGTCAGTTCAGTTCAGCCGAGTCCAGGCTGGTAAATTGGTCTCAAAATATTGGGTCAGTGTGCTAGCCATGTTTTTCACTGTCAAAGCAGACATTCATATGCATGGAGTCTTAGGTTAAGGCCATAATTTGTGAAAACAATGCTCTATTTTACATTATGTTCACATGTACGCTGTTCTGTCTGTTGTTCAGGTCCGTCAGAGGACCAGAACAATGGACACACGGACTGCTAAAATAGTGGACACCAACAGTATCCGGACCCCAGTGACTATAATGGGATCCCTAAAGTGTCCATTCTTTTTAACGGAAACTGCTGAACGAAAAAGTCGTTTTGGTGATTTTCAACGCACACTGCAATGGAGACTCCAATGCAGATGTGAATGTAGCCTTACATGTTAATAATAATAATAATAATAATAATAATAACTTTATTTATATAGCGCCAACATATTCCGTAGCACTTTACAAATCAGAGGACACATGGACAGACAATATGAGACATTGCAATGTGACAAAGAAATAAACATATCAAACAATAGGAGTGAGGGCCCTGCTCGCAAGAGCTTACATTCTATGAGGAGATAGGGGGACACAAGAGGTCAGAGGGCTTGTTTGCTACCATGGTCCAGCCATCTTTTAATAGAAAAGGTTGTGTAACTGAAGCTGTATGAACACGTCACCAGCCTGTATCTGTGAATAAACAGATACTAAGTGCAAGGAGTGCAGTGTAACATCTAGATGGAGGGGAGAGGATCTGAGGAATAGAGGAGGAAGGATAAAAGGTGTTATTGTTCTACACCTCCGCACACTACACTGTGATCAGGTCACGTGATAAGCCTGACCATACAGATGTGATTTTAGGGCAGTTTTGAAGCTGCTGTAGTTGGGGATTAATTGGATTGTCATGGGTAAAGCATTCCAGAGCACCGGTGCAGCTCGAGAAAAGTCTTGGAGACGGGAGTGGGATGATCGGATAACAGAGGATGCAAGTCTAAGGTCATTGGCAGAGTGGAGAGGACGGTTAGGGTGGTAGACAGTGACGAGGGAAGAGATATAGGGGGCGCAGCACTATGGATGGATTTGTGGGTGAGTGTGATAATTTTATATTGTATTCTGTGATGGATGGGCAACCAATATGGCGACTGTGTACCGGTTTGACAGAAAGATGAGTCTGGCGGCCGCATTCAGGACAGATTGTAGTGGGGAGAGTTTAGTAAGAGGAAGCCCAATTAGAAGAGAATTGCAATAGTGAAGACGAGAGAGAATCAGAGTGACAATAAGGGTTTTTGATGTTTCCACGGTGAGAAAAGGGCGAATTTCAGTTTTTGAAAGATTTAGTTTCAGATAAAGAGAAGACATGATGTTAGAGACAGCAGAGAGTCAGTCACTGGTGTTCTGTAGTAGTGCAGGAGTGATGTCACGGGATGAAGTATATAGTTGGGTATCATCTGCATAAAGATGGTATTGAAAGCCAAATTTGCGAGTGGTTTGTCCAACTGGGGCTGTATATAGAGAAAAGAGGAGGGGACCTAGGACCAAGCCTTGAGGAAGCCCAACCGCAAGGGGCAGAGGAGACGAAATAGCACCAATAGAGGCCAATAGAATGGAGCATAGTGAGGAGGAATTTGTGGTCTACAGTGTCAAATGCTGCTGAGAGATCCAGAAGAATAAGTACTGAATAGTTCCCTTTAGATTTAGTCATCAAGAAATCGTTGGAGACCATTGTAAGGGCCGTTTCTGTAGAGTGTAGTGCACGAAAACCTGATTGTAAGGGATCCAGAAGAGAGTTAGCAGAGAGATAGCGGATTAGGTGGGAATAGACCAAGCGTTCCAGGAGTTTAGAGATGAAGGGGAGGTTAGAGACAGGTTGGTAGTTAGCAGCACAGGATGAGTCAAGGGAGGGTTTTTTCAGTAGCGAGGTTATGACAGCATGTTTGAAGGAGGAGGGAAAGATTCCAGAAGAAAGAGAGAGGTTAAAAATTTTAGTAAGGTGAGTTGTAACAGTAGGGGACAGAGACCAGAGGAGGTGTGATGGGATAGGATCGCTTGTGCAAGTAGTGGGGCGAGAAGAAGAAAGGAGCTGGGAGACGTCTTCTTCTGTTACGGGGTCAAATAATGAAAGTTCACAATGAGGAGCAAGGGGGAGAAGGGGTCTGATACTGCTTGGAGAATGGGTTATTTCCTGATGGATGTTGTCGATTTTGTCTTTAAAGTACGTGGTCATGTCTTGGGCACTCAGGTCTGTGACAGGTACCCGCACCTTTGGCGTGAGAAGGGAGTGAAAGGTGTCAAAGAGTCGTTTAGGGTTATTGGAGAGAGAAGAGATGAGAGAGGTGAAGTAAGATTGTTTGGCGAGGTGAAGGGCAGAGTTATAGGCTTTGAGCATAAACTTGTTCATTTTACCTGTGGAAATGCTGCATTTTTCCCATAAATTAATATAGAGTGTGGGGGAGGGAAGGTAAAAATTAAAAACTCTGTGAAAATACAAATTTTTGCTGCATATTTTCTGCTGCATTTCCGCCGTGCTTTTTTCTGCAGGATTTTTTAGCTGCATTTTCGCAACATGTAGTCTTAGTCTTATAGACTAAGTACACCCCATCCGACTAACAGTATTTCCTATTGACTGTGCAGTCTTTCAGCAGGATAATGCCCCCTGGCATGCTGCAGAAATTGTTCAGAAATTCTTTTAGTAACATAACAAAGAATTCAAGGTGTTCACTTGAACCCCATATTCACCAGATCTCAAACCAGAAAAACAAGTCTAATCCGTGAAGGCCCTACCTAGCAACACACAATACTTAATCCTGCTGTTCTGTTCGGTTCTACTATACACATATAAGGTTCCGGTCATTTTTGACCGGGCCTATTAAAGTCTGTATTTTTAACTAATTTAAGTGTTTTATTTGAATTTCTTTTGCATTATTATACTGTATGTGAACATGGTTGTGCATAAACAAATAAAAAATGAAATCAAAAACTTAATTTTTATTTTTTTTGCGTCAAAAAATGTTACATGGCCTTATTGCATTATTCATGCATATTGCACATTTGCACAAAAAAAAAATCTTTATAAAACTGTAAACTATAACTAATAACATCAAACTGTATGTAAATATATTTTTTTCAAAAAAAAAAAAATAAATAAAAAATAAAAAGTCTAGTTTTTTCTATATAAAATGTGAAATAAGGTTCAAGGTGCTAAATTTACTGTTTGCATTTGTCACAAGTATAATTTACATGTCTTTTGCATAAGTACTTTGCACATTTGCACATTTGATTTGTGATTACTTTATGTTGGACAGAAGGCGCATCGTTTCCGTTTTAGGCTGGTTGCACTGCTGGTGGAGGCCGTGGGTATCGTCGCAGTTGCTAGCGGAAGCCCTTGGTTCACTTTCTTCAGCATGCTGTTGGATCCTGTGGACCAGGCATGTCAAACTCAGGGTACCCCGAGGGCCACATGAGTAACAAGAGGTTGTTGCGAGGGCCGCACACAGCAGCTAATGTCACACACGTATTTTAACAGCAGCCATGAAAACAAGATATGAAGTAGTAATATGTAACAGCAACATATATTTGCAGTGCGCAACAGCAACTAATATATTTAACAAAAATACAGCAATTAAAAACTAAACATTTATTTGCTATCATTTTTTTCAATCATTTTTAGTGTTTTGTCCTGAGGCTTGACACCTCTTTGTGCTAACAATTGTTGGTATATCAGGCTGAAATGACAACGCAGTGCCTACTTTGATCAAAGATGATAAGTGGTGATCAGTCAGCCTTGTTCTCTGAGAAGATTTTGTTAGTTTCATAAAAGAAAATAACTGTTCGCAAACATAGGTTGAACCAAACATTGCCATAATCTTTGTGGCAAACTTTTTAAAGTTGTTAAACTTTTCAGGAAGGTATGAAAAGAAACCAGGTATTCTCACTTCAAGATACTTTGCTCTGAGTGTAGAATCGCCCCCAGAGCCCGCCCCAACCCCCCCCCCCCACCCCCCCCACACAAACCGCATTCCTGCGCACACTATTGTAGCCCTATTTGGGGGGGGGGGGTATGAGTATTATCCCTCCCGCAACAGACTCTGGCGCTGACCTGTGTGTATAATGGGACCTGAAGCCTTCGCTGAAGGGAAGAGTGGGAACATATATGAAATATATCAGTGCCTCCACCCAGGATAGAGCCTCTGTATTACAGGGAGGATCTCTTCCTGGGACTTACCCATGAAGTACAGTTAGTAGCCTTAACAAGGATCACTGTACTAATCTCACAGTCTGAAGAATACATACAGATACCACATAAGGTTATAACAGTAGCTTTATAAGAATCAACAGGGTAATAATACATACATAAAATATACTCAGAACACAGCAATACTACAACAACCAGCAAGTCCTCAACCGTCTTAGGTTATATACCCGGGTATATATATATAGATATATAGCAAGAGTCCAGTGCACAATACCTCCAGGCAACAGAAGAGATGCAGGGGCCCCTGTGGATGACTGTGGATCCTCGGATTCTTCCAGGAGATGACAGACAGCCGATCAGGAGATGATGATGATGATTGAGATTCTTCACAGGCAGCAAACAGGGCGACGGTGACGGCAGGAGATGCAGGCCTGACTACCCTAACACTGAGTCCTTAACCTGCCAGCTAAACTACTAGTGCCACCGGGCCTCTAACTAGCTAGTTGGCCTTCGGAAGCCTAACCTATCACTGCCCTGAACTATATATATATTTGGATCCCTAACTACGGTTACTAGCTAGGTCCTGTGAGTATATAGGGGGTAACACATACCTAACTATATACTGTGAAGTAAAGAGGAACAAGTGGCTCTTAGACTCCCCCAGACATAACATGTCTGTCTCAGCAGCTCTGCTCACATCTCTCCCCCCAGCAGCTCTGCCTCACATGTGTCTGACTCACTGTATCCACAAAACAAAACTTGCACTAAATGCCTGGGGCCTCCGAAGCCAAACTGCAGGGGCAAAGAAGCCAGATACATTATATACTAGTAGAAATGGCAGTTCCCTACACTCTCCCTCTGGTGAAATCTTTACGTCACGTCAAAGACATACAAAGTCATAGTATACAGTCAACATTACCAATGACAATATCAATATGGTTGCTTTTGCATTTACAGAGTCACAACAGGTTAATAGGTATACATGCCAGCAGGAGCGAAAATTGGTAACATATTGACCAAAGTGGACACTGCACCCACCCAAGCATGGTATAAATGAGGCTGAGTAGTAAATCTGGGGTCCCCCAAACTATCATATGTCAGCATAGGTGGAGGGTGTCTAATTCTCTCTCCTCTCCGTACCTCTCTCTGAGGTAAACTAGCATGTCCAGGCCCTAAACTAGGGTTGTCTGCCATGGGAGGGGATGGTGCTGGTGGCGTAGGAGAGCTAGATCCCTGCTCATCTGTAGACACAGATCTAGGTACGAATTCTGGAGTTTGAGGGTTCATAGGTCTCCCTGAAGGAGAAGATACTGGTGATCTAGGAACTTCAGGAGCCACAGTCCAATCACTCTCAGGAGTTTCAGGAAGGTCAGGTGGAATATCGGCTAAGGACTGTGGAGAATCGCAGGCCGAGCCATCATTGGAGATATCCATACCATCAATCTGAGGTACAGGCAACAAATGATTTCTATGCCAAGTCCTGATCCTCCCGTCCCGTCCTTTTATCTTGTAGACTGGTATTCCAGGCAACCGATCTACCACTGTAAAGAGTTCACTCCGCCATCGATCAGCCAGCTTATGTTTTGCAGATGCTCCCAAATTCCGTAGCAGAACATGGTCCCCAGGGTTCAATTCTCGGTATCTTACTCGAAGATCAAATCTCCTTTTATTTCCTTCATTCACTTTGGCCGCATTTTCCTCAGCCAGCTGATAAGCACTCTTAAGCGTTTCTTTCAAACGTGCCACGTATCGGTAATGATCTCGATGACTGATACCATCGGTAGAGACTCCCAACAAGATGTCAATAGGTAGCCTAGGCTCTCTTCCAAACATCAGAAAGTATGGTGAATATCCTGTGCTCTCGTGCCTTGTACTATTATAGGCATGCACCATAGCCTCCACTTTTCGACTCCAGGATCGCTTATCCTCAATTCGTAAGGTACCAAGCATATCAAGTAAAGTCCTGTTAAATCTTTCAGGAAGGGCATCTCCCTCTGGATGGTAAGGCGTCGTCCGACTTTTGCGGATGTTCAACAACTGAAGTAACTCTTTGATCAGGTTACTCTCAAAATCCCGGCCTTGATCAGAATGCAACCGGTGTGGTAAGCCATAATGGATAAAATACTTTTCCCAAAGCACTCTTGCAACAGTGACTGCTTTTTGATCCTTAGTCGGAAAGGCTTGAGCATGTCGTGTGAAGTGATCAGTCACCACCAATACATTTCCAAATCCTCTGGAGTCGTTGTCAATACAAAGGAAGTCTATGCAGACAAGATCCATGGGGCCCGAACTCTTCAAGTGTCCCATGAAGGCCGCTCGAACCGGGACAGTCTTCCTCTGCAAACATCTGCGACAGCACCTACACAGACGAGTCACGGTATCTCTCATTTTGGGCCAGTAGAATCGGTCTTGTATTAGGCCATAAGTCTTCTCAGGTCCCAAATGACCATGATAATCATGCAGACTTCGGAAAATCATCTTCTGAAAGCAGCTTGGAATAACTAGTTGGCGCCTTCCAGGGTGATCATGATACAGCACCACACGATAAAGTAGGCCATTGTCTATTTCAAACTTCTCCCAATCTCGTAGAAGTTGACTGCATTCAGAGGGTAGGGATGTCTTTAACATTTCTCTGTCTTGAGAACTCACTGCTTGATAAAGAGGTCCAATTAAAGGATCAGTCTTTTGACTCCAGATCATTCGCTTTGAAGATATAGAACAACTCTCAAAGGATCCTAAAGCGGCAGGGTAGGCAAACATGTCTGGTACAGCTTCGGGACCTCCCCCAATAGAGTCAATAAGCCGAGTTTCAGAAAAGGCTACTCGGTCTTCAACTACAGCAGCCATGGCACACAAAGCTCCTACTCCAGGACTTGGCACTTCTTCCCATTCATCCACTACTTCCGGACTAGGTAATCCAGGCCGTCTTGATAGAGCATCTGCCCCAATGTTCTTAGGCCCCGATTTATACTTGAGTGTGAATTGGTAGTTGGATAAAGCTGCCAACCAGCGATGTCCTGTAGCATCGAGTTTAGCGGTTGACAAAACGTATGTCAGTGGATTGTTGTCTGTTCTTACTTCAAACGTGGCTCCGTATAAATAGTCATGTAATTTATCAACAATGGCCCACTTGAGCGCCAAAAACTCCAATTTATGTACTGGATAATTTTTCTCGCTGGGAGAAAGACTTCGACTTATGAAAGCTATGGGCCGTAACCCGGCCGGGTATTCTTGGTGCAGCACGCCACCTAATCCTTCAAAGCTGGCATCTACATGTAGCACATATGGCTTCTGTGCATCAGCATAAGCCAGAACGGGAGCTTCTGTCAATTTCTTCTTCAACAACTTAAATGCTTCTTCACAATCCGCAGTCCACCTATCGCCAAAAAGGCTTTTGGAAGACCCTTTCTTCTTTCCCGGATCTCCTGCATCACTCTTCAACAGGTCGAGGAGGGCTCGAGCAATTTTTGAATATCCTTCCACAAATCGTCGATAGAATCCACAAAACCCCAAGAAAGATTGCAACTCCGTAATATTTTGCGGTCGGGGCCAATTCACCACAGCTTCAATCTTACCAGGATCGGTAGCAACTCCTTCAGCAGAAACAATATGACCTACATAAGTGACCGAAGATCTACAAAATTTGCATTTGTCAGCCGACAACTTCAGCCCCTCTTCTTTTAAGCGATGGAGTACTCTCATGAGTCGTTCTTCATGTTCTTCCAGCGTCTTTCCAAACACAATAATGTCATCAAGATATACAAGGCATTCCCGGGGCACTAAATCACCTAACACTCTTTCCATCAACCTTTGGAACGTTGCTGGCGCACCTTTTGTACCTTGCGGCATACGAGTGAACTGAAAGAAACCCAAGGGGCATATGAAGGCTGTCTTTTCCTGATCCTCAGGTGCCATTGGGACTTGATAGTATCCCGATCTTAGGTCCAGCACTGTGAACCAACAGTTTCCATTCAGAGCTTCCAGAGCTTCTTCAATTCTCGGCAGTGTATACTGATCAGGTAAGGTTCTCCGGTTCAGAGTTCTGTAATCCACACATAGGCGAATTGCTCCAGATTTTTTTTCTTACCACCACAATAGGTGAGGCATAGGGGCTCTTACTGTCCACAATGATCCCCTGACCTTTCATTTGCTGTAGAGTCTGTCTTAACTCATCAACATCCTTTGGAGCAACTCTCCGTGGTCGCTCCCGGAAGGGAGTAGAATCGGTCAATCGGAAAGTGTGTTGAGCACTTTTAGCACAACCTACATCCATATCATCCATGGAGAACACTTCCGATAATTCAGACAACTTCTGTGTCAGTCGCTGATTCCAGGCCTCTGGTAAATGTGGATCACTCAAGTCAAGATTGAGATTAGGGATTGCATCTCGGATTTGAATCCTGCACACTTCAGCGTATGGATTTACTCCAAGCACAGGGTAGCAGTGGGCCACATTCTGGTATGGTCCAATTACAATCGGATGCGGTGAACAGTTCCTCACTGTCACACAGGTAGATAACTCCACTTTATTTCTCCAGTCCTTTCTCTCTGGGATCACCATCCAGCCATTCTGGTTAATCATTTCTTCAGGGGTTTCCATAAGGACATAACTCCCCCCTTCAAGCAAATCGGGAGCAATGCTGGAGGCTACTCTCAGAACTCTCTCCCCGCCGGCAGGAACTTCCACGGTTCTCTCACCGATATGATATACCATTCCATGTCGATAGCCAGTAGACAGGGCATCACAGAGTTCTCTAAGATCAGAAGATATATTCACCGGCTGAGCTGCAGGGTTCCAATCTCTTCCAAGAAACTTCTGAAAAGCATAATGCACTGCGGGACAATTAGTGCCAAGTATCACAGGAGCTGCACAAGAATCCCCTGTATCAGGACAGACAAGAGCCGTAATCTTCATGGGAGCGACACTCTGATCTTCTAATTCAGGGACAGCTATAACTACTTGTAGGCTGCCATCTACAGGATATGATCCTGAATTAAGCCCCCACAATTTCATTTGTCCTGTAGACTGAAGAGGTATATCCCTCAGATACTTTTGGTAGAACGAGCGATAAATCAGGGTCACTTGAGATCCTGTATCAAACAGGGCAGGAGCGGCATGACCATTGACAGTGACTTTGACAACGGACCTGGAGCCCGCGATAGCGCCTCTGGTATTTACTCGGCCCGCCTTCCTTTGGTGTCTTTGATTCTGAATAGAGAAGACAGCACTGTGTCCCAATCCCTCACTGTCCTCCGTACACTGTCTGGCAGTATGGCCCGTCTGACCACATTTATAACAGGTTCTAGCATCCTTCCTCCATTGAGTGGCAGTGGGTGGAGTGGCGGACTGTCTAAGTTCTGACCGCTCCGCTGGTTTGTCCTTGTTTGAATTAGGAACAACATCTTCTTTAGAGATGCTTTTCGCTTTCTTAGGGGTACTAAAACTAATGTCAGCTTCTTGTTTCTTCACTAACTTCATTAAGTCAGGAAATGGAAGGACTCTATCAGATAGTAAGACCTTGAGTACTTGAGCAAGAGGATGATGAGGTTGTAACCCTCTCACCAACTGACTGGTTCTCAGAGCGTCTACCTCTGAAGTAGATATAGCTGCGTGGTACACCAGACGTGAAAGAAGTAGCTGTAAACGGTTAATAAAAGTAGAGACATTTTCCCCTTCTTTTTGACGAACCATTCGGTAATCAGCAACCATCTGGGCAAGGTCATAGTATGGCTCAAAGTGATCAGACAGTACTTGTATATAGTCCAATGCACTCACTCCTTCATGAGAGTCTCTGTACAAGCGGATCAATTCTGCAGCAGGAGACCGCAAACTTTCACTGATACGCTGCCGCTTGCCTTCTTCAGAGCAAGACCATTCCTTCAGGCATTGGAGAGTATGTTCTTTCCATATCTCAAAGTTTTCCTCCCCTTGTGGTACTGGGACATTACCAGAGAATACTTTTAGTTTCTTGTAGTGAGTGGCCTGCAGGCCCTGAGCTAACATTTCAGTCAGCCTGGCTAAAGTGCTAATAGCACTGTCACTAGAGGAACTGCTAGCGACGGCCATACTGGGGGGGTAACTGGCTGAGCGGGGTTCTTCCTTTACCTGAACCAGGGGAGGAACAGGAGGTCGGTAATCCCATGTAGTAGCTAGTGGGAGGTTCCCCTCTGAGCTATATCGCTTCTCCATATCAATGACTATTCCCACTTCTAAATCTCAGCAGTGCCTCCAAATGTAGCCCTATTTGGGGGGGGGGGTATGAGTATTATCCCTCCCGCAACAGACTCTGGCGCTGACCTGTGTGTATAATGGGACCTGAAGCCTTCGCTGAAGGGAAGAGTGGGAACATATATGAAATATATCAGTGCCTCCACCCAGGATAGAGCCTCTGTATTACAGGGAGGATCTCTTCCTGGGACTTACCCATGAAGTACAGTTAGTAGCCTTAACAAGGATCACTGTACTAATCTCACAGTCTGAAGAATACATACAGATACCACATAAGGTTATAACAGTAGCTTTATAAGAATCAACAGGGTAATAATACATACATAAAATATACTCAGAACACAGCAGTACTACAACAACCAGCAAGTCCTCAACCGTCTTAGGTTATATACCCGGGTATATATATATAGATATATAGCAAGAGTCCAGTGCACAATACCTCCAGGCAACAGAAGAGATGCAGGGGCCCCTGTGGATGACTGTGGATCCTCGGATTCTTCCAGGAGATGACAGACAGCCGATCAGGAGATGATGATGATGATGGTGAGATTCTTCACAGGCAGCAAACAGGGCGACGGTGACGGCAGGAGATGCAGGCCTGACTACCCTAACACTGAGTCCTTAACCTGCCAGCTAAACTACTAGTGCCACCGGGCCTCTAACTAGCTAGTTGGCCTTCGGAAGCCTAACCTATCACTGCCCTGAACTATATATATATTGATCCCTAACTACGGTTACTAGCTAGGTCCTGTGAGTATATAGGGGGTAACACATACCTAACTATATACTGTGAAGTAAAGAGGAACAAGTGGCTCTTAGACTCCCCCAGACATAACATGTCTGTCTCAGCAGCTCTGCTCACATCTCTCCCCCCAGCAGCTCTGCCTCACATGTGTCTGACTCACTGTATCCACAAAACAAAACTTGCACTAAATGCCTGGGGCCTCTGAAGCCAAACTGCAGGGGCAAAGAAGCCAGATACATTATATACTAGTAGAAATGGCAGTTCCCTACACTCTCCCTCTGGTGAAATCTTTACGTCACGTCAAAGACATACAAAGTCATAGTATACAGTCAACATTACCAATGACAATATCAATATGGTTGCTTTTGCATTTACAGAGTCACAACAGGTTAATAGGTATACATGCCAGCAGGAGCGAAAATTGGTAACATATTGACCAAAGTGGACACTGCACCCACCCAAGCATGGTATAAATGAGGCTGAGTAGTAAATCTGGGGTCCCCCAAACTATCATATGTCAGCATAGGTGGAGGGTGTCTAATTCTCTCTCCTCTCCGTACCTCTCTCTGAGGTAAACTAGCATGTCCAGGCCCTAAACTAGGGTTGTCTGCCATGGGAGGGGATGGTGCTGGTGGCGTAGGAGAGCTAGATCCCTGCTCATCTGTAGACACAGATCTAGGTACGAATTCTGGAGTTTGAGGGTTCATAGGTCTCCCTGAAGGAGAAGATACTGGTGATCTAGGAACTTCAGGAGCCACAGTCCAATCACTCTCAGGAGTTTCAGGAAGGTCAGGTGGAATATCGGCTAAGGACTGTGGAGAATCGCAGGCCGAGCCATCATTGGAGATATCCATACCATCAATCTGAGGTACAGGCAACAAATGATTTCTATGCCAAGTCCTGATCCTCCCGTCCCGTCCTTTTATCTTGTAGACTGGTATTCCAGGCAACCGATCTACCACTGTAAAGAGTTCACTCCGCCATCGATCAGCCAGCTTATGTTTTGCAGATGCTCCCAAATTCCGTAGCAGAACATGGTCCCCAGGGTTCAATTCTCGGTATCTTACTCGAAGATCAAATCTCCTTTTATTTCCTTCATTCACTTTGGCCGCATTTTCCTCAGCCAGCTGATAAGCACTCTTAAGCGTTTCTTTCAAACGTGCCACGTATCGGTAATGATCTCGATGACTGATACCATCGGTAGAGACTCCCAACAAGATGTCAATAGGTAGCCTAGGCTCTCTTCCAAACATCAGAAAGTATGGTGAATATCCTGTGCTCTCGTGCCTTGTACTATTATAGGCATGCACCATAGCCTCCACTTTTCGACTCCAGGATCGCTTATCCTCAATTCGTAAGGTACCAAGCATATCAAGTAAAGTCCTGTTAAATCTTTCAGGAAGGGCATCTCCCTCTGGATGGTAAGGCGTCGTCCGACTTTTGCGGATGTTCAACAACTGAAGTAACTCTTTGATCAGGTTACTCTCAAAATCCCGGCCTTGATCAGAATGCAACCGGTGTGGTAAGCCATAATGGATAAAATACTTTTCCCAAAGCACTCTTGCAACAGTGACTGCTTTTTGATCCTTAGTCGGAAAGGCTTGAGCATATCGTGTGAAGTGATCAGTCACCACCAATACATTTCCAAATCCTCTGGAGTCGTTGTCAATACAAAGGAAGTCTATGCAGACAAGATCCATGGGGCCCGAACTCTTCAAGTGTCCCATGAAGGCCGCTCGAACCGGGACAGTCTTCCTCTGCAAACATCTGCGACAGCACCTACACAGACGAGTCACGGTATCTCTCATTTTGGGCCAGTAGAATCGGTCTTGTATTAGGCCATAAGTCTTCTCAGGTCCCAAATGACCATGATAATCATGCAGACTTCGGAAAATCATCTTCTGAAAGCAGCTTGGAATAACTAGTTGGCGCCTTCCAGGGTGATCATGATACAGCACCACACGATAAAGTAGGCCATTGTCTATTTCAAACTTCTCCCAATCTCGTAGAAGTTGACTGCATTCAGAGGGTAGGGATGTCTTTAACATTTCTCTGTCTTGAGAACTCACTGCTTGATAAAGAGGTCCAATTAAAGGATCAGTCTTTTGACTCCAGATCATTCGCTTTGAAGATATAGAACAACTCTCAAAGGATCCTAAAGCGGCAGGGTAGGCAAACATGTCTGGTACAGCTTCGGGACCTCCCCCAATAGAGTCAATAAGCCGAGTTTCAGAAAAGGCTACTCGGTCTTCAACTACAGCAGCCATGGCACACAAAGCTCCTACTCCAGGACTTGGCACTTCTTCCCATTCATCCACTACTTCCGGACTAGGTAATCCAGGCCGTCTTGATAGAGCATCTGCCCCAATGTTCTTAGGCCCCGATTTATACTTGAGTGTGAATTGGTAGTTGGATAAAGCTGCCAACCAGCGATGTCCTGTAGCATCGAGCTTAGCGGTTGACAAAACGTATGTCAGTGGATTGTTGTCTGTTCTTACTTCAAACGTGGCTCCGTATAAATAGTCATGTAATTTATCAACAATGGCCCACTTGAGCGCCAAAAACTCCAATTTATGTACTGGATAATTTTTCTCGCTGGGAGAAAGACTTCGACTTATGAAAGCTATGGGCCGTAACCCGGCCGGGTATTCTTGGTGCAGCACGCCACCTAATCCTTCAAAGCTGGCATCTACATGTAGCACATATGGCTTCTGTGCATCAGCATAAGCCAGAACGGGAGCTTCTGTCAATTTCTTCTTCAACAACTTAAATGCTTCTTCACAATCCGCAGTCCACCTATCGCCAAAAAGGCTTTTGGAAGACCCTTTCTTCTTTCCCGGATCTCCTGCATCACTCTTCAACAGGTCGAGGAGGGCTCGAGCAATTTTTGAATATCCTTCCACAAATCGTCGATAGAATCCACAAAACCCCAAGAAAGATTGCAACTCCGTAATATTTTGCGGTCGGGGCCAATTCACCACAGCTTCAATCTTACCAGGATCGGTAGCAACTCCTTCAGCAGAAACAATATGACCTACATAAGTGACCGAAGATCTACAAAATTTGCATTTGTCAGCCGACAACTTCAGCCCCTCTTCTTTTAAGCGATGGAGTACTCTCATGAGTCGTTCTTCATGTTCTTCCAGCGTCTTTCCAAACACAATAATGTCATCAAGATATACAAGGCATTCCCGGGGCACTAAATCACCTAACACTCTTTCCATCAACCTTTGGAACGTTGCTGGCGCACCTTTTGTACCTTGCGGCATACGAGTGAACTGAAAGAAACCCAAGGGGCATATGAAGGCTGTCTTTTCCTGATCCTCAGGTGCCATTGGGACTTGATAGTATCCCGATCTTAGGTCCAGCACTGTGAACCAACAGTTTCCATTCAGAGCTTCCAGAGCTTCTTCAATTCTCGGCAGTGTATACTGATCAGGTAAGGTTCTCCGGTTCAGAGTTCTGTAATCCACACATAGGCGAATTGCTCCAGATTTTTTTCTTACCACCACAATAGGTGAGGCATAGGGGCTCTTACTGTCCACAATGATCCCCTGACCTTTCATTTGCTGTAGAGTCTGTCTTAACTCATCAACATCCTTTGGAGCAACTCTCCGTGGTCGCTCCCGGAAGGGAGTAGAATCGGTCAATCGGAAAGTGTGTTGAGCACTTTTAGCACAACCTACATCCATATCATCCATGGAGAACACTTCCGATAATTCAGACAACTTCTGTGTCAGTCGCTGATTCCAGGCCTCTGGTAAATGTGGATCACTCAAGTCAAGATTGAGATTAGGGATTGCATCTCGGATTTGAATCCTGCACACTTCAGCGTATGGATTTACTCCAAGCACAGGGTAGCAGTGGGCCACATTCTGGTATGGTCCAATTACAATCGGATGCGGTGAACAGTTCCTCACTGTCACACAGGTAGATAACTCCACTTTATTTCTCCAGTCCTTTCTCTCTGGGATCACCATCCAGCCATTCTGGTTAATCATTTCTTCAGGGGTTTCCATAAGGACATAACTCCCCCCCTTCAAGCAAATCGGGAGCAATGCTGGAGGCTACTCTCAGAACTCTCTCCCCGCCGGCAGGAACTTCCACGGTTCTCTCACCGATATGATATACCATTCCATGTCGATAGCCAGTAGACAGGGCATCACAGAGTTCTCTAAGATCAGAAGATATATTCACCGGCTGAGCTGCAGGGTTCCAATCTCTTCCAAGAAACTTCTGAAAAGCATAATGCACTGCGGGACAATTAGTGCCAAGTATCACAGGAGCTGCACAAGAATCCCCTGTATCAGGACAGACAAGAGCCGTAATCTTCATGGGAGCGACACTCTGATCTTCTAATTCAGGGACAGCTATAACTACTTGTAGGCTGCCATCTACAGGATATGATCCTGAATTAAGCCCCCACAATTTCATTTGTCCTGTAGACTGAAGAGGTATATCCCTCAGATACTTTTGGTAGAACGAGCGATAAATCAGGGTCACTTGAGATCCTGTATCAAACAGGGCAGGAGCGGCATGACCATTGACAGTGACTTTGACAACGGACCTGGAGCCCGCGATAGCGCCTCTGGTATTTACTCGGCCCGCCTTCCTTCGGTGTCTTTGATTCTGAATAGAGAAGACAGCACTGTGTCCCAATCCCTCACTGTCCTCCGTACACTGTCTGGCAGTATGGCCCATCTGACCACATTTATAACAGGTTCTAGCATCCTTCCTCCATTGAGTGGCAGTGGGTGGAGTGGCGGACTGTCTAAGTTCTGACCGCTCCGCTGGTTTGTCCTTGTTTGAATTAGGAACAACATCTTCTTTAGAGATGCTTTTCGCTTTCTTAGGGGTACTAAAACTAATGTCAGCTTCTTGTTTCTTCACTAACTTCATTAAGTCAGGAAATGGAAGGACTCTATCAGATAGTAAGACCTTGAGTACTTGAGCAAGAGGATGATGAGGTTGTAACCCTCTCACCAACTGACTGGTTCTCATAGCGTCTACCTCTGAAGTAGATATAGCTGCGTGGTACACCAGACGTGAAAGAAGTAGCTGTAAACGGTTAATAAAAGTAGAGACATTTTCCCCTTCTTTTTGACGAACCATTCGGTAATCAGCAACCATCTGGGCAAGGTCATAGTATGGCTCAAAGTGATCAGACAGTACTTGTATATAGTCCAATGCACTCACTCCTTCATGAGAGTCTCTGTACAAGCGGATCAATTCTGCAGCAGGAGACCGCAAACTTTCACTGATACGCTGCCGCTTGCCTTCTTCAGAGCAAGACCATTCCTTCAGGCATTGGAGAGTATGTTCTTTCCATATCTCAAAGTTTTCCTCCCCTTGTGGTACTGGGACATTACCAGAGAATACTTTTAGTTTCTTGTAGTGAGTGGCCTGCAGGCCCTGAGCTAACATTTCAGTCAGCCTGGCTAAAGTGCTAATAGCACTGTCACTAGAGGAACTGCTAGCGACGGCCATACTGGGGGGGTAACTGGCTGAGCGGGGTTCTTCCTTTACCTGAACCAGGGGAGGAACAGGAGGTCGGTAATCCCATGTAGTAGCTAGTGGGAGGTTCCCCTCTGAGCTATATCGCTTCTCCATATCAATGACTATTCCCACTTCTAAATCTCAGCAGTGCCTCCAAATGTAGCCCTATTTGGGGGGGGGGTATGAGTATTATCCCTCCCGCAACAGACTCTGGCGCTGACCTGTGTGTATAATGGGACCTGAAGCCTTCGCTGAAGGGAAGAGTGGGAACATATATGAAATATATCAGTGCCTCCACCCAAGATAGAGCCTCTGTATTACAGGGAGGATCTCTTCCTGGGACTTACCCATGAAGTACAGTTAGTAGCCTTAACAAGGATTACTGTACTAATCTCACAGTCTGAAGAATACATACAGATACCACATAAGGTTATAACAGTAGCTTTATAAGAATCAACAGGGTAATAATACATACATAAAATATACTCAGAACACAGCAATACTACAACAACCAACAAGTCCTCAACCGTCTTAGGTTATATACCCGGGGTATATATATATAGATATATAGCAAGAGTCCAGTGCACAATACCTCCAGGCAACAGAAGAGATGCAGGGGCCCCTGTGGATGACTGTGGATCCTCGGATTCTTCCAGGAGATGACAGACAGCCGATCAGGAGATGATGATGATGATGAGATTCTTCACAGGCAGCAAACAGGGCGACGGTGACGGCAGGAGATGCAGGCCTGACTACCCTAACACTGAGTCCTTAACCTGCCAGCTAAACTACTAGTGCCACCGGGCCTCTAACTAGCTAGTTGGCCTTCGGAAGCCAACCTATCACCCCGAACTTTCTAGACCCTAACACTCACTAGCTAGGTCCTGTGAGTATATAGGGGGTAAAAATTAACTAATTTTTTTTTTTTTTGTAAGTGGGAGTAAGTGGGTTTTTTATTCCCCCACATTAAATATGTTTTTTTTTTGCTTTGTTCTCTTCTCTCCCCCCCGCGGCTTGGCCTTTCTTTTTTTTGTCTTACCCTTTCCATAAAACAAAAATTGCTCTTACCGCGTGGGGCGGGCGGGGCCACCGGGTGGGGGGGGGGGGGCGGGAGACACTTTAACCGTTTTTATGGGGTTTTTTTTTATTTTTTTTTGTTTTTTTTGGGGCTCGCCTTTTTTTTTTTTTTTTTTTTTTTGTTTCTTTTTGTTTTTTTTTGTTTTTTTTTTGTCTGTTGGACACGGTATTTCAGTATAGTGGCCCCTGCACACAATGTTATGCCCCATAGTGGCCCCTGCACACAGTAGTTTGCCCCATAGTGGCCCCAGCACACAGTAGTTTGCACCATAGTGGCCCCCGACACACAGTAGTTTGCCCCATAGTGGCCCCTGCACACAGTAGTTTACCCCATAGTGGCCACTGCACACAGTAGTTTGGCCCATAGTAAGCCCCTGAACACAGTAATTTGCCCCATAGTAGCCCCTGCACACAGTAGTTTGCCCCATAGTGGCCCCTGCACACAGTAGTTTGCCCCATAGTGGCCCCTGCACACAGTATTATGCCCCATAGTGGACCACCCATGAACGATTATTATACTCTGGGGTCTTTTCAAACCCCAGAGTATAATGATCAGAGACCCAGGGGAGGAGAGAAACATAGAAAACACTGCAACTTACCTCTTCCTCGCTCCGGAGCACTCCCGTGCGCTACTAAGGCCATCTTCAATGTCGGACCGGATCTCGCGTGATCCAGGCCGGCGTCGCGACGCATAATGACGTCGGCTGACGTCTGGGACGTCACCAAACAGGCCTGAAGCCTGCGGAGCGGCGGATAGGTGAGTTACAGTGTTTTTTATGTTCGCTCACCTCCCCTGGGCCCCCGATCGTTATACTTCAGGGTCTCAAAAGACCCCGGAGTATAACGATAGCAGTGATTGTGGGGTACGCGGTAGCGACTGCCACAGGGCTCCGGGCCCCGTAATGTTCCGGACCCTGTGGCAGTCGCTACCACTGCTACCCCGGTAGTTACGCCCCTGTATGGGCCAATGAATGAAGAGCCGGAAGTGCAGATCGTGAGTTTTGTACATCTGCGGCCCGCACAAAAGTCTCAAAGTTTGAGACTTTTGTGCGGGCCGGAGATATGCCTGTAAAGGGCCGCATGCGGCCCGCGGGCCGCATGTTTGACATGCCTGCTGTGGACAATGGCTGCAGCTCCATCATCTCTGGGTGTTACTTTTCTTTGTTCAATATATAGGCTAACCAGTGATTTTCCCAACTCCTCTAAAAAAATTCTTCTTTTAAATAATTTATTTTTGTTCCAATTTGGGTCTATTTCACGCCATAACACAAATGCATTGTACGCCGACACATCAAGAATGTTGTAAAAAACAACCAATGGCCACCGATTAGTTTTGCGTTTACAGGTGTAAGTGCCTATGAGTATGTATGTACGTGTAACTCTGCATGGACCAAAAGGACCTAGATAAATTGATAAATAGTGGTAGATGAACTATATAGACCAAAATGAGATTATAACGCCTTTATTTTTTTAAAAAAATGGCTGGAGATTAGTATAAAAGGCTATCTGTCATTTTTGACCGAACAGTACAAGTGTAAAAAAAGACGTGGAGCAAAAAGTAAACAAAAAATAAATAAATAAAAACTGCTATTAGTAAGAACCCCTCAAATGAGGAAAAATCAATGAACCACAAGTTTCAGAACCGCATAATGAATATTTTAAAAAATATCAAATTTCAAATTCGGTCATTTTTGACCGAACAGAACAGCAGGGTTAAAGGATCTACTGCTTACTTATCGCTGCCAGAGATCTCAGGACACCTTGTGGCATCCAAACCTCGATCAGAGCACAAGGGGGACCTACAAAATTATAGGCATTAATGTTATGGCTGATGAATATGAACGAATGGACAGAAGTAGCAAAGTTTCACTTCACACTTAGTGAGTTAAATGAACAGCTGAGGCAAATTTTTACTTGACTTTTTCAATGTCTTTTTTATAATGCTGCAGTAAGTTATCAAATTCAAGTTTATCTTTGCTATACCTGTAATTCTAAATCTTTCTGAAGACAAACCTTGACCATATGCTGTATCAGCTTGGGAGCTTCCCCTATCTCACCTGAAAAACAAAACTGCTTTAGCAGACTTGAACTTTCTGTTGCATGGATGACCATTCATATGCTATATTGAAAGATTTTGCTGGCCACAGCTTCCTCTGACCATATCAACTGTTAGCAGTGTTGGGATTCGGCCGACATATGGAAGTGGTTGTTTGTGGCGATACGGCCGCTTTAATAAATGAGATGGTCTTTTGTCTGAAGAAAATGTCTTCAGTGGCCTTTATGGCTCAGCCATCTGACCTATAGTTTACAATGCTCTTATTATACCATACAAGAGCAGATACTGTATATCTGTTTCCGACCTCCAGCCTAATGGCTGTAGTGATGCCTGGATTCATCCTATTACTGTCGCATACTATGAGCTATTAGCAATCCTTGGGTTTTCTTTATGTTTTTCTTCAAATATTAATAAAAAATATAATTGGAAAAAATTGCATTTTTACTGGGGTGATTTGAAACACCTAAATATGACAGATATACAAAAATAGAAGATATCAGGAAGCATCTTTTCACAGATATGTAGCAACTCACAGCAAGAGCTAGATGTGAATGCAAAACTTTTTGCAAGCAGATAATATACAGTAGATGTAGACGCTCCAGGGTATTACCCCATGCTGATTTTGCAATAGAAAAAACCTAGGGGGATCACATACATACAGTGATAACACAGCCATAGTCTCATCTGTGAGTCTGAGAAACTCCTAATAAGGGCTCTCACAGGTGAACATATTGTTTCCACATATGAGTATCCATATTACAGATTTACACCTCTTTTTTGCAACGTGTGGACTCAGCCTTAGGCCCTTTGCAGACGACCGTGGGCGAGATCCGTGTGCTATCCTTGTTTTTTGCAGATTGCACACTGATCCATTCATTTCTATGGGCACATGCACACGACCATATTTTTCACTGATCAGTGTGCAAGCTGTGATTCCACACCGCATAAGATAGAACATGTCCTATTCTGTTCAGTGTTTGCGGAACGGACTCGCCCATAGACGCCTATGTGAGACTAAAAACCTAGGACGGCTCACTGATGTACTCCGTGTGTCATCAGTGTGCCGTCCGTTTTTGCGGACAAGCTAGGAATATCATTAGGCTGTGTTCACACGGTGGAAAATTTTCCGCCCCCGGCGTTTTTGCAGCGGTCAGCCGCAACGGGATTCCAATGCCGTGCATCAGCATTCCGTCGTGGCTAACCGCTCCTGACTAAGCCCGAATGAATGGTCCTAATCAGGAGCACGGCTCGAGCCGCGGACACCGCGGGCGGAATCCGCAGCAAGAGAGGAAAAAAAATGCCACTGACTCCCATTGAAACGAATGGGAGGAGTTTTTCCAGGCGGATTTTGAGGTGGATTCCGCATCAAAATCTTCTGCCAAAAAACTCAGTGTGAACACAGCCTTAGATGTCATCTGTGTTTTTTATGGTGGATCCGCAAACTAGGATCACACACTGATGGCACACTGAAGACACTGAGTCTGTTTTTGCGGACCTACTTCACTGATGCTGAAGAAAAACACTGAACACACACTGAAGACACTCTGTCTGCAAAAACCGGACACTAATTACTAAATACCCACGGTTGTCTGCAACTAGCCTTAAGGTTTTTCCTGGGATGAATTAAAAACACTGTGAGCCGTGCAGGGTAAAAACAGGGGGGGCACCGCCCCCCAACCGGGGAAAACCCCCCCGCCCACCCCCCTTTGGGGGGGGGCCCCCCCGCGGAAAAACCCCTCTTTTTTTTGGCATTTTTGCGGGGGTGACAGCCAGGAGTGGATTGAGTAGTAGGGAGAAGTGTAAGAGATTCCTATATATTTCCCATTCCTTCTTTAGCCACTACTAGGTTTGGCTCAAAAAATGCAGCAAAATCTACAACAAAAAAAACAGCATTTCCGCAATATGGGGCTCTAGGCTATAAAAAATGCTACGGAGAAAAATGCTGTGTAAACGCATCATGTTTTTTTCCATAGCGTTTTTCGTCGTGATCTCACAGAGTTTTCCTCTGTAAGCTTTCTGTATCAATTATACCTATACAGAAAACACCAACGTTTCCACAGGTATAATTGAAATGCTGCAATTTTCAAAAATGCAGCTTTTCCGCTGCGGATTTTTTTCTGCAATGTGTGGATGAGAATAGCCAGAATGTCATTCACTTTGCAGGTACTGTAAAAAACGCAGCATTTCCGCCACAGCCAAACCACAGTGTTTACGCCACGTGGGGCCCCTGGCCTTAAAGAGGACCACCTCCACAAACTCCAACTCTTTGCATTCTTCGGTAGATGCTATTCCACTGATTCTGGCGCAGTTGGAATTTTTTCTCTAGGTCCCACCATGACCTATCAAAATTTTTTGTTAGTTTCAGCAAAATTATGCTCTTTACTGTCACCAGTGTGATTTCTCACATGTATCTATGACATGTCAGATTGTTTTGCTGTGAGTCTCTGCACTTTTGACCTGGACAGTCTGTAAGCCAGCAGGAATAGGGCACGCACCTAAACCAAGGACCAGGGATAGGTGAGTATCATTTAATTTTTTATTTTACCGAATCCCAGCCACTAGTGAATTTTTATCACCTTTAGGTCGGTTGTAGACGACCGTGCTGTGGGTCAGTGTGCTATCCATGTATTTCATGGATAGCACACTGACCCATTCTTTTCTATGGGCCCGTACACACAACCGTGATTTTCATGGTCCCATGTGCAGGACGACAGTCCGATCTGCGTCAGATAGGACATGTCCTATTCTTGTCCTATTTTGTGGCCCGTGCTTCCGTGGCTCATATTCATTCAATCAAGGAGCCGTGGAAGTACGGCCTATGCACAGGCGGCACATGGGGACATCCCCGTATCCCCCGTGTGCTGCCCGTGCTTTGAAATCACAGCAGGCCGGTTGCGGCACGGTCATATGCAACCGGCCTTAGGCTAAGACCACACATAGTGAGACATTTTTTGGCTGTGCTTAAAAAAAAAAAAAAAAAAAAAAAAAAAAGCGCTGTGAAATGGAAACAGAAATAAACACAGCAAGAGCACTTTCCACTTCTCTTCTGCTGCATTTCTTAAGTAAAATTAAAATGCTGCACATTTTTGAAAATGCAGCTTTTCTGCAGCATTTTTTTCCACAATGCGTGAATGAGATTAAATGAAATCTCAGTCACTTTGCTAATACTGTACAGCATTTTTTACAATGCATTTCCATAACATGTAGCCTTAGGCCAGTTGTACATGACCATGCAGCCAGCCGTGATTGAACGGCATGGATGGCACCTGGATGTCATCCATGTGTCGCCCGTGCACTGGCCATGCTTCCGCGGCCCCATTCATTCAATGGATAGTAGCCGCGGAAGCACAGCCCCAAAACCGGACAGGAATAGGACCCATCATGCAATCAAAGATAGCCATGTTGAGTATCTTTTTGGGGTGGCGTAGGGGGGTTGCGCTATTCTCTAGGTTCACCTCTGTTTGTAGGAATGTTCATTCCTCGATGATTGGTCCATGGCAGGGTACTTTTACATATTCAGCTTTTTGCTTGTAGTTTTTGGGCTGTGCCAATCACTGGGCACCTTCACATCGAGACAGACAATGATGTGGAACACATATCCATATGAACAATCATTCAGCCAATTTTTGCCCCAAGTAAAAGGCCCTTTAGGTCTCAATTACACATTGCATATATAGTCAGTATTTTGCATGAGTATTTTGAAGCCAAAATCAGGAGTGGACAGAAATAGATAGAAATAAGAGAATAAATATACATCTTTCCATCATATTATCTCTAGGATCTAGTCCTGGCTTTGGCTTACAAATGCCGACAAACAATATGCCTAAATGTGCAATGTGTGAATGAAGACTTATACTTCTATAATACAGCCTTAGTTTTGTGAACAGACAGGAATAATGGTTTTGTCTACCAAGGCTATTCTTGCTGTTTGCTGGTGACAGGGTGAGCTTAGCCCTCCACATGTCTGCGCTATTGAATTCACCCTGCAGAGTTAAATATAACTGCAATTTGGTATAATTGCTACTAGTAAAATACAGCTGCCTGGTACTATAGTACAAATTTGTCATGCGTTTCTACCACCCCCTCCCTTCTCAGCTGTGGTTACAATAAGGAAGTCCCCATGTTACTGTTTCCTTTGCATCTCTGCATTTAAAACAGGAAACAATGTAACACAGAGAACAAGAGAACTTAGGGAGAACATTTGGGCTGTGAACAAGTGCAGTACTTGTGAGCTGGACTGTCTGCAGGGTCCTGACTGCAGCGAGAACAAGCAGAGGGAGGCCTCTGGAAATACTGCATTGACACTTCCTGAGATGTCTTTCAGCTGGTACCATGGGAACATCACTCGCTCCAAAGCTGAAGACCTGCTGTCACAAGCTGGCAAGGATGGCACTTTTCTTGTTCGAGATAGTGAATCTGTGTGTCGGGCATATGCTCTCTGTGTGCTGTAAGTGATATGCCATTTATTGTAAATGTATTATTGTCCTTTACTTATCACATAGTCATATATGAGTCAGTATAACAGCATTTAACACAAGTACACAATAGACTGTAAGCTGTTCTGCCTGCAGGACATGTTTTCTCGTCTTAAATCCACTGTAGAGTGCTGTACTTTTAAAGAGGGCATGTTCACATGTGGCAGATTTGTAGCACAAATTTCTGCGACGCAAAATCCGCCCCATCCATTTGAATGAGGTTGTTTATGCAGCAGGTGCATGGATTTCTGCAAGCTGCACGTAGATGAATGGAACAGTCGCAGACATTTCTGCAACAAATCTGCCATGTGTGAATTTTAATACCATGAGAGTGAATGACTGTATTCTAATGTCCTTATTTGACACAGAATATATGGTTGGTTAAAAATATGGACATGTTCTATATTTGTTAGTTTTGATAGGCACACTGGCCCTATAGAAATCAATGGGTCCATTTTAACAGACGTAAAAATGGATTGATGTCCAAGTTGCGTCCATTAAAAATGGATCAGTGGGTCGGGGCAAAAAAATGACCAATAAAATAATGGTCCATTAAAAACAAATGCAAAACCAGCAATAATTAACTATCAAAAACAGACAAATGGAGACGGAATGGATATAAAAAAGATGCACAATGGCCTGGAAAAAAGGTCCAATTGGTCTGTTTTTGGTCATGTGAACATAACCTAAGTCTTTTATATTCAATGTCGTCATTCTAAATATATTGTATATTATGGGAAAGCTGGGTGTATCCATTCTGTGTACATCACTGCAGATCATGATAGCGCTATATCAGTAATGAGAAATAGCCAATAATAAAAAAGGGTGACAACCAGTATAGCCACCATGTCATTGTCCTATGTGCAACCCAATTTTCTGGACCCCCAGAATGGAAATATGTGAATCTCTAATACCATACCAAAGGAGAAGAGGAAGTAGCACTACCGTTTTTAAGAGTCTTGGAAAGCTGGGTGACAAACCAGGAAGGCAGAAGGATTTGTTTCTAATGGAAACATAAAGTATAGATACATGATAGATAATAACAGAGGCCAAGAATGAAGAACGTTGAAATTGGTAAAAGTTATTCCGAAATTGGTCAGTGAAAAAATAGTAAGATATTTTCATAGATAAAAGATTTCGGAGACAATCTGTTATACTGCGATAATTGACATTGATATTGGTGTCTCCGTCACTCGTTTCCTGTCTAAGTAGATGTACATATTATTATAGGTTTTTAGACATTTAAATATTTATATAGTTTATTTCACAAACATTCATATTTTTGTCCAAATTTCTGTACTTCGCACCAAACTACAAGAAAAAGTTAGGCTGCATGCACATGACTGTGTGCTTTGTCAGGTTCTATCCCACTGACCCATTATTTTCTATGGCCCTATACATGCCCCCATGATTATTGCGGGTCTGCAGGACTGTGGGGTAGGTAGGCCAAACCACCAACTCCAACTCCTCTATTTCTCTATAGCCCAACTCTAACTCCAACTCCTGCTCTGACTCCAAATCCTTCATAAATGCCTGACAGCCCTGGTCAGTCAGAAGCCATAAAAATCCTCAAATTTATTAAAAAGCCAGTGTTTGACTTTCTATGAAAGTAAATGTGCAACAAACTATACATCTAATTATACAATAATAATGAAAAATAATGAACCATTTTACTTTCAAGCTAAAGTCAGTGACTTTTTTCTGTCTCCGACTCCACCTAAAATTAGTCCCGATTCCAACTCCGACTCCACAGCCCCGGGGTTCCATGTAGGGTCTGTGAACCTGGGACAAAACTAAGGACAGGTCCTATTCCTGACCATTTTGCGGACTGGGCTCACTTCAGAAAATCAATGGGTCCTTGGAGGCATAGGTGGCATAGGATATCACTTATGTGTCGTTCATGCCGTTTTCCAATGGACCCAATAGAAGGAAACCGAGAGGATCACATGCACACAGTGATATCACAGCTATAATCTGTTATCTGTAAGTATGAGAAAGCCCTATAAGGGCTCTGACAGACAAACATATTGCCTCCACGCATTTACAGCTCAGTGCAGCTGACAGCTGGGGAAATGAATACTATCATGGCTGGTTAAAGGGAACCTTTCCATTGGTGCCCTCTGTAATATTTCAGTTACATCAAAGTGAAGTTATAAATGTTTGAAAGCATAAAAAGTCATTTGCAATTTATCCTAAGTAGTCAGAGGGGCGGGGAGCAGCTTCAATCTAGTCACACATCATCTCCCTCACATCTCCCTCATAGTCACCTCACTTCCTGATGTCACAAGGCGGATGTCACTAGACTGAAGCTGCCGCCCTCCCCCCCGCCCCTCTGACTATTTAGGGTAATTTGGATATGAGTTTTTATGTTTTCGAACATTTATAAATTAACTTTGCTGCATTAGAAAGATTACAGAAGGGCAGCAATGGAAAGGTAAGTACGTGATGCTGCACATGATGGGGCCAGTTTATGGTGGGAAAAATCCCCTGACATAAACCTTACCGTAGACTGAGGATGGTGTTACTGGACTGGTATATCGAAAGGCAGGTAGGAGACACCAACTAAATAACTAAAGGGGTTGTCTCTTGAACCCTTATGTATATGCCCTACTCAGCCCCATAGGTTCCCATTACTTTAAAAGGCAGCCATGTAATATTACATTTCCCCTGTAGCAGAAACTAGATAACAGACAGCAGCTAGCTGTCCCAACTGGCTCAGGAACTGAGACCTTCATGAAGAGGCTGAGACTGTGGTTTCTTCATAAATCTGTCTGCTGTCCCTGTGCCTGGTGTAAATTTCCATTGTAACTTGCGACAGAAAACTGACATGAATTATAATAAGTCTGTTTGGACAAGGTGCAGATGCCTCAGCCCACCTTGATCGCTGCTGTGTACTACCCTCATTACACAGTGTATCAGGCTTGAGGAGCATGTTTGGTGCAAGAAAGGGCCTTGCGCCAAACATGGGCCTCAATATCATTTGTCCATATATATCCATTGTATTCTCTGATCTGCTCTATTAACTAAACAGCACAATATTTTGTGATTAATAGCAGAGTAGACCTGTCCCCATACTATGCTACCTTACATAGAGCAGAATAGTCTGCTGACAGAGATGCTTTGCTTGTGATCCTCCTTGCCTCTTTCTTTGTATAAGTCTTGTCGTATACAGGTTACACACAAGTTATACTGTACATGGCAACCATTGAAGTCTGGATTGTGCAAAGCTGCTTTCTAAACACTACATAAAGTTTGTCGATCAACATTGTAGCTCCCATTTGTACAGATCACTACACCTGAGTGCACACAAATAGAAAGTTCAAGGTATTCAGTCAGTCAGAAAGGCAGCAGATTGGTCAATGACATGTGCTTCTAAGGAACTAGTGTTAACAAGAGGAAACTCTTGAGTGTGGGTATATTCTATAGATATTGTGTAATGGTACAACTTGTGTTTCCAGATACCAGAAGTGTGTCTACACATACAGGATTTTACAGAACAGCGAGAACCAGCTTTCAGTGCAGGTAGGTGCTATTGATATACACTCATTGATATACGCTACTATGTAAAATGCCAATACAATAGTATTTTCAAATTTCCATGGCTTAAAGGAACACTTCAGGAAAAATGATACACTCTGTTATGCCTAGTGCAAGGCCCACAGGGGAGGATCCTGACACAGGAGCTCCTTGAATCCCCTTGGCATACACTGCCTCCTTAGACCTGGCAGTAGGCTTAGAGGGGTTTTCCAGGCTAAAAACATTGATGACCTATCATAAAGATGGGGATCGGTGGGGATCCAAGATTTGGCAATGCAACGGATCAGCCGCTCTTAGCGGCTGATAACCAGAAAATGGAGCAGGAAGCAGAGAACACTGTTCTCTCTGCCCCACGCTGCAGCAAAAAAGCAATGTGGGAAAAAACCATCGCAGAAACGCATTGCGATATTTCCCACAGTGTTGCGATTTCCAAATTGATATAGTTGACATGCTGCGTTTCAACTGCACGTATTATTCTGCAACATGTGATTGGGATTCACTAGAATCCCATGCACTCTGCAGTGACTGTAAAACGCCACGGTTTTTGCCGCTACATTTATGCTACATGGGTCCCCGGCCTAATATAGATTTTGTACAAAAAAGCTATGGACACAGGAGTAGATCAATAAACTGTGCAAAACTTAACAAACTACATGCACCTTTGTGATAAATTTTGCTGTAGTTACAGTACAGCATTAAAAAGGTGCCTTCATAAAACCTGTTGTAAATTTTTTTTCCAATGATAAATTTTCATCAGTGCATCTGTTTTACCTGTGGATTATTAGACAGTTTTGATAATTGTGTAAAATACTGAACCATTGTGGGTGACAGCTAACATATGTCATGTGTATGTCGCTTGTATTCTTTGGCTCATAACTCGGGCTCCAAAAACTGCACATGTGATTCTGGCCTTAATCTAATGTGTTTGGCTTTGACCTTATACAATCTGTGTCCTTCGTTTGGAGTAAACACATCCAAAGTCCATGTTTACTAGAACTTTACAACACTGGCTCATGAAACGGCTCAGTTCATATAAATGATCACTTCTTTGTATTATCTATATCAGGGGTCAGCAACCCCAGGCACTGGTGCTGGGATCGGCACCCCAGGTTTATCTGCCTGGCACAGGGCTCTCTCTGCTGTCTTAACACATAATAATAATAATAATAATAATAATAATAATAATAATAATAATAGTCCTTTAATAGTCCCACAATAGGGAAATTCAGTGTGTTACAGCAGCAAAGATAAGCAGATACAAATACAAATACAACATGAACAGGAATGTTCCAAGGTAAGAGGCATTACATTGATAGTAGACAGACAGATAGGAAGTAGCAAAGGAGGGGGGGTGGATTTAACAGGCAGAAAGATATTTCAGTTCTCTTTGTGTATTGATCTCTGCTTAATGGTAGTGCTGCTCCAGGTAGCAATCTTTCTTAGATGAAGCGGAGGATGCACTAGGGATGGGGTGCGTGAGCATGATGTACTAGTGACTGGACCCTGGGTAGACTAGTCAGAGGACAGCAAATGCCTGTGTAAAGTATAATATGGCAGCTAAACTTGCCTTTGTTCATTTCAACAGGGCTGGAAAAATTTGTTTGGGTTTCTTCAATAAAAAGACTAGATTGTGTAAAGACTAGGTTGTGTTCCACAAAGCAGGTTTACTGCAGACTACTCTTAGCCCCATGTTCAGCCAAAAGTCATATCCACCAGATAAGGATAAAAAAAAAAGTCAGAGACAAGGATCACATGGCCAACTAATCGGTTGCTGTTATGCCTTGTGTTATATGACTTTCATGCGGGGGTCAACATTCTTAGCATTATTGCATGGCACGCTGACTACTTCATCTTTGATTTTTTCAAAATCAGCACCCTGTCCACAAAAAGTTACCGACCTCCAATCTATATGACCTATGCTCTCATATTTTATCCTTAAAGGTGCATTTTCAGAATAAAAAGCTATCCCCTATGCACTGGATAGGCCATTACTGCTTTATTGGTAGGTATCCAAGCATTGGTACTACCACCAGTCACAAGTTTTCCCTGTTGAATTGAGCGGAGGTCTAGCACAGGGCTGTGGAGTTGATAGAACAAACCACTGACTCTGACTCCTGTATTTTTCCACAGCCCAACTCCAACTCTGGACAGATATAGTCAGAGAGGGGCAGCAAGACTCCTCTAACTAAAAAAAAAAAGCTAATTATTGAATTCCTGGAAAGTAAATATGCACCAAGATATGCATCTAATTAATTATTCAATATTAATAATTGTATAATATATACTAATTAGTCATTTTATTTTGAAGTCGGAGTCAGAGTTGGTAACTTTTTTCTGACTCAGCTCAAATCTGGTTCCAACTCTACAACTCCGATTCTACAGCCCTGGTCTCGTATGCATGCTACCACTGCATTTCATTCTATGCGACAGGTAGAGATAGATGAGCGCTGTACTTGGCTTCTTTTGCGGTGGATGTCCCATACTAATCTAGCAGTTATATCCAGGAGATAACTTATTATTACGTATTATTATTAGATTTCATGTACAGTATTTGTAATGTGCAGCTGATCTCCCACAGAGCCAAACCAAAAAGTCACTCTGTCTTGGGCAAAGTATGTTGATAAAGTGCTTTGGTGGCAAACTGAGTCTTTACTTTCAGTGAAGAAGAGCCTAGCTATTAAGGGGCTTTTTTAAGGTTACCTTTGTCCATTTAAGGCTAAGGCCCCACATAATGGCTTGCAGCAAAAAAGCACTGCGGGAAAAACCACGGCGGGAACTCATTGCGTTTTTTCCCCTAGCGCAGGTTTCCTCTGCAGACTTTCTGCTTTAATTATACCTATAGGGAAAACGCTGGCATTTCCATAGGTATAATTGACATGCTACGATTTCCAAAACCGTGCGTATTTTCCCCGGAAAGTGGGGATGGGATTCACTGGAATCCCATCCACTTTGCTGTGACTGTAAAATGCCGTGTTTTTTTCCCGCGGCGTTTACACCACGTGGGGCTCCAGCTTAAAAGGCAAGACCAAATTTCTTTGACTACTTTCAACTAATGTAATTCCCTGGTCAATGTGTCCTCTAACATCGAACACTGAATATCTTTGCAGAACATAATACACTGTACAATCTTTGTCTGTAGGTACAATTCACAGTAGGTTCATATTCCAAAATTTTCACCTTGGAAAGATTTGTACCTCTTTTGTATTTTGGGTCCACTTCTTGTTTTGGCCTGCAAATATTGATGCAAAATACTGAACAAAATCCTACAACGTGAAAGAGGCCATTATGGTATTTTGCTGCTTGGTTGTGTCATTATTTGATATATCCTTACATCAAGCTGTTTAGTAAATGGGATGACCTCATCACTGGGATCTTTGCTTATCTTAGTGAGAACAAAGTTGAGAATCAGCTTTATAGGTTCTGACTTATCCGTGTCAGTTCATAGTCAGTAAATATATTTAGAGACCTCTGTGTTACAATCATTACACAATTTGTAGAAATCTATCCATCTGACTTTGTGACTGTATAAATACTAAGTTGAAACTAAAAACACTTTCTTTACTAAAATTGTTATTTGAACTGTATTAATATGACTCTTTTGCATTTATTCATTTTGCTTAGTTACATAGCGCCATCGTATTCTGCAGCGCTTTACAGATATACATAAGTTTCTTACATTCACCTGTACTATTCATCTATGAGACATTTTATATTTGGAGGTACACTTTAATGTTTCCATACGTCTTCGCACCCTTTACAGAGTGCTGCCGCATTTTTGTTTGTATTGCACCCGTGTACATTTATTTTACTATGGAGATGCGGAATATGTTGGCGCTATATAAATAAAATGTATTATTATTATATGAATTTTTACTTTTTGCATAGTCCAAAGAGATGATGTTACAGAAGGAATGTTGTACGAGGTGCAGGTGTCTTCTAACAGAGATATCAGGAGAGCTCTAGCAGGTCTTTGAAAGCTCCATAGGCTCTAATAACTCTCAAAATGAGGAAATTAGTAGTCTGTCATTTCACTACATATGTGTGTGAAGTTAGACTAAGGCCCCACGTAGTGAGCTGCAGCCAAAAAGCATTGCGGAAAAAAATGTGGTGCAAACGCATCTCGCTTCTTCTGCAGTGCTTTTTACAGAAAGTCTGCAGAGTTTTCCTCTGCAGACTTTCTGGTACTATTATACCTTTATGGAAAACACCAGCATTTCCGTAGGTATAATTGACATGCTTGTATTGCAAAAACGCAATGGTTTTGAAATCGCAGCATTTTCTGCGCAGATATTTTTCTGCAGTGTGTGGATGGGATTAGCCAGAATCCCATCCACTTTGAAGGTACTGTAAAATGCTGCGTTTTTGCTGCAGAGTTTTTGGCCTTAAAGAGAATTTCTCATTCAAGTACTTTGCAACCATTCCTTTCTAAATTTCTGACAGTTTCTTCATCTGATCTGTTGTGCATGACACATAGCTATTCCCATTCTGGCTCCCAAAACGCCAAACCCTGGGCTGTTTTAACACTTTGGTGGCCCAAGGCAAACATTTCAAGAGTGGGCCCCATTCTATTGTCTTAAGGTTGGCTTCACATGGCCAAATTTGGGGCAGCCTGTTTATCAGCCAGATGTAACAGCCTGAACCTGACTCAGTATATCAGTTCAGTTAAGCTGGTAAATCTGGCTGATAGAACTTGACCACATGAAACCAGCCTACACTTTACTTACACTAGGTTCACACCTGCGTTCAGGTTTCTGTTCTATGGATCCGCTGGGGAACCCAAAAAAAGTAAACCCAATCTATTTAAAAAGTGGTTACCTGCGGAAACCCACGGACACCACTATAATGGGGTCCGCCAGATTTCCTCCCCAAAAATGTAGAAAGAAAAGTCCTGCTCGCATTTTTCAAGCGGAATAAAGAACGGAATCCCAGAGCGCTCACCGAGCACAGACGTGAACCCAGTCTTAACTTCCAATACACATCAATTAAGTACCCCAATAACATTTATATCTTTTTAAAAGAACATTTTAGTGAATAAAAATGTTGCAAACAACATTTGAAAGGGACAACTTGAGCAATACAATAAGCATAATACCCTTCTTAAATATTGATACAAAAAGGAAAGGCTTCATTACAAAGGCCACAAAGTGAGCCCCTAAAGTATTGGAAAGGGACAACCTTTATTATTTATTAATTATGTTTTCACAATGTGGTGCTTTAGCCTAAGGCCCCATGTAGCGGGCTGCAGCAAAAAGCACTGCGGGAAAAACTGCTTTGGCAACAGCAATAGCACTTCCATTATACCTATATGGAAACCGCCAGCGTTTCTGTAGGTATAATTGACATGCTGCGATTTCCAAAACCTTGACAGTTTTTCTGCAATGTGTGGATGGGATTAGCTAGACTCCCATCCACTTGGCAGGGATTGTAAAATGCCATGTTTTTTTCCGCTGCATTTATGCCACGTGGGACCCCAGCCTAAAACCTGCACCAAAAAAACAGAATTAAAGCGGTACATGTGAAAGCTCTCTAAAATAAAAAAAAAGTGTACAAACTGTGTGGAGTCTTTCTGTTGCTGTTAGTGCTCCAAACTTCTGCTTTTAGTTTCTGGGACAGGAAGTAGATGTCTGACTGTTACTATTGTAAGTTATATTAGATCCTCCTGGCTGACTTTTTTTGTCACCCAGACACCCAGGAGACTCTCCAGTTCTTCTCTCAAGTTTCCCTGTCAGTTAATCGCAAGGGAGGACCTCATCGCTTACACTACAGGTTTTAGCAATGTCCAATATTTAAGATTTTGCTTATAAATTAAAGGGGTTCAATACTTTGGACAGTCTTATGTTTGTTATGAAGGTTCTCTTGACCATCCGTTTATCACAGTGTGTCCTGCTACTGGGACCCACAGTATTTAGTTTTAACCTGCGGGAGAACCTGAAAGTGGTCAGTATTCCTGTAGTGCCACCACAGGTAAAATAAAGCATTATAAATTAAAGGGATTGTCCAGGATTTGAAGTAAACTCAGGGGTGGTAGCAATGGGGGCAAAGCAAAAAACAAAGGCTCACTCTCCTATACTTTGCACTCCGTTGTCCTCTCTTGGTCCCCTTTCCCTCTTGCTCTATAGCTTGCTATGCCGGAAGCATATAGGGACACATCAATGCTAAGACCAATTGGTGGTAAGATACTTGTGACATGTGAGTGATGTCACTGGACATTAATGTTACTGGATTATCTATATAATGAAGTGACATACTCGGTCCCTCAAAATAAGTCTATGTTCACATCAAGTTTTTTATGCTAACAATGTATACCTCCAGAGGAAGCCTACAGTGTATTCTATTATATAGATTATATATACATACAGTGGTACATGTCGCCCATTAGGATACAACTGTAAAAAAAAAAAAGTATACTGTAAGGTACACTTTTTTTACTTTATACCTTTCTATGGAATACTGTAGTCTAGTACTCTTTTCTATACATAACTAAAAAAATTAGTAAATTTAGTATCCATCTGAAAATGATGGTCCATAGCTGTCATGGTCTTTACTAACAGAAGCCATGACCAGCCTTTGGAGTGTGAAGTTGCTGAATATGTACCAGGGCCCTCACCTACCATGTACTATCTACAAACACATTAGACTTAGCTATTGCTAAGTCATTCAAGTACTGAAAACAGAAAATGACGGACACTTTGTGGGTGTGTCAGTAGTACAAACACATGCCCATAATACAAAAATCTGCCACATGTCTGTCAGTCTAGCCCATACACAACAGATCACGGCAGAAAAAGTCCAACACAACAGATTTTGGTTCTGACCAACTTTAGCTGATGGTTGGCTGTATGGAACGTATTGTCTTAGGTTTATGTACGGCCAACCAACAGCAGTCAGTCTAAAATCTGTCACCAGCATTCTAAAATGTAATGCGTATGGCCAGCTTAGTGTCTTCTTATGTTCACGTAAGGCCTTTGGGCCCCTAAGGCTCCAGAGACCAATAGTGATTGCTACCTCTACACCCCTTAGTGCTAGGCCCCTGCACCATATGGAGGCGCACCAATAGAAGGTACTGTATATGGTATTCTCCAACTGACATAGACTCTGTAGAGTCTTACACCCATTAATACCGACACTAAGTAACTGTCACTAACTTTACTTCTTCCTCATTTTCAAAACCACAACAATTCTAAATGTTAATTTTAGATTAATGACAATGAATTACACAGAAACTAAAGAAGTAGAAACTCAGGCATAAAGCTCACAATCTCACAGTTATTCTGGATCTTGTGACATTTTCCAGATTTAGTCTAAAGACTTGACTTTGTAGGAAGGTTAGGAGAACATGGCTCTCGTGTATGCTTAAAGTTTTCAATGGTAGCTTGCAGATAGAATGCTGGCAACGGTACAGTGATTACATACTTCCTTCTTTTTTGTTTCACATGTAATGTTTGTTCCAGATTACTCAACTCTCATATTTGCATTCACTTTATTACACACTACTAAAGTTGTATATGTTGAGGAATAAAAAGTCATCTTTTAGCAGGGGGAGAGCTTTCTCAATTTCCAAAATTGTGATGGCTTTGGAAATCACAACACTTCTGCTGCATGTATTTTTCTGCAATGTGTGGATGAGATTCACTAGAATCACATCCACTTTGCAGGTACTATAAAAACCACAGCATTTACGCCATGTGGAGCCCCCGGCCTTAAAGAGGACCACCTCCACAAACTCCAACTCTTTGCATTCTTCGGTAGATGCTATTCCACTGATTCTGACGCAGTTGGAATTTTTTTCTCTAGGTCCCACCGCGACCTATCAAAATTTTTTGTTAGTTTCAGGAAAATTATGCTCTCTACTGTCAGGTGGGCAGTCCTAGGCTGACAGTAGAGAACATAACTGTGCTGAATCCAACAGCAATGATTGTTCCGGAGCTGTGGGAGCTACAGAAAAAAAAATCCAACTGCATCAGAATCAGTGGAGAAGAGCCTATGAAGCGATGCAAAGTGTTGGAGCTTGTGGAGGTGGTGAAAGGTTCTCTTTAAGACTTCACCAGTGTGATTTCTCACATATACCTATGACATGTCAGATTGTTTTGCTGCTCCTTTTAAGGAAGACAGCAGCTTTAGCCACTATCACCACATCACTTTCCACATTTTATCATTAAATGATCACTGTATGTTCAACATACAGCATAACTCAATAGAATGTGAGAATATAAAAAAACTTTGTAATATATCTTATCAGAGGAAAATCAAGCTCCTCTTTCCTGCCCCTAAACTATTAATTCACTTTGAAATTTCTGACTAATCCTTCTTTGGAGACAAAACCAGCTTACAGAGAAATCAGGTTAAATACTGCCCATAAAAATCTATAGAGACAGGAAAGGACATCATGTAAGAGAGAGGCAGAGAAACAATCAGACATGCTGTTGCAGCTAATAGCAAGTTTTCTGTCTCACCCCAAGTGCTTTATTCACATCAGTACTATACAGTACTTATCTATAATGTCTGCTATGAGTTAGTAATAGAAACTAGAAATCTCCAGTTCTCTATAGCAGACATCATATAGTAGCTAATCTCCACCTACCCAAAACTGCTAGAAAATGTATGATACAAGTTATATAGTGACCTGCAATAGCATTTCTCAAATTTAATTGACATGCTGTGATTTTCAGAAAAGTGGTCGTTTTTTGAAAACGCAGCTTTTCTGCTGCGGTTTTTTTTCTGTGTGGATGGGATTAGACAGAATCCCATTCACTTTGCAGGTACTGTAAAATGCAACGTTTTTTACCATGGCGTTTCCACAAAGGCAAAAATGCTGTGTTTTAGCAACATGGGGCCCTAGCCTTTATATAGTGTTTTCTTTAATTTTTTTTAATACCTGTACAAAAATTCAAAATTTTGAGTAAAAAAAACTTTCTTTAGGATGCTAACCATAACTTTGATATATTTTAGTGTATGTAGCTGTGTAAAGTGTCTTTTTTGTGGGATATACAGCTCATAGTTTCAATATATAGTTTCATTGAATTATCTATATCTATACGTGATCTAGGCAAAGGGGGTGAATTGTACTTTTAGGATTTTTTTTTTTATATTTTTAAAAACTTTTTATTTTTTTTAATCTCCTCTAGAGGGATTGAACCTGTGATCATTAGATCACTTGCGCCATAAACTGCAATACTACTGTACTGCAGTATATGACAAATTCCTTATGTAACAGTCATGGTAATGATACAGCTACCAGGATCATGCCGCAGGAGAGCCATCCCATTACTGTTCATTAACGTTATTGTCGGCAGTAGTCATGTATTTGCACGACACCTCATCACTAGATCGAAGCTCAGAGGCCGGTTAGGGGGACCAGGGAAGTGTAGGCACAGGTACAGCAGAGGATTTTTGAGATTAATATTACTCCTTTTGTTATTTATACTATTGTATGCTAATGGTAAAAAGTCAGAAAAACCTTGTAAAGGGAGTCTATCAGAAATAAATTGGTTATGAACATAACCCCTACCTTGTAGAGGTGATTCTACAGTTTCCAAATATGTCTCTGATATTCAGCTTTGGATCCCCATATTCATATAAATTGTCTGGACTTTGGTCTCAGCTCTAGATTCCTAGGCAAAGCACTTCCCCCTCATATACAAAACAGCAATTTACATAAAAATTGGTCTCCAAAGCCGAATAACAGAAGCCTATTTGGAAATGTATAAGGTCTTCTACGAGGTCCTGGGATTGCCTGGATGAGTCCCTGACAGGCAGCGCCTAAACCCACCAATACAAAGGATGTGCGTGCAGCCCTCTTTCCCCTTTCTTTGACCTGGATCTTTTAGTTTGCACGTGATGCACTTCTGCAATATTAAGACTTACGTTATGAAAAGTTTGCTGGGATTCTTTTAGTACATACATAAAGGCTATGCCATCATTGTCTGATCAGGACCAACCACAAGAAAACATCAGACTGCTTTGTTTCCTGAGGCTGTTTGGTCAACCTCATATATTCAACAATGTCTGACAGTAGTTATAACGTTTCTTTAATGATTTACCAATACAATATGTACTTAGCACAAACTTCAGATGGCCACCCAGTATTGCATTGGTCTAGATAGGCGGACTTTTCAGAGAATATAGCCAGTGTGCATAATATATGATGGAACTTAAAATCATGAAAAATATGATCTAGATAATGTGGTAGTCTACTCAAAGAGGTGGTCTTCTGAAGAGACAATGTTATTGTCAGAATCTCTGTATATACATATACAGTACAGACCAAAAGTTTGGACACACGATCTCATTCCAAGAGTTTTCTGTATTTTCATGACTATAAAAATTGTAGATTCACACTGAAGGCATCAAAACTATGAATTAACACATGTGGAATTATATACTTAACAAAAAAGTGTGAAACAACTAAAAATATGTCTTATATTCTAGGTTCTTCAAAGTAGCCACCTTTTGCTTTGATTACTGCTTTGCACACTCTTGGCATTCTCTTGATGAGCTTCAAGAGGTAGTCACCTGAAATGGTCTTCCAACAGTCTTGAAGGAGTTCCCAGAGATGCTTAGCACTTGTTGGCACTTTTTGCCTTCACTCTGCGGTCCAGCTCACCCCAAACCATCTCGATTGGGTTCAGGTCTGGTGACTGTGGAGGCCAGGTCATCTGGCGTAGCACCCCATCACTCTCCTTCTTGGTCAAATAGCCCTTACACAGTCTGGAGGTGTGTTTGGGGTCATTGTCCTGTTGAAAAATAAATGATGGTCCAACTAAATGCAAAGCGGATGGAATAGCATGCCGCTGCAAGATGCTGTGGTAACCATGCTGGTTCAGTATTCCTTCAACTTTGAATAAATCCCCAACAGTGTCACCAGCAAAGCACCCCCACACCATCACACCTGCTCCTCCATGCTTCACGGTGGGAGCCAGGCAGGTAGAGTCCATTCGTTCACCTTTTCTGCGTCGCACAAAGACACAGTGGTTGGAACCAAAGATCTCAAATTTGGACTCATCAGACCAAAGCACAGATTTCCACTTGTCTAATGTCCATTCCTTGTGTTCTTTAGCCCAAACAATTCTCTTCTGCTTGTTACCTGTCCTTAGCAGTGGTTTCCTAGCAGCTATTTTACCATGAAGGCCTGCTGCACACAGTCTCCTCTTAACAGTTGTTATAGAGATGTGTCTGCTGCTAGAACTCTGTGTGGCATTGACCTGGTCTCTAATCTGAGCTGCTGTTAACCTGCGATTTCTGAGGCTGGTGACTCGGATGAACTTATCCTCCGCAGCAGAGGTGACTCTTGGTCTTTCTTTCCTGGGGCGGTCCTCATGTGAGCCAGTTTCTTTGTAGCGCTTGATGGTTTTGGCCACTGCACTTGGGGACACTTTCAAAGTTTTCCTAATTTTTCGGACTGACTGACCTTCATTTCTTAAAGTAATGATGGCCACTCATTTTTCTTTACTTAGCTGCTTTTTTTCTTGCCATAATACAAATTCTAACACTCCATTCAGTAGGACTATCAGCTGTGTATCCACCTGACTTCTGAACAACACAACTGATGGTCCCAACCCCATTTATAAGGCAAGAAATCCCACTTATTAAACCTGACAGGGCACTCCTGTGAAGTGAAAACCATTTCAAGTGACTACCTCTTGAAGCTCATCAAGAGAATGCCAAGAGTTTGCAAAGCAGTAATCAAAGCAAAAGGTGGCTACTTTGAAGAACCTAGAATATAAGACATATTTTCAGTTGTTTCACACTTTTTTGTTAAGTATATAATTCCACATGTGTTAATTCATAGTTTTGATGCCTTCAGTGTGAATCTACAATTTTTATAGTCATGAAAATACAGAAAACTCTTGGAATGAGAAGGTGTGTCCAAACTTTTGGTCTGTACTGTATATACCGTACACACGTTGTTTTGCCAAGTAAAAACAGATTCTTTGAATTCCGTATAATAGAATAAAGTTATAGAATAAAACACCTGACTATCAACAATAGTTTAACAATTTATTAAGAAGAGTATAAGAAGATATCAAAAAGGTCTTACAACAAGGAAAAGTATAGCAAAAGGTCAAAAGGTCTTACAACAAGGAAAAGTATAACAGATATTAGAAGGTATAATCAAACCTTGCAATACAGCAGGTATAGCGAGGTACAATCAAATATCAAAGTCGATTAAACTGTGATATTATCCAAGCCTGCAAATGGCAGGTATTGCAGGGTACAATCAAATATCAAAGTTGATTAAACTGTGATATTATCCAAGCCTGCAATACAGCAGGTATTGCAGGGTACGATCAAATATCAAAGTTGATTAAACTGTGATATTATCCAAGCCTGCAATACAGCAGGTATTGCAGGGTACAATCAAATATCAAAGTCGATTAAACTGTGATATTATCCAAGCCTGCAATACAGCAGGTATTGCAGGGTACAATCAAATATCAAAGTTTAAACTGTGATATTATCCAAGCTTTCAATACAGCAGGTATTGCAGGGTACAATCAAATATCAAAGTTGATTAAACTGAGATATTATCTAAGCTTACAATATAGTAGGTATAGCACGGTAATCAAATCAAATACTTACAACACTGCCAAACTTCATTGATGAATTCTGATCAAGGTATCTGCAGGAAAATATCACCAAGCCATTGTGACAGGTCTGCAGAATCAGGCGTCCCCAATCTGTTGTTAAGGTTGCAACATATGGCTGGGGGATATCATCCGTCTTTATATACCCTTTGTGTGTGTCATAGAGTGGGTGGGTTACAGAAGTGTATACACCTCTATAAGGCTCCACTCGTCTCCAAGCTCACATTCTTGCGAAAGAGGCCAGTTTTCACCAGAATATGTCTTGTGACACTATGCTTCATACAAGGTTAATCGTTAAGCTGGTTTGTAAGTCTATTGTAGACATTAGCTCATACAAAGTTAATACTTTAAGCTCGTTTTATATCCATGTAAACACTAAGTCCAACAGAGTTGGACTTTGAGCTGACTTCTATGTCTTATGTAGACATTAAGTTCAAACAGAGCTCAACCTTCAAGCTGTCCATGTAAACATCACATAGAACAGAGTTGAACTCTGATCTTGCTTTCTGTTTAACTAGACACTACACCATACAGAGTTGAAGTTAAGGTTACATGACTTGGCTTCTAGAAACATCTTGTCAGCCATTTTATCAAGGCTGTCATTTTGGTTTTTAGCATTACACACGTGGACAAAATTTTGGTACTCCTTGTTTAATGAAAGAAAAACCCACAATGGTCACAGAAATAACTTGAATCTGACAGACTGGAATTTGCCAAACTACATGTTGACAAGCCACAAAGCTTCTGGGAGAATGTCCTATGGACAGATGAGACAAAAATCAACATTTTTGGCAAGGCACATCAGCTCTATGTTCACAGACAGAAAAATTAAGCATATCTTGAAAAGAACACTGTCCCTACTGTGAAACATGGAGGAGGCTTTGTTATGTTCTGGGCTGCTTTGCTGCATCTGGCACAGGGTGTCTGGAATCTGTGCAGGGTACAATGAAATCTCAAGACTATCAAGGGATTCTAGAGAGAAATGTGCTGCCCAGTGTCAGAAAGCTTGGTCTTAGTCACAGGTCATGGGTCTTACAACAGGATAATGACCCAAAACACACAGCTAAAATCACCCAAGAATGGCTAAGAGGAAAACATTGGACTATTCTGAAGTGGCCTTCTATGAGCCCTGACCTAAATCCTATTGAGAATCTTTGGAAGGAGCTGAAACATGCCGTCTGGAAAAGGCACCCTTCAAACCCGAGACAACTGGAGCAGTTTGCTCATGAGGAGTGGGCCAAAATACCTGTTGAGAGGTGCAGAAGTCTCATTGACAGTTACAGGAATCGTTTGATTGCAGTGATTGCCTCAAAAGGTTGTGCAACAAAATATTAAGTTAAGGGAACCATCATTTCTGTCCAGGCCTGTTTCATGAGTTTTCTTTTTTAAAAAATTCTGTTGAAGCATGGTTGAAAAGCAATGTCTGACTTTCATTTGTTCATTTTCATAGAATTTTTCTATATTATTACTTTTGTCAGATTCAAGTTATTTCTGTGACCATTGTGGGTTTTTCTTTCATTAAACGAGGGGTACCAACAATTTTGTCCACGTGTATACAGTATATATATATATATATATATATATATATATACAGTATTGGGCAAAAGTTTTGTGCATGTGTGGAAAAAAATGTTGCAAAGTAAGAAAACTTTCAAAATAGAAGTGTTAATAGTTTAGTTTCAATTTATTTGTTTAATTCTTTATTTATTGGTTTTATAGACAACACAATAACAATGAAACAACATCACCCTGCCAACATAAAAGGCAGGTGACCAAAGACATTAAGGGTATGTTCACATGGAGTGAAAAAAATCTTCTTTAGGAATTAGGAAATAGTTTTTTGACGTGTTTTTTTTACATGATGCGGTTTTTGTCACGGTTTTCGTCGTGGTTTTTATCGTGGTTTTTGCTACGTTTTTTTGCTCCAGCAAACTGTATGGACCTGGAAACTTCTCCTTAAAAAAAAATACGGTTATTGTGTCACGTTTTTTCCACCTTCCACTGATTTCAATGGGTTTTTCAAGGCGGAAACCGCCTGTAGATCGGTCATGTCGCTGCTATTGACTCCCATTGAAATTAATGGGAGGCATTTTTTGAGGTGGATTTTGCCTCAGAATCAGCCTGCAAAAAAACTCAGTGTGAACATACCTTTAGACAACCCAAAACAATACAAAGCAAAAATAGCAGAGCAGACCTAAACGATAGATATGTGATATTGTTTGTGTTTCTCATTTTCTGTACAGTTTATGTTTTTTGAACAAAGTTTTTATGGATTGTCGGGAAATTTTCTTATTTTTATAACTATAGATAATTAACTAAATCATCTATAGGTTATCCAACATAACTATTACATGAGCCAAAACATGAAGTAGAAACAGTGGAAGGAAAAAAATTGAAGGGAAGAAAAAAAAAGGGAGTGGGAAGAGGGAATTGTACCCCAGTGACAGCGGTCTATATGCTCATCCCCCTTAATAAGGTCCCAATACTCCTGGGAGCCCTGGAAAAGAATTCAGGGAATCCAGGTAGCAACAAAAGAGTCTTGGATATGCCTAAGCAAAGTGGTAAGGTCTTCCATACATTGAATGTTCTACACTTAATGTATCCAGTGGACTAGGGAGGGAAGGGAAGTAGACTTACAAAGGGCCGAATTAACAAAGTGTTTGAGTGAAGACTTGTGTTACGCACAGAAAGAGAAATCGAACAGTTGTAGGAGATAAAAAGCTGGGGTCCTGGGGTGATCAGCCTGAAACACCCTAGAAATCACTCAATGGACCCCTTCCCAGAACCTCCTTACTCCAGAACAGTCCCAGAAGATATACACCAGTGTCCCCTTCACTGCACCACATCTCCAGCAAAGCAGGGAGGCGGTCGGGAACATTTTGTGAAATTTAGATGGTACCATCTGGAAATTTGTAACTTGCTAGGCCTTTGGCACTTGCTAGTGATCAAGGCTTTATCAGTTTTTTTTTTTGTTTAATTGCCAAACTGCAAATGAATTAGAGAAATCAAAATCAAATCAATGTTTGGAGGAAGAATCCTGGAAGTGATGATATGGCCCCCACAAAGCCCTGATCACAACAGACAGGAGAATTTGAGCAAGTCTACATCCTGTGCTTAGTTCTTTGGAACAACCTCCCTGCTGAGTTTCTTCAAAAACTGTCTGCAAGGGAGGGCGGAGACTGACCACTATACAAGACGGCTCCCATCTTACCGCTCGGAGTACCTGTCTATTTTGCGTCTTCCAGCCTCCAAAATGGTAAAAATCCTGAAGGATAGGTCGGGGGACAAACCGGAGAACCGCAAGACTAGGAAAAATGCCAGGGAAATGGAGAGATTCCTCCGCAAAAAACAGGCCTTGTCTCCTACATGCCTTCACAACATGGCACCGCCGCCTCCAGCCCCCGCAGACTTTGAGGAGCCAGACGACTCTGACCAGGACAGTGTGACTGGCGGCACGGACGCATCTGAAACTTGCAACTCCATTCCTATTTCTCGCTCCTTCCTGAAGAGAGCCCTTTCTCAAGCTATTGCTCTGGTGATGCGGGAATTGGGGGACATTAAGACCGAGGTGAGCCACATGGGACAGCGCCTAGACATGGTGGAAACCGCTCAAACCGCCATTATTACTTTCTGCAAGGCGACAGAGACTTGCTGCAAACAACAACTGAACGCACTAAGCATGGTGCTGGAGAAGATAGAGGATCAGGAGAAACGCGGGAGGCAGAAGAATATCTGTTTTAAGGGTATCCAGTGAAACAGTGTCCCATCAGGAGCTACCAGAGGCAGCGAAGAAACTTTTTGGCCAATTACTTGGGGAAGAACAAGCGGCTAATATTTCCATAGAGTGCATCCATAGGACCCTGCGCCCTGTCCCGCAGGCGGGCGAGCCTCCTCGAGATGTTGTATGTGCCCTTCTGCGCTATACCGATACTGCCACGGTCATTCGAGCTGTGAGGGCCTGCAAAGACCTGTCCTTTGATGGGGACCCTGTCTCGCTGTACCAGGACTTGGCTCCTTCCACATTGTACAAGAGGCGCCTCCTTAGACCCTTGACCTCCTACCTGCGTGACAAGAAGGTGCTTTTCTGCTGGCTTTTTCCCTTCGGCCTCTCGTTCCTGTATGATGGCAAGCGGTGTACCTTTAGAGTCCCAGATGACTTAAGATGACTTACCCACGGCATGGGAGCTACTAGATATTGCCCCTATACCCATCCCGTCCTGGTTGCCGGTTACAGAACAGCACCTGGATTTCACGAAACTGCCGGCTACAGACCAGTGGATGCAGGTGTGGAAGGGGAAGCCTACGAGGCCCAAGAAGATGCCTACTCACCGACCCTTAACCCCGAATTCACCGTGATTATCTATAGTCTGAGACTGTGGGTATGTTTTTGCAGTCCCAGTCCCTGCCTCACTGGGTTCCCTGGACTAGAGGGACACTCGGTTAACTACCCGACGCTCACAATGCTGGGCGGCTGGCTGACACACGTTCAGTTATATGCTTACCCTATTTTATATGCGGTACTGACGATCAGGTGGATCATGTACAGGTTATGGTCCTGATACTTAATATTACCTCCTGGAATGTGCGTGGTTTCAACACCCCCCAAAAGAGATCTCAACTGCTGACACTCCTTAAGAGGTTCAGCTCAGAAATTTGCTTTTTGCAGGAGACGCACTTTAAATCGATGTCAGTACCTAAGCTGTCTACCAAATATTTTAAGCACTGGTTCCACAGTTGTAATGCCAAAGCCTCCAGGGGTGTCTCTATTGTGATTGCTAAATCTGTCCCTTTTGAACCACTGGTGGTTTGTGCTGACCCTGAGGGCCGGTTCATCTTTGTGAAGGGTAAAGTGGGGAACCTGCTGATGTCACTGGGAAACTTTTATGCCCCTAATGTGAAGCAAACGTACTGGTTATCTCATACACTGTCTAGGTTTAGAGACTTTGCTGAGGGGATCAGGGTGGTCGGGGGGGACTGCAATGACGCTCTTAATCCGGCCTTGGATTCCTCTACCGCTACCTCTGCCCACTCTCAGAGGGCACTCGCTGCCTTGCAGAAAGCCCTACATGAAGCGGATATCTTAGATTCTTGGAGGATATTCAACCCGTCCTCGAAGGACTACACATATGTATCCACTGTTCATCGCTCCTCACATAGATTGGACTACTTGTTTTTGTCACGATCGCATGTGAGTGCTTTGACGGCTGTGAACATTGGATCTTTCACTGTTTTGGACCATACACCGGTGTCCATGTCGCTGACCCTCCACGCCTTGCCGCTGAGCACTTGGTCATGGAGACTAAACGAGACCCTCCTAGATAGCCCATGCCGTGTAGCTACTTTGATCACCAGACTCCGTTTCTTTGCAGAAAACTCTGCTTCAGATACCTTGCATGCTATAACATGGGAAGCACATAAAGCTTTCATTCGAGGTGAGTTGATAGCCCTGGGGTCGAGGGTCAAGAGAAAACGCATGGCACGCCTTAAAGACCTGTTGTCTAAAATCTTTGCGCTAGAGTGCATTCAGAAGCGTTCTAGGGCCTTTGCAGCCCAATCAGATCTCTCTGACCTTCGTACAGTTATGTGACCACCTAAATGTTCGGTATGCCAAAAACTACCAGAATGCTAAATTCAAATTTTATGCCCATGGGAAAAAGGGGAACAGGATGATGACTCATTTAATTAAAAAGAGGAAAGACTCCGCCTTCATTAAAAAGATTGTGTCTGATCAGGGTACTGCAGTCACTAGTACAGAGGACATAGCAGCTCAGTTTCAGGAATATTTTCAGAATTTATATAATCTGAAGCCGGCCCTAGACGGCCTTGACCCGACCACTGCACAATATATGGATAATTTCCTTCAACATCTTCGTCTGCCCACACTAACTGAGGTGAACAAAATCTCCCTCCTTCGGCCAATTTTCCGAACGGGAGGTACAGTCCACCCTCGCCTCCATGCTGTTGGGAAAATGCCCAGGCCCAGATGGGCTCCCAGTAGGGTATTACAAAGTGTTTGGTGCCACCCTTCTCCCACATTTAACTGCCTGGTGCGAGGCTACCTGATTGGGAGGTACGCTCCCCCCAGGCTTTGGAAGCAACCATTACGATACTACCAAAGGAAGGCAAAGATTTAACTAAATGTGGCCGTTATAGACCTATATCATTGCTAAATGTTGATGTGAAGCTGTGGGGGAAGGTGCTGGCATCGCGTCTCCAGCTCCTTCTCCCTTCCCTGATACACCTGGAACAGTGTGGCTTTGTCCTTGGAAGGGAGGGCAACCATAACTCCTGCAGGGTCATTCAGCTGGCGCAATATGCCCTTAAGACCCATCTGCCGTTGGTCCTTCTCGGCATTGATGCTGTTTATGGAGCACACTCTAACTAGATTTGGCATTCCGCCTTCCTTTATACAAGCTATTCTTTCTCTGTACTCAGGACCCCGAGCCAGAATTAGGGTTAACGGGACTCTGTCGGAGCCGTTTTCCATACGGAATGGCAGGAGGCAGGGTTGCCCCCCTCTCGCCCACATTGTTTATTTTAGTGATGGAGACTCTTTTGCAGGCCATTAGAGATCACCCTGACATCAAAGGTATTACAGTAGGAGATACCACCCATTATAGCGCAGCTTTTGCTGATGACTTGCTCCTCTTAGTATCAGACCCTATCCGCACATTTCCCCAGGTACTACAGCTACTAGACCAGTTTGGCCAACTGTCTAATTTTAAAATCAACTATACTAAGTCGGAAGCAATGAATATTTCCCTCCCTGACTCTGAACATTCCATTCTACAAGCGCAATCCCCGTTTAATTGGCAACCCTCTAGCATACAGTACTTAGGGGTTTGGATAACCAAGGACCCCAACTCCCTTTTCAGTTCCAACTACCCCCCTCTTCTACGGGAGGTGAGGAGCCATTTATCCTCTCTGTCCATCCCTTATGTTAATTGGATGGGGAGGAAGAATCTGCTCCGAACCTATGTTATGCCTAAATTTATATATGTTATGCAGATGATTCCTATATTTATCCCTCAATCCTATTTTAAAAGTGTAAAATCGTTATTCATTTCATTTCTTTGGGGGGGTAGAAGAGCAAGACTATCCTATGACAGGCTTATTCAACCCAGGCGGTTTGGAGGATTTGGAATTCCGGACATAGCTACATGCTATAGAGCAGTCTTACTCAAGTGCTGGCTACGTTTACATAAACTAGGTCAGCAGGCCTTGAATGTTTTGGCAGAGTTGTCTTCCATTGGCTCTCGACCCAGGGCTGGTCTTTGGGGCCTAGTTCCGCACACTGAGATTCCTTACAAAATTTCTGCTACATTGGCCAGGGCTTTCAGGGATATGGGCTGTTTGAAGCCGTTAGTGAGCTCACCACCAGCATTATTGCCGGGTGACTTGGCCCCCTTTGTGTTGCGCCTGGGGACAGTGGAGGTGTCGGCAGCATGGGCACCACTGAGTGGTCATCGACTATGGGATCTTTTGCAATCAGATGATATTATGGAGCAGGCTGGCAGTGGTCTTCTGAACTTCCTTCAAGTAGCTGACCTCACGAGGTCACATGCCCAGCTTAGGCGAGCTCACCCTCAGCCCCCTGTCCCTGCCTGGTTTGAGTCTCTTTTGTTGTACTCTAGACCCCCAAAGGGCCTTATTTCCCTACTCTACCAATACATCCTGTCCTTGACTCCCAATGTTAAACCTTCATACATAGGTAGGTGGGAGAGAGATTTGAACTGCTCCTTCAAGGAACCAGAGATAGCGCGTATGCACAATAGATCTCATGGGTTTTCACCTTGTGTAAGAATTCATGAGAATTCATTTAAAATTCTTACTAGATGGTACAAGACCCTGGCAGATTTGGCCGTTATGGGACTGCGATCCAATGACCGCTGTTGGAGATGTGGGGAGTCGGGTGGATCTATGGGGCATATCTTCTGATCCTGTAGGGTCATTTCCCCCTTTTGGTCATAGGTGGAGAAGATTATCTGTGAAGTGGGCGTGCCCGGGCATTACCCTCACCCCTACCTCCGTGTTGTTGTGCTTGCCCTCGGGGAAGTGGTCCCCAACAAAAGGCGACCTTGCCACTTTATTGGTTCAAGCCACTAAATTATTAATACCTCTTAATTGGCTTAAGAAGAAGCCCCCCTCTGTGACCGACTGGGTGAATAAGGTGGATGAGATAGCTCGACTTGAGAAATTTCATAGCTGGGAACTACGTAAACATCAGTCTTTTGAGGCCTTGTGGCGCCCATGGCAGGACTATAGGAGGAAATTCAAGCTGGTATGATCCGCCTCACTCCCAACATGGTTGACCACTTTCACATCCGCTTGGGGGAACTCACACCCACGCACTATTCCTCTCCACTTGGTTTAGTTTGAAGGTTGCATGGCACCATTTTGCACACTATTCTTTGTAAGCAGGGACCTGATGCCCACTACTGGTATCACTGTTTAATACGCTTGTCGCAGTGCAGCGCCCGTGCTCCCCTCCCTCCCCCCCCTCTTTTTTCACCTACCCTCATCTGGATGTGGAGGACCTTGATAAGATTCTCCCACGAAATGTCATTACGTGCTACACAGTTCTGCTACATCAGTACAGCAATTATTTTGTGCTGTACTGTATTACGCTGTACTCTATTTTATTGTATCTTATTGAAGTGTACCCCCATTTCTTGATTTACAAATGTCTCTCTAAACAGCACTGTATTGCCTATGCTCTTTTCGATACTATGTTATGGTATTTTGTGCTACTGTTCTTTCTCAATAAAAAGAAATTTGGCAGAAAAAAACAAAAAACTGTCTGCAAGTACACCTAGAAGAATTGGGGGAAAGCAAAGGGTAAAAGTCACAACAAATATTGATGGGATTTAGATTTCTCTTTTGCTGATTCACTTAATTTTGTTATTGACAAAGTAAACTTTATTAACACTTCTATTTTTGAAAGCATTCTTACTTTGCAGCATTTTTTCTGCCTAAAACATTTATTTTACATATATGTGTATACATTGACTCTCTGAACGATTAGGGTGTCCCTTTCTATACCAATTTTGTCTGAATTTTGGGTCGATTTTTAATATGACAGTAAATGCAGAGTAAGCTCCTTTAACAGTGTCTTACAGTGAATATTTTATTAGTTTTGGTTAGGAGTGAGTCATTCCCCTCAACTCTATCATTTTGATGACATAAGAAGATTTGAGCAGAAATATGTGTCTTTTGTTATCAGTAAATATGTCCAACAGGAAAAATACTGACTGTTTAGAGATTACTTATCTCAAACAGAGTTATGGTAGTGTAAATGGCTTGCCGGATAAATCCTCCGCTGCGCTCTAGTTCCAGCACCTGTGCTCTCCGCCTGTCTTTGCTTACTTGGCCTCAGAAGGGTATCAGTATTTGTTAGTGTGGGTGAACCCCAATAATCTTAAAGCCCCTATACTCATTAGAAAAAAGACTATTAATTAGACTATTTAATGTGTATAGGAGCCTTCTGATTTTCCTCTTACATATGCTGATGGGAGCAAGGATTGTGCTCAATTGGGGGGGGGGGATTATTTTTAATTATTTGCATCTTTTTGATGCTTTTGTAGTTGCATGTGACTTTTTTCTGAGGTATATTTCTGTAAGCCAAATTTATTAAAATGGTGCACAATGTGTAATAAATCTTGTGGCATTTTACCTCAAGATGAGATTGTGATTTTCCTCCTTTCAGATATTTGAGGCTTTTTTTTTTTAACACTACCAGTTAAAAACACAATGTAAAATGTTACTGATACAGATAAAACGTGCCCACTTCCCTCCTTGATGAGCTCCTTGAAGATGAGCTTTGTGTAACAGTCATGAATACAGGTGCCAAAGAAAGATAAATCTAGTGCACATTTAAAGTATTAAAAAAAATGTGCAGAACAGTAAAAAGGTGCAATGACTTGAGGAATTCCCTCTACTGAATTTCAACCTCCTTTTGTTCTCCATGGTTATAAGCTGTCCCCACAGGTATCTGGTAGCAGTTTAATCCACTTTCCTATTGAAAACATACACACATGCAGCAACCCAATATATGAAAGCAGGGAGGTTGGGAGTAGTAGTCGGTCATGGATGGACTCATGGTAGCTGTAGTCAGCTCAACCAACCCTCCAGCACTCCTCAGGACTGGTGTAGTGAAGTGGGGCCCTGCAGTGTGGAAGAAGGTGTTTGTAGTATCCCCCAAAGCACCAGTAGTAAGTCTACTTGATCCTGATGGTGGTTGAAGTGCCCTCGATGGTGAGACTCAGGAGATGGCGTTGAATAGTGCAAAAACTCAAGGTTTACCTATAGAAAGGCAGGTAACTATAACAATATTTTTTCCATGAAATGGAGGCCCAGTTTTTGGGAATACCTCAAGACTAGAGATGAGATTGTGAGATGGTACTCTCTGGAATCACTCAGTCTCTCTTGCTAGGGCTGTCTTCTCCAAAAAGTGTGATTCAAGTATCTCACAAAACCATAAGAAAAGCTTGAAATGCCCAGGCTGTGGGGTGAAAGTCACAAAAAGGGTGTGAAACCTGGCCTGTGGTTCATGGTTGGATCTTAGCTACTAGGCCCATCAAAAATTATCCTAACATGGTCACACACAAAGTCCATAAAGTGAGCAAACTATGGCCCATCTCCTGACTACAGACCAACACGTGATCTGACAGTAGCTAACAGGTTGTAAGCCTATCTAAAATACTCAAGATTCCTCACTGGGGAGGAAGAGAGCTCACTAGTCAACCCCTCCTAATTAGATGGTTTGTCCCATTTAAAGTAACACAGTTCTTGAACAGCACACTTTAGGTTATAATGCAAATTAACCATTTATTTTGCCAGTGCTCCACTGGGAAGTCAAACATGCACAGTTGAAGAGTGTTGAACTGACAGCTGACAGATGTTAGATGTAACATCTGAACAAAAGGCCAAATACAGCGCTACCTAAAAAACCGGGCGCATGTAATAAGATTTATTTGGTAAGTCAACAAAAAATAGACCCAATTTTAAAGTGTTTGTCTCACCATGACAACATCTGCCCACATGCTGTATTTGGCATATGGACAGTAACGAGAGCGGGCTATGTGCCAGAACAGAGAGCTGCTCTGTGAAAGTAGTTCCTGCTCTATAGGAACCAGTGCATCCATGCATTCCATGTACAGCCATGGGTGCTGCAGGAGTAATGTGTGATGAAACAACCCTTTAATCCATATGGTCTGCTGCAAATTTCTGGATTTGAATATATATATTGAAGTAAAAAGCCTATAGCATACCGTGCTATAGGAGACAATGCTGTAAAGTAAGAATGCTTTGAAAACTAGAAGTGTTATTAGTATATTTTTGTCAATTGACAAAATGAAATGAATTAAGAAAAAAGATCACATTAATATTTGGTGTGACACCCCCTGGAAGTGATGATATGGCTGCCACAGAGTCCTGATCTCAACATCATCCAGTCTATCTAGTTCCTTCAACACCTTTCTGCAGGTGTACCTAGAAGAACTGATGAAAGGCCAAGAGTGGTGACACCAAATATTCATGTGATTTAAATTTCTCTTTTCTTCATTCACTTAACCCTTTAATGACACAGGGTACTTTTATTTTTCTGTTGCACATAGCTAAGTGAGGGCTTATTCTTTGTGCAATGAGTCGTACTTTCAGTTGGTACCATTTGGGGGTACATACTGTGTGGTGAAAAAAAACCATAAAATTTTATGATTATTTCTTGCATTTTGTTTTTACAACATTTACTCTGCATTAAAAATAACAATAACAATTTTTTTCCGGTGGGTTAATATGATAACGGAGATACCTTATTTATATCGGTTTTATAATATTTTACTAAAGGAAATGGCATTTTTCAAAATAAACATTTTTCCTGGGGTCGCCGTAATCTGACGTCTATAACTTTTTTACTGTTTTGTTGACGGAAAATATGTCAGGACTCTTTTTTAGCGGGTCAAGTTATAGTTTTTATTGGTACCAATTTTTGGTATGTACAACTTTTTGATGGCTTTTTATGACCATGTTTGGGGGAGCCAAGGACACCAAGACACATTAATTTGTGCATTACAGTATCTTTTTTATGGTGTTCACCATATGGGATAAATAGCACTATTTTTGGATAGTGCGGACTTATATGCACAAGGGGATACCTAATATGTTTGTTTACATTATGTATTTTTTTAATTCTAAAGGGGTCTTTTATACTTTTTATTATTTTTTTTATTTTAATACTTTATGTTAGACTTACACTTTCTTAACTTGTTTTTACTGTCCCACAAGGGGACTGGAACGTAGAATCTCATCATACCCAGTGCAATATACTGCCATACTTCTGTATTATAGTATTGCTATGTGCAATTGGGAAAGGCAACCAGGGTGTCATTGATTGGTCTCCTGGCTGTCATGGCAACCCCTCGTATCCTGCAATCTCATCACAGGGAATAGGAGGGGTTTAATGGGGGTGATCTCACCCCCTATCCACCCAGATGGCATGATTGCTATTGATCTTGGCATCAGAGGGGTTAAGCCGTTGGGGCGGAGTATCTTCCAGATCTGGTGGCTAGTTCCAGGTCCCGGCCTTGTAATACAGCCGCAACCTGGAAGTCATGCCACATACACAGCTCCTGTGCCCATGACTTGAGAGACCCATACCAATCTCAGCACTACGTGCTAGTAAAGCGTTGAGTGACAATGGGTTAATCTTGCTCATTGACAACAAATAAACTATTAACTCTTCTATTTTTATGAAATCTCTACCAGGATTCCTCCCCTTCTTATGTGCTATGTATAATACTGGTGTCATTATACTATAGTAAGGCCCACCCCCAGCCTTAAAGGCCCTGTAGTGATTGCTACCTCTGCACTCCCTATAGCTATGCCCTGGTTGCAATTCTGAAAATTATACTTCAGTTTTACATACTATATTTTGACAACAAAACCTTCTTTTTATTCTGATTTGTGAGTTGAGAGTGTTCAGTGTTTTAGGGTATTGACTGCTGCTCCATATTGTCTGGCCAAGGGCACATAATCCTATTGGACTGACCTAATAAAAAGCACCTTATGTAACCACTATTCCTCACATCCTGAAATATAAAAGGAGAAGTCAAGTCTGACCTGTACAGTCGGCAACTTGAAACTAGGAGGAAGTGCATTTCATATCACTGGTTAAAATCTATGTGAATATGCAGAGGTGGTGTAATGTTACTGCTATATACCACAATACTCTGCAATAGAGGCTCTTATAACTAAATTATGTCCCCCAGGTCACTCATACCACACGTGAGCCCCAATAGGCCATTTTTTCATAAGTTATTAAAAACATGTCCTGCATATAGTTTAGGTAGAAGATGGGATATTAGTAAAGGATACCAGTTGATCAAAATGTCCAGGTCTAGCCAAGTGGCTATATTAACATGTCATTCTTCATGTTATCTGAGCCTAGATAACTCATGTTCCAATAAAATACATATTCAGATTATTATTTGCCACTTTACACTAGCCTCAAATTCCCCTACATATCCTTTCAAGACACTTGGACAGTGTTGGACTAGGGTGCCTAGAGCCTTCCATTAAAATTAATTCTGGGGGCCCACTATATGGCTACATGAAAATATTACTGACACTCGCAAATTCCTAAAAGCCACCAACATAAATGTATTATTCAGTAGTAGTGTGCTGCGTAGCCCTTGCCTCTGATTGTATCTGTCCTGGGGTCCTGTCAGTAGTCTGCTGCATGGTTCTTGCAGTGGACTAGGGCCCTCTTAGCCAGGGAATCTCTGCAATGTGATTGAGAAGATGGTGCCCACGGAGGAAAGATGGTTGGTCTGACTCAGCACCGAGATGCCATCTAAGCTGGCCAGTGTGTCTACAGTATATAGTAAGAAACTGTTGAGTTCCTTAACCCCTTAAGGACGCAGCCATTTTTTGTTTTTGCATTTTCGTTTTTCCCTCCCCAAATTCCAAGAGCCATAACTTTTTCATTTTTCAGTTCGCAGACTCACATGATGGCTTATTGTTTGCAAAATAAATTGTACTTTATAATGGCTTCATTCAATATGCTGTGCAATGTACTGGGAAGCTGGAAAAAAATTCAGAATGAGGTGCAATTGGAGAAAAAATGCATTTGCGCCAATTTTGTATGGGTTTAATTTTTACAGCGTTCACTGTGTGGTAAAAATGACATGTTACCTGCATGCCGCAGGTCAGTACGAACACGGCAATATCAAATTTATATAGTATTTGTAATGTTTTGATACCTTTTAAAAAATTAAAAACTTTGTGTCGCTATATTGTGACACCTGTAACTTTTTCATATTTACATGTATGGAGCTGGGTATGGCGTATTTTTATGCGAGACTAGATGATGTTTTTACTGATACCATTTGGGGAAAGATCTGATGGTTTGATCACTTTTTATTCAATGTTTTATAGGAGGCAAAGTGTTAAAAAAGAATATTTTAATATTTTAATAGTTCGGGCATTTTGGAGTGGGGGGATACCTAATGTGTTTATGTTTACTTTTGTTTATTTACTTTTATATCTGATCTAGGAAAAGGGGGGTGATTTGAACTTTTATGGGTTTTTTTTTATACTTTTAAAAACTTTTTTTTTTCTTCTTTTATGATCAGACCCCCTAGGGACCTTGAAACCTAGGGGGTCTGATCAATCATACTATTCACTGCAATACTACTGTATTGCAGTGAATAGCAAAATTCCTACCTCTCTACAGCGTGCAATAGATCTAATGCAATGACAAGCCTGGGAGCCTTCAATAGGCTTCCGGCTGTCATGGCAACCGATCGCTGCCCTCTAATGACATTCGGTGAAAAATGGCGGCGACGGTGGCGCCTGTGCAGTTTAGACGCCGCGGTCCCGTTTAACCGTGGTGTCTAAAGGGTCAACAACCATGATCACTGATGTTAGCGGTGGGTCCTGGCTGTACGTGATTTAGGGTGCAGGGTTAAGGGGTTATCCAGTTTTTTTAAAATATGGGCCAAATAATAGGATGCATCAATACAAAACACTTCCTAATATATATCTTGTTTAAATTCGGCACTGTTTATCTGATTTATTTTCAGATCATTGACCTCAGAGTGATGTTTTGTTTGCAAGTTCACATTCCCTCTCCCCCGCCCATGAGCAGTTCAGGCAGCAAACGAAACGTCACAGCAGCAGCATGTGACCTCAGATATGGGAGTGATTTATTACCCATGAGTTCACTGCAGGGGAGAGTGGAGAAGGGAGGGGTGCACAGAGAGGGAGAGCTGGCAGATGAATCATGGGAGATGTATTTGTCCACAGATTCACTTCATGTAAATAACCGTGATACAAGGAACAGCAAGTAAAATAAAGCCAAACAAAGGGCACACAGGGGAATAGTGGGTATTTAGCACTACTGTGGATGTATTTGCAAATAATATTTGGAAGCTGGAAAACCCCTTTAAATGATCTATGCAGTATATTATAGATCCCAACCATAAAAAAGGAGTTCATCCAAAAATCTATCAAAATATATCAATGTTAGTCAGTGCAAAATATATATATGTATATGTATGTATTCAAAACCACGAGGACCACAGCGGTTTGTTGGTAACACGTGCTGGTGTCATATGATTGGTCAGTACACTTGTATTATTATTAGCCTTACCTCTGGTTATCATGAGTCCTATTAATTGTAATGTATGTCCGCTCTAAATGTGTTAACAGCAAACCTCTGTGGTCCTTATAGTTTTAAATACATATGGATATATTTTTTGTATTGAATAAAATTTATATATTTTGATTATATACTAGACCATTATATATGCAATTTATAATACTTATTTTCAGACAGGGTGTATTGTGATGTCACATGCATGTGCAGTAGGTGCGCATTGTACTTCCTGACGTCACCCCGAAACCCGAGCCTGGACAGAGGGCGGAACTACATAGCCTGTACATGGGCTTTAGGGACGTGTAATAAATGCTTCATCAAAGCCCATAGCGGAAATTACACGCCCCTATAGCCCATTACAGCTAGTTTTAAAAGTTGATTTTCCAGAATCACAGAGCCTTACACAGATACAATTAAACACATCTTTTGAAACTACAAACAAAGGCCCTGCAAGGTAATGTGTGTAATTTATCATACTATTTCTTGCTGACAGACTCCCTTTAAATATCTAGCCCAGAGGTCCCCAACATTATGTAGGTATCAAACCATACCAAATATTATATGAGAAAAGTCCTATTAAACGGGTTATACTGCTAAAATTATTGATCCCCTATCCAATCCTGAGAGCAGGTAAAACAACACCTTTCTTGGAATTGATGGGGGTCTCAGCAGTTGGATCTCCACCGATAAGCAATTTATGTGGATAAGGGATAAATTATTTTCATGAAATAAGAGGAAGTTCACACTTCTGTTACTAATGTCCGTTGCTGTCTTCCGTCATAGGATGACAGCAACGGACATTAGCTGTCACAGAGAACGGTCACAGGCTGATTCTGTGTCCGTTCCCATTGACACTAATGTAAACAAACATGACGTTCCGTCATGGTCATGTTTGTATACTTTTGTAATGAAGGATAAAGTCGTGCATGTAGAACTTTATTTTCCATTACAAAAGTAAACAAACATGACGGAAGATAGTGTCTGTCATGTTGTTTCCATTAGTGTCAATGGGAAAGGACACAGAATCAGTATGACGGAAGACAGCAACGGACATTAGTAACGGTAGTGTGAACTCCCCCTAACCCTAGTAAACATATAACCAAGTAATTTGACTTTTACCGTAATATTTAGTGCCTGTGATATAGGTTTGACCCTAGCACCAAGTTGTAATGCTATGACTTCTTTGCAGTCACTGGTACACAATAGTAGCTGAAGTTGCGCTCAGAAGGGGGTCATATGCAGGCTTTTATCTCCAAATATGGCTGCCTTGTGCTGGTCCTGTTGTATAAGAGGCCCATTGTTGTGTAAGAACCTGAGCCCAGGGATGGTCCAGGACTTTATTAGGCCATTTCAATCCTGACTGAAATGGTGGCCTGTATAAGTGGGAGTCGTAGTAAATGTCTATAGATTCACAATTGGTAAACCTGCTCCGTATACATGTTGCTGGTTGCCTCACCCCTGAACTTTTCTTTACCCTAAAACCACAACCATAACTCACTGACATCTATTAGGTTCAACTGTCAACGTGGATAAAATATCTTGCATCTATGCTACATTACAATAACAGAGCGGATGGCTCTCTGCCAACCGCAGGACTCCCTTGTAGGCTGTACAAAGAAGCATGGGTGATGGTATATGAAAAGGTGGGTGCTAAAAAAAACACTTGTGCAGAACTCATTGTGGTTAGGATGTGCTAGCAAGGGATGTGACAAGAAAGTATCTAATTGTTAAGTAGAACAGAAATTCACCATATACATTATCTTGTGAAAAGACTAAATATCTACCTATACACTTGGATGTAAAGGCTGCAATGTACTTTTTCTATAAAGATTATAGAGAGGGGATAAGTGTCTGATAGTTGTACAGGTTCATCTCAATAAATTAGAATATTTTTGAAACGTTCATTCAATTCAGTAATACAATTCATAATCCACAGTCTTTCATGATTGTGTGTCCTACTGAACCAGACTGAGGGACCATTTAAGGCTTAGGAAACCTTGGCAGGTGACACACTGAATTTACAATACTGAACTTTTTTACAATATTCTAATTTTCTTAGATTTGGGTTTTCATTACCTGAAATCCATAATCAACATTTACAGAAATAAAACACTTGAAATAGAACACTCTGTGTGTAAAGAATCTAGAAAATATAGGAGGTCACGTTTTTAATTTAATTACTGAAAGAAATAAACGTTTCAAAGATATTCTAATGTATTGAGATGCACCTGTATATATTTTGCTACCTATGCTATATTACTATTAGGCCTTGGATGCAGACGTGTGAGGTCCGTGCTTTTTCGTGGATAGCACCCCCTCCCTGCTCATTTGCGAGCAGTGTGCTGTCCACGGTTGATCCGCTTTTCACATGTGTGAAAAGCAGATCAATTTGTTTGTTTCACTTTCTATACTTGTATACTGTAGATGTCTGTATGTATGTCTCTGTGAAAAAAAGATGATACACAGATGTCATCTGTTTTTTATTCACGGACCCATAGACTTTCATTGATGTGATGCATCTGTGAAAAAAAACAAAAAACAAGCACCTGTGAAAACTGCGGACGCCATATGTGCATGAAATGCGGACATGTGAATAAGGCCTAATAGTGGTGCTACTGTTGTGTTATTCTGCTTTCCTGTGTATTCACAGCCGTATTTTCTTTATTTCTGTTCATTTTGTGGGTTCATCAGATAAAAAAGAGCTAATATGAATGTTTCTCTGCAGGCATCTGAAGGAGTTCCCATGCGCTTTTTCACAAACCTACAGGAGCTGATCGACTTTTACAAAAAGGAAAATGTAGGGTTAGTTGCACATCTACAAAACCCTGTACTGCAAGAGGAAGAGGGACCTGAAGATCCCGATGAAGACCAAGGTAAGACTTTATATACTGTATACTGTGCAAATATATGTATGTACTAGAGAAAGTAACTGGCGGTGCCCTGGTATAAAGTGTGGGTCCAAAGAATCCCACTGAAGTCAGGAAAATCACCTGGCAGCTCCTGCATCTCTTCAAGAATTATGGCTGAAAACTTTAATATGTGCCCAAAAAGAAAAAGTGCAATGGAGGATGATTCATCTAAAGTGGTGGAAAATAAAAATAAAGCAGTACACCATAACAACCAATCCAGTTTTCAGCTGTAGTAAAGTCTACTACCTGCTACAGATAAAAAGGTATAAAATAAAAAATGGTAAATCCTGGAGACTGTGCCCAGGCGTAGGCAGATTTTCTACTGGTGTAATACAGACCATCCTTGTAGCAATATTATGACCACAAATTCTGTGATGTGATGGCCTGAAGTAACCCTGAAGTAACATATATAAATATATGTGTATATACAGTATATATATATATACAGTGCCTTGCGAAAGTATTCGGCCCCTTGAACTTTTCAACCTTTTGCCACATTTCAGGCTTCAAAAATAAAGATATAAAATTTTAATTTTTTGGTGAAGAATCAACAACAAGTGGGACACAATCGTGAAGTGGAAAGAAATTTATTGGATATTTTAAACTTTTGTAAAAAATAAAAAACTGAAAAGTGGGGCGTGCCAAATTATTCGGCCCCCTTAAGTTAATACTTTGTAGCGCCACCTTTTGCTGCGATTACAGCTGCAAGTTGCTTGGGGTATGTCTCTATCAGTTTTGCACATCGAGAGACTGAAATTCTTGCCCATTCTTCCTTGGAAAACAGCTGGAGCTCAGTGAGGTTGGATGGAGAGCGTTTGTGAACAGCAGTTTTCAGCGCTTCCCACAGATTCTCAATTGGATTCAGGTCTGGACTTTGACTTGGCCATTCTAACACCTGGATACGTTTATTTGTGAACCATTCCATTGTAGATTTTGCTTTATGTTTGAGATCATTGTCTTGTTGGAAGATAAATCTCCGTCCCAGTCTCAGGTCTTTTGAAGACTCCAACAGGTTTTCTTCCAGAATGATCCTGTATTTGGCTCCATCCATCTTCCCATCAATTTTAACCATCTTGCCTGTCCCTGCTGAAGAAAAGCAGGCCCAAACCATGATGCTGCCACCACCATGTGTGACAGTGGGGATGGTGTGTTCAGGGTGATGAGCTGTGTTGCTTTTACGCCAAACATATCGTTTTGCATTGTGGCCAAAAAGTTGGATTTTAGTTTCATCTGACCAGAGAACCTTCTTCCACATGTTTGGTGTGTCTCCCAGGTGGCTTGTGGCAAACTTTAAACGAGACTTTTTATGGATATCTTTGAGAAATGGCTTTCTTCTTGCCACTCTTCCATAAAGGCCAGATTTGTGCAGTGTACGACTGATTGTTGTCCTATGGACAGACTCTCCCACCTCAGCTGTAGATCTCTGCAGTTCATCCAGAGTGATCATGGGCCTCTTGGCTGCATCTCTGATCAGTCTTCTCCTTGTTTGAGATGAAAGTTTAGAGGGACGGCCGGGTCTTGGTAGATTTGCAGTGGTCTGATACTCCTTCCATTTCAATATGATCGCTTGCACAGTGCTCCTTGGGATGTTTAAAGTTTGGGAAATCTTTTTGTATCCAAATCCGGCTTTAAACTTCTCCACAACAGTATCATGGACCTGCCTGGTGTGTTCCTTGGTCTTCATGATGCTCTCTGCGCTTTAAACAGAACCCTGAGACTATCACAGAGCAGGTGCATTTATACGGAGACTTGATTACACACAGGTGGATTATATTTATCATCATCAGTCATTTAGGACAACATTGGATCATACAGAGATCCTCACTGAACTTCTGGAGTGAGTTTGCTGCACTGAAAGTAAAGGGGCCGAATAATATTGCACGTCCCACTTTTCAGTTTTTTATTTTTTACAAAAGTTTAAAATAACCAATAAATTTCGTTCCACTTCACAATTGTGTCCCACTTGTTGTTGATTCTTCACCAAAAAATTAAAATTTTATATCCTTATGTTTGAAACCTGAAATGTGGCAAAAGGTTGAAAAGTTCAAGGGGGCCGAATACTTTCGCACGGCACGGTATATCTATATATATATATATATATATATATATATATATATATATATATATATCTTTGTGTGTATCCTGTAGATACAATCCTCTGATAATAGCTGGTAGCAGAGAAAAACAGTAAATGAGCATTGTATGTATACAATGTCTGATAACAGAGATCAACAGTGAGCAAGTGTTGTATATATACAATGTCTGATAACAGAGAACAACAGTGAGCAATTGGTATATATAAGCTTGAGAAAGGCTGAGTGTGAGCTGAAATGTTGTGAAGTATGAGGCAATAAACTACCTCACCTTTTTTCACTTGAATTATGGAGTGCTGTCTATTCCTGGCACCCTTGTCTATACTGGTGCAGTCTTTATTTGTGTGTGTGTGTTTTATATATATATATATATATATATACAGTACAGACCAAAAGTTTGGACACACCTTCTCATTCCAAGAGTTTTCTGTATTTTCATGACTATAAAAATTTTAGATTCACACTGAAGGCATCAAAACTATGAATTAACACATGTGGAATTATATACTTAACAAAAAAGTGTGAAACAACTGAAAATATGTCTTATATTCTAGGTTCTTCAAAGCAGCCACCTTTTGCTTTGATTACTGCTTTGCACACTCTTGGCATTCTCTTGATGAGCTTTAAGAGGTAGTCACCTGAAATGGTTTTCACTTCACAGGTATGCCCTGTCAGGTTTAATAAGTAGGATTTCTTGCCTTATAAATGAGGTTGGGACCATCAGTTGTGTTGTTCAGAAGTCAGGTGGATACACAGCTGATAGTCCTACTGAATGGAGTGTTAGAATTTGTATTATGGCAAAAAAAAAGCAGCTAAGTAAAGAAAAACAAGTGGCCATCATTACTTTAAGAAATGAAGGTCAGTCAGTCCGAAAAATTGGGAAAACTTTGAAAGTGTCCCCAAGTGCAGTGGCCAAAACCATCAAGCACTACAAAGAAACTGGCTCACATGAGGACCGCCCCAGGAAAGGAAGACCAAGAGTCACCTCTACTGCGGAGGATAAGTTCATCCGAGTCACCAGCCTCAGAAATCTCAGGTTAACAGCAGCTCAGATTAGAGACCAGGTCAATGCCACACAGAGTTCTAGCAGCAGACACATCTATACAACAACTGTTAAGAGGAGACTGTGTGCAGCAGGCCTTCATGGTAAAATAGCTGCTAGGAAACCACTGCTAAGGACAGGCAACAAGCAGAAGAGACTTGTTTGGGCTAAAGAACACAAAGAATGGACATTAGACCTGTGGAAATCTGTGCTTTGGTCTGATGAGTCCAAATTTGAGATCTTTGGTTCTAACCACCGTGTCTTTGTGCGACGCAGAAAAGGTGAACGAATGGACTCTACATGCCTGGTTCCCACCGTGAAGCATGGAGGAGGAGGTGTGATGGTGTGGGGGTGCTTTGCTGGTGACACTGTTGGGGATTTATTCAAAATTGAAGGAATACTGAACCAGCATGTTTACCACAGCATCTTGCAGCGGTATGCTATTCCATCCAGTTTGCGTTTAGTTGGACCATCATTTATTTTTCAACAGGACAATGACCCCAAACACACCTCCAGACTGTGTAAGGGCTATTTGACCAAAAAGGAGAGTGATGGGGTGCTACACCAGATGACCTGGCCTCCACAGTCACCAGACCTGAACCCAATCGAGATGGTTTTGGGGTGAGCTGGACCGCAGAGTGAAGGCTAAAGGGCCAACAAGTGCTAAGCATCTCTGGGAACTCCTTCAAGACTGTTGGAAGACCATTTCAGGTGACTACCTCTTGAAGCTCATCAAGAGAATGCCAAGAGTGTGCAAAGCAGTAATCAAAGCAAAAGGTGGCTACTTTGAAGAACCTAGAATATAAGACATATGTTCACTTGTTTCACACTTTTTTGTTAAGTATATAATTCCACATGTGTTAATTCATAGTTTTGATGCCTTCAGTGTGAATCTACAATTTTTATAGTCATGAAAATACAGAGAACTCTTGGAATGAGAAGGTGTGTCCAAACTTTTGGTCTGTACTATATATATATATCTATATATAAAAATCTGATCATCGCTGATAGCAGAGAACAATAGTGAGTATTGTATATATTTATATATATAATCCTCTGATAATCGCTGATAACAGAGAACAACAGTGAGTGAGTGCTCCAATTATCTGATAATGGTGGATGCCAGTGAGGCTAAAAATGAAGGACTTCCAAGCTTTTATTGGCTAATATGCGTCATGTGATGTGGTATGGAAGTCAGTTTTAACCTGCCTTATCCTGACTGCATTTTGGATGATTCCCTTTGGATATGTTCCTGACTAAGCTACCACTGCATCATTACTACTGTAATGTCCAATTTCTGACTGTTCTTGATCCGGCAAACTCTTACTGCTGAAAACCAGGTTGGCCGCATCTCAGTCTTGCTAGAGCCAAACAGATTGCTGTTTCTAGGATCCACATCTGGTATTAGACCATAATACTGACTCTCTCAATAAGTAACCATTGAGAAGACAGTGCCATTATAGCAGGAGGACAGGAAAAAAAGCAGCTAAATGTCACTTACTGTACATTGACAAAAGATGTACTAAAAACACCCATTGTGCCAGTACTGATGTAATAGCGAGTATAATGCAGGCTACAAAATATAGAATACAGTTCATTTTTTTCATTCACAGGTGTGAATGAGGCCTTATAGGTTGTCTACATGGGTTGTATGACCCATAATCAAATTCCCTCAGCTTGTGTGCATATTGGGGTATCACTTCTCCTAGTTTCTTTCCTATTATCAAAAGACACGTTCAATAGCTGGCAGACAAAATCCACTAAACAGCTTGTCAATATAAACTGTAGAGTTCCAGCAATGCTGCAGGGAAGACTAGCAACTACATTATGACTGCAGGATAGGAAAACGTAGAAACCTGATAAATAAATAACATTGTGTATTTCTAGCTTTCTGAACACAGTAGATTTGGATATGATCCGGAACCCACATAGTAGGGTCATGGTGTCCATAGAACACTGCCAAATAGCCATGCCCTATAAAGTAGTAGACGTAAAGTATCAATAATACAGTCATGGCAACCCCGACTATAACCCCAACTTTTCTTGCTGTTTCCTTTATGATTGATTCAGGATTTTCCTCCAATTCGAGGGCACTTTTAAGTGAACTTTTCTTCACACTGTTTTGTAATGTTGGACACTGAGCAATCTATTTCCTGCCCTTCTGTAAACCTTACACAAGTTTTCTTTAGAGAGATTCTTGAACAGATTTACCAGAGAATGTATCACCTATAAATTATTTACTGATACACAATCCATTTTTTCTCATCTGTTTTGATTTTCTAATTGCAGATCTTTTTATTTTATTTTCTATACATGATTATGGGCATGGGGTGTAGTTCATGGCCACTTTAACATACTGGTATGCCCAGTGCAAAGGTTTTGTAAATGTGCCCCCCAAGGACACAAAGACAGATAACTGTGGTGTTGCACAGTGTGCTCCTGCAGATTTATTTTTGTGTTAAGCCATGCCCCTAACCCAATCTATTCCAACATCTTGTTCCCCCACACAGTATAATGTCCCCTTAGTGCTGCCACACAGTATAATGCCCCCTCATGCACAGTATTATGACCTCTTAATGACCTGCACATAGTATAACACCCCTTTAGTGGTTTCACAGTATATAATTCTCCCAATTTAACAAATATTATACACCTCTAGCCCCATACCCTATTTGCAGGCTCCATCTTTATTGCTGACTCTGGCTCTGCACATATTGTGTTAGTGTTGCTGTAAAGAGCAATAGTCACCCACTGAAAGGTGAGGAGGGACCTGAACGCTCTCTGTTCATTGTTACACTCAACTCTATCTATGCCCTGAGGTGATCATTTTATATGGACAGCTTGGAGCACAACAAGGTTTATGAGGGCAAACCTAAGTCATGCCTGTAAATTTGGGTAAGTGTAATGGCGGACTAGGTGCAGTTGAGTGGACAGCACAGCAGTCTTTTACTTTAGTCATGGGGCTTTCCCATTGCTGGACTAAAACGGAGTTACACGTGGGGCTGGAGACAGCGTCCACTTTCCAAGTGTGAGAACTATATATGTCTCATGTCAAAGGTATTAATTGGTGGAGTTACGCAATTTTTATTTATTCCATTCAGGATGAGCTATTTAAGGATGAAATATTGAAGTGACTTACTGTATGTACAGATGAGTTATTGAGGTGACTTGCATGAAATGAACTATTAAATTGGACACAATACATGTGCAATGTCACTGGGACTCTTATATAGCCATAAACACATTTACGGAGTGGTAAATTTATTGTAACATCATAATATATTGGCACACACTATTTTTATGAATTGTGGGGAATTCTGCTGTAATAAAGGGTTTATATAGATACACTTTCTTGATGTAATTATTATATATCTGAGGTATCTTAAAGAATGTTAGCGCACGCTTTTAGGCATGAGGAACCTATTTTTGTGTTTGTCATATAGATAGCTTGTTCAGCTGACAGGCATCCCTCTTAAACCAGCCATAAACATGCATACTTGGCTCAGGCATGCGTAGAAGCTTATTTCAATAGGAGAGGGAAATAGGCTACTACCAACACCAGGAACAAGTATCAAACAAGAAATTGACTTAAAATCCGACTTGCCAGATCTTCTTTGCTTGATTTCTTTTGTATCACTTTGCGCCCTAAAGAAATGAATGTGAACCTAACCTGGTATTCCCTTTCTGATCACAATAAAGTTGGGTTCACATATATCAGTTGTGTCTGGCCAGTTTTGCACGCAGTGATTTTCTGTCTTGTGCAGGGACACGGCTGCAGCAAGAACTGATATGTAGGATGCTAGAAACTATGCCAGAGAAAATAATGGTATCAGTTCTGGCTTCAGTTTCTATATAAATGAAGAGCAGTTTTTGGACCTACTGTGTCACCACACCCATCTGGCCTTTGGAAACTTTTGAGGGCATTGTATAAATAGCCTCCCAGGTATTCACCCTTTAATCTCCTTATGGAGACCTGCACTTTGCTGCACAGAGACCACCAGGTCGCTACCTCTTGGAGCGGTCCCGGTGTTGGTGACAGATTGCCATGCAGGCCTAGAGACACTGGTACAAAGCACTAGGAGACAGGTAGGGAGTGGTCAGGTAAAGACCAAAGTCTAGGCAGGCAGCATACGTGCATAGTTAGTGGACAAACCATAGGTATGGGGAGATAGCAAAGGTACCAAAATCATGAAGGTTGTTGTCTATAACAGGTACTCAGAGGTATATATATAGCAGACAAAGACTAGGTCAGGTACACAATCTGTGGTCAAATCCACAGCAACATTGATCAGGAATAGGAACACCACATAGTAGGAAACTATCAAACTAAAACTTTTGCTCAGGCAGGGTGTGAAGCAGAACTTTATACATACAGACTAGCAGAGTTTCCTAGGGGGTGGAGTATGGTGTATGAGCTGACCCTTTAAGATGAAGGAAGGAAGTATATGTACCCATTGGGCAGACCCAATAGTTCAGCAGCATAGAGGAATTACACGATTACAGCAGCGTGGTAAAGCAGAAACCATACATGGTGTAGCAAAGGTGAACTGTCCGCTGTGCCTGATGAGAGAGGTAGTATGCTGACTAGCGCAGAGTGCGTTGCAGTTTCCCTATGGCTTTTCACCACTACTGAGCTGGAGAAGAAAGAAAGCAACAGCCAACCAGATATATGGGAACAAGGCCTATGAGTTATACTTCAGACCTAATACATAAATCTGTACTTGTTACACAGAAAAGCACATGGAGCAGATGGCAGTATTATGTTCTATTGTGGTGTGAAATATCAGAAGACGCTGCAGGTGTATGTTATACTGGGCACTGAGCCGCTCTCTTGACAACTAAGCCCTTGTGTCTATGGATTGTAATGTTTGACGATGCAAATTTCTTAACACTAGCCATTGTTATAACCGGTACTTTCTATATCATTTATTACAGAGCCACTTCCCCCGAATGTACCACCAAGGAACTTTGTCCCTCCATTGACTTTAACAGAAATGAAAGAGTGTCCGTTGACTACAGAAAAAGCTGACATTGGAAATAACTCTTTTCTCCTGTCTGAAACATTGTTACAAAGATTGCAAGACATTGACACACGCAGGTACACATATTTTTTGATGGAAAATGATCCAGGGGTTTATTCTGATTGCAATATTTATGAGGAAGGAATTTGTCATCCTCTAATGTGGGGCAATTGGCATCCAACTCATGGTGCATTTTGCCTTCTTCTGGATCAACATGATCAGATTATACATTGAAGCCAATGTAGTAAGTCCTGGATTCACTGCACATGTGCTCGGTGTACTGTGCATGCGCAATAAAGCCAAGGTGCTCTGTCTCAGCTTCATTGGAGAAATGTGCATGTACCAGAAGCAACAGAGACAAGTCCGATGAGGGGTATTTATAAACAACCCCAGGGAAGACAAGCTTAGGATAGGCAGCTTTAAGGACATGTTGTTGGTTTAGTGTCCCCAAACCTCCTGACAGTTTCCATATAAAATTACTTTTGTATTTGCACACAGGGCACTGTAGATCCTATATGTACAAAGCTATTTTGAAGATATAATCTCAAAATAAACCTAAGGAAATGTCCCCAAGAAACACTAAACTGAGAATTGTTACTTAAATATTTTAACACAGAGAACATTTTATGTATTTTGCTGTTTTATTTCTTACCTTCTGTATATCCTTTTTGTAATAACCATGTAAGGCAAGTACAAAGAGGAAAATAACACATACTATGAAAATAAGTGTTTTTACAGCAAACTATGATAAAATGTCCATCTGAAATGAAAGAGGAAAGCAAATTCTTTTATATTGACCACTGCTGTGTTGTACCCCACATTTAGGATGTGAGCAGCTTCATATGAATGGACATGTAAAATGAGCAACTGATCTATTGCTATAGTCCAATCCACAAAGCCTTCAGCACTGTCTCTATTCTCATGATATCCGTCTGTGTATCCATATAGGCCATGACTAGGTTTTTTGGTGTCGAAAACAAACATAAAATAACGCCTCTCTCCCCATATGATCTGTGTTGGTAATAGCTTCAGTACTTTAATAGAAGACACTGACTACTGTATGTAATGAAAGCCATAGTCCCTCCATAGCAGTGACTGCCACATTGTCATCATTATTTCCTCCCAACCACTTACCACAATTCCCCAGTATGAGTACAAGGTATATTGCCCTATCCAGGGGCATAACTAGCAAAGACTGGGCCCATAGTAAACTTTTGACTTGCCCCCCTTCCCCCAAGGTATAATGCCCCCTTCCCTGGCCTCCGCACAGTATAACGCCCCATTTACACACACTATAACATCCCAAAGTGGCCACATACTGTATAATGTCCCATAGAGGCCCCTCCTCACAGTATTATGTAACATAGTGGCCCCTCCACACAGTATAATATCCCATAGTGGCCCCTACACAGCGTACAATATCCCCTACGGCCCCTACACCACCCACAAACTATTATTATACTCTGGGGTCTTTTCAGACCCCAGAGTATAATCATTGGAGGCCCAGGGGAGGTGAAAAACATAAAAACCACTGTTACTCACCTCTCCGGCTCAATACACTGCTGTTTTCGGCCCTCTTCAATGACATCACAAACATGGGTTACTCCGGTTTCATTATGCATTATGCAGACGCCGAAGACAGCATGAAGTCGCGCCGGAGAGGTGAGTAACACTGATTTTTATGTTTGATCACCTCCCCTGAGCCTCCCATCATTATACTCTGGGGTCTGAAAAGACCCCACCCATAAACACATTATATGCCATCCTTGAAGGCTACAGTGTGCTAGCCAAAGTGCCCTGTCTTACAACCATGATTAGAAGGGCCAGTTCTGTCCTGGAGAGCCCCCTAGACCCAGTGCAGGTGGTGGGTGACAGAAGAATTCTGTCCGTGGTGAGCTCCAAGTGGAAGAATAACTCCCATCCCATGCATGAGACTGTGATCGTGCTGAGCAGTACTGTCAGTGACCGACTGCTCCACCCTAAGTGTGAGAAGGAGTGCTATCGGAAGTCTTTCCTCCCCACCGCGGTTAGGCTGTACAACCAACACTGACCTAAGCGGAGATCAATACACACAGAGAACTGAAATATCTTTCTGCCTGTTAAATCCCCCCCCCCCCTCTGCTACGTCCTATCTGTCCGTTTGCCATTAATGTAATGCCTCTCACCTTGGAACATTCCTGTTCATGTTGTATTTGTATTTGTATCTGCTTATCTTTGCTGCTGTAACACACTGAATTTCCCCATTGTGGGACTATTAAAGGACTATTATTATTATTATTATTATTATTAATATATACAATATACTATACAATATGTATACATATATACAATATGGTGTTTAGTCACTAAAATACAGGAAGTTACACGTAAGTAAACATAACTTACTGCACCTGTACTGATCTATTTCATCAATGCAGAAGAATAAGATTGTTGTACTGTATATAGCTGAATGACTGGCACTACTGAGTCTTACTGTGTAATGGCTACTGTTGATCACGATGGGATACATTTTGATGTACCCTTCATGTCCTCCACTTTATACACCTTACGTTGGGTGTGATGTTTACACAGATACATATATAGATAACATATTGCACATTATAACTTGCTAGAGCACACCAAAGCTGCTTTAAAAGCTAATTTTGAAGAAGGTGATACATGATATTCAGTCAGTTTTTGGCATAGCGCTCCTTTCCACTTCCTCTGAATGAATGGCAACAACCAGCTGTCAATTTGTTCATATGTATCTATAAGGAATAACTATGGAAGGGCACAATTCAGAGTTAAATGAAAAGAATTAAATGTTATTTCATGGAGAAAACTAGAATTGACTCAAATAGGCATGTCAGAAAAGGTGATAAGTCCACTTTAAGAGACAATGAGGAAAAGACTCTCCTTTCTGTCCATAGAGCCAAATCCTGAAGGAATGCTGAAGTATTGGAACTTGATGTATCTTAGAAAGGATTTTATCTTTATTTACTAGACACTGGACAAACTCTTTAAACGGGTATTCCTTACCATCTGCCATAACAATGGCATAATGTGATTGGTAGGGACCTGACCCCAGTGCCCAAAACATACCAAAATTGAAGGACAGATGGTTATTTCCTTGGCTCTTCTGGAACACAGCTTCATGCCAGTGAATAAGGCTGAGTTGTAGTTGTCTACTGACTACCCCAGCACAGTAACACAGCAAGATTCCTGCTGTGCAGAGATAGTCAGAGGGTCTGAGTGTCAGTGGGGGTCCCAACATCACTGCCTATAGTATGTCAGTCCCTTTTAAAGAAATATGCTATACATTGCTTTTAAAATATATTTTTACAAATCTATATTTCTGTTGCAGTCTATCCGAGGAGCACTTACAGGCAATCCATCAGTATTTGTGTCTCCACATCACCAGCGATTATGAGATGGTGCGCAACGGATGTCAGAACCTCCCTCAGTTCAAAAAGCTCCTCATGACTCTCTGCACCGGGCTGTGCAGGTAACAGCAAGGATAATCCGGGCTAAGGGCAAAACCTTAAATTATATATGGGCTCATTAAAAGTAAGTTTAACTTTGCTTCTTCCAGGGGTTTATTTAATCTGGACCTGGGGGTTCCAGCCTTAGGTCACATGATCGGAACCAGCACCCGACCCCTGGGTCTCTCCGTCTCCTCCCTTCTCTCCCATTTTCAAAGGTATTTACCTGTGCTATGGGAGCTGGCTTTACTGTAGTCTGTCATCCCCCACAGCACAGATAACTTACCTGTGAAAAAAGGAGATGAGAGAGGAGTTGGACTGACCAGGGGGCTGGGTGCTGGTTCCGATCAAGTGACCCTGGATTGAAACCAGCTGGAAACTTCTAGGTCCAGATTAAATAAATCCCCAGAGGAAGTAAATAAAATTAAACTCCCTGGGGATCCCCTTTAAATTTCACTACAAATCTGTATAAATCTGTCAAATATGTATATAAAATATTTAAATTACTTCAAATACTTTCCTCCAAATTAAAGAAGTTTTCTGGTGAAGGCCACCCCCATCAAAATGCCCTATTAGAGCACACTGACACCATAGAGGGGAGGTCCCATGCTCAAGAGGACCCTCCTTGTATGAGACCTGCTTTTAGTAAGGGCCTCCGGTTTTGGCAGCCTCAAGCTGATGTATTATATGGTGGACAGTGGCTGCATGTTATAAGGGATTGCATCTGAAGAGGCAACCCATTTTAAGAGTTTAAGAGTCTACCACCTCCCCCAAGCATGTACAACCACCACCACATTACTGAGTCATTACAGTGATAAACAACATACCTTTGTTATGTATGTGACTTTTATAGTTTGGAGAAAAAAAATAAGAGAATAAGACTTTGAAGTATTATGCAAATTAGGCAGTTGGTGCACTGAGGGCAGGCTTTCTGTCCAGGGAGCACTGCTCTTACTGCATGGTGGTGATAGTTGAGTTTCCTTGGGGGGAAGTGGTAGACTCCCTTTTAAGGCTGTGTTCACACGGAGTTTTTTGGCAGCAGATTTTGACGTGGAATCCGCCTCAAAAGCTGCCTGAAAAAACTCCTCCCATTCATTTCAATGGGAGTCAGTAGCGTTTTTTTTTCCTCCAGCGGCTTTTTTCCGCTAGCGGAAAAAAAAAGCAACATGACCTATCTTGCCGCGGATTCTGTCCACGGTGTCCGCGGCTCGAGACGCGCTCCTGATTAGGCCCATTCATCCGGACCTAATCAGGAGCGGGATGCCGCGACGGAATGCTGTTACACTGCACCCTTAAAGGGCGATCAGCTGATCAGTGACTGCATTTTGAAAGGAATGGTCTCTGATAAGACAACCCATTTAAAAGGAAATCCTGATCCATTCTCATTGTCAAGTTCTAGAGTTTCTTCTGAGATTTTACATTAATAGTCTACTGTGTAAGTGTTATTGGCAGCGGAAATGATGGTCGTCCCTTCACAGCAGTGACTGACACAATGAAATTCATATGTGTGATTGTGCCTGGTGCTACAGCTCAGCCCCTTAAAGTGAAGTGAACAGGACTGTCCTGCCCTCAGTCCACTTTTCATTGGTGATCACAAGAGTGAGATAGTCCATGAATATACAAACTTCCTTAACAATTCTAATTCTGATTTTCTTTTTTTGTGCCAACATATTTATATGGTCATATACAGTGGGGAAAAAAAGTATTTAGTCAGCCACCAATTGTGTAAGTTGTCCCACTTAAAAAGATGAGGCCGGCCTGTAATTGTCATCATAGGTAGACCTCAACTATGAGAGACAAAATGAGAAAACAAATCCAGAAAATCACATTGTCTGATTTTTAAAGAATTTATTTGCAAATTATGGTGGAAAATAAGTATTTGGTCACCTACAATCATAGTCATAGTTGAGGTCTACCTATGATGACAATTACAGGCCTCTCTCATCTTTTTAAGTGGGACAATTTGCACAATTGGTGGCTGACTAAATACTTTTTTTCCCCACTGTACCTGCTGTCCTCATGGTTCTTCATAGCCACACATACTTACTCTAAGGCTAGATTTGCACAACCATAATATGTCCATATTATACATACAATATTACCACTGCAAATGTCAGCCCAGCTGGGGTTGATGATCAGAACTAGCAGCATCACTGGGATCTGTAATGCTGTAAGTTCGGGTCAATAGACCGGTGTCTGAGATGGGATTTGCGGCTGTAATATGGTCCATACAATACATGCCCATTATGTCTACAGGTATTCAAAAAAAAATTAGGGTATGAATCAAGTGCTCATATTTAGAAAGTAAACCCAATAGCACAAACGTGTAAAAACTAAAATATAACTTTTATTAATATAAACTAAAAGGTCCATGTCAGACCAGGAACACACATTAAAACAGATAATAATATGTGTATATGAGGTGGTGATATAACCAGGTGTTCCAAAGATCCTCTTATATAAAGGGTAGTGGTACAAAATACCCCAATAAAGAGTAATCATTGAAGAGAATACGGGAGAACCTCAGACCACATAAACTCAATAACCGGCTTAGCCCTCAGAAAATGAGAGAGCTATTATATAATGGGACAGGTGAAAGGCAAATTACCACCTGACCATACACACTGAGCAGGACACTTGCCCATTCAAATAATGTGAGCTAGACAGGGCAATAAACTCTAAAAATGGTAGCCCAGCTATCCCCCTCACTAGAGCCTCTCAATGCGTTTCCCCCTATGGGTTCATCAGAAGGGTGTAAATTAAAAAAAAAAAAATGCCGGTTTGTATTCTGCTAACAACCGCAGTTAAATAGCACACCAGTACTGATATGCAATAGAAGCTGTAGGCTAGCCAATGCCATGATGGTGGACAGTGGCATATGATAAACCTCTATGCTGATATGTACTGGACAATAACAGCCATGGTTAGTTAATGTGCCAATACACAAATGCAGTGAAAACTGCAGTTGAGCTGGTGCCCTGATGGTGGACAGCAGCAAATGAATATAAACATAAGGAAAAATATCCACACCAATATAAAATTCATAAATATTTATTAGTATCCAATAAAAAACACATACATGGACACTACAATAACATCACAAATATGAATATAACAATACATATAGAAAGGGTAGGACTTGTAAAGTCAAATAGTGTACCAGTATACCAGATAGATTACATGGCACCGTATATAAAGCATTGAAATGTGAGAAACCAGATATCAATACAATGAAAATGTTAATAAAATGAAGCATAAGGGTATATCAAAAGATAGAGTTCAAGAAACATGGTTCTTATCAGAAAAACCAATTTAAAATACCCAGAATGCAAAACAAACACCTATAAGTGCTAGAACATAGCAAAGAATAGGCCATAGAAAAAATATGATAATCTGGTTGTTACAAATAATTTTTAGCTACAGACCATGCGTCTGGCCTTTATGGAAGAGTGGCAAGAAGAAAGCCATTTCTCAAAGGTATCCATAAAAAGTCTCGTTTAAAGTTTGCCACAAGACACCTGGGAGACACACCAAACATGTGGAACAAGGTGCTCTGGTCAGATGAAACCAAAATCGAACTTTTTGGCCACAATGCAAAACAATATGTTTGGCGTAAAAGTAACACAGCTCATCACCCTGAACACACCATCCCCACTGTCAAAATTTATTGGTTATTTTAAACTTTTGTAAAAAATAAAAAACTGAAAAGTGGGGCGTGCAATATTATTCGACCCCTTTACTTTCAGTGCAGCAAACTCACTCCAGAAGTTCAGTGAGGATCTCTGAATGATCTAATGTTGTCCTAAATGACTGATGATGATAAATATAATCCACCTGTGTGTAATCAAGTCTCCATATAAATGCACCTGCTCTGTGATAGTCTCAGGGTTCTGTTTAAAGCGCAGAGAGCATCTTGAAGACCAAGGAACACACCAGGCAGGTCCGTGATACTGTTGTGGAGAAGTTTAAAGCCGGATTTGGATACAAAAAGATTTCCCAAACTTTAAACATCCCAAGGAGCACCGTGCAAGCGATCATATTGAAATGGAAGGAGTATCAGACCACTGCAAATCTACCAAGACCCGGCCATCCCTCTAAACTTTCATCTCAAACAAGGAGAAGACTGATCAGAGATGCAGCCAATAGGCCCATGATCACTCTGGATGAACTGCAGAGATCTACAGCTGAGGTGGGAGAGTCTGTCCATAGGACAACAATCAGTCGTACACTGCACAAATCTGGCCTTTATGGAAGAGTGACAAGAAGAAAGCCATTTCTCAAAGATATCCATAAAAAGTCTTGTTTAAAGTTTGCCACAAGCCACCTGGGAGACACACCAAACATGTGGAAGAAGGTGCTCTGGTCAGATGAAACCAAAATCGAACTTTTTGGCCACAATGCAAAACGATATGTTTGGCGTAAAAGCAACACAGCTCATCACCCTGAACACACCATCCTCACTGTCAAACATGGTGGTGGCAGCATCATGGTTTCGGCCTGCTTTTCTTCAGCAGGGACAGGGAAGATGGTTAAAATTGATGGGAAGATGGATGGAGCCAAATACAGGACCATTCTGGAAGAAAACCTGTTGGAGTCTGCAAAAGACCTGAGACTGTGAGACTGGGACGGAGATTTATCTTCCAACAAGACAATGATCCCAAACATAAAGCAAAATCTACAATGGAATGGTTCACAAATAAACGTATCCAGGTGTTAGAATGGCCAAGTCAAAGTCCAGACCTGAATCCAATTGAGAATCTGTGGAAAGAGCTGAAAACTGCTGTTCACAAACGCTCTCCATCCAACCTCACTGAGCTCCAGCTGTTTTCCAAGGAAGAATGGGCAAGAATTTCAGTCTCTCGATGTGCAAAACTGATAGAGACATACCCCAAGTGACTTGCAGCTGTAATCGCAGCAAAAGGTGGCGCTACAAAGTATTAACTTAAGGGGGCCGAATAATTTGGCACGCCCCACTTTTCAGTTTTTTATTTTTTACAAAAGTTTAAAATATCCAATAAATTTCGTTCCACTTCACGATTGTGTCCCTCTTGTTGTTGATTCTTCACCAAAAAATTAAAATTTTATATCCTTATGTTTGAAGCCTGAAATGTGGCAAAAGGTTGAAAAGTTCAAGGGGGCCGAATACTTTCGCAAGGCACTGTATATATATATATATATATATATATATATCCTTCTTAGACTAGGTTCACACTAGATAAAAAAGGGGTTACCCGCAGACCCCATAGACAATAATAGGACCCATATACTATAATTTCAGTATAAAATCGATGGAGAGAAAAGTCCTCTGTGCAGGACTTTTCTCTCCGCCGATTTTAGCCGGAATCTGCAGCGGTGTCTCCAGTGCAGATGTGAACCGAGCTAGCCTTACCATTCATAAAAGATCCTATATTTGTAATAAATTTTGTATTAAGAATTTCTTTGACAGATAGAATAGAATTAGGCTCCATGGACACGATTGTGTGCTTTGTCAGTGTGCTAGCCATGTCCCATTATTTTTCATGGCCCCATACATTCGCGCATAGGTCCTACTCATGTCCATTTTGCGGCCGGGCTGACTACATGAAATGAATGGGTGCATGGAGGATATGGACAGCACATAGATATTATCCATGTGCCGTCTGTGCCGTTTTCCCATTGACCTGTTTATGTAGCCTTAGTCAGAGAGGTATGTAATGCCAACTCCTAATTCCTAGAAGGGCAAGTGGGCATGTGTTCTTATTAATGCCACTTACACTTTTGTGCTTTTCATTTATATAGGGTAACTTTAGTAAATCAGTGCAGAATTTGTCCATACACTGCAATGACAGGGAACATGAGACTGGATATATCTTCATAGTTATAGCACATAAGAGTGTAGCAGCCTCCTCCCATGACTGTCTGTGCACATCTGGGACAGACTCGCCCTTCAGTGCCTACTCCTACCATTGTAAGGACGATGCTTAGAAGAGAGTATACTCAGACCACTTACTGATCCACTGTCTTCTTCTGCAACATAATATAGGGCCAGGGGATAAGGATGTCTCTTGTACGTGTAAGAATATCTTTCTTGCAAATGAAATCTTCCTTTTACTTCAGTGTCTGCCTCCCTGCTGTCCCCTCCCTCTTACTGTACTGCGTGCAGAGGGAAGACAGCCAAGCATCACAGCACAAAGAAAAGGTATGGAAAGGAGGGGGCAGCAGGCAGACGAGTTTGGTGGCAGCTGTCTGAGGTAAGGGGAAGTGCAACATCTCTTCTCCTTCTTCAATTTCTTTTGCCCCTTCACCCACCTCTGTTTCATGTCATTGTGTGATGCATCTCATGCACAGTGTTCTTGTCTCATCTCCCTATATCTTCATGTCTCACACCCACTGAATAGCCCTGAATGATTTTCTTTTTCTGTAAGTCATCTATTCCCTGCCAATCCATGGAAGTGATTCTCTTACCATAGGGCCTATGAGCTGACCACCAGCTGAACATAGCCAGTAAAGGTTGGTTTATTGTCCATAAGGCCCAGGCACATATGTTCACCTGTATGTAAAAAGTCAAGGAGCTATGACATCACATATTACTAATATATACCTGACCCTTAATCTCACGTATATCGCTCTATTATCTGACACTTCTGTTGTTTTCTTAGTGAAATTACCCGTACCCTGCCAGCGCTGGAATCTTTGCAGAGCACATTTGAACCCCAATTCTCCCCTGGATTCAAGCAGCGCTCCCCAGTAAGTTTCTCCTGACACTTTTAGCATGTGTAGTTCAACACCTATCATCACACCCCATTCACTTATGACAATAAGTAAGCTTATATCGCAGCAGCTCGCAGCACCATCTTACACTAAAGCAGCAAAGCAAATATTGGGACTTTTTTTCTGGTGGATGTTAAAGATAAATAAATGGAAAAGTTTTAGGCAGGTATGGGATAAATGTTGCAAAGTAAGAATGCTTTAAAAATAGAAGTGTTAATAGTTTATTTTTGTCAGTTTAACAAAATGTAAAGTCAATGAACAAAAGAGAAATCTAAATTACATCAATATTCGGTGTGACCGCCCTTTGCCCTCTATCAATTCTTCTAGGTGCACTTGCAGACAGTTTTAGAAGGAACTCGACAGGGTGGTTGTTCCAGACATCTTGGAGAACTAAGCACAGATGTTCTGTGAATGTAGGCTTGTCCAATCCTTCTATCTCTTCACATAATCCCAGACAGACTGAATGATGTTGAGATCAGAGCTCTGTGGGGTCCATATCATCACTTCCAGGCAAAGGGTGGTCACACCAAATATTAATGGGATTTAGATTTCTCTTATGTTCATTCACTTAATTTTGTTAATTGACAAAAATAAACTATTAACACTTCTATTTTTGACAGCATTATTACTTTGTAGCATTTTTTCAGTCTAAAATTTTGCACAGTATTATTCTTTGTGTTTCAGATCCTTACAATTGTCTACAATCTCTACTTGCTGTAATTGAATGGGAACATACTTGTCTTATACAAACATGTAGAAGTCCTATACAAACTTTTCATACTCAAGAGATGGACACCATTGTATCCTGTCAGTGGTGTATGAGAATGTCCTGGGTCTCTCCCAGTAGATCAATTTGGGGTAAAGCAAGATTTCACATCCTGATCCTTTTGTTCTAAGGAAAGAGAATCACCACCAGATGTATCTAACAACAGCTTACTTACCTCTCCCCATTCAGTACACGCTTGCTCAGTCAAACCGAGCGTGCATGTGTATGAAGGACTTTGGAGGAAAAGCTGTTGGCCTTAAAACAAGAGCTTGACTGAAGCAATTGAAGGTGTGTGAGCTTAAAAAGAAGAGCATTGCAAATATCTTGCCTCTCCTAATAAATTGCTACAATCGATCAGTATAGAAAAACTGTATCCTCCTTGAATTTGGCCAGTTTAGCTCAAGGGGATTGCCTTTACTGGATACAACTGTATATGCCTCTCATATATGAGCAGGACTGGGTCTGTGTAGGTTATCAGACTATGGATTTACATATGAATGTTTTCATCCAAAGACAGCAGAGATCTTAAAATGGTGAAGAATTAAAACAGGAATTATCAGTGAATGTTGTTCACACTTAAAGTATCCCTCCAGACTTATGTTCTACCTAATCTGATAATGGGTGGATAGACGCAATGCATTATGCCAGGATCTTATTAATCACAATAGGACCTGTTCCCAATATCTGCTGAGCATCCTATGGAAGCCTTGGCAACTGTACTACACAACACACAGCTGTGTCTCTCCATGCTTCAGGAAGGAGAATATTTCTGGAGGGACACTTTAATTAAAAATTAAAAATAATAAAGGTATTTACTTATATATATATATATATATATATATATATATATAAATACAGCATCACCGGCTCTCAGGAGCCCATTGAAATGCATTATGATTTCATTTAGGTGTGAGTTTAATGTTGCAACTATTACTGTTAGTGTAAGATTACCTGCAATTGTTATGGCGGATTATCTTTCTCACATGGCAGGATAGAGGCAACACTGCATAATTTCACAATACTTCTGGGCAAAGGTGCCATGTAACCCAAGCCTAAATGGTATAAACTAGTCTGTCTTGGATATGTATTATTTTGTGTACTGTTACTGCAAAACATATAGGGTATTGGTTGTTGGCAATATGTGTGGTGTGCCATAAGTGGTTACCATTACAAAGAACCAAAATATTGTATTTTTTCAGTACAGATCTATCATATCTGAAGTCATAACTTCAGATGATGGCGTAATGGATGTAGCTAGGCCTCTGATCTGAAACTATAGTACCATATTCCAGTGTGTGGTCACATTATGGAATGAAGTACTATACACCGCACTGGTCTTTAACCTCCGGTTCTCCAGCTGTTGTGTTCTGCAGCTTACTACAAGCACTGGAGAGCCACATGTTGAAGACCTTAGCAGTGAACTTTATAGTATATATTTCAGATATAGCAGTTTACATGTTATAGGATCAGACATGTTTCTACTAGTAACATCTACTATGTGTTATCCTTCCCAGCTTCCTGGTGACCCCAGCACAAGTAACATGATGAGTAAACTCAACCAGCTGACCTCTATGGTATCCAGTCTTGAGGAGAAGGTATGACAGTACCTCTGGATTTCTAATGGGAAGCAGAAATGATACCTAAAGCACGCTACTGTGTAACCAGAGATGACAATTTTAGCACTGACATATTAGGAAGTATTCATTTCTATTGGTCTGTAGTACATACTGTGGAGCTTAATCACAGACTCATTGCTAAGCAACATTGCAGTTTTCTTAAAATGGTCATTTTGTAGCAGAACCATTCTAATGTAACGTTTTCTTACATTTCTCACCGCTCATCTTCTCTATGTAAGCCATAGCTGGCAGGTGTCTCTGTTGCTATAAATAAAGTATATAACCTTCCTTATCTCACTACTGACACCACCTAAGCACTAAACCAGTCTCATCTCTGTCTTCAATTCATTGCTAACAAATATTCTAGTAACCAAACTGTCTCAGCTTCAAAGCATTATGAATATAGAAGCCATGATGATAACTCCATAGTTAGAGTAAAGGGATTTTGAAGAGACTGCAGCATTTGGATGAGTGCTCCTGTGGCTGTTCTTGGTATTGCAGCTCAGCCCCTTTAATTTGAATGGGATTCAGCTGCAAACAGGGCATGTGACCAATGACCATGATGTGACTGGCTTGTGAAGTGGAAGCGTTTGCTCACTCACGTGAGACTGCCACTTCAAACAGCTGATCGATGTGGGTTCTGGGTGTTGGACCCCCACCTGTCTGATACTGACAACCTATTTTAAGGATGGATAGTTAATATTTAAGTCCTGGAAAACCCCTTTAATGAATCTCTATCAGGCTTAACACTGGCTTCCCATCTTTATTCTCTTCTAAACTACATTACTAATCTATAAACTTCTATCCCCAATCCGTACCTTGGCTCTCCACAGACAGATGATGGTGGAGGAAAGTAGAACTGTCCATGTTGATTTTCACATGCCCAATCATTTTGTTCTTAGGAAAGATGAGCCACTGCCAGAAGAGTCAGGTAGTGCTTACTCCCCATTCCTCATTCACAACTCATATGTAAGGGGAGTTGGGAGGAAAACCCCTTGTCTGAGTGAGCATTTAACTGACAACAGTTGAAGGTGTATAGCCACCATTAGTCCTATACTTTCCCCCATGTTGCACCTGTAAACTGACTTATCTACCCATATCTCTTTGAGGAGCACCTGTAGAATCCCCATTCCAGCACCTATAGACATGTTTTTGATGTAGAGCATCCAGAAATCTTGTGCCTAACCTATATACTTTTTTCTTCCTTGTACACATTTTCTCTCTCTCTGTGCCTGATAAGTTGTCTCTCTTATGTGTTATATAACATCAGTTCTGTGTGTTGTGAGCCCAGCAAATGTCTCCACATTTCAGCATCCTGTCCCCTTACACAGCATATAGTTTTACAGACATACTGACTGTGGATTTCTGCATTTCAATTACTGTTTTACACTAGATAGATTTTTTTTTAAGACTGGGTGAGTTTCGGGTAAGGGGGGCTGTAGGTTGATGGAAGGAGAGAAAAATTCCACAAAATTTAATGTATTCATATTTACAACTGTAAATATGCTCCTCAACATTGAAATTGCAATACCAAGAAGGACAAGCCATAAGGTTATGCAACCTGAGGAAGTAGCAGGTGTGGATCTGTGTGGATCACATTTTCAAGCACCTAGCTCCAATGTGTGGCATGTCAGAGGGGCATAAAAGCCAAAGTTTTTTAGCCACATGAAAAATCTCAAAAATTGGGTGAAGTCATGCTGGATGATTGTACAATGCCCCCTGTTAATAGACATGCCAGTTATCGCCACTTGGAGCACCACTTGGGACACAATCCTTGAATTGAGAGACTTTGGTTTATCAGTCCAGCAGAACACTATGTGCCTAGTCCAGGATATTAGCATTGTTAAAGTACCTTGTCCTAGTGGTTGGGAGAACAATGGCGAACTGGAGTGACAGCAAGAGGTGCACAAAGGCAAACGCTGCAAGCAACCCCTGCATGATGCACAACAAGACAGCAATGGAGGATTTAATGAAGGTCTATCTTCTTTAGCAATGGGTCCTGCTTTTGTATTGGACACAATGATAACTGAATATTGGTATGGAGATCACATGGGCAATGCCATGAAGAGGCCTTCACAGGGGAACTCCCCGGGATTATGGTGTTAGATGGCATAATGTACAGTACTCGGACCCCTCTAGTCTTCATTTCAGGTGTACCAACAGCTCAGTGTTACATTGACTTGGTAATGAAACCTGTGCTATGGTCATTTCTCCAAGAATTATTTTCTTAAACAGGACAATGCCAGGCCACATGTTTCTTGCACTACTGTGAGCAGCTTGTGGTCTAAGCTTGCTACCATAGCTTGCAGGATCTCCAGACCTTCGAGCACATCTGGAACATCATTGGTCGCAATTGCAAAGGGAACCGTCAGCAGCCAATCTTGATGATTTGCGTGCCCAAGCCCATTCAGCGTAGCATATCATTCCTCATTGATAGCATGGCAAGACATGTAACTACATCTATGATTACGCGTGCCGCTCATACTTGATACTGAATAGATTGAGATGTTTTCCATAATTTCAAGACTTTTCCTTTTTGGTGTTGCAATTTCAATGTTGAGGAGTGCACATGACCTTTGACTCTTCTGTCACTTTAAGCCTGCTACCTTCTTTCGTCCCCTGGATATTCTTTAATTTTTTGTGACCTATCGCTGTAAGCTGTTAAGTCAATATGTTTGTATAAGTTCAGAATGTTTGTCATATTATTATGATGTAATATCTTTGGCATTGTAGATATAAAGATTATTTTTGTGACTGTTTGCTCTTCGTTGATTTAGTGGAATAATTGACATGTTCAAGTCCATGTATAACACTAATACCTAGGCCTGAGCAGTAGTGCATTTTATCCATACATTTATCATTAAGTCTCTTATTTCTTGCTTTTGGCTATTATTGTTTGCTTGCTAAGGCTCATTTTAACAAACTAATCCTTCTGTATATTAATCTGGCTACATATATATCTATATATATATATATATATATATATATATATTTATATATGGAACACTGCCCGCTTAAGGCTTTGATGAAAAAGTGATGACATCTGAGCAGTTCAATTCTCTGCAATGGTAGAAGCAGTGGACCCCATATCAGGAGCAAAGTGGGGTCCACTACTGGTGTTGGTTCATAACACCATTCCACCATTCCAGGAAAGTCTGGTATTTTTCCTACTTATCCCTTACAGGACAGGCTGCTTTTCCTTCATCTTTCTTGCTTATCTGAATGCCCCTGTAAAAAAAAATGGGGCAAACTGATTTAGTGCCACTTCCTTTATGAGCTGACTTGACTGTATCTATGCTATATATGCCCCTGAGGCCTTTGTAAGACATAATGTAGAAGGCCATATTACAGATCCTTCTTAGACTAAGTATATTATCATTCATGCTATACCTCCATGGATTGCAGTCTCTTCATAAATCTCTTGGTCCCTGTGCCAGTCAGGCCGTTTTTTAAGACTGGCGTACAATATGCCAGTCTTAATAAATTTGCCCCAGTGTATTTTTCTCACTAATTCACATGGAACGCTTCATTGTATGCAGAATTACATTGAGACACTATACAGTAACATGCGTTAGTTTGGCCAGGATGTCCAGGATAAAAAAAAAAAAAATTCATATTAGAAGGTAAAAAAATACCGGTGTCTCCCAGCATGGTCTGGTCCTTCTGCTCTGCTGTCTTGTTATGCTGGAAGTCCTCGCTGGCTGGGATGTCCCATGTCCTTCACTGAGACTGCTCACTGGCCTCAGCGGTCACGTGCGGTGGGTACTTCCGCCGGAAGAAAACACCAGTGCTGCAGGACCGGACAGCACTGGAAGACACAGGAGCACCAGGGACAGGTAAGGTGGTTTTTTAAAAAAAATTTTTTACCTTTCCGCCTAATTAAAAAAAAAAAAATGATCCTGGACAACCCCTTTAATTGAGATCTGTTACCTAATTTGGGGACAAGTATATAGCAATTGTGAAAAGGCATTTAACATACTTTCTAATAAGCGCTACCACACTTTGTTGAAGATGATATAATTTTTACCAAATTATAAATTCTGTGCTCTCATTTAGCACTTTCTGCCTCTCCCATTTGTTTCAATGGAGAAATGGAGAATTGGGTAGGCATCTTGCTCTTCACCATTATGCTGAAAAGATTTACAAGAAGTAGTAATTTATTGATTTAAGCGTTTGTTTATTTTGGGCTTAGGAGTCCAGTGGGCGGTCCTGCTCAGTAACAGACAGGGATCTCTGTATACACATTCCTACAGGGAAGGATTTTAACCAGTCACTAGGACCACCCAAGAATAGGATTCCGTTAGCACAACTTCTCTGATCACGGCCAGTAACCCTTTGTTGTGTGGCCTCCATCCCCACCACCATGTGCTGTTCCTCCCCACCCCCCTCAGTACGGTTCCCACGCTGTGATTTTGCAGGAGCTGTCAAGTTACTATGGCAGCCTAGAGCCTTCTGAAGGCTTCAATAGCTATGCAGCAATTTTGCAATTGACTGCAATACTGTATTACAGTCTATGGTACAAGCAATCTAATAATCGCAAGTTCAATCCTCCTAGGTTAGACTAAAAAAGTTTTTTTTATTGTTTTTAAAAAATATTTTTAAATAATAAAAATATAAAATATAAAAATACAAATCAGCCCCCTTTCCCTAGAATTCATATGAAAGTAAACAAACAAAAATAAGCATAAGCATATTAGGCATCTCTGCATCTAAAAACACCCAAACTATAAAAATATTTCTCTCATATGGTGAACACCACAGCAGTAAAAAAAAAAACTTAAAATAGCCGAATCACCTTTTATTCGCTGTTTTACCTCCCAAAAACCTTTCAAAAGTGATTAAAATGGTGTAAAGCTACAGCTTGTGCCACAAAAAAGACGCCTTCCACAGCTCCATACACGGAAACATCAAAAAGTTGTCAGAAAATGATATCTAAAATAATTAACATTTTTTAATAATTGCATTTTTCTAAATTTTGGTAAAAGTATTAAAACATAACAAAAACTATATAGACATATATTTGGTATTGCTGTAATCTTGCTGACCCAGGGAACATAAGGAAAATGTCATTTTTACCACACAGTGAATGCTGTAAAAATTAAATCATAAGAAAAGGGCGTAAATGCATTTTTTTTTTAGATTTCACCCCATTCTGAATTTTTACTATCTTCCCAGTACAGAATATTATAAGGTACTACTACAAACTACAATTTGTCCTTCATAAGGCTCAATGAATGGAAAAATAAAAAAGTTTTGGAAGATGGGGAGTAAGGCTAATGCCCCACATTGCGGAATAGCTGCTTTTTTTTGTTACAGATTTTGCTGCGTTTTTTTTGAGCCAAAATTAGGAATGGATTAAGAAGAAGGAGGTGTATACATTGTGTCTTAGATATTTCCCATTCCTTCTGTATCCACTACTAGGTTTGGATCACAAAAACGCAGCAAAATCTGCAACAAGAAAATGCAGCTTTTCTACAATGTGAGGCCTCAGCCTAAAAAGAAAAATGTAATGCAGAAGGAAAGGGTTAAAGAATTTTCATGTTACTTTTTTATATTCTTCTGCATGTGGCATTTTTAGAACAGTTAGATTGCGGAGATGATCATCTGGAAGACACTGACAATTGATATCTTTGTACTAAAGCAAGATGAATATGTACTTTTGTCACGACTGCAATTTGCTCTTATTTCAGGTAAAAACAGTGTTAATGGAAGGAGCTGCCGTAAAACACCGCAGATCGCTTATACCCCCCATAATATTTGAGGTAATATTTTAATTTATTGCAATAATTCTCAGTGAATCTCATCCAAGAAGCTTCTAACCAAGCAACAGCCCGCCTAGTACCCATGTATGAACCCAATTGCCATCCTATCACACTGTGCTACAAATATTAGTACTGCCCTGCTACTATTAAAGGGGCCATACAGACAACCTTTTTCTTTTGAGCATATGAATATAATATGGGGTCCTTCACTTGGTACGCTTCCCATACACACACATTATAAACCAGATTGCAATGCTGTTTTTTAAGATCGGCTTCTGCTGTGGCTTGTTCAGGTATTCAGGTATAAGTTTACATCTGTGTTGGAAGGAGGTCAGGTTGTCTACTCTTCAAAATTGGCTTGTCTTCATGAGATAACCGATGAATTTGACCTGATTTATGATTGTTGTTGGTACCTTCTTACTTCTCATGGCTGAGCCACATACTATAGGGGAATGGAGAAGAGTGGATTATGTACAGGTGCATCTTAAATAAATTAGAATATCTTTGAAACGTTCATTCAATTCAGTAATTCAGTAATATAATTCCTAATCCACAGTCTTTCATGATTGTGTGTCGTACTGAACCAGACTGAGGGACCATTTAAAGGCTTAGGAAACTTTGGCAGGTGACACACTGAATTTACAATACTGAACTTTTCTACAATATTCTAATTTTCTTAGGTTTTGGTTTTCATTACCTGTAATCCATAATCAACATTTACAGAAATAAAACACTTGAAATAGAACACTCTGTGTGTAAAGAATCTAGAAAATATAGGAGGTCACTTTTTAATTTAATTACTGAAAGAAATAAACATTTCAAAGATATTCTAATTTATTGAGATGTACCTGTACATATCCCCAGCATTGTGGATGTGCTATCCAGGCCTTAGCAAATTTTCCATGTGCAAAAGTGTTCTCCAATAACAGACTTCTTTGATATCAGAGTCAGACATTTCGCTGTCATGAACAGGTCTATCAGTGCTAGCCTCAGTGCCTCCATAGCAGAGCCAACAACCGTGCCAGTGCCACTAGGCAGAGTTGGGCAACAATAATGCCCCTTTACAAGGCCTAATGTCAAAACTACAATTATCCATATTGTAAACGACCAAATTTCAGCTGAGAAGTTAGCTGAATGGTGAATACAGCTCTGGGAGAGAATGTGCAAAATCTGGACTTTTCTTTGCATCAGTCCAAGAGACGTAAAGGAGATTGTGATATAGCTTGTATTTATATGTAAAGTTTACAATAGCATTTAAAGGAAGCCTTGAATAAAACTGAAAATGGTGGGCACTCTAACAAAAATAAATATGGGGGGGCGCTACCATAAATCACAAAAGGCCAAAGAGACACATGAAGGCCCCACGTGGCGTCCCGCAGCAAAAAGAGTCCTGCGGGAAAAAAAGCAGCAGCAACGCATCGCGGTTCTTCCAGCAGGTTTCCTCTGCGGACTTTCTGTTTCAATTAAACCTATAGGGAAAACACCTGCGTTTCCATAGGTATATTCTGCGATTTCCAAAACCGTGACAGTTTCTGCTGCACATATTTTTCCACAAAGTGGGGATGGGATTTGTTAGAATCCCATCCACTTTGCTGTGACTGTAAAACGCAGCGATTTTACACCACATGGGGCCCGGCCTAAAAAGGGAAAAGCATATCCCTACCAAACAAACTTTATGGATACACACAATGAGCAGACAGTTAAATACAATTAAAACCAAGGACAGGGCAATTCCAGCCTATAGGCCGGCAAAACCCAAAGAGAATAATTGGGAAACTGGTTGGGTAGTTAATTTATTTGGTATGGCATTGCTATATCTAATTTGTGTATTTAGCATGTTCTTTTAATTGTCCTTTTATAATTAGTTCATAGATATACTTTCATTAATATACTATTTGTAGGTTAAAGTGGATTCTTTAGGCATATCCCAAAAAACTCACCTGAAAGTTGACGTTGAAACTGGAAAACTTATCATCAAGAAGGCAAAAGATGGGCCAGATGAAAAATACTACACCAGCAAGAAAAGTATGATTCTTTCCCTCTCCGTGCTCTAAAATAAATGACGAGCTTCTAAAAAGACATGAAATTATTACAAAAAGTAATATTTACCTAACCATTGACCATGAATTTGGGGCTTACGTTGGGCGCACATATTTAAATAATGCTGTAAAATATATACCCCAGATATATACAGCTCTCTACATACATACATATGTGTACATCTGCCATTGACTCTCTCTCTCCAAATGACCAACATATACCAGTCAGATATACAGGATGCCTGACATATACCAGTCAGATATACAGGATACCTGACATATACCAGTCAGATATACAGGATACCTGAAATATACCAGCCAGATATACAGGATGCCTGACATATACCAGTCAGATATACAGGATGCCTGACATATACCAGTCAGATATACAGGATGCCTGACATATACCAGCCAGATATACAGGATGCATGAAATATACCAGTCAGATAAACAGGATGCCTGACATATACCGGTCAGATTTACAGGATACCAGTCAGATATACAGGATGTCTGACATATACCAGCCAAATGTACAGGGATACACAAGTGGCTACTGAAGTCTATTGACATGGTACACATACACTTTGGTACACTTTAAACACACAAACCTTCATATATAGATGAAGAGGAAAGTATTTTCTAAACTTATTTGGTAATATTAAAATGAAAATAGCTTACTAAAAGGTTATTCTCATTTTAGACATGTATGGCATATCCACACTGGATCCCTAAACTGGAGATAAGTTTGGGTCCCAGAGGTGGGGCCACACCATCTGTCAAGCATTTGTGGCATATCCTATTCAAAAACATTGAAGTCTGGGCCAGTTGAGCTTCTTTCTGACTCTCTTCTTTGCTTATATCCAGTTCTACAACTGATCAAGAGCCAGAAGTTTCCCAATAAATTGATAATTGTTCAGGAAACCGAAAAAGAAAAAATTCAACGTAAAGAATATATTTTTGCTGATTCCAAGGTAAGAAAATGTTACAAAAATGAAGAGGCATCACTGTGGAGATCTATTAATATTTCTAGTAGTAATTTGTACTATTTTTCTTCTTATGATGGTGATAGATGTACTGTTATCATCATTACAGAGCATAAAAATACAAGTCCCAATTTTGTTTGCTTTAGCCTCTAGATCAGGGGTAGGCAACCTTTTTTGTTCGGCGTGCCGATTTTGATTAAAAAAATCAAAGTTGAGGTACTCGGAGTGCCGGTCAATAATTGTAAGTCTGACAATCCCTGCACACGGTATTATGTCACAAAGTGGCCCCTGCACATGGTATTATGGTGATAATACTAGTGATAATCGCTATTGCTATTATTTTAGCGTGTAACAGATATCACTAGAGAGGCGGGCGGCGTATTTTACTCTATAAAGATCAGGTATGGACAGGACAGAGACAGTGAAAAAATGTAAACTTTATTGGTGACTTTGTGCATGTGTTGTGTAAGTATTTGGTGCGACACTTCTGGCGCTGCGACCTGGACGATGGTAAATGTCTGGGTCACAGCGCCAATAAACTTCCTGGTTATGTGATTAGGCTCAGAGGGGTGTTACATTATCCCTCTATGTGACTATCAGAGAGCCAAAGTACAGTATGCTCTCTGATTAAAAGGAGAGGGGATAAGGATGGAAGTCTCTGCTACCCCCTCCCCCCCCCCCCCCTCGTCTGCAGCTTATGCACAGACAATCCTTCCTTAGCTCTAAGATGCTGCCTGACACAGGAGGGGGGGGACACTTTTAGAGCCCCATTTCTAAGGATCTATTAGGGCCACAAAGATGCAACTGGATTCATTTTAAAGATGAGAATCTCATCTTTAAAAAGATACCAAGATCTCCATGATTGACCTTACACATTCATGTCGGGAATTGAGATCTAAATTGGGATTTCAATGCCGAACATCGTTTTCACTAGCCAATTGCTCAGGATGTGTAAGGACGATCATGGAGATCTTGATATCATTTTAAAGATGAGATTCTCATCTTTAAAATGAATCCAAGTGTTTCTTTATAGCTTTAACCAATCCTGAGCAATTCGCTCAGGTACAGTAGTGAAGCCAGCAATTACCGGCTTCACCACTGTAAATAGACTGTGCAGAAGCCGGGTGATGCCGCATCCATCTTCACCCGGCGCTAATGAAATTTTAAGGAAGCCGGATGGAAAAACGCTGCAGGTAACGTTTTTCCATCCGGCTGAGGCACAAATAGGGTGCCAGAACTGATGCCTCTTGTGCCAGAACCAATCCCATAGAAAACTATGGGATCCGTCCTGGCATCAGTTTCCCTCCAGCTTGTGTGCACCACACAGGAGGGAAACAGCTGCGCTGGACATATGTGAACACACCGCTGCGTGCCAGGGAAATAAGCCTCGCGTGCCACTCTTGGCACGGGTGTTGGGGGTTGCCGACCCCTGCTCTAGATTTTCTGTGTATAATGTAATCTAATGGAGGAGAAATACTCACCATATCGATCAGTTCAGTGGTACCAAAACCAAAATGTTTGAACCTATGGTTTAGTAAAGCACCACTGAACCGTATATGATGTTGTGAGTGCTGCCTCCTTTTTTTTCACTTCATTTTATACAGTGGGGAAAAAAGTATTTAGTCAGCCACCAATTGTGCAAATTCTCCCACTTAAAAAGATGAGAGAGGCCTGTATCATAGGTAGACCTCAACTATGAGAGACAAAATGAGAAAACATATCTAGAAAATCATGTTGTCTGATTTTTTAAGAATTTATTTGCAAATTATGGTGGAAAATAAGTATTTGGTCACCTACAAACAAGCAAGATTTCTGGCTCTCACAGACCTGTAACTTCTTCTTTAAGAGGCTCCTCTGTCCTCCACTCATTACCTGTAGTAATGGCTCCTGTTTGACATTGTTATCAGTGTAAAAGACACCTGTCCACAACCTCAAACAGTCACACTCCAAACTCCACTATGGTGAAGACCAAAGAGCTGTGGAAGGACACCAGAAACAAAATTGTAGACCTGCACCAGACTGGGAAGACTGAATCTGCAATAGGCAAGCAGCTTGTTGTGAAGAAATCAACTGTGGGAACAATAATTATAAAATGGAAGACATACAAGACCACTGATAATCTCCCTCGATCAGGTGCTCCACGCAAGACCTAGTGAATGACCTGCAGAAAGTTGGGACTAACGTAACAAAGGCTACAGTCAGTAACACACTATGCCGCCAGGGACTCAGATCCTGCAGTGCCAGACGTGTCCCTCTGCTTAAGCCAGTACATATCCGGGCCCATTTGAAGTTTGCTAGAGAGCATTTGGATGTTCCAGAAGCGTATTGGGAGAATGTCATATAGTCAGATGAAACCAAAGTAGAACTGTTTGATAGAAACACAACTCGTCGTGTTTGAAGGAGAGTGAATGCTGAGTTGCATCCAAAGAACACCATACCTACTGTGAAGCATGGGGGTGGCAACATCATGCTTTGAGGCTGTTTCTCTGCAAAGGGACCAGGACGACTGATCCGTGTACATGAAAGAATGAATGGGGCCATGTATCGTGAGATTTTGAGTGCAAACCTCCTTCCATCAGCAAGATGAAACGTGGCTGGGTCTTTCAGCATGACAATGATCCCAAGCACACCGCCAGGGCAATGAAGGAGTGGCTTCGTAAGAAGCATTTCAAGGTCCTGGAGTGGCCTAGCCAGTCTCCAGCTCTCAACCCCATAGAAAACCTTTGGAGGGAGTTGAAAGTCCGTCTTGCCCAGCAACAGCCCCAAAACATCACTGCTCTAGAGGAGATCTGCATGGAGGAATGGGCCAACATACCAGCAACAGTGTGTGCCAACCTTGTGAAGACTTACAGAAAATGTTTGACCTCTGTCATTGCCAACAAAGGATATATAACAAAGTATTGAGATGAACTTTTGTTATTGACCAAATACTTATTTTCCACCATAATTTGCAAATAAATTCTTTAAAAATCAGACAATGTGATTTTCTGGATTTGTTTCCTCATTTTGTCTCTCATAGTTGAGGTCTACCTATGATGACAATTACAGGCCGGCCTCATCTTTTTAAGTGGAAGAACTTGCACAATTGGTGGCTGACTAAATACTTTTTTCCCCACTGTATATGGCCTCCTGGGCTTTTTCTTTTGGATGTTTTTGATAAAGAAGTGCTCTTATTAGTAGATAATCTGCACTATATCTTTACTTTTTTATCTCACCTAATGGAAGGTATGGTCCATGACTGGTTACAAACATTGTCTTCTTACACAATGATAGTTATTGGTTTCTTCTGCTTTCTTAATATGAATTCCAGTATACATTGTCCACTGCTTCTTCTCCTTTACTTCTGTCCTTTATAATTCTTTTTCCATCTCTGATTTCCTCAAGTGTATTAGACTAAGCATGTCTTCTAATTTCACCACATCAGAATTATGACCCAAACACCTTATTACACTCCTAAAAGCCTTCGTATTAAAACCTAAAATTGTGTAGGTCTTCCTTATGCTGCCAAACCAGCTCTCACCCTTTGAAGTATGGAGCCCACAAAACCTTTAGATATCCTGAGGTATCTGGCACCAAGATGTTAGCAGCAGATCCTTTAAGTCCTGTACGTTGTGAGGTAGAACCTCTATGGCCCCACTGGACTTCCAACACATCCCACAGATTCTCTTATAGCTTGAGATCTGAGGAATTGGGAGGACAGGTCAACCTTTTGAACTCCTTTTTCCTGTTCTTCAAATAATTCCTGAACAATTTTCGCAGTATGACAGGGGGCATATTATCTTCTGGAAGAGGCTGCAACAAAATTTAGGCATCCACATAAATACTTGAATCCATGTTTTCCCAGCAGAAGATTGCCCACCAGTGTATTCTGGTGCAGATTCTTTCCCAGGTGTGGGCACTTCACTGTCCACTTGATGTGATTGATCAGACTAGGTCTATTTGTGCTACTGTCGCATTGCTGTAGGTTTTGTCCAGACTTTCTACCTTTGGGATCCCATGTCTTTTTGCCAGTTCACCTTTTGTCCTTCTTTGGACCACTTTCGGTAGGTACTAACCAGGATACCTCAGAAGATTGACTATTCTGGAGAATAGATCTTTCCACTAGCAAGTGTACACTTGCTGCCTATTATATCCAACCTCTTGACAGATGCCAATGAAACAGGATAATCTATGTTTTTCATTGATTTTAATGTTAAGGCTGACCAGTGCATACCTCCCAGTCATGCCAGATTCAGCAGGACAGTCCTGGATTTTGGTAGTTTATGGGACATTATAATGTATGGGCTGCAATGAGGGATCATTATAGTGTGGAGGCCACAATGAGGGAGTGTTACTCTTTGTATGGGTTACAAAAAGGGGATTATAGTGTGGGGGCTACAATGAAGGAACATTATACTGTGTGAGGCTCATGATGAGGGAGCATTATACTGTGTGGGGGACCCGGGGGGGGGGGCATTATATTGTGTGAGGGACACTGAGGGGATGTTATAATGTTATAATTACAATAGGGACATTATACTGTGTGGGGCCACAAAAAGGCACAATACTATATGAGGGCACTAAGGGGACGTTATATTATGTTTGGGCACAAAGGGACTGGGTAGGATTGAGCGGGGTCAGAGGGGGCAAGGTCAGTGGTTAGTGGAATGGCTTATTATACGTACATTTGAAGTGGCACACTCTGGGCACTGCAGCTTTTTAGCCCTTTTTCCATAGACTGAAAGTTGGTAGGTATGCCAGCATTGCTTATGGAGGTTTTTATTTTATTCTGACCATTTTGGGGTTTATCTGGCTTTGACAGAATGCACAAATGTAAAATAATAATAATAATATATTTTATTTATATAGCGCCAACATATTCAGCAGCACAGTACAATTTATAGGGTTCAAGTACAGACAAAAAAGATACATTGCAAAGAAATAGTCAATTCACACAATGGGAATGAGGGCCCTGCTCGCAAGAGCTTACAATGTTATGAGGTAGAGGGGGTGACACAAGAGAAATGAATACATCTTATTAATCCTGTAAGTAATGCTGCAACCATTGGGTGTAATTTATTAAACAAAATGCGCCATAATTCTGGCTTATTTTGCACCAAAAAACTGTCTAGCATGCTATGTACCACATGAAGTGTTTTAGACACTTTTTATACACATTACAGAAAATGGGCCGTGGCATGAATCGAAAGGATGTGGACTAACTTGCGCCTAGTGTAACAAAAATGCCCCAACAAGAACTTTTAAGCCAATTTATATGAGGTGTAAACTTAGACAGTCTACGAATACACCAGACAGCATCAGACACTTTGATAAATCTGGTGCAGTTTAAGACTGTCTAAATGCAAGACAGTACAAACTCAGACTAGACAGTATTAGTATATCTGGGCCATTGTGTTTTGCACATGACCATTCTGTCTAGCTTTGTAAAGTATATGACCTATTTTCAGCCAACATTTTGTCCTTTCAGTGAATAGGTTTCAACGTCCAGTATATAAACTGCTATGGTAACTAAATATACCTGTCTCTGCTGCCTTATAGAAACGGGAAGGATTCTGCCAGCTTCTCCAGCAGATGAAAAACAAGCATTCTGATCAGCTAGAACCCGACATGTTGACAATCTTTACAGGGACGTGGAATATGGGTCAGTTTTCATCTTGTCTTTACCCAACATACCGAATGAGTTGTTAATAGGTTAAATGCTTATTTGTTATGGCTCTTGTTGTAATAGGAGATGCCCCTCCACCAAAGAAAATTACCTCCTGGTTCCTCTGCAAAGGGCAAGGCAAGACAAGAGACGAGACGACCGATTACATAGAACATGATATTTATGTGATTGGTACACAGGAAGATCCTCTGAATGAAAAGGAGTGGGTGGAAATATTGCTTCGCTCTCTAAATGAGATCACCAATGCTGAATACAAATTGGTAATTATTCCAACCACCCAACTGTTAACTATGTCACGACGACACATAATACATTGCAAACTGTGCAAAACATATAGGCAGGTGTGGAAAAATGCTGCAAAGCAAGAATGCTTTCAAGAATAGAAGTGTTAATAGTTTCTTTTTGTTAATAGAAAATTAAGTGAATAAGCAAAAGAGAAATCTAAATCCCATCAATATTTTGTGTGAGCGCTCTTCGCCTTCCATCAATTCTTCTAGGCCAGTGATGGCGAACCTTTTAGAGACCGAGTGCCCAAACTGCAACCCAAAACCCACTAAATTATCGCAAAGTGCCAACACGGCAATTTAACCTTAAATTAACCAGGATCTGTTTTATATTGACCGTGCAACGTTATTACAGCCTGTCTGCTATAAAACAGATACTGTGATATAAAAAGTGAAGGGCCCCCACACAGTACAATGCGCTCCGAAGTGGCCCCCAGACAGTACAATGCGCTCCAAAGTGGCCCCCAGACAGTATTATATGCTCCAGAATTGCCCCACACAGTATTATATGCTCCACAGTGGCCCCCACTCAGTATTATATGCTTCACAGTGGCTCCCACTCAGTATTATATGCTTCACAGTGGCCCCTGCACAGTATTATATGCTCCACTTTGGGTCCCCCCACATTATACTGTATGCTTCACAGTGTCCCACACACAGTAGTATATGCTTCACAGTGTCTCACACACAGTAGTATATGCTTCACAGTGTCCCCCACACAGTATAAGGGTGGGTTCACACCTGCGCTTGCTGTCCGTCCGTTGCCAATCCAGTGAAAATCTCGGCGAACTGGATTGGCATCGGATACAGACCGGTCAGCGGCGCATTGGTTAAAAACCCATTCATTTGAATGGGTTTTTAAAGCAATGCGCGGGTGTGCGGTTACACCCTCTGTGCTGCGAATCCTTTTTTTTCGTCGGAAACAAAGTCGGACACGCAGGACTTCGTGTCCGACGAAAAAAAAAGGATTCGCAGCGCAGAGGGTGTAAGCGCACACCCGCGCATTGCTTTAAAAACCCATTCAAATGAATGGGTTTTTAACCAATGCGCCGCTGACCAGTCTGTATCCGATGCCAATCCAGTTCGCCGAGATTTTCACTGGATTGGCAACGGACGGACAGCAAGCGCAGGTGTGGCAACGAAGCATTAGATGCTTCGGTGCCCCCACACATCCCCCACACAGTATTAGATGCTTCAGTGTCCCCCATACATTATTAGATGCTTCAGTGTCCCTCACACAGTATTAGATGCTTCAGTGTCCCTCACACAGTATTAGATGCTTCAGTGTCCCCCACACAGTAGTATATGCTTCACAGTGTCCTCCATACAGTATTAGATGCTTCAGTGTCCCCCATACAGTATTAGATGCTTCACAGTGTCCTCCATATAGTATTAGATGCTTCAGTGTCCCCCACACAGTATTAGATGCTTCACAGTAGGCCCCCACACAGTAGTTTATATTACTCACTCAGTCCCACAAAGAGCGTCCTCCTTCTTCTGTTCGCAGGTGCTGATGAATGACGTCATCGCGCCTGCGTCGGGGCAGAGGTCACACTCTGCAGTCAGTGTAAGCCGTGGTTCCACGGACCGCGGCCTACAGTGACAGCTTTCATCTGTATGTACATATGCGCATACAGCTGAAAGAAGCGATCGCTCACAAACCGGGATTCCTATACCGGATTCCCTGTTAGTGAGCGATCATGGCGACGGTGTGTGTGCCAACTGAGAGGGCTCTGCGTGCCCTCTCTGGCACGCGTGCCATAGGTTCGCCATCACGGTTCTAGGCACACTTGCAGATTGCTTTTTGAAGGAACTTGGCAGGGAGGTTGTTCCCGCCATCTTGGAGAACTAAGCACAGATTATCTGTGGATGTAGGCTTGCTCAAATCCTTCTGTCTCTTAATGTAATCCCAGACAGACTGGATGATGTTGAGATCAGCGCTCTGTGGGGGCCATGTCATCACTTCCAGGACTCCTCCAAAGGACAGTCACACCAAATATTGATGTGATTTAGATTTCTCTTTTGTTCATTTACTTCATTTTGTTAATTGACAAAAATAAACCTATTAACCCTTCTATTTCTGAAAGAATTCTTACTTTGCAGCATTTTTTTCTACATCTGCCTAAACCTTTGCACAGTGCTGTACAATAATACAACTATGTATATTTAATTTTTATTTAGATTACAATCCAAACACTTTGGAACATACGAATTGTAATCCTGGCAAAGCAAGAACATGCTCATCGAATCAGCCACATTTGCACAAATAGTGTGAAGACAGGAATCGCCAACACACTGGGTGAGAACAGTGCAGCGGATTTTTATTTTATATGTACAGGTTGATATCCAATTTACTTATAGAGGGGTCTTTTATGTCCTCTAAGATCTGAAGTGTTATATACCATTTCAAAGCTGACAGTGCTCTGAATTACATATTTGCAGATTCCAGAGATATCGGTGCCGTTAGATTTGGCTACTGATATCACTGTCAGGGGGCCTCATAGCTCAACGTCGTCGCTGTGCGGTGAGGAACAATCCCCTTTACAGTACAAGTGTATGTCTGACATTGCAGTGATATTGGTACAGGGCAAGAAAGGTCCTCTTTAAGGTTCTCCAATATATTATATGAAAATTTGCCAAACCCACCAATTTCAATAGAACCGGTGTCTCAACCATCTCACAAGGATTGGGCAAGTGGATTTCAATATGCCTGAACCTTTGTTCTTGTGCTCCAAAGATTACCATTACTTTTTTCATCCATTTAACATGGTGTTATGTGACACAGGATCAAAGACTATGGTATAGCTATAGCAGTTGAAGCATAGGTATAGCAGTTACAGCACAAGCCCCCTTCGCAACAGGATGATTTTTCCCATAATGATTGGACAGAATGCAGTAAAATCATTCTAACCAATCATAGGGAAACTGTCCAGCCACATAGTTACTACTGCACAGTCCTCTTTTTCCCCTCAAAGCACTTATATCCAGCAAGGGCAGCTCTGGAGCCCGGATGAGTAACTAATGACCATAGTCACTACCCTCTACCAGGGATGTTATAATTTACCATTTGACTGCTCTAGACTACCAGAGATCCTTACATTAACCCCTTCATTGACCTAGACCTCCAGGGATACTGAAACTCATCCCCTGACTGCTCTAGACCACTAGAGATCCTTAGATCCTTAAAGTAACTTCTTCACTGCCAAAGACTGCCAGGGATTCTTACATTCACTGTCCCAGGGATGCAAATATTAACCTCTTCACTGGAGCTGTAAGCAGGTAGCTCCGTACCATATAGAGTCGTCAGGTGCAATTACTACCACTCAACTCCCATTGACATCTATGGGAGCTGAGCTGCAGTAACACAGCTCAGCCTCTATACAGGGAACGGAGCTATCAGCTTTTGGCTCTATAGACATATGGCACAGGCATCAGAAACAACCCCGGACAGCTGATCCACGCAGGGCTATCTGTCTGCCCCCAGTGATCCTATATTTATGGTCTATCCTATGGATAGTCCATAAAAAAAATCCTGGATAAGCACTTTACCCCCCTCACTATCTTAGAGAACTATAGACTGCATTGTTAACCGTTTTAACTGCCATAGACCACCAAGAATATTGAAATTAACACCTTCACTGCTCTAGGTCACTAGAGATGCTGACACTAACACCTTTACTGTCATAGACTACCAGGCATACGTATATTAACCCCTTCATTGTCATTGACCACTAAAGATGTGGATCATAACCTTTACAGTCCTAGACCTTAATGCTGTTTAGTATTATTTGCCTCAATACTATGTGGCTTGGTACGCCTGGCTAGTTTTCGGCTAATTTTTAGGAAGCAGTGTACAGTTTTAATATTTATTTATTGCTTTCAGAAGCATAACTTGAAGCTCCTGGGTCCCAGTGCAAAATCTGTAATGGGCCTCTACCTACCTTGTGCAATTTAAAATAGTGGTATATTTTATGTGGCATAGAGACCATTTGGGCCTCCTCGAGGTCCAGGGCTCAGTAGCAACTGCTTCCTCTGCACCTCCTATAGCTACAACCCTGGTGGCTGTTCTGTATTGTCCTCCCTGGAGGGAAAAGTTCCCAAGTTTAACAAGCAACAAAGACGGCCAGTGATGCCGCCGATTGATATGGGCAAGTCGCAACAGTGAATACAAGTTACGCAGGGGTGACAATGTGAACTTTTGCAGGACCCATGAGGTGCTTGAGGTGGCCCATCTACCACATAAGAAGACACAAGTATTATGAATTGGACATTTTAGGTGGGGGCCACTTGGTTATAGATTTTGCATTGGTCAAGAAGCTTCAAGTTAGCCATAGATATGGCTATATATATGTACCATTAGCATTTAACTGACAATATATTCTTTACATAGGTAACAAAGGAGCAGTCGGTGCCTCATTTATGTTCAATGGGACATCATTTGGTTTCATTAACAGTCACTTAACTTCAGGGAGTGAAAAGAAACTCAGGTACTAAATTACCTTTTCTATGTATATAGGATTATTTATGTTAATACATCTATCACATTCTACAGATAGAGCAAAGGGTTCTAATATTTTTTAGCATCTGAAAGCAGCTCAGACTAAACCAATTGGCAAAAGCAATTATACAAATAGCAGCCCATAAAACGCCTAGTTTAGCCAATATGTTAAGATCTCTAGCCATGATTATAGTAATGGCCTCTGTACAGACACAGGATACTGCAGGTGTGACCTTGTAAGAATATATTACATTGTATACACTATATAATGGTTAACTAATGTGAATCTGTCCCCAGGAGAGACTTCATTTAAAAGTGCAATGCCCCAGAGTTTATTAGCACAACTGCAACCAATGTTGGATACCTGATGTGCCAACAAGAGGAAGCCAGTCCTAACCCTTATACTTGTAGTGCTTATTCCTGTTTCTCATTAGTCAGGGCTGCAGGCAATAATGCCATGTGTCCCATCTTGGCTCAGCTGTGGACTCAGATGTGGACTTCTGGAAACCACATAGTAGGCACAATTGCTTCTACTATAGTTATCAGGGCCTTTAGGTGATCTCGTGTACAGGTGCATCTCAATAAATTAGAATATCTTTGAAACGTTTATTTCTTTCAGCAATTAAATTAAAAAAGTGACCTCCTATATTTTCTAGATTCTTTACACACAGAGTGTTCTATTTCAAGAGTTTTATTTCTGTAAATGTTGATGATGGATTACAGGTAATGAAAACCCAAATCTAAGAAAATTAGAATATTGTAAAAAAGTTCAGTATTGTAAATTCAGTGTTTCACCTGCCAAGGTTTCCTAAGCCTTTAAATGGTCCCTCAGTCTGGTTCAGTAGGACACACAATCATGGAAGACGCTGATTATGGATTGCATTACTGAATTACTGAAATGAATGAACGTTTCAAAGATATTCTAATTTATTGAGATGCACCTGTATGCCCTAAAAGTAATGGGTTGAATCATTCCCCCACTGGCACGAGATGCCCCTGAATTATTAAGAGACTCTGGCCTGTAAATAATTCAGGTTCACACAATGTAAATCTACACAAGTCAGGGACTGTCGTAGATTTCAGGGTTAACTCATGCCAGTTTTCTGGTGTGAGCTATAGTAAATATCTTGGGCTGAGATGTCCCTGCCCTCCTTGGTCTCTTTCGTATGAAGTGGATAATGAGGAGCAAAAATATCAAAGAGGAGCATTTTTGGCACAAGAAAAGGGCTGTGCGTCAATGCTCCACAACTACTCCCATCTAAATCTACAAATCTGGTGTAAAGAGAATAGTAAATTTGTCCCAGTACCTATATTTCACACCATTATATATACTACACGTCTCGTGGAGCCATACTTGCTGACAGTATCGAGACAGCATGCTATCATTATCTGCCCATCTGTTGTTTTCTCTCAATTAGGAGGAAGCAGAATTACTTTAACATACTGCGTTTCCTGGTCCTGGGCGACAAGAAGCTGAGCCCTTTCAATATCTCACATCGATTTACTCATCTTTTTTGGCTTGGAGATCTTAACTATCGTGTTCAACTGCCAAACAGTGTAAGCGGGATAGTTACTAGTAGCCAGATTGGCTCCACATCTCCACTCTGAATGCTGGAATTATTATATTTAATCTACAAGCTAGCACCTAACACTGTATTATACTTAGGATATGCTACATGGTGGATTTTACTAATCAGAAATCCATTTTTTTCAATGAGAATCCATGTTGCTGTTCATAAGAGCGTAGATTTGAAATCCACATCAATAAGTAACATAGAAACACACATGAATCCATTGAACTCCATTGAATCTGCCTGCAAATCTACAGTGCAACTAAATGCAAACCCTCTGCAGAGATCCCAGGCTTGGCTGTGGATTTTTGGTACAGATTTTAAGGCTGATTTTTGATAGCCTTATTGTTTAAGAGTAGTGTGATTTACACATTAATTAACTGATTAATTATTATTAATTTATTATTTTTTTATATTATTCTCTACTTTATTAACAGGAGGCAGAAAACATTGTTCATAAGATCAAACTTCAGCAATATTATGAACTTCTGGCCTATGACCAATTAAATATGGAACGTAAGGAAAGTCAAGTCTTCCTCCACTTCAGTAAGTAATGTTAGTCACAACTTTAAAACAAGTCAATATCCACCATTCTAATATTGATGAATTATAGATCTGTGGAGCTCCCGGTTATCAGGATAGCCTGCTGGTCCTAGACAGCGCATCTCTCAGTAATTTTTACATGCTAGCTGCCCCGCTACTCAGTCGCTGTAGAATATGGTGCGGTGGTTTTAGTTACTGCAGCGGTGCCCCAAAGTCTATGGGACAGCACTGCAGTACCTAAACCTGCCACTACACATTGTAAACATTACCAGGAGCTGTGCTGATTTGCAAGGATCCTATTAGCTCTAGCACTAGGTCCTGGTAGAGAGTCCTCTATGATGTCTATATATCATAAATGGGTATATGAACAAGGGTCAAATTAATACAGTAGGACAACCACTTTACTGTTTTTTAAGCAATCACTAGATCTGCTGTATGCCTCCCATTTTCAGTGGTCGTGTAAAAATAGAACTGTACCTCTGTTATAGCCTGTTGAAAATACAGAAATAGTCAAGATTGTGCAGGACCTCCATAGAACAGACTTTTATAGCATATCTGTCCTATAATAATACATTTTTATTTATATATGGCCAACATATTCCGCAGTACTTGACAACTCATAGGGTTCATGTACAGACATAATGAGACATTACAGAGTAATAAATCAATTCACAAGTAGGAGTGAGGGCCCTGCTTAAAAGAGCTAACAATATATGAGGAATCTATCCATGTGATTCACTGGGAAACCCCTTTAAGGCTGAGGCCCCACGTTGCGGAAACACAGCTTTTTTTGTTGCAGATTTTGCTGCGGTTTTTTGAGCCAATGTCAGGAGTGAATAGAACAGAAGGTAGAAGTATAAGAGCTTCCTATGTATTTCCCATTCTTTTTGTAACTCCTGGCTTTGGCTCAAAAAACCGCAGCAAAATCTGCAACAAAAAGAGCTACGTTTCCGCAATGTGGGGCCTTAGCCAAAAACATATGTCAGCTACTAATCACTAGAAGTAAGATGTAATATGTCCAATATAACTGTCCAACTAGCTTAAGAGTGGGGCCCCACGTAACAAAAATGTCGCATCAAAAACTGCGACATTTTACAGTACCTGGGCTAATCCCATCCGTCTATTGCAGAAAAATATCCACAGCAAATATGCTGCGATTTCAAAAACCGGCACATTTTTGTAAATTGCAGCATGTTAACTATACCTACAGAAAAGCTGGAGTTTTCCATATACTGTAGGTATAACTGAAGCAGAAAGTCCGCAGAGGAAAACTCTGCAGACTTACTGTGAAAATTACTTCGGGAAAAACAGTGATGCGTTTCTGGCACAGTTTTTCCCACAGTGCTTTTTGGCTGTGGCCCATTACGTGGGGCCTTATCCTAAAGGGGGTGTTCAACACAAGATATCTTAAGCATCAGATCCTACACTGCCAATCCCTCCTGTTCCTAAAACATCCTATACACAGCACCAGCAGAAATCTCTTTGATAGTTTGCTACAATTAGAGATGAGCAAATTTTTAAAAAATTCGATTCGGCAGCTTTGCCGAATTTTCTGATACGATTAAATTTGATCCGAATTAATTCGCAGCAAATTGCGTTAAAAAAAACAACTTTTTCCTGGCTGCAGAGAGCCTGTATAGTGGTGTAGAACATGCTGCAGAAGATGTATATCGGCACCCCCCGATCTTGCCGTGGGGGGTGCCGAGGGGGACATTTAGCATGGCTGTGCTCCGACCGGGGGTTATGGAGCAGGGTGTTAGCTGTCAGTAACAGTTAACACCCGCTCCCGATTCGCGAAGGGGTTAAAGGGCTGTAACATCACAGGGCTAGCTGGCTGCTGATTGGCTGCATGCATGGCATTGTGAGTGATCCCGCGTTCCCACAGTTCCTTGCCCCATGTCCTAACGTGCAGCAGCCATTTTATGAAAAAATATGATTCGTTACCACGAAGCGTGAGGAAATCCGGATTCGATGTGAATCGAATATTCCCTGAAATTCGGATCGAATTGCACTTCGTCAGCTTCGATTCGCTCATCTCTAGCTACAATGTTTGCTAAATGTATCAGTCTGAAGTCCAGGCTCTTTAGCTCACATAGGTTTATCATGCCTGGATACAATTGCTTACATTTCTCTGCAGTGAGCAGAACTAGATGTGAATGTACTTTAACTATACGTGACTATATAAATCTCTTACTATAGACGAAGAAGAGATCACATTTCCCCCAACATACCGCTATGAGCGAGGATCAAGAGAACGTTACTGTTACACCAAGCAGAAAGCAACAGGAGTAAGTAATTGGCACATAGTAATGGCTATATTCATAAAGAAAAAGGTATTGGTATATAGTAATAATATAATGCTGGTAAAATATTAGAAATCTACAGATACATATTGCAGCTTTACATAGTTACTTCTTCTGCAACATTGTAAAATATCTTTAGGCTAGGGCTACACAGTGACTTTGGTCATGACTCTAGTCACATAAAGATCAGACATTGCTCTATTTTTTAACAACTAGGAGTTGCAGTCACAGGATTTTTTGCATTTTTAAGCTACAGCACACATCTTCTGTTGCAGATTTTTGCTAGTGAATTTCGCTTATTGTAATGTAGCAGGTGGAAATCTCAGTTTACTCCACATTCATATTTAGAAAACTGCAGGTACTGGTCATTTTGTTGCAGATTATTTAAGTCAGGTCCACCAATGGCAAAATTTCCCCTTTGATCATATCATAAATCCACAGCAATTATGAATTAAAAATCAGAGGATTTTACCCCTGAAGGGGTGGCTGTGAAAATCCACAACAAATTGGCGACACAACTGACATGTTAAGGATTTAAAAAGCCACGGCATGCTCATTCTTCTAAGTAGAATTTTTCTGATTTGCTGTGGATTTGCAGTGCAGAATTTGCACTACAAATCTGCAGTGTGTGTATTCAACCTCAAGCTAGTTCCACAGTGTATATTTTATGCTGTGTGTGAACTTAACCTATTAAGGATACTTTACCACTATCGTTATTGAAGTCCTTTGCTCTTATCTGTCAAAGGATATCGACAGAATGACAGATGCAGACAGAGATTCCTCCATCGGCATTCTCTGTACTGTAAAATACATAATTGAAGTTTTCTTCCATCATGTTTTTTTACTTTTCTAACAGAAATTAGAAATGTAAATATGACAGAGAAAAACTGCCATTATGGTTTTTACAGAGAATGGAGACAGATGCAGACAGAGGGGTCTCCAGCTGCATCAGCCATTCTATCCGCATTGCTCTGATTCTATGACAGATGAGAACTACAGACTTCAATAATGGTATGGAATGTACCCTAAGATGGTTACCATAACAGAATGCAGTCCCAACAGTAGACATCTCCACGTATTCTGTAGTGGCCATACCACACTATTGCAGCTCAGCTCCCATTCAAAGGAATGGGAGCTGAGCTGCTACAGTGCAATACAGCCATTACAGTGTTTGGTACTGCCTGCTTCTGGCTCTGTACACTGTGCCCCCCTATATATCAGCTGATCACTTCGGGTGCCATGTATCAGACATACACTAATCTCATATTGATGACCTGTCCAAATAATAGACCATCAATATGTAGTCTTGGAAAACCACTTACAATATCCCTGATGGTTTGGGTATTTTATAAAATAAATATCCCTAAAAAAGTGGTTTATGGGGAAATGAGCTCTTATGATAGGGGTTAATGAATACACAGATTAGTGACCAGATTCTACTTTTCCAGACTTCAGATGGCTAAAAGCTTTGGGCTTGATACAGGATTATTGTATTCAGCTTCATTTCCCTATACTAACCAGAGATCAGTGCTGTAGGTTCAGTATATGAAGACTGGGATCATGGGATCAGGTGTCCAGGCCTAGACAGTAAAGATGTCAGTAATAGAGATGATATCCTCTATTCTATGACCCATAGTCACACACTCAGCAGGCCAGCCCCAACACTACCACTATGATATAAATGTGATCCTTCAATTTACACATTACAGCACCCTAGAAAAAGAGAAATGTAATAAGGACTCTTGAAAGCTAGTATATGTTATAAGTTTCATTTAACCATTTAAGGCTGAGGCCCTACGTTGTGGATAACGCATTTTTTTTTTGTTGCATATTTTGCTGTGTTTTTTGAGCCAAAGCCAAGAATGGCAACAAAAGGAATAGAAAATATATAGGAAGTTCTTATACTTCTACCATCTGCTCAATCCACTCCTTGGCTCAAAAAACGCAGCAATATCTGCAACAAAAAAAGCTGTGTTTCCACAATGTGAGGCCTCATCCAAAGGGTGTCACACATAGAGGACTGTCATATTGCTTATCTCACTTATAATGTTATAATGTGTTTTCAGTATTTCTGATATATGTGGCATCATATACCATGTTTATTTTTATTTTAGGTAAAGTATAATTTGCCTTCTTGGTGTGATAGGGTACTATGGAAATCCTACCCCCAGATGCATGTTGTATGTCAGTCATATGGTAAGTATGCAGCAGACTGAAATACACACATTTCACAGCTTTCTTAGGCTCACAACTTCCATTCATGTAAATTTATGGTAAAACTAACTGGTGTAAAGTGTAGTGACTGCTTTCCATTATGTAAGAGTAAGCACATGGCCGCAATTCCATGGTGGCGGTTTTATAAATGAATTATTAACGCCTGCACAGTCTTGCCAGTAAATGGCACTTTCACTCATAACACTGTGTGGTCATTAACATTCATTTGTAATAGTGCAACCTCTTGGCCCCTGTCATAAAGTGATGGCAAAACTTAGAGATTTATGAGATGAGGTTTATTTATGAGATTTATGAGGCCAGGCTTATGCAGATCAGTGTTTTAGCCAAGCTGCGGGCAGCTGAGCTGTTTTATGATTTGCATATCAATAACTTCTGTTCTTATGGTTATATCTGCAGGATGCACAGAAGATATAACTACCAGTGATCACTCACCTGTATTTGCTACATTCCAAGTTGGCGTAACGTCACAGTTCGTCTCCAAAAACAGTAAGATAATTCTGGGGAGGTCACAAAATATGAAATCTTCAAGGGGTTCTCTGGAGTTTTTTTTTTTTTTTTTTTGATGGCTTATTGTTTGAATATCTGATCGGTGGGAGGCTGAAACATGGCCCAGTGTTTTTGGGCTGCTTCCAGGCCCAGTGCTATACAGTGTACAGAGCTAGAAGCAGATGTTCCATACATTGTATAATGGCCAAGATGCGCTACTACAGCTCAGATCCTTGGTGCAATGCCCTTTCTAGCGCCAAACATGCACCACAACCCCGATCTGTGTCGCACCACATTGTATGACAGTTCCTGGACAAGAGTGAATATATCAAACATAAAGTCATTCTATATACAGTCATATGAAAAAGTATGGGCACCCCTATTAATCTTAATCATTTTTAATTCTAAATATTTGGGTGTTTGCAACAGCCATTTCAATTTGATATATCTAATAACTGATGGACACAGTAATATTTCAGGATTGAAATGAGGTTTATTGTACTAACAGAAAATGTGCAATATGCATTAAACCAAAATTTGACCGGTGCAAAAATTTGGGTACCCTTATCATTTTATTGATTTGAATACTCCTAACTACTTTTACTGACTTACTGAAGCACAAAATTGGTTTTGTAACCTCACTGAGCTTTGAACTTCATAGCCAGGTGTATCCAATCATGAGAAAAGGTATTTAAGGTGGCCAATTGCAAGTTGTTCTCCTACTTGAATATCCTCTGAAGAGTGGCATCATGGGCTCCTCAAAACAACTCTCAAATGATCTGAAAACAAAGATTGTTCAACATAGTTGTTCAGGGGAAGGATACAAAAAGTTGTCTCAGAGATTTAACCTGTCAGTTTCCACTGTGAGGAACATAGTAAGGAAATGGAAGACCACAGGGACAGTTCTTGTTAAGCCCAGAAGTGGCAGGCCAAGAAAAATATCACAAAGGCAGAGAAGAAGAATGGTGAGAACAGTCAAGGACAATCCACAGACCACCTCCAAAGAGCTGCAGCATCATCTTGCTGCAGATGGTGTCACTGTGCATCGGTCAACAATACAGCACACTTTGCACAAGGAGAAGCTGTATGGGAGAGTGATGCGAAAGAAGCCATTTCTGAAAGCACGCCACAAACAGAGTCGCCTGAGGTATGCAAAAGCACATTTGGACAAGCCAGCTTCATTTTGGAAGAAGGTCCCGTGGACTGATGAAACAAAGATTGAGTTGTTTGGTCATACAAAAAGGCGTTATGCATGGCGTCAAAAAAACACAGCATTCCAAGAAAAACACTTGCTACCCACTGTAAAATTTGGTGGAGGTTCCATCATGCTTTGGGGCTGTGTGGCCAATGCCGGCACCGGGAATCTTGTTAAAGTTGAGGATCGCATGGATTCAACTCAGTATCAGCAGATTCTTGAGAATAATGTACAAGAATCAGTGACGAATTTGAAGTTAAGCCGGGGATGGATATTTCAGCAAGACAATGATCCAAAACACAGCTCCAAATCTACTCAGGCATTCATGCAGAGGAACAATTACAATGTTCTGGAATGGCCATCCCAGTCCCCAGACCTGAATATCATTGAACATCTGTGGGATAATTTGAAGCGGGCTGTCCATGCTCGGCGACCATCAAACTTAACTGAACTGGAATTGTTTTGTAAAGAGGAATGGTCAAAAATACCCATCCAGGATCCAGGAACTGATTAAAAGCTACAGGAAGCGACTAGAGGCTGTTATTTTTGCAAAAGGAGGATCACTAAATATTAATGTCACTTTTCTGTTGAGGTGCCCATACTTTTGCACCGGTCAAATTTTGGTTTAATGCATATTGCACATTTTCTGTTAGTACAATAAACCTCATTTCAATCCTGAAATATTACTGTGTCCATCAGTTATTAGATATATCAAATTGAAATGGCTGTTGCAAACACCCAAATATTTAGAACTAAAAATGATTAAGATTAATAGGGGTGCCCAAACTTTTTCATATGACTGTATCTAGCACAGTCCAGTGAAATGCTATAGTGGTTTTCTAAGATTTTAACAAATATAAAATAAAGTTGTATTATAGCATACTGATTTTTTTGAAGAGGAAATATTTTGCATGGTGTATATATAGCCCAATATGGGTATGACTACACTTTAATTGACAGCTGTGCTGTACTGTATACATTTACCTTGTGTAGCATTATATAACATTATAGGTCTTCATGGATACTGTAGTGTAGCTCAGATGACAATAGTGGTGTTTCATTCTCACTTGTTTCTCAGATCCAGGTGATTCAGATGTACAAGGATATATTGAGCTGCTGAACTGCAAGGCGACGCTACACACCAAGAGTCACACCAAGTTCTACATAGAATTCCACTCTTACTGTCTAGAAAGTAAGTCTCTTATGTCTTCTATAAGTGAAAAAAGCCTTTTAGTATTGGTTTTTAAAGAGTGAAATTTTTTAATGAATACCTCAGATAATTATGAAAAAAACTTTGTAATATATCTTATCAGAGGAATATGCTTCAATCTGTTATCAGCTCCTCTCCTGTCTGCTAAACTTCTTAATTCACTGAGAAATCTGTCTTGAGATCTGATAAACAGGCTGCAATTCATAGAAGTTTTTGGCATGGGGAGATGGGAGTGGAAGCAGAGAGAACCTGCATTCTGGGGCAGATTACAGTAAGGTATCTCTTCCAAAAAAAAAAAGCTATAAGCTATAAAAGTACTAAAAACTTACTGTTTCTTGTAGCTGCTTGCGTTTGTACTTATTTCTTACTCACTGGGCTCCTCCTCCTTCCTTCCCTCTCCATAGACTTCCATGTAACCTAATCTGTCTTTGAGCTCCAACCGTATTCCCAATGTAGACAGACCTCTCAGTGAATTAAACAGTTTAGCAGTCAGGAGAATAGCTGATAACAGGAGATAGAAGTGTATTCCTCTGATAAGATGTATTACAATGTGTCTTGTTTTCTCCTGAACTATTCATTTCCAAAAGAAAATTACTCAGTTACTGTTCCATATCTAGAGCCATAGTAGTCAGCATATCAATGTTGTTACTATGGTTCTGCTTCCAACAAATGTTTGAAATAGTAGGAAATTATTATTAAAGGGAGATTGTCAGGTCCAAAATGCCTCCTAGACCAATAATAGTGCCATGTAGGGAATTTTAATAGAAGCGGAAACAGACTCTTATGGTCACAAACTGATGTAGCAATGCAGAGATAATCTTCCTTTTATAGATATGCAAATCATCCTGCATGTGCAATGGGGACAGGGTCTAGTTTGACAGATTTGACAGATTTTTCCAAAGACAGATTTGCCTGTACAGAAGCCACAATTCTCTACCGTATCAGCTACATGATGGATACTACGGGTGCCCAACTGACTCCATTGCGTCAGATTCCATTGAGGTTTCTGTCATTTTTGTGGGAAAAAAGCACTGCATGCAGCATTATTCTTTCTGTCAAATCTGCTGAAACTGCCAAAAGAGGCACGGAAAAAAACCACTGAGAGCAGTGTGAACAAAGCCTTACTATTTACAGTACATCATAACTTCATATAATTCTTATTCTATTTGTAATCCTATTACTGACACTATTTACAATGTATTTATTGCTCCATCTAAGAAAAATCAATATAAGCAAATATAAAAACAAGTTATGTGCACTGCTCTAGACAGTCAATGGAACAACCAGACCTCACTAATACTGTATATTGGACTATGGCTGCAGCCTGTATATATAAGGCCTCTTTCACATCACATTTTCAGCATTCAGTTGAGGCATACATTTTTGTCTCCACAAGAAAACAACATAGATAATTCTATATAATAAAAAATATAGTATTGTATACAGATGTATACGTCTGTCATTAACTTGAACTGTAAATAAAAGTGTAATGCCTCTCTGTGTACCTGAATGACCAAGATCTTATTACATTCCTGACTTATAGACATGGTGAAGAGCTCTGAGGCTGAAGATCAGGAGGGTGACGATGGCACTTTAATTGTTAAGTTTGGAGTTTTACCAAAGGTAACTTATTGCTATTGTACATTCATTTTTCCTCATCCTATATGTGTCTGCAATTATTGTGATTAAAGGGTACCTAAGTTTTCATGAAAAGGTGAAATATCTGCAGGGTCTTGCTGGGCAGTCTGTTCTATGACTGTATAAGCCGTCATACATGATGTCCTTTCCGTTTTTCTGCTGCTAATAATAATATTGTAGCTGCTGCACATTTTACATTTGTCTCTGGGGCAGGGAATGTGTACAAAAAGGAGCAGTCTGCCCCCATCTTCTATCCATTACTTTTAATACTGGTTTCTTTATATGCAATTCTGTCAAGAGTAATGAACCCAAAATAATAAATCAACTAAAGACTCTAAACTCAAAGTAACCAAAAACCCATAGAAGTTGTCACTTCCCAAAAAGAGTACTTCTAAAATGTAATCTTTATTAATATTGTCTAAAAAGATAACAATAAAAAAGCAAAAGCTCAAGAGCAAAATAGTTTAGATATGATAACGGTCAGCAACAAAGGTGTCTAGAACTTTCCCCCCATTATTAGTATCATATAGTAACCAATGCATTCAGAGTGAGAGGTTCAGTAACATTAATTGGTTAATAACACCAGGAGAGGCAATAGGAGCCAGTACAAAGACAAAAGGCTGCTCAGACAGTATTAACCTCCTAGTGAATACCTAAATCTCAAATAGTTAAATAGAGAGGGGACTCAGGTATCTGTACCCATGTGTTACTAGAGATCATCCCCCATCATATATTCAGTAAAGACCATTGGGTCAAATTTCTGCTGGGTGTCTGTTCGTCCATGTATCAGAGCTGATGGGGAGCGGGGGGGGGGATAATTATAGCTCTCTGAGAGTAGATCTATATAGTAAATTTATGCCTCTCATGACAGGACAGTGGCTAATACTGTTCTAGAAATGCATCATGTGTACTCTTTTGACCACTAGGGAGGTGTTTTGAAATACTATAGACACCTAGTGGGACTCAGACATGTACAGACATCCAGCAGAAATTTGACCCAATGGTCTTTACTGAATATATGATGGGGGATGATCTCTAGTAACACATGGGTACAGATACCTGAGTCCCCTCTCTATTTAACTATTTGAGGTTTAGGTATTCACTAGGAGGTTAATACTGTCTGAGCAGCCTTTTGTCTTTGTACTGGCTCCTATTGCCTCTCCTAGTGTTATTAACCAATTAATGTTACTGAACCTCTCACTCTGAATGCAGTGGTTACTATATGATACTAATAATGAGGGGCAACTTCTAGGCACCTTTGTTGCTGACCCTGTTATCATATCTGCCAAAAGTAACTGGAGTGCAATGGCAAACAAATAGCTGACATAAGCCCAAGTGACCATAATATAGATGATCCAAGAACACTGAACTATAAATACACACATGCAAGCAGTTAAAACACAGGAAAAAAACAAGAAAACTGCTTGCTGTCTGTGAATAATATCCCATCTGTAATCACACAAGAAGCCAGAAGTAGATACAAGTACATAGAAGACGTCTATTACATTGTAAACTGTGAGATTTGCAGAATGTTCAGCACACAGCAACAGTTTGCAGACATATATGGAAACTGTGAGGAGAATCAACCCCTCCCTTCTGCATTCACTGTTTAAAGACAGAACAGAACCTCCCCCTCCACTCACTGTGATCCCATCTTGCTTATCTAATGTATCTATGGACGGCAACAGGGAGTGAACTGCATATTAGCTAAAAAGGAGACAATTAGCGTCATGGACTTTAGAGAGTTTTTTGAGTAAGAAAGCAGTCACATTTTGGTCAAGAATCACATGCCCTGTGAAATGAGACTATTTGTCTGAAAAGTTAGTGACATTAAAAGTTTTTTTACAGCCTTTAATACTGATGGAATAACACTAAGATAGGTCATCAATATAAGATTGGTGGGGATCTGACTCCTGGCACCCCACAAGTAGTAGATTGAAGGGGCTGTGGTAGACAGACACACTGGGGGGAATTTATCAAGCCCTGCACTCCAGAATTCTGTTGTAAAAACAGAAGGATATGCAACTTTTTGAGTTGTGACTTTTTTAAAAATATAATTCTATTCATTCATCATTGAAAAACAGCGCATACTTCAAGGAATGTGTAAGAGACATGAACATTATCTCATTATATAACATGTCATGGTCAACCATGGAAGCAGCGCCAGAAGGATTGCAGATTCCCTAAAAGAGAAGGTAACATCCTTACCCAGGTCCTCTGTAAGGTATCATGTTGAGTATCTAAAGGGTATCATCAGTATCTTTATCACATCTGAAGTGAGGTGGGTGGAAATGACCATTTATTAAAAAGCATGTAGCTTGCTTTTCCTTCAACCTTTCAGTTTCTATTCTATCCATGGTCATAAAATGTTTTCCACTTTTAAAAAGTGGGCAGGAAGGTGGGTATATTTAGCCTGTGTAGGGGTCCATACTCCAGAGTTATCAACTGTGACTTTTTTAAAGTAAAACAATTGTCGGAGTCTCTCTACAGTGAGTGGATGACACCAGGAAACAGCTGAGAACAGCTAATTGATGTAGGTTTTGGAAACACATAGACCATCAATATCTGCTCAATCTGCTCTTTCTATGTTATAAACAGCTAACTAGTCATGGGGACGGTCATGTTGGTGACTGATAGCTATCTCTGTATGTACAGTCATACATGAAGGGTTTTTACTCACTATGTAGAACTGCCCCTGGGCTAGATGACTGTTTCTAAGCAATGATATAAATTAAAGGGGGTATCCTTAGGATAGGCCATCAATATTAGAACAGTGGGGGTCTCCAGGACTGCTCAGTTCCTGGTAATGTTTACATGCCAGGAGTCACCATAGAAACTTCACCGGTATCCCATTACCAGCATTACAGCAGCTAAAACCAAAAATACAGTTTGTATGGTCAGTGAGCAGCATGGATCCTGGCATGTAAATATTACCAGGAGCTGTTCTGTTCCAGGGCAGATTGTTTTTGGGGGTTCAGGGTGTTGAACCCTCACAGATCTAATATTTATAACCTATGCTAAGGACAGGCCATCAATATACGAATGTGGATGACCCCTTTAATAAAATAAGTTATACTGAATCATGCACACAAACTTGTACGTGAATCTGCTTAGTCCCTCCTGCTCTATAACATGCTGCTAGATAGCACTGCCTTGTCCTAGTGATATGCTTTCTTTAAATAATAAAATACATAGTAAATACAATAAATGTAATAGGCTACAAATGCTATGGCTTGACATACACACAGTGGTGTGAAAAAGTATTTGCCCCCTTCCTGATTTCCCCTTCCTTAATCTTTTGTATGTTTGTCACACTTAAATGTTTCACACTTAAATGTCAGCAAACAAATGTAAATATTAGACAAACATAACACAAATAAAAATCCAGTTATTACATGAATGTCTTTATTATTAAGGGAAAAGGTAATCAAAACCTACAGCCCCCCCCCCCAAAAAAAAAACCCCCAAAAAAACAAAAACAAAACAAAACAAAACATAGATTAACTGTGTTTTCTCACATCTTTGGGAAGCTGAGTTCAATTTCCCTAGCCTCACCCAGGCCTGCTTACTGTCATACTTGTTCTTAAGCAAGGAAGCACTTAAATAGGACCTGCCTGACAAAGTGAAGTAGACCAAAAGATCATCAGAAGCTAGACATCATGGGGAGATCCAAAGAAATTCAGGAACAAATGAGAAACAAAGTCATTGAGATCTATCAGTCTGGAAAAGGTTATGAAGCCATCTCTAAAGCTTTGGGGCTCAAGAGAACCACAGTGAGATCCATTATCCACAAATAGAGAAAACATGGAACTGTGGTGAAACTTCCCAGGAGTGGCCAGCTGTCCAAAATTACCCCAAGACTCATCCAAGAGGTCACAAAACACCCCACAACAACATCCAAAGAACTGCAAGCCTCACTTGCCTCAGTTGCCTCATGACTCCACCATAAGAAAGAGACTATGCAAAAATGGCCTGTATGGCAGAGTTCCAAGACGAAAACCACTGCTGAGCAAAAAGAACATAAAGGCTCGTCTCAGTTTTGCCAGAAAACATCTTGATGATCCCGAAGACTTTTGGGAGAAGATTCTGTGGACAGACGAGACAAAAGTTAAACTTTTTGGAAGGTGTAAGTCCCATTACATCTGGCGTAGAAGCAACACAGCATTTCAGAAAAGGAACATCATACCAACAATAAAACGTGGTTGTGGTAGTGTGATGCTCTGGGGCTGTTTTGCTGCTTCAGGACCTGCAAGACTTGCTGTGATAAATGGAACCATGAATTCTGCTGTCTACCAAGAAATCCTGAAGGAGAATGTCAGGCCATCTGTTTGTGACCTCAAGCTGAAGTGCACTTGGGTTATGCAGCAGGACAATGATCCAAAACGCACCAGAAAGTCCACTTTTGAATGGCTTAAGAAAAACAAAATTAAGACTTTTGAGTGGCCTAGTCAAAGTCCTGACCTTAATCCTATTGAGATGCTGTGGCATGACCTTAGAAAAGAGGTTCAAGCTCGGAAACACTCCAATGTGGGTGAATTACAACAATTCTGCAAAATTGAGTGGTAAAAATTCCTCCAGAGCGTTGTAAAAGACTCATTGTCAGTCATTGCAAACACTCGATTGCAGTTGTTGCTGCTAAGGGAGGCCCAACCAGTTATTAGGTTTAGGGGCAATTACTTTTTCACACAGGGCCCTGTAGGTTTTGATTACTTCTTCCCTTAATAATAAAGACCTTCATTTAAAAACTGCATTTTGTGTTTACTTGTGTTATGTTTGTCTAATATTTACATTTATTTGGTGATTTGAAACATTTAACCCCTTAACGACATTGGACGTACTATTACGTCCTGTGCGCTTGGTACTTAGCGCAACAGGGCGTACTAATACGCCCTGGGGCGGCCGCCCGCTCACTATCTGAGCGGGCAGCATCGGAACCGGGTATTAGCTGTAACTGACAGCTAACACCCTGCTCCATATCCCCCGGTCGGAACTGAGTTCCGATCCGAGTTTTAACCCCTTGGATGCCGCGGTCAAACATGACCGCAGCATCCAAGGGGTTCCTCTATGTTGCCGCTCCAAGCGGCACCCCCGCGGCGAGATCGGGGGGTGCCGATACCTATAACCTGCAGCCCGGGGTCTGCTCAGTGACCCCAGGCTGCCTGGACACCCCACTACCTGGTTGATCCTGCCGAGACCTGCGGAAGTGAGGCTATGCGTCTGCATAGCCTCACTTCCTGTATAGACTGCAAGACACTTGTAAGCTTGTGTCTTGCAGTCTACAGTGCTGAGCCAGCAATCAAAGCATTGCTGGCTCAGGTGTCCTAATTGGACACATGAAAAAGTAAAAAAAAGTGAAAAAAAAATAAAATAAAGTGTTCTAAAAAAATTTATAAAAGAATAAAGCCCCAAAAATTCCCTTTTGCTATATAAAATGAATTATATAAAAAAAAAACTTAAAAAATAATAAAAACAATGCATATTTGGTATCGCCGCGTCCATAACAACCTGTACAATAAAACTGAAACAATATTTAATGTACAGGGTGAACGTCGGAGAAAAAAAAACGGAAAAAAACTCGCCAAAAGTAATGATTTTTTGCCATCTCACCTTACAAAATATGCCATAAAAAGTGATCAAAAAGTCATATGTACCCCAAAACAGTACCAATAAAAAGCGCAAAAAATAAGCCCTAAACCAACTCTGTAAACCGTAAAATAAAAATGTTACGCATCTCAGAAGATGGCGATGCAAAAACAATAAATTTATGTCCCCAAATGGGTTTTTGTTCTGCAAAATTAGTATCGCATAAAAAAACCAGTATAAATGAGGTATCTCCGTAATCGTACCGACCCGTAGAAAAAAGGTAACATGTTACTTATGCTTTATGCTGCATGGTGAAAAATTTCAAAGGTAAAACGCAGTGTCAGAATTGATGGGGTATTTTTTAATCCAACAAGAAAGAGTTAATAAAATTTATTCAATAGGTTATAGGCGCCCAAAGATGATGTCATTATAAAATACATCTCACCCCGCAAACAACAAGCCCTCATATGGCTACATCACCAGAGAAATAAAGAAAATATAGCTCATACAATGTGAAGACAAAAACCCCAAAAATCGCCAAATCTTTAGAACATAACTGGCTGCGTCAGGAAGGGAATGTATAAGCTGTGTGAGCAGATATCAGGGGACACCCCAGATTTAGAGCTTATGAGGGAAAATAAACCAGAAGTGACCCCCAGAGTGACCTCCCCAATAATAGGAACTACTGGGGAAATAGTAGGGAATTTGGTGTTCCCAATGCACTCCGCACAGCTTACATATTCACTTTTCCCCATCCGCTGTGTATTCACGCCTGGGATACTAATGCTTACTACACCCCTTGATAAATTCTTTGAGGGGTGCAGTTTTCAAAATGGGGTCACTCCTTTTGGGAATCCACTTTTCTGGTACCTTACAGGCTCTGCAAACATGACATGGCGTCCAGATCCCAAACATCTGAATCTGCACTCCAAAAGCCACATAGCGCTCCTTCTCTTCTACGCCCGGCTGTGTGCCCAAACTGCAGTTTATACCCACATGTATTACACTTGTCATACCCAGAATAACGTACTTAATGTCATATGTGGGTATAAACTGCTGTATGGACACAGCTGGGCACAGAGTGGAAGGAGCGCTATTTGGTTTTTGGAGCACAGGCTTGGACGGTTTGGTTTTTGGACGCCATTACACTTTTGCAGAGCTGAAATGCCAGTACAGTGGAATCCCCTGACATGTCACCCCATTTTGGAAACTACACCCCTGAAGGAATTTATCCTGGGGTACAGTGAACATTTTTAACCCCCAAGTGTTGCTATAATTTATTATCCATAAATGAATACGCAGCTGATTGTGAAAGGTGAAAATGACAATTTTTCCAGGAATATGTCATTTCAGTGCGTAATATGTTGTGCCCGGCTTGTATCAGAGATGAACGCTCCAAAAGCTGTTGTGCCCGGGATACCCGCTTAACAGTTTTTGGAGTGTGTGTCTCTGCAGACATAAGCTGGGCACAACATATCGGGCACTGAAATGGCGTATCTATGGAAAAATGTTATTTTTAACTTTTCATTATCATCTGTGCATTCATTTCTGGAAATTAAAAGAATGCAACACTTAAGGGTTAATAATGCTCGCTACACCACTTGATAAATCCCTTGAAGGGTGTAGTTTCCAAAATGGGGTCACAAGTCTGTGGATTCCACTTTACTGGCAATTCTTGGGCTCTGCAAAAGTGACATGGTGTCCATAAACCAAACTGTGCTCTAAAAACCAAAATAGCGCTCCTTCCCCTCTGTGCTCGGCTGTGCCCAAACAGCAGTTTATACCCACATATGGCATTAAGTATGTTATCCTGGGTACACCAGTGTCATACATGTGGGCATAAACTGTCATTTGGGCACACAGCAGGGTGCAGATGTGAAGGAGCGCTATGTGCTTTTGGAGCGCAGATTTAGATTGTTGGTTTTTGGACGCCATGTCACATTTGCAGAGACCCTAAAATCGCCCCTACAAAATGGGGGTCACTTCTTGGGGAATTCCAGTTTACTGGCACCTCCAGGGCTCTGCAAAAACAACATGGCGACCAGAAAGTCCCTCTAAATCTGTACTCCAAAAGCTAAAAAAACACAGTGCTCCTTCCCTTCTGAGCCCTGCTGTGTTCCCAAGCAGCAGGTTACACCCACATATATAATTTTTTTCCCCCGGGATAGCCCACTTAATAGTTTTAGGAGTTCATGTCTCTGATGCCACAAAGTGGCCGCAACATATTCTGAAATTGGATATTTCTTCAAAAACTTCAATTTTCACTTTGTACATTAATTTTTGGGAAGCATTTTTAGGCTCAAAATGATAATACCCCTTGATACATTCCTTGGGGGTGTAGTTTCTAAAATGGGGTCCCTTTTGAGGGGTTTCCATTGTATTGGTACTTTAGGGGCTCTGCAAATGCGACATGGCACCTGAAAACTATTCCAGCCACATCTGCCCTCCTAAAGCTAAATAGCGCTCTTTCCATTCTGAGCCCCACCATGTTCCCATACAGCAGATTACAACCACATATGAGGCATTTCTGTGTTCAGAAGAAATTGTGTAACAAACTGTGGGGTGTTTTTTCTTCTTTAACCACTTGCAAAAATTAAAAATATGCCGCTAATTGGACGGTTTATTGGAAAAAAGTAATTTTTCATGTTTACGTCCCAATGATGATAAAATCTGTGAAACAGCTGTGAGGTCAAAATGCTCACTATACCCCTAGATAAATTCTATGAGGGGTGTAATTTCCAAAATGGGGTCCCTTTTGAGGGGTTTCCATTGTATTGGTACTGTAGGGGCTCTGCAAATGTGACATGGCACCCGAAAACTATTCCAGCAAATTCTGCCCTCCAAAAGCAAAATAGCGCTCTTTCCATTCTGAGCCCCACCATGTACCCATACAGCAGATTACAACCACATATGGGGCATTTCTGTGTTCAGGAGAAATTGTGTAACAAACTTTGGGGAGCTTTTTCTCCTTTGTCCTCTTGTGAAAATGAAAAATTTGGGGCTAAATTGACAGTTTATTGGAAAAAAAGAAATTTTTCATTTTCATGTCCCAATGTTAATAAAATCTGTGAAACAGCTGTGGGTTCAAAATGCTCACTATACCCCTTGACATGTTCTGTGAGGGGTGTGGTTTCCAAAATGGGGTCACTTTTAGGGGGTTTCCACTGTTTTGGTACTTTGGGGGCTCTGCAAATGCAACATGGCACCTGAAAACTATTCCAGCAAAATCTGCCCTACAAAAGCAAAATAGCGCTCTTTCCATTCTGAGCCCCACCATGTACCCATTCAGCAGTTTATGACCACATATGGGGCATTGCTGTGTTCAGGAGAAATTGTTTAACAAACTATGGGGTCCTTTTTCTCCTTTAACCCCTTGTGAAAATGAAAACTTTGGGGATAAAGTGACGTTTTAGTAATTTTTCATTTATGCATCCCAGTGTTAGTAAAATCTGTGAAACAGCTGTGGGGTCAAAATGCTCAGTATACCCCTTGATGAGTTCTGTGAGGGGTGTAGTTTCCAAAATGGGGTCACTTTTAGGGGGTTTCCATTGTTTTGGTACTTTGGGGGCTCTTCAAATGCAACATGGCACCTGAAAACTATTCCAGCAAAATCTGCTTTTCAAACGTCCAGTGTCGCTCCTTCCCTTCTGTGCACTGCCGAATGCCCAAACATCAATTTACACCCACATGTGGGGTATTTCTGTGCTCGGGAGAAATTGTATAATAAACTGGGAGATGCATTTTCTCCTTTAACCCTTTGTGAATGTGTTAAATTTAGGGCTAAATGAAGGGATTAGTGGAAAAAAATGAAATGTCTAAATTTCACCTCGATATCGTTTTAATTCTTGTGAAATGCTTAAAGGGTTAACAAACTTCCCAAATGCTGTTTTGAATTATTTCAGGGGTGCAGTTTTGAAAATGGGGTGATTTATGGGGGGTTTCTAATATATAGGCCTTTATAATCCCCTTCAGAACTGAAGTGGTCCCTAAAAAATTAGTTTGGGAAATTTTCTTGTAAATCTGGAAAATCGCTGTTACACTTGTAAGCCTTCTAACATCCAAAATAAATTAAAGGACGATTAAAAGATGATGTCAATATAAAGCAGAGATATGGTAGATAATATTTATTAATGTATTTGGGTGGTATGACTATCTGTCTGAAAAGCAGAGACTTTCACATTTTGAAAATTGCGATTTTTTTCCAAATTTCCATCAAATATCCTATTTTTTTATAAATAAATACAAAAATATTGATTAGTGTTTACCACTAACATGAAGTACAATGTGTCATGAGAAAACAGTCTCAAAATCACTTGAGTAAGTTAAAGCGTCTCAAAGTTCTTGCCACATAAAGAGACACATGTCAGTTTTGAAAAACAAGGCCTGGTCCTTAACGCACTTTTGGGCTGTGTCTTTAAGGGGTTAAGTGTGACAAATATCCAAAAGATTAAGAAATCAAGAAGGGGGCAAATACATTTTTATACCACTGTATATCCTATAATAAATTTTATTTCTGTCTACATGGCATTTGTATGTATGACAAGTTTTTCTGATGTTTTTGTCTAGCTTTGAGTTTCTTATTTGGAAAGTTCCTTCTTTGTCCATGCTTTGACTTTTATGCACATTACACCACCAATCAATCTTTCTGCATATCCTGCTGTGTTGTTTCCTACTTTTTGGTCTCTCTAAATTATCACGGTTCTGTCCTTGTAGCTAACGCCAATCATCTCAGACCTTGAGTATCTCCTGGACCAGCATCTACTGATTTGTATCAAGTCTTCAGACACTGATGAATCGTACGGTTAGTAAATATATATTATAGATCTGTCATAATGATGCATTTTCTGAATTAATTTCTATATGCTGTCCATTCTGCTAGAAATAAAGTTGAAGGACAGGCGGTTTTGGGGAATTTATAGACGGATGAACAATTTCACTGAAACATTTCAAAATTTAGAATTTTTGAAATGCATACAGAGATAGCTGTCAGTGACTGATAGGACCGCCTCCTTGACGTCTCATCATAGAAAGAACAGAGATTTTAATGGATAAATAAGAAATTATACCAAATCTTTTCCCACAAAACTATATAGGAATCTGGCCACCTCCTTCTCTATAACATTCATTATCTAACAAACAAATTGTGCTATTCCACCATGGATATGGAATGCAAGAGTTGGGGTCTAAATCAGTATATAGTGTCACATGCCATTATATTGTGATATAGACATAGCTTTGTTTAGTTTATTCCTTGTATTTTCAAGTAGAATTAAAGAGAATTGGTCGCAATGGCAGACCACGTTACCTAATATCATGATTGAGACACCGTTATAAAGCTACATTAGTGAGTGTTATTGTATAAACTAAACCTGACACCATATAGTCCTCACAGATCTCTGTTTACTTATCCTGCAGTGGTGACATCACATCCCTGTGATCACTGCAGCCAATCACTGGCCTCAGCTGTCTAATGCCGTACATGGTAGCATCACTGCTGAGTACCTACCTACCAGTATATAGAGTAGTAATGTACTGTGTTATATTGTATTATATTGTTTAATTTGCTTAGTCATACTGACAAGTTCCCCTTAAATGCCAAAATTGCTTAAAGTGACACTCTAGTAATTTTTTTCTTTGATTACAGTATATACCTATTCCCGTAATATATACAGTTCAGCTAGCATTGCCTTATCTAGCTAATCCTTCCTATCTGAAAATTTACAGAGTGTATCTCATCAGCTGGGTCATGTTGATCTCATTCTGTCCTGCTAAGATGTACATGTACATTATTCTTCCTGTATAATGGACTGTGCCATGCAGACCCTCTTACCAGTTACGATGATGATTAGACAGGCTCCTGTCGAAAAGTTATTATGAAGAGGATGACAGCTCAGTTTCCCTGACTGCATACTTATGGTCTGTTAGATTATTCAGGAGAATATATAAAGAAGGATATTTATAGTGTCCGCCACCAGGCTGAGATGGTACTGTCTCTAGCTGTCCATGTGATGCTGGAATCACAGGAATGATAGCAGAACACAGAGGGAAAGAAATCTAAATGTGTAGACGGTATCTGATCAAAAGCAGACAGGAGTGTGTACTGCAGGAATATGAGTACATGGGTTATAGCATGGAAATTATTTATCCCCTATCCATAGGATACTGTAGGTTATAAGTTTCTGATTTGTGGGGTCCAAATGCTGAGACCTGCTGATCCTTAGAACGGGGGTGTTTTACTCCCATTCAGATGTAGCAGTGATCTAACAAGAGTAAAACAACCCCGTTCTCAGGATCATGGGGGTCTCAATGGTCAGACCCTCACCGATCAGTAATTTATCCCCTAACCTATGAATAGGGAATAAATAATTTTTGTGGCATAACCCCTTTAATAAAAGCACCACTGAATCATTTTGATGGCATATTCAGTGATACAGAAGCACATAGAGTTGCCAGTATCCTATTTTCCATCTGCTATTAGGAATACAGAGCATATGCAGATAAATTCTGTTCCCCGGCAGCGCAGTCATATTTTAATGCTTGCCATGTTGTCTGTCTAATTTATATTAAAATAGCGCAGGTTGTTTGGCATCTTAGTATATTTATAGCGCATCTCCCTCTTTTCCTGTCAAAATCATCAGTGACTCACCCACACATTCTCTACATGTATCTCATTATACGTGTGCAGTGTCTCAGCTTTACAACGCGGATGACTTGAGCACAGTTTATTGCCAGTATCTGGGACAATATTGTGGTCACTCACTGTTGTTCCAGTGCTCTTTCCAGTGCTGAAACTGCAGTAAGATAGGGCAAGAAGCTTATTTTTTTTTTTTTCGGCATGTCCGACACTGATTCCCATTGAAATGGAACTTCACTGTAAGCATTTTTGATATATATTTACATAAGGGAAAACATGCCAAAATCTTTGTAAAAGAATTCTGTGTGATCATACCTTATGGATTTGTCATACTAAGATAACCCCTGTCCATAAGACCTAGGGTCTAGTGTATAGGGTTGTCACAGGACAAAGTTTCTCTATAAGCCAGAACAGAGAATTACTCCAGCTCTGGAATACGTGGCCCAGACATGCTTTACATTCTTTACACTTTACTCCATCCATGTATTAATTTCATTTATTTGTATGGTCACCATGCAATGCTGCATTCCCCCAGCAGTGGCCACTGCAGAGGAAATGTCTGTCTAGAAGCAGTTTTTCCCAGCAATGGGATTCTTGGGGGTTAGAGAATCCAGACCCAGCTATTCAAAAGATGATTTTGTCTTCAGAATACGTCTTCAAAGACATATCATAAATACATAGTGTATATTGTATATCATGTGCACGTAGGTATTGCAGATAACGCAGTCAGAACAGGTCTGGCCATCAATGGTGATACCAAATAGATCAGACATGACCAGTTCTGGTTGGTGCCCATATCTGTCACTAAACAAGTACTTGTCATAACCATATGCATGTAGCACTGTGACATTGAGTTAACTGACCAAAAACGTTATACAGAAATAAAATGGCTTTTAGTCTAATGTTTGTCTGGCCATCAGCTTTCTGTACAGATATCATGGGTTGCCCAACATTTACAAATACATGTGAAGACTATGTTCATATTACAGTACTGTGCAAAAATTGTAGGCAGTCATAGGAAAAATTCTTACTTTGTAGTATTTTTCCACACCTGCCTAAAACCTTTCTAACATGCTGCCATTGACAGAATCACTTCTGCTACAAGTGCAGGCAGGAAGAATCTGCAGCTAGAACAAGGAAGTTACAGCCAGATTGAATCCACTGCAGCTAGCATGTCAGCCCTGAAACAGGCTGCAGACTGTACAACAATTTGTAGACATGAAGTATTATTTGCTATTATATACACACGTGGACAAAATTGGTGGTACCCCTCGTTTAATGAAAGAAAAACCCACAATGGTCACAGAAATAACTTGAATCTGACAGACTGGAATTTGCCAAACTACATGTTGACAAGCCACAAAGCTTCTGGGAGAATGTCCTATGGATAGATGAGACAAAAATCGAAATTACACTGTCCCTACTGTATAACATGGAGGAGGCACTGTTATGTTCTGGTGCTGCTTTGCTGCATCTGGCACAGGGTGTCTTGAATCTGTGCAGGGTACAATGAAATCTCAAGACTATCAAGGGATTCTAGAGAGAAATGTGCTGCCCAGTGTCAGAAAGCTTGGTCTCAGTCTCAGGTCATGGGTCTTGCAACAGGATAATGACCCAAAACTCACAGCTGAAAACACCCAAGAATGGCTAAGAAGAAAACAGTGGACTATTCTGAAGTGGCCTTCTATGAGCCCTGACCTAAATCCTATTGAGCATTTTTGGAAGGAGCTGAAACATGCCGTCTGGAAAAGGCACCCTTCAAACCCGAGACAACTGGAGCAGTTTGCTCATGAGGAGTGGCCAGAATACCTGTTGAGAGGTGCAGAAGTCTCATTGACAGTTACAGGAATCGTTTGATTGCAGTGATTGCCTCAAAAGGTTGTGCAACAAAATATTAAGTTAAGGGAACCATCATTTCTGTCCAGGCCTGTTTCATGAGTTTTCTTTTTAAAAAAATTCTGTTGAAGCATGGTTGAAAAGCAATGTCTGACTTTCATTTGTTCATTTTCATAAATTTTATATATATTATTACTTTTGTCATATTCAATTTATTTCTGTGACCATTGTGGGTTTTCTTTCATTAAATGAGGGGTACCAACAATTTTGTCCACGTGTGTACATATATTATAATACATATAATATATCATATATTTCTGTGGCAGTGTGTGGTATTGAAAATAGGCTTCATTAAAATGACTACAATAGTACACACAACCTATTAAGGGGCATGGCACAATTTTACAAAGAAAGCAGCCATGTTTTTTCCTAATCCTTTGTAACAATCCTTTAAATCTGAATCTGAATGACCATATTATTCACTCTTTTCTTTAGGTGAGGGCTGCATTGCGCTCCGCATGGAAGATCCGCAACAGCAACAATTCCCATTTGTCACCCCCCTAACACACCATGGAGAGGAGACAGGTCACTTTCAGGGTGAAATCTATCTGCATGTATCCTCTGGGAAACAGAGAGAGAAGCTATATGGTAAGTTATAAGTCCAAAAGAGAAAAAGGGTCTCGATCAACTCACCCATATAGACCAAAAACCTGTCTTTCATAGCATGGTGCATGGAACATACTCCCAGGACTCCATGGTGCAGTGAAATAGCCAAAAAAAGTATAAGAAAATTCCAGCATCCAACGATAGTAAAAAATAAAATTTAACTTTTAATCCATAATTTAAAAGAGGCTGTAACAAAAGGTTATATGTGGTCTATGAAGAGCTAATAATAGACCACATGTAACCTTTTGTTACTACGTCTTTTAAATGATGGATTAAAAGTTATATTTTATTTTTTACTATCCTTGGATGCTGCAATTTTTGTATTCTTTTTTTGGCTATATGGTAAGTTATGTATAGCGCATAGAGCAATTTATTTCTTCTATATTACCAGCTGTTTACCATGAAAAAAGGAAGGTCCTTTAAACCATGAAATGATTCTTCACTGGTGTATTCTGGATCATCAATTCAAGAAAAGAATATAACATATAGTTGTAATGGTAGAGAGTCTCCTGGAAGACAGGAGACAGAAAACTGCTTTGAAGATCGCACTGTAACTATTTTTAATTTGATGTTTTGTGGGATCCCAGATCATTGTACACGTCTATTAAAAAAAATATGGAGGATTTAATTTTTTTTTTTTAGTCTATACAAGATTCTAGATTATAGGATGCCATGTTGTAGAATGCTACATGCTAGATTATAGGATGCTAGAGAATAGTATGACAGATCCTAGAATATAGAAGGATAAATGATAGAACGCCAGAGAGTAGATTATAGGATGCTATATTGGATGATGTTGGATGCTAGATTATAGGATGATAGATGCAGGATTATAGCATGACAGATTCTAAATTAAACAGTGCTAGATTATAGAATGCTAGAATGCTTAATACAAGATTATAGGATGCTACAATTTAGAATGCTAGATGTTAGATTATAAAATGATAGATACTATATTGTAGAATGCTAAAGATAAACTATAGGTTCCTAGATTGTAGAATACTAGATTATAGGATGCTAAATGCTAGATAATATGATGCTAGATTATAGAATGCTGGAAACTAGATTATCGGATGCCAGATTTTAGGATGCTGATTTATAAAATGATAGATTGCAGAATGCTAGAGGCTAGATTGTGGGATGCTAGGTTGTAGGATGTTAAATGCTATATTATAGGATGCTCTAGCAATCTATACTAGATTGAAGAATGCTAAATTATACAATTCTAGATTGTAGAATGCTAGATTGTAGGACGCTAAATTATAGGATGATAGATCATAGAATGCTAGATTATAGGATGCTAAAAGCTACACTATAGAGTGATAGATTGTAGAATTCTAGATTGTAGGATGCCAGATTGTAGGATTCTAGAGTCTAGAATATACAGTGGGGAAAAAAAAGTATTTAGTCAGCCACCAATTGTGCAAGTTGTCCTACTTAAAAAGATGAGAGAGGCCTGTAATTGTCATCATAGGTAGACCTCAACTATGAGAGACAAAATGAGAAAACAAATCCAGAAAATCACATTGTCTGATTTTTAAAGAATTTATTTGCAAATTATGGTGGAAAATAAGTATTTGGTCAATAACAAAAGTTCATCTCAATACTTTGTTATATATCCTTTGTTGGCAATGACAAAAGTCAAACGTTTTCTGTAAGTCTTCACAAGGTTGGCACACACTGTTGCTGGTATGTTGGCCCATTCCTCCATTCAGATCTCCTCTAGAGCAGTGATGTTTTGGGGCTGTCGCTGGGCAACATGGACTTTCAACTCCCTCCAAAGGTTTTCTATGGGGTTGAGATCTGGAGAGTGGCTAGGCCACTCCAAGACTTTGAAATGCTTCTTACGAAGCCACTCCTTCGTTGCCCTGGCATTGTGCTTGGGATCATTGTCATGATGAAAGACCCAGCCACGTTTCATCTTCAATGCCCTTGCTGATGGAAGGAGGTTTGCACTCAAAATCTCACGATACATGGCCTGATTCGTTCTTTCATGTACCCGGAACAGTCGTCCTGGTCCCTTTGCAGAGAAACAGCCCCAAAGCATGATGTTGCCACCCCCATGCTTCACAGTAGGTATGGTGTTCTTTGGATACAACTCAGCATTCACTCTCCTCCAAACACGACGAGTTGTGTTTCTACCAAACAGTTCTACTTTGGTTTCATCTGACCATATGACATTCTCCCAATACTCTTCTGGAACATCCAAATGCTCTCTAGCAAACTTCATACGGGCCTGGATATGTACTGGTTTAAGCAGGGGGACACGTCTGGCACTGCAGATCTGAGTCCCTGGTGGCGTAGTGTGTTACTGACGGTAGCCTTTGTTACGTTAGTCCCAGCTTTCTGCAGGTCATTCACTAGGTCCCCCCGTGTGGTTCTGGGATTTTTGCTCACCGTTCTTGTGATCATTTTAACCCCACGGGATGATAGCTTGCGTGGAGCCCCTGATCGAGGGAGATTATCAGTGGTCTTGTATGTCTTCCATTTTCCAATTATTGCTCCCACAGTTGATTTCTTCACACCAAGCTGCTTGCCTATTGCAGATTCAGTCTTCCCAGCCTGGTGCAGGTCTACAATTTTGTTTCTGGTGTCCTTCCACAGCTCTTTGGTCTTCACCATAGTGGAGTTTGGAGTGTGACTGTTTGAGGTTGTGGACAGGTGTCTTTTATACTGATAACAATGTCAAACAGGAGCCATTACTACAGGTAATGAGTGGAGGACAGAGGAGCCTATTAAAGAAGAAGTTACAGGTCTGTGAGAGCCAGAAATCTTGCTTGTTTGTAGGTGACCAAATACTTATTTTCCACCATAATTTGCAAATAAATTCTTAAAAAATCAGACAACATGATTTTCTAGATATGTTTTCTCATTTTGTCTCTCATAGTTGAGGTCTACCTATGATGACAATTACAGGCCTCTCTCATCTTTTTAAGTGGGAGAACTTGCACAATTGGTGACAATTGACTAAATACTTTTTTTTCCCCACTGTAGAACGATAGATTATAGGATGGTAAATGCTAAATTACAGAAAACTAGATTATAGGATGATAGATTGTAGAATGCTAGATGCTTAGATCAGGGGTAGGCAACCTTCTTTGCATGGCATGACAATTTAAATCAAAGAAAAAAAAATCAAAGATGAGATACTCGCAGTGCGGTGCAATAATTGTAAGACTGACAACCCCTATACTAAAGTCCTATACCACGAACCGTAACACAGATGTGCTGCCACAAGATGCTTCTGGACGCAAGCATTTACTGCCATTTCCCGAGACCCACTGTACTTTCCCATTAGAAGCAATGAAAGTACATGTGCAGTCCTCAATTAGTGGTAAATGTATGCGTCCAGGAGCACCAGCGTTTTTGCACAAATATACATGCATTTTTATTGGAAAACTGCCTAAGTTTTTATGCAAAATCACACCATCATACAGAATAATGTCCCATAGTGGCCCCTCCATACAGTATAATGATCCACAGTGGCCCCTTCACATGGTATAATGACCCATAGTAACCCCCTCCACATGGTATAATGTCCCATAGTGGCCCCTACACGTGGTATAATGTCCCATAGTGGCCCCTCTACACAGTATAGTGTCCCATATTGACCTCCACACGGTATAATGTCCCATAGTGGTTCCTCAACCTGGTATAATGTCCCATAGTGGCCCCTCAACCTGGTATAATGTCCCATAGTGGCCCCTCCAAACAGTATAGTGGCCCCTCCACACAGTATAATGTCCCAGAGCGGCCCTTTCACACAGTATAATGTCCCATAGCCTCCCCTCTCTTCAGACCCCAGAGTATAATGATCGGAGACCCAGGAGAGGTAATCAAACATAATGTATACTCACCTTCCCTGGGCCCAGGGACGTCTCCCTGTTTTCTTCAGCACTTCTGCCATGTCAGCAACTGCTGATTGGGTCTTAGGGGTCACATTGGTGTCATTATGCATCATGGCACCAATGTAGCCCCTGAGGCCCTATTAGTGGTCTCTGACCTCAGGCAGAAGAGAAGAGACCCCAGAGTATAATAGCAGTTTAGTTTCGGACATGTTTGATCCAAACAAAAACCGGTGAGCGAGTTCGCCCAAGTGCCGCCCCCACAGAGACTCGGGTTGCTGTGCCGGGAAAATATGCCTCGCGTGCCATTCACACATAAAATGCTAGAGGCTAGATTATAGGATGCCAGATTGAAGGATGCTGAATAGTAGTATGTAGGTTGACAAATTAAAGAATAATAGATGCTAGATATGTTCCTAGATTGTAGATCAGGATTGTCAAACTCATTTTCTCCGGGGGCCACTTCAGCCTCACGGGGTACCTTGAAGGGCCAAGATTATTTTACACATGTATAAAAGTAACTTCTCCTTAACAGATAAGCGAGCTATTAAGCAGTAGTTACATTTGTACATTACTACTGTTACAATCAGCCCTTTGAGGTCAACCAGGAAGAACATAATGTATTGTTAAAACCTAAGACATTGGCATATTACATACTATCCTCATCCTTTTCTGAATATATAAAAAAATTAAGCACTATACAAATACTGTTTACCCCTGCAAACGGTATTATGCTCTATAGTTGCCTCTGCACACGGTATTACGCCCCACAGCGGCCCCTGCACACGGTATTATGCTCCATAGTTTCCCCTGCCCACGGTATTATGCTCCATAGTTGCCCCTGCACACGGTATTATGCTCAATAGTTGCCCCTGCCACGGTTTTGCCATAGTGGCCCCTGCACACGGTATTATGCTCCATAGTGGCCACTGCACACGTTATTATGCTCCATAGTGACCCCTGCAATCGGTATTATGCTCTTTAGTGGCCCCTGCATTGGTATTATGCCCCATAGTGACCCCCCCACCCATGAACTATTATTATACTCTGGGGTCTTTTCAGACCCCAGAGTATAATGATCGGAGACACAGGTGGTGACAAACATAAAAATCAGTGTTACTTACCTGGGCCCCGGTGCGCTCTCTGCGTTCGGCCTTCTTCAATGTCGCACAGACTGGCGTCGCGACATAATGACGTCGGCCTGGCTCATGTGACACCTGGGACGTCACCAAAGAAGGCCGAAACCGGCTGGGAGCAACATCGGATCGCCGGAGAGGTGAGTAACTCTGGTTTTTATTTTTATCACCTCCCCGGGGTCTCCGATTATTATACTCCGGGGTCTGAAAAGCCCCCGGAGTATAATAATAGTAGTATTTGATGGGGTTCGCCGGCCGCGGCCTCACTTACCATCCCCGCTCCTGCACACAGCCGCTTCTGCGTCCCATAGCAGAAGGGGAAGCGGGGGTGGCCACGACCAGCAGCGGGGATCGGTAAGTAAATAGGCCGTTACGTGCCGGGGATACTCCAGCAGGCAACGGCCTATTTATATATACATAAAAAAAAACTTATCTTCACCTACCTGCGATGCCTTGATGCAGCCGCCGCCTCCTCTTCTTGTCTGCGTGTCAGCGTAGGAGGCGCGATGACGTCATTGTATCGCCGCCTGCGCTGACATGCAGAGGTCTTGTAAACCAGCCCAGGACAGGTATCGCGCAGCTTTGGTTTTTTTTTTTAAGCGGACTGTCCTGGGCTGGTTTACATTACATAATGTACATAGACAATAAAAAATGCCGCGGCCCTGCGGGCCAGATAAGTGCCGGGCCGGATAACAGAAGGCAGCGGGCCGGATTCGGCCCGCGGGCCTTGTGTTTGACACCTGTGTTGTAGATTATAGAATGCTAGGTTATACAATACTAGATTATAGGATGCTAGGTTGTAGAATACTAGATTATTGGATGCTAGGTTGTAGAATGCTAGTTTAAAGACAATGTGTCTTTTGAAGTAATGTACTACATTATATTACAGATTATCATACAGTACATCAATATTTGTCTTTTTAGATTTTGTGAAGATTGAGAAAGATGAAACTGTAGCACAAAAGCAACAAATAAAAGCCCAGTACAGCCAGCAATGGGAACATTCAGCAAGGTAATTATAAACTATAATAAACTAGCAATGTACAATATCACATAGTAAAGACATTGAGGGGAGGGATGTTACTACTACTGCATACTACACAAAGGTGAAATTGTAATGTATGTACTAAAATGCCCCAATATGGCACACACCATTTGGAGAGTACAGCACAACTACTAAATGATGGCAGGACAGCATCTAATGTCGTCCTGTCTGCAATGTGGAATATAGTGGCTTTACAGAACTGAAAGTCCAGTTTATTTCCATTATCATAATCTTTTTAGGTGTGCTGTTCCTTCCATGCATTTCTATTGGTGCTTTTATCATTGGCTAAAATTGACATTTATTAGCTATGTTAATATTTGGTGGTGGACATAATAGCTACACAATAAAGGTATTTTTTTTAAAAGCAAAGCATGGAACCAATTTAGAAACGGGGCCAAAAAAAATTGTGGACATGCTTATTTAAGTTGACTTCTTTATACTTACAATTATTCAGTCCCCTTTAACATCAACAACGTGTGAAGCATTTCCTGCCTAGACCAAGTAAAATGTTCAGCATTTGTGAAGATTTTTTCAAGGGAATTACGCAACTGAGTGACGTCATCTGCTCTTCTGTGTTTGCAGGAGTGGGAAAAGCATTGCTGATAAAATGGCACGAGTGCGAGGTGTTCCACTGTGCACTCCGGAGACATTAAGCAGGTATACTTAATACAAGACCACAATAGAGGAAGGGTAGACAGTTTGTTGGCCTGGTCAAAGGCACCAGATGTCTTATGAAAATAAGGCTGAAGTTGGTTAGCTAAAAGGCAACGTAATACTAGCCGGAATATATCTGTGCAGTTGCCAGCCTAAGGCTAGATTCACATGACCATCTTTCGAGTCCGTTGCTCTCATCGGTCATGATCAGTAAATCGTTGATAGAATGACTAATGCAGACAGAGCCCCCTCCATCTGCATTCACTCTAATGTAATACACATGGCGGACACATTCTTCCATCATGTTAGATTACTTTTTGTATGAAAGATATAGTCCTTCATGCATGATGAGAGCAATGGACTCTAAAGAGTGAGCTTAGCCTTAGGGGTTTAGGGGAAGGCTGACCATGTGAATCCTAAGCCAAAAATGAGCAGATATGTAAATGACTAGTTATAAATTTTTTCCAACTAAACATATATCAATCTGCTCAGCTCCTCTTGCTCTACAACATGTCGCAATAGATTGGACTGCATTTGTAAGGTGACAGGTTCCCTTTAACTCCTCCCTAAACTTCCACCATACTTGTACGGCAAATGTTGGTTGTTTAAATATGGCGCTAAAGCCATCAGGCATCAACTGCATTGCACAGCAGACTAACACCAGCAGTGTCTGTGATCAGAGATAACTGATTGTGGACATTTAACATCAGCTATGTTGGCAATGGGCTATAGTCATTATAAGTAAATTTTCTTATAAAGGGAGTGTAATATAAATAACAACTTATTAGAGTTTTTGCTTATATCTATATAGAGTTAATAAGTGCACCATCTTTTCATATAACATGAAGAAAGCCAAATGTTATAAATTGCAAATTATGCTTCTACATCATTTGTCTAACATCATATGCACAGTAAAATAAATAAAGGAAAAACCTTAAAGTTGCAAAAAGTTTTGTAAAATACATTTTTCATTTGCTTATTTCATTGGGGGATTCAGCACCATTGTATAGACCTGGCCACTAGGAGGCTGACACTAGGAATGTCAAAAGATGTCGGCTCCGCCTCTGGGCTATACCCTCTCCAAAGACACTATGCTAATCAGTTTTAGCCTAGTGTCCGTAGGAGGCAGACACAACCTGACTCAGGACTTTCTGTCTTTCATCGTTTTTACTTTTTCTTTCAGGTCAGACTTCCACTCCTGTACCTGTTTCCTCTTCTTCTCCCTCGGATTCTCAAGACCTAGGGGGTTCCAACCATCCTGGTAGCCCCAGACTGACCCCGTCAGGCCTGGTATGCGGATCTAATGTTCCTGCAGGTGGACGATCCTTGGCCTCTTTCTCTGCAAGTTGACCTTCGGTCTCAAGGACCGCTGTTCTACTCTACCTTACCTCAACTGCATTTCATGGCGTGGCTGTTGAAGCCAAGGTTCTGAGGCGTCGCAGTTTTTCGAAACCTGTTATCCAGACCATGCTCAAGGCCTGGAAACCCCAGGCTGCAAAGATCTATCATCACACGTGGAAGGCCTACGCATGGTGGTGTGAGAGTAATGACTTCCATCCGCTTTTCTCTTCCCAGGATCCTGGCTTTTCTCCAGTCCGGTCTGGACTAAGGTCTTGGCCTTTCTTCTCTTAAGGGGCAGGTTTCTGTCCATTCTTTTTCAGAAGACCCTGGCCTTCCATCCCCAGGTGAAGACCTTCCTGCAGAGTGTGACACACTGTGCTCCTCCCTACTGTCCTCGCTTGGAACCGTGGAACCTTAATCTCATCCTTGAGGCACACCAGGCTCCTCCTTTTGAGCCTTTGCATGAGATCTCTCTTTGTCTTCTGTCCTGAAAGGTTGCTTTCCTGGCGGGCATTACTTCCATCCACAGGGTCTCCAAACTGGCTGCCCTGTCCCAGAAGCCTCCTTTTCTTGTTCTCCACAAGGACAAGGTTGTCATTCATCCGTCACCTTCTTTTTTGCCTAAGGTGGTTTCTTCCTTCCACATCAACAAGGACATTGTCTTACCATCTTTTTGCTCGGACCCCAAGCACCCGCATGAACGCTCTCTTCAGTGCCTCGATGTGATCCGGGTCTATTTGTCTCTCACTGAGCCCTTCCGTCATTCATACGCCTTATTCTTTCTCCCTGAGGGCCCTCACAAGGGCCTGTCTGCTTTCAAGGCTTCCATCTCCAGATGGATTAGGTCTGCAGTCAGTGAGGACTATCGGCTCAAGGATAGGACAACCACCTCTCCATGTGACGGCTCATTCCACAAGAGCTGTCAGAGCCTCCTGGGCTGTTCAGCATCAGGCTTCCACTGCCCAGATCTGTCAAAGCTGCCACCTGGGACTCTGTCCACACTTTCACCAAGTTCTACCAGATCCCTTCTGTGGCCACTGCCTATGCCAGCTTGGTTCATAAGGTTCTGCAAGCTGTGCGCTAGGTTGCTAACATGGCCGTGTAATTGACATCCTCTGTGACTGCTTTAGGACATAATGCTGTGTCTCCCAATGAAATAAGCAAGAAAAATGGATTTTTGTACTCACCGTAAAATCCTTTTCTCGTTGTATTCATTGGAGAACACAGATCCCACCCTTGTTTCTTGTTGTTCCTGCTACGGGCTGGTTCAGAACATGTTGGTGGTTGTTGATTCCGTGTTCTTTTTTTGTTTATTTGTTACTCTCTCCTACTGCTGTGGTACAAACTGGTTAGCATAGTGCAGTGATGGCGAACCTTTTAGAGACCGAGTGCCCAAACTGCAACCCACAACCCACCCAACAAAACCCACTAAATTATCGCAAAGTGCCAACACGGCAATTTAACCTTAAATTAACCAGGATCTGTTTTATACAGCCTCTATTAATATCATATGTCTGCTATAAAACAGTTACTTTGTGATATAAATAGTGAAGGGCCCCCACACAGTACAATGCGCCCCGAAGTGGCCCCCAGACAGTACAGCTCACTCCGAAGTGGCCTCCAGACAGTAGTATATGCTCCAGAATTTCCCCTCACAGTATTATATGCTCCACAGTGGCCCCCACTCAGTATTATATGCTTCACAGTTGCCCCCGCACTGTATTATATGCTTCACAGAGGCCCCCGCACAGTATTATATGCTCTACTTTGGGCCCCCCCACATTAGATGCTTCACAGTGGGCCCTCACACAATAGTATATGCTTCAGTGTCCCCCACACAGTAGTATATGCTTCAGTGTCCCCCACACAGTAGTATATGCTTCAGTGTCCCCAACACAGTATTAGATGCTTCAGTGTCCCACACACAGTATAAGATGCTTCAGTGTCCCCCATACAGTAGTATATGCTCCATAGTAGGCCCCCTCACAGTATAAGATGCTTCAGTGTCCCCCACACAGTAGTATATGCTTCACAGTGTTCCCCATACAGTAGTATATGCTTCAGTGTCCCCCACACAGTATTAGATGCTTCAGTGTCCCACACACAGTATAAGATGCTTCAGTGTCCCCCATACAGTAGTATATGCTCCATAGTAGGCCCACACACAGTATTAGATGCTTCAGTGTGCCCCATACAGTAGTATATGCTTCAGTGTCCCCCACACAGTATTAGATGCTTCAGTGTCCCCCATACAGTATTAGATGCTTCAGTGTCCCACACACAGTATAAGATGCTTCAGTGTCCCCCATACAGTAGTATATGCTCCATAGTAGGCCCCCACACAGTATAAGATGCTTCAGTGTCCCCCATACAGTAGTATATGCTCCATAGTAGGCCCCCACACAGTATAAGATGCTTCAGTGTCCCCCATACAGTAGTATATGCTCCATAGTAGGCCTGCGTCAGGGCAGAGGTCACACTCTGCAGTCAGTGTAAGCTGCGGCCTACACTGACAGTTTTCATCTGTATGTACTGTACATATGCACATACAGCTGAAAGAAGCGATCGCTCACCAACGGGGAATCCTGTACCAAATTCCCCGTTAGTGAGCGATCATGGCGACGGCGCGCATGCCCACTAAGAGGGCTGTGCGTGCCCTCGCTGGCACGCATGCCATAGGTTTGCCATAGCGGGCATAGTGTCTGTGGAGAGGGTCTAGCCCAGAGGGGGAGCTGACATCTTTTGCTATACCTAGTGTTAGCCTCCTAATGGTCTATACCATGGTGCTGTGTCCCCCAATGAATACGAGAAAAAATTTTTTTACAGTGAGTACAAAAATCCATTTATGTTTTAATTTTTGGATATTTATTGCAAATATATTTAGACATTTGATGCATGTCAAACTATTTCAGCATTGGTATTCAGTTTTATCTTGTTTTCATCAATTTCCAGTACAGACCATAATGTGACAGCCCAGGCATTAAGTAACCAGGTAAAACAGAGTCCTCCAAATACCCCACAGGGATTTAAAGGAAATGAGCAACGAAGCAAACCAGGCTCTCCAGTGATGGGTCGCGGGGACGGACCAATCACACCCCCTGCTCGCTCTGCTGCACCTAGTCAGAAGTTTGTAAGTTCCAACAATGCTCGAGGGGCTCCAAATATTCGGCAGCAGGATTCCATGTAAGTAACTCCAACAAATATCATCTTGAGACATTACTGCTAACTATAGACTCCACAGGTAATTCACTCAATATGATATGGACAGGGGATAAACTGCTGCTAAAAGTGCCCTCCTGGGGGGACAATTGATCTAGTATGATGAACTCCAACATGTTGACACAAAGCCAATTTATCTATCTGTATATTTTTGGCATGAGGGAGGAAACACACATGGGGAGAACATATGTACTCCTTGTGCTACAAAGCAATAGTGCTTAAGCTGAAGCATGTACCAAAGGGGGATGGTCACTTGAAATGGCTGTATCTTCGATTTTATATCACTTAGACAAATGGTTCTGGTATCATAAGAAAGCAGAGATGCCAATATTGAAGTACTAGCTGTTGGGAATGTGATTTTATATGCAGCATGAATTGCACATGAGCAGATAATCTCAGCTTTCTTATGATACCATGCCAGAACCATTTTTCTAGGTGATATAAAATCTAAGATAACGTTTTGGAAGGAACCATTCCCCCTTTGGTAACTGATTCAACTCTGCATATATACAATATACCTGTGTATGGACTTTCCCTAGTAACAGCTCAGTTAGAGGGTTGCTAAGGAGAATGTTACAGCCTGTTTTATAATAAAAAAAAGAATTTAGATAATAAAGTATAATACAAAAATGGTCACCAAACACCCCTTAAGTAGCACTTTAAAACCAGAGCAGCTAAGCAGATAGATATATATAGTTTTATTGGAAAAGATTCCATATGACTTGTTATTTTTTCATTTAAATCCCTTTTAAGGCCGGGGCCCCATGTTGTGAAAATGCTGCGTTCTTTATTACCTGCAAAGTGGATGGGATTCTGGCTAATCCCATCCACACACTGCAGAAAAAAAAATCTGCAACGGAAAGGCTGCGATTTCAGAAACGCTTGCGTTTTTGTAAATCACAGCATGTCAATTATATCTATGTAAACTCTGACATTTTCCGTATACAGTGCTGGCCAAAAGTATTGGCACCCCTGCAATTCTGTCAGATAATACTCAATTTCTTCCAGAAAATGATTGCAATCACAAATGCTTTGGTAATAATATCTTCATTTATTTTGCTTGCAATGAAAAAACACAAAAGAGAATGAAAAAAAAAAGTCAAATCATTGATCATTTTACACAAAACTCCAAAAATGGTCCGGACAAAAGTATTGGCACCCTCAGCCTAATACTTGGTAGCACAACCTTTAGACAAAATAACTGCGAACAACCGCTTCTGGTAACCATCAATGAGTTTCTTACAATGCTCTGCTGGAATTTTAGACCATTCTTCTTTGGCAAATTTCTCCAGGTCCCTGAGATTTGAAGGGTGCCTTCTCCAAACTGCCATTTTGAGATCTCTCCACAGGTGTTCTATGGGATTCAGGTCTGGACTCATTGCTGGCCACTTTAGAAGTCTCCAGTGCTTTCTCTCAAACCATTTTCTAGTGCTTTTTGAAGTGTGTTTTGGGTCATTGTCCTGCTGGAAGACCCATGACCTCTGAGGGAGACCCAGCTTTCTCACACTGGGCCCTACATTATGCTGCAAAATTTGTTGGTAGTCTTCAGACTTCATAATGCCATGCACACGGTCAAGCAGTCCAGTGCCAAAGGCAGCAAAGCAACCCCAAAACATCAGGGAACCTCCGCCATGTTTGACTGTAGGGACTGTGTTCTTTTCTTTGAAGGCCTCTTTTTTTTTCCTGTAAACTCTATGTTGATGCCTTTTCCCAAAAAGCTCTACTTTTGTCTCATCTGACCAGAGAACATTCTTCCAAAAAGTTTTTGGCTTTCTCAGGTAAGTTTTGGCAAACTCCAGCCTGGCTTTTTTATGTCTCTGGGTCAGAAGTGGGGTCTTCCTGGGTATCCTACCATAGAGTCCCTTTTCATTCAGACGCCGACGGATAGTACGGGTTGACACTGTTGTACCCTCGGACTGCAGGGCAGCTAGAACTTGTTTGGATGTTAGTCGAGGTTCTTTAGCCACCATCCGCACAATCTTTCGTTGAAATCTCTCGTCAATTTTTCTTTTCCGTCCACATCTAGGGAGGTTAGCCACAGTGCCATGGGCTTTAAACTTCTTGATGACACTGCGCACGGTAGACACAGGAACATTCAGATCTTTGGAGATGGACTTGTAGCCTTGAGATTGCTCATGCTTCCTCATAATTTTGCTTCTCAAGTCCTCAGACAGTTCTTTGGTCTTCTTTCTTTTCTCCATGCTCAATGTGGTACACACAAGGACACAGGACAGAGGTTGAGTCAACTTTAACCCATTTCAACTGGCTGCAAGTGTGATTTAGTTATTGCCACCACCTGTTATGTGCCACAGGTAAGTAACAGGTGCTGTTAATTACACAAATTAGAGAAGCATCACATGATTTTTCAAAGGGTGCCAATACTTTTGTCCACCCCCTTTTTTATGTTTGGTGTGGAATTATATCCAATTTGGCTTTTTGACAATTCTTTTTGTGGTTTTCCATTGAAGACAAATTAAATGAAGATATTATTACCAAAGCATTTGTGATTGCAATCATTTTCTGGAAGAAGTTGAGTATTATCTGACAGAATTGCAGGGGTGCCAATACTTTTGGCCAGCACTGTAGGTATAATAGAAGCAGAAACTCCACAGAGGAAAATGCTGCAGACTTTCTGTAAAAAATGCTGCAGAAAAAAACGTGATGCGGTCTTTTCTGCAGCTTTTTTTTTGCAGTGATCCGATGCGTGGGGCCTTATCCTTACTCTGGGTTTATGGGTCCGTGTTCAGTCATAACAAGCACTGTCTAGATTCCATCCCAGGCTCCCCACAGTGGCCTTTGGCGATTGGATTTTGCATGAAAAACTAAGTTATTACCTTGAAAATTACATTTATACAGGAAAAGTGATTTATCATTGAGTTCCTAAGAGATCACCTGCCTGGCCAGCAATGATCAACTCATCTCTTCATTTAAAGGAGGCGTTCCCCATATGTTCAGCTTTGGTTGTAATCTCTGTAGATCTCTGTGTCTGGCTGACAATTGTTAATAGTCCATTGATTCTAGGTCATAGAGATTATAAACCTATATTAGAATCTGTTGGCTACACTGAGTTTTACGCAGTAAATATAATAGTGTCTTTTGCTATTTTGTGGTCAGCAACAACTTATCCTGAAAAAAATATATTTTTAATAAATTATATCACATTCTTAACTTAACTTGGACTTCAGCAGTATGGTTTCCCCACTGATGCACAGATAAATAAGTCCTAGTACTGATTTTAAAAGGGTTTCCGGGATACAGATATAGATGAAAAATCTAGGATAGCAGATCACTGCTTCTGCTTCACAGGCCATATTCATCTGTTATTCTAATCAGTCACATCACATGGCCTGTTTGCAGGGGGACCCAAGCAAAATTATGACTGGGAGCCTAACAAATCAATGTTTAGGCCAAGCCTCCCTCTTTATCATTAGGTAAAAAAATCTGAACAGAATAGTAAAGCATGCTGCACTATTTTGTCCAGTAAAACGCCAGGCTCCGTATGCTGTATCCCTGCATATACTGCTCCTCACAGTATAATGCTCTCTTTACTGACCCCCACACAGTATAAACCACCCTTTACTGGCCCCCACATAGTATATTGCCCCCTTTACTCGCCCCAAACAGTGTATTGCCCCTTTTATTGGACCTAACAGTATATTTCCCCCTTCTCTTTTATCTGTCCCCATGCTATTGTCCTTTTTTTGGCCCCCAATACTGTATATTGTCCCCTTCTTGACCCCCACACTGTATATTGTTCCCTTCTTTACCCCCACACTGTATATTGACCACTTTTTTTGTGTCCATACTGTATATTGTCACCTTTTTTGGCCCCTACTTTATGTATTGCCTCATTTTTTGGTCCCCACATTGTATATTGACCCCTTTACTGGTTCCCCATACAGTGACCCATTGTTAGAATAATTCAAGAGGTAAAGGGCGATTAAAAAAAAAAAAGCCATAATACAACTCATTAAATGAATGGGAGTGATCTGTAGTATCCAAGAACGGTCTGTATAAAGTGTACAGTGATATGCTTGGTAAGCAGAGGCCGCAATGCTCATCTGAACACTGTGGCTTTCTCAAACTGCTGATTTGATATTGATGTCTTATCCTAAGGAGTTCCAAAAACCCTTTTAATGGGGAGAAGATTGAGACCTACATGTGATGTGATAGCCTGTGTTATATGCTGTACAATGTAGGCATAAGTAAATTTGCAATAAGTAAAGTTAAAGATGCTTTGTTGTCACACATCTGTATATAATGTATACAGAATAATGCATATTTAGTCATTTTTAAATATGGTATAAAATACTATAACTGTATTGTTTAAGTGTACTTTTTATACAGTTATGTTGCTACTGGATTTATAGATTTGTTTTTAATTTTTTTTTTTCCACAGCCGTTCATCAACTCAACCTGATAAAGTAGAAATGGTTGATAATCCCCTATATGGTCCAGTAAACAGTGGTCCCCATCAACCACCGGCACAAAGCCGACCACTGAAGCCACCTGAGCCTGCAACCCGTGTCACACCTGCCATTCGCCAGCGATCTATGACTTGTTCGTCTTCTGACAAGAAACCTGTTGCCCCAGATAAAACTGCTGCAAAAAACATGGCATCTGTTAACATTATCCGTCCTGAAATAGCTGCGTCAAAGCCTCGCCCTCCTCTTCCTGCAAAACTCCAGGGTGGTCGTGATGGTCAGCACACTTAGTTATTTCATCCCTTAAAGCACAGTGGGATTTTCAGATTATGTATTTTGTCAGAATTATATTGTTGTTTTTTACACAATCCATCCAGTTTCTATTTTCCATTTGTCTTTTCCATTTCCAATTCCAACAGTAAAATTCATATATTTTATTTTGGGATAAATGGTTAAAGCGGTTATCTGGGCTTTAAAGGTGTTGTCCAGGATTAATCCTTGGGATAGGCCATAAATATGTGGTTGGTTCCGTGCTGATCAGCTGTACAGGGCCGCTTCTAGTGCCCGTACTATACTCAATGAAGGGCGAGAAGCAGTTGGCTCCAGGCCTTGTATAGTGGCTAGGTGTCGGTACTGCTGCTTAGCTCCCATTGACATCAATGTGTAAGTAATTTTTTTAATTTTTTTACCATTCCCTGCTCCATTTTCTTAAAATCTCTTTTAAAGCATATCTCCAGTTGTGAAAACTTTTCATAAATGAATAATACAAGTATAAGAAACTTTGTAATATATGTTATTTACCCCTTCCCACTCTGCACTGTACTGTTACATCGCGCTGAGCATATAGTTACCAGCGCTTTCATGCCAAATTAAACAACTCGTTGCACTTTAAAGGGTTAAAGAAAATGCTTCTACCTCCATTTATCAGGCTTCTCTTCTCCTCCCTTTAATTCGAACACACACATAGGCTGCTATCTCTATGTTTAGTAACTAAGATAACTCTACTAGCTCTACTATGCTTAGTAAGATAACTCTGCTAGCTCTGCTATGCTTAGTAAGATCACTCGGCTAGCTCTACTACGCATAGTAAGATCACTCTGATAGCTCTACTATGCATAGCAAGATAACTCTGCTAGCTCTGCTATGTTTAGTAAGATAACTCTTACAGTAAAGTGAGGCAATAAATCACTTACTAGGTGACAGCCTGTGTGTCTGTCCTCTCTTCATCCAGTAGCCTTCTCTTCCCCCCACCTCTAGACTTCTGTGTGTGAAGCAGATAGTCCACATCTATCAGATACGAGAGACTGATTGAAGGGAGGAGGAAAGCAGTCTAGTAAATGGAGAAAGGAGCAATTTTCTTTGATAAGATAAATGACAAAATTTTCTATTCACAAGTACTATTCATTTATTAATAGTTGCTTTGTAATTGGTGATAGGCTTTGGACTGAAGCTCCCTTTTTCACTGGCAATTTTTATATAGTCAATATTTTTTTATTGTACCATCTTTGATATACATCCATATAAAATAAATTCTTATAAAATATTTGTTTTTAGCTTGTTTTATGCAAAAAAGTCTGTCAGCACAAAATTGAGATATAATCTAATCACAGTACCTTGTAGGACTGTGAGAACAGTTTGCAATTATGTATTTTGTATTCAGGACAGCTGCTCCATTTTTGTAAAAATCTTTTATCCCTAGGCAAGCTGAAAAGGGCTTCAGGGGTGTTGCTTTCCTTCAAAGGGCTTCACTGTCTGCTGCTGCTAACTGCTGCTCAGCTCCACCGCTGCTCTCTTTCCTCTGCCTCAGCACAAAGTACTTCACTTTTGGGTGCTGTGTGACGTCATCAGACAGAGGAGGAGGCAGAAGAGAGAAATGCCAGTCAACTAGCAGGGGCAGAGCTGAGCAGCAGTTAGCAGCAGCAGATAGTGAAGCCCATTGATTGAAAGCAATGCCCCTAAAACCCTTTTCTGCTCATTTGCATAGGGATAAAAGGACGATTTTTACAAGAATGGAGCAGTAGTTCTAAATAAAAAATACATAATTGTAAACTGTGCTGACAGCCCTGCAAGGTACTGTGATTAGTTTATATCTCAAGGTTGTGCTGACAGACTCCCTTTAAGGTGCTTATCAGGCAATCAGACGTGCAAAGATTCCAGAACAATGTACCCATGGGTACAACATTAAGACACAACATATTTAATAGATCCAGATCTGCCAACAGCAACTAATTGTTGGTTTCCCAAGAGTAAAACAAATGCTTTGAAATGATCTGCCTGTGTAACTATTGTCAATGAAATGTGGAGCTTAAGTTTATTAAGTTTTAGTGCAGTATTTTGCACATGTCAATCTTGTACTGATGTTACAAAATACCCTGCATTCATACTGGTAGGAACAACAAATTTCTTTCTTCACATATTGTGCTATCACATCAATGAAATGTTGGACATGAACTCAAGATCTGTAAAATGGTGCAGTATAAAAATGAAGGTGTTTTGCACTATACATGTACTTTACACTATAAACACAAGGGGGCAGATTTATGAAAGTCAAAATACCAAATGAAATCTGTGCTGTGATTGGTTGCTATAGACAACAAAGACAGTTTGTCTTGTAGATATGATAATAAATCTGGCCCATTGTACTGGAGGGTCTCAATAGGAAAATTCAAGTAGACTATGTAAGGGCCATAGAATATAGACACAGGTCCACACTTCTTTTATCCAAAATAGCCCAAAAATATTGCACCATTTAGCTTCTAAGGGACCTTTCACAAATAGGAATTTGGCGCTGATTTGGGGGCAGGTTCCGTCTTAAAGCATAACTAAACTTTTGTACAACTTTTACTCAGAGGCAAAAACAGCTCTCAATACAGAAACAAGGAAAAGATTATAGAGATGCAGGATTTCACAGAAAGGAACCAAAATGTGTTAATAAAATATATTACAAAATGTATTAATGACACAAATACTGCCAGAAAAAGTTGCCCGAAAGTTTAGATATGCTTTACAATCAGGGCCCTGAATATGCCTCCCATTCTATTCAATGGGATGCGGGAATCAAGGCAATACTCTAAGAAAATAAGTGTACAGCTCGATCATGCTAAGGATTTTGCAACAGAAAGCCTAAGGGATGGGAAGTATGCCTCAATTCTTCTTCATTTTTTCGACTTGTGAACTGCCCCTAAGAGTGGTTAAAGGGGTTATCTGGGACTGTGATACTGACCTCCACTTCCTCTTCTCAGGCAGTGACATCACTTCATGGTCACATGGCCATGCTGCCATGGCTCAGTCCTATTCGAATGAATGGAGCTGAACTGCAGTACCAAGCCAGTATACAATGTACAGTGCTGTGCTCAGTATAGTAGTGAAGAGGCCACAGCATTGAATGTCATAGTCTCAGTAAAACCATTTAATACAATTAAATTAATTAATTAGTGTATTCATTTAATGCACTAATTCATAAACTATTCTTTGCACTCCTATTGTCCTAATGTCACAATGGGGGTCATTTATTAAGGCAGGTGCATCCTGCACCAGCCTTAAAAGGGTTATCCAGTTTCTGCTATTGATTGGTTATTCTATAGAATTTCAGGCATAACTAGTTTGATGGTGTGAGGTATAGTAAATCAGACTGGCTAAGGTGTCCCAACCCCGGGTCACCCTGATCCTTGCCCCACTCTGCCCACTTTTCTCAAAATCGGTGCAGAAATCATAAAAATAGTGTTACATTTTTGGCGCAACTGACCAGGAGCCACTTCTGCACCAAAAAACTGGTCTGGCTAATACTATTTTATTTAGCTTACTTGTATAGCTCCATCATATTCCATAGCGCTGTAATAGACATTGTCAGTCACTGTCTCATATAGGGCTCACAATCTACATTCCCTATTAGTCTTTGGAGTGTGGGAGTACCCGGAGGAAACCCATGCAAACACGGGGAGAACATAAAAACTCCTTGCAGATGTCCTTAGCAGGATTCGAACCCAGGGCTCCAGTGCTAACCACTGAGCCACCGTGCTTCCCCTACTATGTTTTTTCCCACACTATGTTGCCCTTACATAGGGCAACACAGTCTGAAAACAGATCTGCTTTTAAAAAAAAATCTAAATTTTAGGTCATCTCCAGAAGCTATGATGGAATATTAAACATGGAACTAAAGACAGAAATAATTATACCATCACATGCTACTTTTCTATTTCATTATACTTTTACTGTTTATAAATGTGTTTTTGCTACTTTGTCATGTACTACACATTATTTAAAGAACTTTATTTGAATGAAGAGGTAAATTTACATGAACAGTGCCAAAGTGTAATGCAAAATCTAATTTTTATTGTCCACGTCATTTATATCACTTGGCAGGAAACTGCACAAATGACATTTATTACATTGTTACATCTTATTTTATGTAGTGTTAGATTTTTAATGTAACTCCCCCACCCACCCCATCGATGACTGCACTTTAAATATGGCTGGTACAGTGAGAAATTCTAGGTGTACATGGTTTTTGAGGTCCCTGTTTTTGAGAGAACAGGCCCATCTATGCACCCGTTACACTTATGCTGATCACAAATAACTTGCATTGATATTGTTTATTGCTAATAAGGAGGAAAGTTATGGATAAATGTGAACTGGAAGCAAGGACATTGTGTAGGTACAATTTATATGTATTTTATGGTTTGCATGTGCATTAGAGAGCACTATTCAGCATTACTGTAAATATCAAAGGTTTTACTGTTTTGTACATTTCTCTGCAAGAATATAATATTTAAATGTGAGCAGAATAAAAGTATTGCATTCCGTGAAACCATCAAATCTATCTAATCATTTATACACAAAAGTTTTCACATCATTGTTTTAATGACTGGCGACCCCTTTCCATGCATGTTTTTAGGTCATATGGACATCATAGCCAGGTTCTCCCCGGTTCTGCCGATCCGGTTGTTAAAACTGGCTTCCTGCTCTACCACTCCTCGACTTGTAGGCCACAGGCTACAAGCTAAGTACCAATACTTACCTGTTTGCTCTCAGTGTGCCCAAAGCAGGGAGACAGAGCAGGACCGAGACAGGTAAATAATGACCCAATAAAGCTATGTGGGGAGGAGTGAAGGGGCCACTGTAAGACCCATTCAGTGGCCCCTTCACTATTTCCCCCCATACAGTGGCTACTTCACTGGTCCCTTATACTGTATGGGGACCAGTGATGGGGCCATTATATTGTGTGGGGACAGTGATGGGGGCTAATATCCTGTGAGGGGGACATTAAAGTGTGGGGCATTAGGGGGATATATTAACTCCTTCCCGACATCCGACATAATAGTATGGCGTATGTCGGGTATTTAAATATGGCAGATGCTCAGCTCTGCTGTATTATACAGCAGAATCCTGACACTAATGCCCCATTAAGGCCCCATTTTCCCAGTGGCGCCATTTTTGCAGCATCCCAGAGGGCTTCTGCTTTAATTGTTTGTCTTTTGTGCCTCTAGTTTGTTTTGGTATGTCCCGTCTTCTGTGTTAAGTGTTAAATGTCATTGTTTTGCAGTTTTCCCTTGTTTTTCCCCCTCAGTGTTCAAACCTTGCCTTGGTTTAGCCCTGGCCAATCACAGGCCACTGGGCGGGGTTGTAGGAGACCTAGTCTCCACACCAACCATTGAGCCCAGTCAGTTCAGTAGTTGCAGAGATTCTGTGCAGTTCATGCAAGACTGTGCAGGGAGAACTTCAGCACTGGAGCTCAACGGCCGTCCATTCAGCCCCTAGGAGGAATGTTTGCTGCCCCAGGCTCATCCAGAGACAGCCCTGAGTAAGAGAGTTCAGCTGTCGGTACTTTTGGACATTACCGATGTCGTGCCAGGAGGAACAGTGGAGGACACTGACAGGAGGTACTCACTCGGGTCTAAGCAGAAGGTAACCAGAACCCTGTCAGGACTCCCTGTGTCCCCACTATCCCCAGCATCCTTATTCGGGAGAGGCATGAGAGGTGATGTAGTTGGAGGAGAAGCCTATTTTAGAGCCTGTAACATCCCTGGGCACCCTCCTATAACTAAAGCTGGGGAATTGGACACTGAACTACTGCCCCCATTGTGAAGCTGCCGTCTACTTCTGTCCCAGTTGCTGCAATAAAAGCTGTTCCTGTTCAACTGCACATCAGGGCCCTTCCGACCACCATCACACCGGCTCAGAGAGAAGAGGTCCCCTCTCCAACTGGAAGCGTCCCGGGGGAAACAACTACTACCACCACCATCCGGAAGTGCTGCAGGACCCCCTCGACTGTGTCCGGCCCAGGAGTGGTGCTGGAGTGCTTGGTGAGTGTGTTCGGCCTAGCAGGTGGCACACCAACCGCCACTACAACTCCCATCCTCTGGTCTCCTCCATCTGGATTGTGGCATTTTGGCGAGGATCGCCGGCACCTGGAACGAGATCCGAGGCTGGTGTTCTGTTGCCATGACAGCCGGGAACAGCCGGGAATTAGCATTGTAGTGTATTGCATTAGTGATCAGACTCCCTGAGGGGTTGGGAATCACTGGTCTATCGAATAGTGTATGAAGAAATGCCATTTGCAATAAAAATTTCATAAAATAATTCATTTGCATTTAATGTTAATGGTAAAAAGAATATCCGCACATTTTCATCTCACCAAATCTGGCCCTCTTTGCAAAAAGTTTGGACACCCCTGGTCTAGCCTTATTGGAGAAAAAGAGAGAAGAGATGAGACAACTCCTTCAGGCCGGGACCACACTGGCAGTAATTACAGCTGGTTAGCTGCCGATCTGCAGCAGCAGCATAGTGGATGAGATTCAACAGAACACATCGGTGTGCCGCAACCCAGATGGAGGGAACTGGAGGATGAGAGTAGTAGTGGCGGATGATGTACCACTAGCTAGGCCGAGCACACTCAACCACTCTTCCCAGCTCTGCTATTAGGCCGGACACCGCTGAGGGGGGGTCCTGGAGCACTACCCGATGGTGGTGGTCGTAGTTTTCCCCCTGGCGCGCCTCTAGTTGGAGAGGGGACCTCTCTACTCTGAACCATTGTGATGGAAGTTGGAAGGGCCCTGATGGTAAGGCAGAAAGATGTGCAGTTGAAACAGGGTGTCACTTTACTCAGCAACTGAACAGGTAATACAACAAGCAGTGGATAGGTCATCAGAATGAAAAATTTGATTTGGGGCTGGACATCCCCTTTAAGGTGCAAAATGGGCCAATAAAATGTAAGTAAAAAGCATTTCTCACCTCATCAGTTCCCCACCACTGCCATTTTGATACTTACTGGGTCTCCACTGGTGTCTACTTCCTGGTCCTGTCTTGAAAAAACAGGAAATGGCTGTCAAGCTATCACTGTGATGATCATACATGATGGGGGACACAGGACACTATTATCTTCATTGATGAGGGACACAGGATCTCCACATGTGTTTGTTGGGTCTGAGTGATGGGTGAATGGAGATAAGATGCAAAATCAGACAGTGCAAAGATAACAGCAGGATTTTGTCTGAAGACAATTCTCCATTCTTAGAAAGTGCCAGCTACAGGAAACTTCAGTCTATTGGAAATATTAAACACTACCATACAAACACTCATTAGCCATTACATAAAAACCACCTGCTTGATATTGTGTAGACATATCTCCCAACTTTCAAAGGACAGAAAGAGGGACAAAATGTGTGGTGCAAATTTAGCCCCACCCACTTATATGTTGACTCCGCCCATTTGCCGCCATTTTTCTTTGTGCCCCCACACAGTATAATGCTTTTACAGTGACCCTAACATTATACTCCCCCACATTATAATGTTCCCCTACAATTTCCCTACAGTATGAAGTCCCTTAGAGGGGGACATTAAATTATGGGGCAGCTAGAGGGTGACATTAAACCGTGGAGGTGGTTGGAGGTGGGACAATAAACTGGGGGCAGGTGGAGAGGGACATTAAACTGGGGGCAACTAGAGGTGGACATGTCTCCCTCCAGCTACTCCCATGGTTTAATGTCCTCCTCCAGTTGCCCCCAGTTTAATGTCCCTTTCCAGTTGCCCCCAGTTTAAGGTCCTTGTCCAGCGACCTCCACTGTTTAATATCCCTGTCCAACTGCCCCCAGTTTAATGTCATTCTCCATAGGCCCCTCCAGTTTAATGTCCCTCTTAATTTCCCCCCAGTTTAATGTCCCCCCTCCGTCTGTCCCCAGTTTAATGTCCCCCCTCCATGTGCCCCCAGTTTCATGCCCCCCTTCATCTACCACCAGTTTAATGTTCCCCTCCATCTGTCCCCAGTTTCATGCCCCCCTTCATCTACCACCAGTTTAATGTTCCCCTCCATCTGCCCCTAGTTTAATGTCCCCTCTCCATCTGCCCCCAGTTTCATGTCCCCCTTCATCTGCCCCCAATTTCATGTCCCCTCAAAGTTTAACATAATAAAAACACTGATACTCACCTCTCCTCACTTCCCTGCTGCTCTGTAGAAGTCTCTTCTCCCATAGTGTTCAGGGAGCAGCAGGTGCGAAGTGAATGACGTCGCGCCTACAGCTCCCGGGGCCGGAGCACACAGGGCACAGATGTAAGAAGCCGGACTGGAGCCTCCGTGGCGGCACGAGGGGGTTGCCGGTCCTCTCCTAGATGCTCCTTCCGGCCCCTAGGGAGGTAGGCCGGAACCTCAGCGATGGTATGTGGGGGTTGCCAGTCCTTCTCCGCTCAGGCCACGGGATTCCTTTCCGGAGCAGGGGCTCGGTCGGAACCTTCTTATTCGGGACTTCCGCTCCAGGTAATCGCTGGCTATTCAGTTTTCCCTGGTAGTAAGCGTTACATACAGTATTTTCTGTCCTGTTACCTCCTGCCTAGACCACCTGCTTCTGTTATTTGACTATCTTTCTGGCCTCCCAATTTTGTACCTTGTTCCCCTCTCCTGCTAATGACCCCGGCTTGCCTTCAGACTTCGTCCTCCTGAACTCCGATTTGGTACTGCTCTGCACTCCTGTTACCGACCCGGCTCGTTTGACTCATCTATTTGGATTTCCCTTTTGTACTTTGCTACCTCACGCTGACAACTCAGACCATACGACTTGGAGCTCTGCTGCCATCTACTGCCTGCCGCCATCCGCTGCAGACTGACATCCCCATTCCTTCTACTACTGGTAAGTGATTCCGGTTTCTGTTCTGCTGTGTCTGGTGGTGTCTCTGGCCCGTACCGCTTTGCCCGTCAGTAGCTTCAAGTCCATCCCCACCATCAGGGGCCCTGTTGAACATCTCTGGGAGGCGGGGGTGCGGTTGGGAGAGCGCGGGATGTTCAGCACTTTTTTTTACCATTTTGATCCGGTTTGACTGGTGCTGGGACTCACTGCTTAGCTCAACGCTGCATCTGTTTCCTAACAACAGAGTGGTGAGGCAGGAGCTGTCTGTGGACGACTCCTGCTTCACCATTGTATTCAACTCATCTGAAGCCGGGACATACCTCCCGCCGACCAGGACAGCGGGACAGGACCCAGTTAATGTACAGTTGCCCCCAGTTTAATGTCACACTCCATCTGCCCCCCCAGTTTAATGACCCTCTTCATCTCCCCCCCAGTTTAATGTCCCGCCTCAATCTGTCCCCAGTTTAATGTCCCCCTTCATCTGTCCCCCGTTTAATGTTCCCCCTCCATCTGTCCACAGTTTATTGTCCCCCTTCATCTGCCCCCAATTTAATGCCCCCTTCCATCTTCCCCCAGGTTATTGCCCCCTTCATCTGCCACCAGTTTAATGTTCTCCCTCTATCTGCCCCCAGTTTAATGCCCCCCTTCATCAGTCCCCTGTTTAATGCCCTCCCTTCATCTGCCCCCAGTTTAATGTCCATCTTCACCTGCCCCAGTTTAATGCTCCCCCTCCATCTGCCCTCAGTTTAATGTCCACCCTTTATCTGCCACCAGTTTAATGTCCCCCTTCTATCTGCCCCAGTTTAATGTCCCCTCTCCATCAGCTCCCAGTTTAATGTCCCCCTCCATTCGCCCCCAAAGTTTAACATAATAAAAACACTGATGCTCACCTCTCCTCACTCCCCTGCTGCTCTGTAGAAGTATCTTCTCCCAGAGTGCTCAGGGAGCTGCATGCATGATGTGAGTCATGTCCGCCAGACGCGGATGAGTTGAAAATTCATCTCACAAGGTTCACCTGGCGGCTTTGCTCACACCAAACATGTCCAAACTGGAACTACTATTGTTATACTTTGGGGTCTCTTCCTCCCCCAGGGTATAATTAGCGGATGCCCGAGGGGGGTTAACCAAACATAAAAAGCAGTGTTACTCAGGGGCCTGAAGAAGAAGAAGAGTATCAGCGCCGATGCACTGGAGAGGTGAGTATCACTGGTTTTATGTTTGTTCACCTCCCACGGGCCTGAAGAGACCCCAGAGTATAATACTGTACTATACTATAGTACTATACCTGGTGAAATGCATTATGGTTGTGAAATTACAGCTTGATTCTGTCCTAACACATTGGGCTGAAAAGGCCGTAAGCTGGTGAGATTTTATCGCTACACCAACAAACCTGATAAGCTATTAGCCTCTAAAATACAACATGCCAGCAGCTGAATGTTGTTCATCAAATACGAGAACCCGGGGGTGTTATGACCTACACATATACACATCGACCAGGTAGGGTTTATCCCCAGTAGACTAGCATCTGATAACGTCAGAAAGCTCTGTGATATTATCCATTGGACCAACTGTCACTGTAAATCCCTCTCATTGTTAGCCTTAGACATTGAGAAGGCCTTAGATAGCCTTTTCTGGACCTACCACGCTCATGTTTTAAAATTTATGGGCATCTCTGGTCACTTTCAGAGGGCCCCTCGTGCCCTCTACTGTGATCCTATAGCATATTTAAAGCTCCCTACAGATTCCCTGACACCTATCCACATCCACCACGGCACCAGGCAAGGCTGTCCCTTGTCACCTGCCCTGTTCACCTTTGCCATAGAGCCCCTGGTGATTGCTATCCCAATATTACAGGCGTGACAATGGGAGGCCACAAATATAAATCTAGCCTCTTTGCATATGACATGCTGCTAACCATTACAAACCCTCTAGTTTCATTACCAAACCTGATTGCCACTCTTTCTCGTTTCACCCGAATGTCCGGCCTCAAACTTAATACCTCTAAATTGGAAATTCTTCACTGGAACAACCCACCAGCCACTGCTAAATTGATTACCTTGAACTTTGGCTTCCAGACTAGGGATAAGTATTTGCCCTATTTAGGTATTATGCTACATTGCTCCCAAAGCTTCATAAAGACCTAATTTCCTGGCATTGCCCTAAACTCTCCTGGATAGGTAGAGTCCATTCAGTTAAGACGGTCACCTTGCCTCGCATTCTATATTACTTCCGCACCATACTGACCCCAGTGACCTCCTCCTCCTTAACTACTCTCCAGAGGGAGATTTTCAACTTTATCTGTGCTTATAAGAAGCCACATATTCATAGGCATAATATGCACTTCCATAAGAGAATATGAGGACTGTCAGTCCCTCATCTTTACAAATATTATGTCACTGCTAGGCTTTAAAAACTTAGCTCTATACATAAAAAAAACAATTGCCCACAATAGGTCACACTAGAGTCAGCATTAGTAGCCCCAGCTTCTTTACAGGCTCTACTCTGGATCCTGAGATCAGCAACTCACACAATCCTTGTGGCAGCCAAGGTAACCGTTTACATGGTACAATTGTGGCGAAGAATCCGCTTTAGGTACAGTGGGGAAAAAAAGTATTTAGTCAGCTACCAATTGTGCAAGTTCTCCCACTTAAAAAGATGAGAGAGGCCTGTAATTGTCATCATAGGTAGTCGTCAACTATGAGAGACAAAATGAGAAAACATATCTAGAAAATCACATTGTCTGATTTTTTAAGAATTTATTTGCAAATTATGGTGGAAAATAAGTATTTGGTCACCTACAAACAAGCAAGATTTCTGGCTCTCACAGACCTGTAACTTCTTCTTTAAGAGGCTCCTCTGTCCTCCACTCATTACCTGTAGTAATGGCTCCTGTTTGACATTGTTATCAGTATAAAAGACACCTGTCCACAACCTCAAACAGTCACACTCCAAACTCCACTATGGTGAAGACCAAAGAGCTGTGGAAGGACACCAGAAACAAAATTGTAGACCTGCACCAGGCTGGGAAGACTGAATCTGCAATAGGCAAGCAGCTTGGTGTGAAGAAATCAACTGTGGGAGCAATAATTAGAAAATGGAAGACATACAAGACCACTGATAATCTCCCTCGATCAGGGGCTCCACGCAAGATCTCACCCCGTGGGGTCAAAATAATCACAGGAACGGTGAGCAAAAATCCTAAAACCACATGGGGGGACCTAGTGAATGACCTGCAGAACGCTGGGACTAACGTAACAAAGGCTACCGTCAGTAACACACTACGCCGCCAGGGACTCAGATTCTGCAGTGCCAGACATGTCCCCCTGCTTAAGCCAGTACATATCCGGGCCCGTCTGAAGTTTGCTAGAGAGCATTTAGATGTTCCAGAAGTGTATTGGGAGAATGTCATATGGTCAGATGAAACCAAAGTAGAACTGTTTGGTAGAAACACAACTCGTCGTGTTTGGAGGAGAGTGAATGCTGAGTTGCATCCAAAGAACACCATACCTACTGTGAAGCATGGGGGTGGCAACATCATGCTTTGGGGCTGTTTCTCTGCAAAGGGACCAGGACGACTGATCTGTGTACATAAAAGAATGAATGGGGCCATGTATCGTGAGATTTTGAGTGCAAACCTCCTTCAATCAGCAAGGGCATTGAAGATTTAACGTGGCTGGGTCTTTCAGCATGACAATGATCCCAAGCACACCGCCAGGGCAACAAAGCAGTGGCTTCGTAAGAAGCATTTCAATGTCCTAGAGTGGCCTAGCCAGTCTCCAGATCTCAACCCATAGAAAACCTTTGGAGGGAGTTGAAAGTCCATGTTGCCCAGCGACAGCCCCAAAACATCACTGCTCTAGAGGAGATCTGCATGGAGGAATGGGCCAACATACCAGCAACAGTGTGTGCCAACCTTGTGAAGACTTACAGAAAACGTTTGACCCCTGTCATTGCCAACAAAGGATATATAACAAAGTATTGAGATGAACTTTTGTTATTGACCAAATACTTATTTTCCACCATAATTTGCAAAAAAATTCTTAAATAATCAGACAATGTGATTTTCTGGATTTGTTTCCTCATTTTGTCTCTCATAGTTGAGGTCTACCTATGATGACAATTACAGGCCGGCCTCATCTTTTTAAGTGGGAGAACTTGCACAATTGGTGGCTGACTAAATACTTTTTTTCCCCACTGTATGAGTTTCAAAGCCCAATTTCACCGCTAATTCTATTGTTTCGTAACCCCCTTTTCCCTGCAGGCCTATCCCCTGAGGTGTTTGTTTGGTGGAGGCACACTTGGTTTTGCCACCTTAATGATTTCCTCTGTAACCAGCAGGTCTTCACCGACGACTAATTTACTTCTACATGCTCTCCGCCACGTGCAGAGGCATTGCAGACTGCACAGGTCTTCCACTTTCTTCTTTCTCTTGCCCCATCTAATACCAAGATTTCCCCTACTGACTTTCAGAGACTATGCATATATTGAGCTGCGGACAGAGGCTCTCTCTCATTTATATATAGCTTATTGAACGCCCAGCCCCGTGATGTTAAGCTTGCCTTTATGGCGGCCTGGGAACAAGACCTGGATTCTACCTTAACCCCAGCCCAATGTTCTGACTGTTGTACATTGATTAGCAAAGGCAGTTGGCAGGTCACCCTCATGGAATCCTCGCTAAAGATCCTTCTTTATCCTACAGCCTCCTCTCTTTGTTTCAGGTGTTGCAACGACTTAGGTACTACATTCCATGTATTGTGGTCCTGCCCACATGCCCGTCGATTTGCATGACCATACATAGACTGACCCAGAGACTCTTCGGTCAATCATACTCACTATCAGCTCCCATTTTTCTTCTTAACCTTAAGCCTACTGATGGCTGCCCGAATCCACATCGCTTTCAACTGGAGGAAGTCTTTCCTCTCATTGACCAATGTAATTCAGCGAATTGACACTATCATGCTCCATGAAAAAATTTACGCTACTATCTCAGACACCTGTTTGATTTATGATAAGGTTTGGGTTCCCTGGATTAACAGGTCTCGTATCCTTGGTCTGCCATACTGTCTTCAACTATGACGGGGCAATGGAACTGTGTATATTTTCCTCCCCACTATTCAGACAGGATTTCCCCCCATTCATATGGTACCTGTTTACACTCCTTGTGCTGTCTACATGCACCTATTACGACCCTTGGTTTTGTGTCTTTTTTTACTCCCCTGCCCTTTCTTTATGCATATTCCGATACTACTATGATGACATTGTATTTTTTGCTTATCTCATCCTGCACCTTTTGTGTATTTTCTAAGATTGTATTGATGTTGCTTTTTCACTTTCTGTTATCGCCATATTTTAATAAATACTTTTGAAGCTAAATCAGAGGGGTGCCAAGTCACAAAGTCATAGTGACACAATAAAATAAAATATAACAATTTAAGCAAAGTGCACTGGGATGCTGCAATTGCACATGGCCTAGTACTTTCTAGAATCTATATCACACAGTAACTCTTTAGAGGTAAAAAGTAATTGTGCCCCTCAGTTGCACCGCATGTCATGATGAAAATGGCTCTGTATTTAAAGGGATTGTCCAGTATCTGAGGATATTTGATACTGATAACCTGTCAGCTGATGTGGCCGCCAGAATCCATATACTAACTATATGGTCAGAAGCAGCCCTGCTCCTATTCAAGAGAATGGGAGCAGGGTCGCAGTTCTCCGGCACCACCACTACAGTGTGCACTATATACAGATTCTGGTACATACATTTTAGCTGTGTTGTCTGCAATTGCAGCCCCGCTAACATTCGCTTGAATAGGAGCAGGGCTGCTTCCAGCTGTATAGTTAGTATATGGCTTCCAGTAGCCACATCAGCTGATCGGTTCGGGGTCCAGGTGACGCCATCTCAGTTACTACAACCGAACACACTGAACTGATCGTGTGCATGTAGCTGGGCCATGATTGAACAGTACATGGATGACATCTATGCGCCACCCGTGCCTCTATGTCCCCATTCACTGCCCTCAGTGAGCATGGACTGCAAAACGGACAGGAAAAGGATCTGTGCTTAGTTTTGCCCCGGGCTCACAGCCCCATACACAGGTTGTGTGTAAGAGGCAATGGAAATGAATGGGTCATTGTGCTAGCCATAAATACAATATTGTTGTGTGCATGAGGCCTAAGAGGCCAGGTTATCTGGTCAAGGGCAGTAGTGAATCCTCTGTGACAGCAGAAACATCCTGACTCCCAAGTAAAATCACACTAACTAAATATTGTAGAAATAAATCCACAAACACTTTAATTGGGTTAAACTGAAAAAAGACTTTATTGAAAATCACATTACAATTATTTCAATCAGTGTCTCCAATTTATAATCAGGCCGATCGCTATGTAAAAGACACTGAAAATGGAGAACCCCCGACTCACAAAGAGTCACCCCCCCAGCACTCAGGAGAGGAAAAACCCCTGTGGAGGAAACCTCTAGGGAACCAAGGCTGGAGGATTACCCTTCCCTTGGGCTTAGAAGGTTATTGCCGATATGTAACAGTATATTTTATCAGAATTTGACCATTTTTATAGTGAGACATTATATACATCTATTATGGATATAATAGCAGTGACATACAATAGTGTCATATAGGTGAAACGGTCAAATAAACAGATTGATGAAGAGTTATACAGTATTAAACAAGGCAAGGGCAAAAGCTCTGTGCAAGCGCCTTGTGGAGATAGCCAAATGTCACCTCTCCAGGCCTCACACATAAAAGTGAAGAAGCTTGTACCGGATGTGAGGAAGATCTGGCTGCAACATCTGTCACCCCATTGATGGCTAGGACTAGTCTGGGCGGCTAGGAGTATAAGGCTGATCTGGCTGGCTAGGCGGATATGGCTGATCTGGCTGACTAGGTGAATATGGCTGATCTGGCTGGCTAGGCGGATGTCCCCTTTTTCCCTCACAGATTGTGGAGTGATGAAGCTCCAGGTCTTCACACACATCAAGTCCGGCGCTGCATATGGCTGTAGGCCCTTTTGTTCTGGAGTTTTCCCTAATTGGTTCTTTATGTCATAGGCATGAGTTTATGACATCAGCACAATTGCCTTAGTTACTGCAGATGGTTACTACCCACAGTGTTCCTAAGCATTAACCCCTTAATGACTGACATTGTGCCTTCCCACTGAATCTTCTAATCTGTACTTGCCACTGGATAGGTCCCTTATCAATATGCACAAACAAAAGAAAGTTATTAAAGAGGACCTTTCATGTCCTCATGTACTGTATATGCTGTTTTATATACCGCTAGAAAGCTGACAGTGCACTGAATTCAGCGCACTGACAGCTTTCCAGTTATGTGCTCCGGGGCTGGTGCTATCGGTGCTCTTAGTTTTACCGTTCACCATCAGAAGGGTGTTCCTTACAGTCTATCTGGGCTGTGAGGAATGCCCCCTCCGACTGTACTCATCCATAGACTTGTACTGGGGGGGCATCATCGCTGGGTTGTAAGGAACGCACCCCCTGACAGTACAGCGCTATGGATGAGTACAATCAGGGAGGGCGTTCCTCACAGCCCAGCTAGACTGTCAGGAACGCCCTTCTGAGTGGTCTGAGATCGGTAACGGCACCGATATCTCCATAACGGGAGCACATAACGGGAAAGCCGACAGTACACTGAGTTCAGCGCACTGTCGGTTTTCTAGCGGTATATAAAACCGCATGTGCCTGAGGACATGAAAAGTCCTCTTTAAGTGTATCTAGAGATTTGAGGTGCAATATTGGCATGTGAATTCATTGTTATAGCAAAACATATCTTATAGTAAAGTGTTCTTTCTATGCTTGATATATATATATCTCTATATGTAAGTGTATATGCGCTCTAGCTATTAACTAAGACCTTGATAGAAAGTCAAGGAAAAGCTGAGTCCGCGGGAATGGCACACTTTGTCCCAATAATGGCCTTATAGTAGAACCACAATCACACTAGTTTCACAGTAGCATGCGGGTTTCCATCCTTTGGTTCCGCTTGGGGACCTGAAAGACGGAAACCCTATCTGCTTAAAAAGCGGTTACACGCAGAAACCCGCGGGCCACATAGATTATAAGAAAGCAGCACAAATAGCCTTGATAAATGTGAATACAGAAAATGACAATATTGATTGGGAGATGCTGAAAGACATGCAAAAGGTATTACCACAAACTGAAAAGAACAAATGGTTAGCAAAAGGAGCCACCCTAAACAATGATGTCTACAAGTCTTAAAGGGAAACCAATCCTGCCATCCAACTTGTTTCGATATGCTGCTGTATTGAGCCATGGAACAAGTCATGTCTCAACAAGGAGGGATGTTTGGGGATAATATCAAGAGTATTCACGGCCTATGGCCTTACTTACTACTAAAAAAATGTCTGCTTAGCATGTCCTGTATGTGTAAAGCACAACCCACAAGGGAATTTATGTCCTAACATGAACAATTTTCTCAACCGCAATACCCATTGTATGGATTTCACTGACTTAAGAAAATGTGAAGGGGAAAGGTACTGTTTAATGATGCATTTACCAAATGGATAGAGGTCTTTCGAAGTGCAAACCTGGATACCCTGACAGTAGCAAAAGCACTGGTAAAAGAAATCATAGCCACACTTGGGATCCCAAAATAGATATACAGTGATAAAGGTACTCATTTTGTAAATAACATCATTTCCCTGATGGCAAAGAACTTAAAGATAGGACTGAAAAACCACCCAAAATCAGCAGGGTTAGTAAAGAGACACAACAGGATACTAAAAAACAAACTTGACGTCTGCCAGCACGTGCGCAATAGAGCTGGAGTGCCGGCATTGCACTGTAGCCAGCACTCCGGCTCTATTGAGCAGATGTGGGAGGACGTCAAAAAGAGGAGGAGCCGGCCTCCCATGCCTGCGCAATAGAACCGGAGTGCCGGCTACAGCGCAATGCTGACACTCCGGCTCTATTGCGCAGGCGCCGGCAGACGTCAAGAAGAGGAGGAGCTGTCCCCACAGAAGGAAGTGATCTACCGTGCCCAGAAGAACCGGACAGGAAGACAGGTAAGTATGATGGGGTGGGGGAGGGGGTGAGAGGGGGAAGGTAGTGTGAGTCATCCCTGAGTGAAGTGCAATGCTCAAAAATACCCAAATTATGTAAATATAAAAATATTTATCTCATACGATGAACACTGTAGCTAGGAAAAACATTGCCAAATGCATGTTTTTTCAACACTGAATAAAAAGAGATCAAACCATCAGACCTTCTCCAAAATGGTATCAATAAAAGTTACATTTTGCCCGGAAAACCCCCTTTAAGATAGGCCATAAATTCCATCCCCTGTATAGTAGTCAGTCACTGTCATTGCAGCTCAGCACCCATGGTGGACAGTGAAAACTGAGCTGCAATATCAGCTCCCCATTGCTATACAGGGGATGAAGCTTTCTGTGATGTGTATAGGCTAGGATAAGAAGTAGCTTCCTACAACTGAACGGTGTATGGGCTAGCTGTTGGTCCAAAACTCATCAGGCATTTATGGCTGATCCTAAGGATAGGCCATAAAAACTTTAACCCCAGCCAACCGGACTTTGTTAAGACTGGTGCATTTTTAGCACATGCTATTGCATATAAAGCCCCATGCACTTGTTGGGAAAGGCACAGTAACCGTTAGAAAGTGTCTAAAACACTTAGGCAGTGGTTAACCTAGCCTCTTTGCTGCCTGAGGCGGACTATAGAAAGACGCCCCCCCCCCCCAAAAAAAAAAAAAAAATATTTGAGTTTCCATGCTACTAGCTTCACACGCTGTTATCGTCACACAATATACACAATATACAAAGTTATAAAACAGTTTTTAAGAATTCTTCTTCCTGTATTACTTCAGTATCAGATCAACAACACAGTATTTACAATGAAAATAACTTCACACATCTTCTGCTTGGTGGATGGACGAGCCCACGTGGCCCCCATTCTCTATAATAGGAGGGCCGCAGATAGCTGAGTACTGGACTTCGGCTATCTTTGGCACTCCCATCGAAGTGAATGAGAGCCACGCGGGTTCGTCCATCCACCAAGTGACACACCTATATATATGGCTGCGGTCAGGCTGAATTCCCACCCAGTGGGGGATAAAAAACGATTCTCAGGCTCAGTGGGGGTCTCAGCAGACAGACCCCCATCAATCAGGTATTTATCCTCTATCATTTAGGTGAATACAGTGTAGTAACATTCTGTGACTTACAGGTGACGTCTCTGACTAATCCTTCACATTTCCCATCTCTTCCCTTTGGGCCGCCATGACCACTTCTTCCAGCTGTGACTTGTCTCTGTAAAGTTTGTAACACAGACATCTTTGGCTCCTCACTTTTCCAGGCATCCAACCCACATTGTCCTCACCTGCACCCAATTATAAAATATATGATATAACCCCCCATAATGAATAATACCCCCAAGTGCATCTTATATTAATAATGTCCGTGTGTACCCTGTATAAATAGTTTGCCTTATTAATAATGCCCTAGGTGTTAACTAATTAAAAGGTTTTCCAGGTAATTAATAAACTAATCAGTGGGGCTCAAAAACCCAGGACCCCTACTGATCAGCTGTGTGAATGGTACCTGTGTAAGCGCCGTGACCGCTTCTCTGTTTACATAGTGTCATTCATCTTATAGCGGCCATGTAATGTAACTACAGCCTCGTCCTATACATGTCTATGTGACAAGCCTGTAATTACATAACACGGCCACTATAAACAGACAGCGTATGATATAAACAGGCGCCATAGCCCGTTTATAACGCCCCATTTACACACACTATAATGTTCCACAGCAGCCCCTGCACACTGCATTATGCCTCGCAGCGGCCCCTGCACACAGTATTATGCTCCGTATTGGCCCCTGCACACGGTATTATGCTCCACAGTGGCCCCTGCGCACGGTATTATGCTCCATAGTGGCCCCTGCACTGGTATTATGCTCCACAGTGGCTCCTGCACAGGGTATTATGCTCCTCAGTGGCCCCTGCGCACGATTATATGCCCCATAGTGGCCCCTGCACTGATATTATGCTCCACAGTGGCCCCTGCACACGGTATTATGCTTCATAGTTGCCCACCCATGAACTATTATTATACTCAGGGGTCTTTTCAGACCCCCGAGTATAATGATGGAGACCCAGGGGAGGATAGAAATATAAAAACCAGTTGTACTTACCTAACCTGGACATCGATGCACTCCCCGCAGCTTTCGTCCCTGTTTAATTGCGCACACAAGTCACGTGATCAGGCCGGCGACGAGACCTGATGACGTCACCAGAGGCCCCAAGCCTACTCGGAGTAACACCAATCGCAGGAGAGGTGAGTAGCATTGGTTTTTATGTTCCATCACCTCCCCTTTGTGTCCGATTACTACACTCCGGGGTCTGAAAAGACCCCGGAGTATAATAATAGTAGTATTTGAGGCCCGCGGCCTCACTTACCGATGCCCGCGGCCGCTCACAGCGGCATCCACTTCCCTTTCTGCGTCCCATAGCAGAAGGGGAAGCGGAGGCGGCCACGAGCAGATGCCGGGTAGGGAAATAAATAGGCCGTTACCTGGTGGGGATACTCCAGCAGGTTACAGCCTATTTATATATATATAAAAAAAGTTCGGACATCATTGTATCGCCGCCTGCGCTGAGATGCAACGTCTCGTAAGCCAGCCCAGGACAGGCTCCGCGCAGCTCTGTTTTTTTTTTTTTTTTTTTTTTAAAGCGGCCTGTCCTGGGCTGGTTTACGGTAAATATAAAATAAAAAATGCTGCCCCCCAGACAGTGACGGACAGTGCCGCCTGAGGCAGCCGCCTCACTTCGCCTCATTAGTGGTGCGCCACTGCACTTAGGCTATGTTCACATCTGCACTTGGTGTCTGCCCGTTGTGAATCCATCTAAAAAAAAAAAACAATGGATTTGTAAAAAAAAACACAACACAGATGGTTACCCAATGTATACCATAATCTGTTATTGACAGATCTGTCAAAAAAGCGTCTGTTTTTGGTGGATACAGTTTATTTTTGTTTTTTTGAGCATGAGCAGAGAAGATTGAAGAGGGCAGTCTTTGTGTCTGTCTTTCATAGACCTCAATGTTAAAAAAGACGGATACATTGCTGTCCGTCGTGTATCCTTATTTTTTGGATAGAGCAAAAGTGCTGCAAATCTGACTTTTGTCTCCATCCAAAAGAGTGGATACATGGCAGGAATGCTCCAAACACACACCGGCAGATGGTTGTAAAAATCCATTGAAAAAACTGATTATCTGCGGATACACCAACGCAACATGTGATAACAGTCTTAGAAAATGAGGTGTAAAGCAAGTATGTCTGTTTTTTGCCTGTGAATTACCCCAGAATTCTGACTCATTTTCAGGTTCAGTATTTTTTATTAAAGTGATATATTGACAGTCTGCCTGCATATCTTATTCTGACTTATTTTCAGTAGTTTATCTGCTATCCTCACATAGGACAACATAGTAGTATAATGTTGTACCGTGTTAGCCATTGAAAGTAGTGGAAGAGTGAAGAAATCAGGCGATACCTTTCAGAGGCTAACTGAGTATATTTATAAGTAAGCTTTCAGGAGTACTCGCTTCCTTCATCAGGCATGGTGTGATACAAGAACTGAAAATTAACAGATTTTTATACACATGGTTTTCAAAGCATTTTAGAGTCCTTAAAAAAAATTGCAATCTAAGTAGAGAAGTTATTTACAACAGGTCAAAAAAACAGTCTGGAAACTTGTGGTGTCTGACGGAGGGATCAGTAATTCTTGCTGTTATCTGTTTGCTATCAGGAGGTGATTTGTGTCCCTCACAGGCAACATAGTGTGATTTGAAGCTGGCATGAATATTAAGTCCAAATTGCAGTTTGAAATTTTTGCATAAATTTGTACTCCATTCTTTCAACATAATCCTGGTAACAGATTTATCTTAAACATGTAATAAAGAAATTCTTGGAAAAAATTGATTCATCAGTCACTTCCTGCAGTCAGTTTATTACTACATCAGTGTGGCAGCTCCAGAACCCATCACGTGGTATGACCACATGCAGGTCACCTGACGCCTCTTGCGACATCCACGGCTTGTGCCAGCCACAACATGGCCGCCGGGCTGCATGGTCACCTGATGACTTTGACCGCTGTCTGTCTGACTCAAAGTGATTGATTATTTACCTGACGCCATTTATAGCAGTAGGCCCAGCACTTCCGCCCATGGTGCACACACTAATTTGAGTGAACACACCGCTGTTTGCACTTTGCAGCCAGGGTCGCACATATTTGACGTCATTAGTGTGCGCCATGGAGTGTATGGAGCTTGGGACGCGCGGCTATGTCGGATAAAGCAGCTTTCTGTGGTAGAATCCTGAGCAAAGAGTGTGGAGAAGGGTGAAGGAGCCGGAGGCCGAGTACTGACCTGCCGGATAGAGGGAAGTCGCACGGGTGGGGACCTGGGTTACACATTGCGGCTTTCCTGGACCTGGTTCTATGTAACGACAGGGAGCTGGGCGTGTACATGTCACATAGATGAGCAGTACATACATATAGGGGGCTGGCAGTGTGGGCTTAGAGCTGTAGGGGGCGCTGTACATACATGTCTAGTAGTTAGCAGCAGGGCCAGCACTGGAGGACCTGACAGCACCATGTGAGAGCAAGGCTGGGCACAGGGCACTCAACACCACTATGGCTGCCAGCTGTAGGGCAGGGGCCTTTCCTGGATGGAAGGTTCACATCTCCCGGGAGCTGAGGAGGAGAGATCGGGAGCAAAGGCAGGCGTTTGAGGAACTCATCTTACAGTGTAAGTGTCCTGTGTATCCCTGGGGTATACTACAGGAAGGGACATGTGTGACCTGTGACTTATCCAATGATGTGTAATAATTGTATACAGGACCAGGTAATGGCTGCGCACAGATCGCCAGCTAATGCCTGTTTACTAAGAGCCATCTACCCCTAGGGTATACTGCAGGAGGGGACCTGTGTGTGACCTGTGACCTATCCACTGATGTGTAATAGGTGTATACAGAACCAGATAATAGCTGCGTACATGTCGCCAGGTAATGCCTGTTTACTAAGGTCATGTACCCCTAGGGATACTACAGGAAGGGCCATCTGTGACCTGTCCACTGATGTGTAATAGGTGTATACAGAACCAGATAATAGCTGCGTACATGTCACCAGGTAATGCCTGTTTACTAAGAGTCATGTACGCCTGGAGTGTACTGCAAGAATAGATGTGTATGACCTGTGATCTGTCTACAGAGGTGTATTCAGAACCAGGTAATGGCTTTGGACTAAGTCATGTCCTCCTGGGGTATACAGTAGGATGGGAAAGTGTGACCTGTCTGCTGATGTGTAATGGGTGTATACAGATCGCCAGGTAATGGCTATGGACTAAGATTCATGTACCCCTGGTGAATACTGCAGGAAGGGATGTGAGCACCCTATGATCTATCTGATGTGTAATGGGTATATACAGAACCAGTCATGTACCCCTGAAGTATACTGCAAGAATGACTAGTTGTGACTTGGGATCTGTACACTAATGTGTAAAGTGTATACAGGACCAGGTAATGGCTGTATACGAAGTGTCGTGTACCTCTGGTGTATACTGCAGGAATTGGTGTGTGACCTGTCCACTGAAGTGTAGAGGGTATACAGATTTCCAGGTAATCCTGAAGTCCTGCTGCTTGTGTGTCCAGATGGGCTAGGGAGCAGAACAGAGTATAACTAGCTGGCTGTTGGGGTTCTAATTCCTGAGATCTCCACCAATCCTGAGAACAGGATTTTCTCCCCAATTTAGAATTCACCCGGGGCTAAATGTAGGTGTGCCCCTGCAGGTCGGGACACATCTGTGCACCTGTTCACTTAAATGGGAGTGCTGGAGATAGCAAAGTGCTGTACTTCAGCTGTCTCCAGTGACTTCAATGAGTACCGGTATGGCACGCCTACATTCAGCCGGATCTTTGTATCAGTTTGGGTCTTAGCGGTCAGGCCCCCACTATCAGTTTATTCTCTGTTCTATAAATACTTTTTGTGGCATAACCCCCTGTAATATAGCTGAAAGACTCTGAAAAGGAGTCTATAAGGTCCAAAATGCCTCACAAGCCACTAGGAGTAGAATCATGCCTTTGTGGCCACAAACCGAAGAAGCTATGCAGAGATAAGCGTCGGCTGGATCATTGGGACAGGACAGATTTACCAGATTTGCTGACAGCTGTGATGTAGATAGAGGCTGAAAATGGCAATCTTGACTAAAGGGCAGCGATTCCAGAGGTAAATCTGCCCTGGTCCCAGACGCACTTGAAGGATGATTTGCATACCCATAAAAAAAATGATTTTCTCTGCATTGCTTCATCGGTTTGTGGCTGTAAGTGTGTTTCTATCGGGGCTGTGGAGTCCTTAGGCCAAACCACTGACTCTGACCCCTCTATTTTTACTCAGCTTGACTCGGACTCCTTAATAAATGGCTGACAGCCATGGTCAGTCAGAAGCAGTAAAGCTGGTAATGGATTCACATGAAAGTAATTATGTAACAAACTATACATCTAATTGTACAATATTGATTGGATTGTAAAATTAAAAATAATCATTTTATTTTGAAGCCAGTCGGTAACACTTCCGACGCCACCCAAAATTTGTTCCGACTCTGACTCCAAAACTATTATTAGTTTGGAGGCGTTTCTTTGACATTGCATTCAGTTAGATGCACAAAACCAATTTCTAAAGAGCAGAAACGCGTTTACAGGTGTAAGTGACAATCTGAGGTGTCTGAAATCAGTTATCGTGTTATTCCAATTCAGGGAAAAGTAAAGTCCTTTCCCCAGCAGTCATCCTCTAAATTCAAGTAATGGAAGGTTCTTTTTTGAAAAACAGCTGTTCTGCTTCAGCTCTGCTCCCATCATGGTGTGTGGGGTTTGTTTGTTTTTTTTTTTTTTTTGCTTACCTTTGACAACCTTCCCCATAGGCCTCAGGCTACATTTTCGGGCGTGCTGTCAGTGCTTAACCACTGTAAGGATAGCTTTTCCTATCACAGCGGTGGCAGGTACCAGTCTGCATAATCAATGTAGTGCTAAGGTGCATTGCCAGCCCTCCCATACGTCTGCCACCTCACTTTTAGGCCCTCACTGCACTACTCCACAGGTGTTAAGAGAATTGTGGCTATTCCTGCTGTCACATCTAATGACAACACGACAGCTTAGTGCTGCTCCACTGCTGGCATAATACTGTTCTCTGTATTACCAGAAGTATTAGACTGTGGAGCTTTTGGGACGGGGTGTCTCTGGGTACTAAGGGCAGAGGACAGGTGCAGGAGGCTATTATAGTGAAGAGCACCTATATAACTTTCCTAGAGTATAGACTAAATATATGTGCAAAACGAGATGTGAACTGGCTGCCATGCCATTAAGGCTGGTTTCATATGGCTGTGTTTCGCCTGAGAAATGCAGTCCATGTGGCAGCCATGTTTCCTGGATTGACCACTGCTCAAACGAACTTTACTCAAACCCCATATATCACATTAATAGCTGACTACGAGTCAGTTCCTTAGACACTGCCTAGGTCAGTCCAGTAGTATAATGTTGTACCGTGTTAGCCATAGAAAGTAGTGGAAGAGTGAAGAAATCAGGCGATACCTTTTAGAGGCTGAGTATATTTGATAGTAAGCTTTCGAGAGTCTAGCTCTCTTCTTCAGACATGGTGTAATACTAGAAACTGAAAATTCACACTATTTATACACACACAAGACATGGATCTTCAAAAGGATCTTGGAATAACAAAATGCAATATACATAACTTCTCTACGTATATTGCATTGTTGTTCCGAGATCCTTTTGAAGATCCATGTCTTGTGTGTGTATAAATGGTGTGAATTTTCAGTTTCTAGTAATACACCATGTCTGAAGAAGAGAGTTAGACTCTCGAAAGCTTACCATCAAATATACTCAGTTAGCCTCTAAAAGGTATCACCTGATTTGGTCAGTCCAGGAAATTCGGCACACACATGGACAGTGTTTCCCAGATGGAATACGTTCATGGTCATGAGCATGAGGCCTGAGTGATCAACATAAATGAGCTGGACAACCCTTTTAAGTTCAGTAAATCTACTCCCCTGTGTCTGCAGAGTTTGCAGCCCATTTGTCTCTGTGGCCTAGTGATCCTAGCAGCATGACCGTAATTCTCTGTAGTGGAAAGTTCCTGTTTAGAGACCTCTCTTATCTGTTTCAACTACTAAAATCCATTAGAAAGTTTTAGATAAACAGGTTTTTTTTTTTTTTGGTTTTTTTTTTTTTAGTTCATTTAATTGTGTACCTGATAGTCCAGCACTGACCTGCAGAGTACTCAGAAAATCCTGCCCAAGACTGAGCCGGTAATTATTTATAAGACACTGCTGATTAGGACTGAGTTCACATGAATGAAAAATTAATCCCAGTTGTATCTGGCACAAATGGATGCTTTTTCATGGCTGTGTGCGGTCTGTATATATGGGACGGAGACGCAGGTTTAAAGAGAGTATGTTCTGTAACTTATCACAGCATGCTCTACTGTGTCTGTGTATATGGAATAGAATACGGTATGTCTGTGAGTTAGCCCGAAGGCCACTTTCACACGGATGTGTTTTGATCGGTATTTGGTTTACAAATCGTGATGCTAAATTCTGAGCTGATACTTTGTCCTGTATTGGTAGGCAGATAAATTCTGTCTGGAGCCACGCTCTGTTGTCATGGGTGTGATGTCTCTTTAGCTGCCTGTTGTGCTTTGTTAGCACAGATATGGCTTCCTTTATGGTTTACGTGGCCCGAGTCTTATTTCCTGTCCAGATCTATATGTTGCTAGAAGAGCTATTGACAGCACAAAGCAGATTTTCTATGTATTACTTCAATATTAACTTTAGTCTTTTAGGCTGAGGTGGTTTTGTGTAAACTTTTCAGGTGGGTATTCCCTTGGAGTGGTCAGATGAGGACAGTAGACGCAGATCATTCCCATCCAGCCCTCTACATATATCATTGGCCCCACTTTTCTATCTTATATTGGGCTTTTGTTGCATTCTCTTGGTTGACAAAAAGGTTTTTCTGTAAAAAGTTGTGAATGAGGGTTAGTTAACATGGTGGAATTATAGACTGTATTACAATCCTCTTCTGAGATCGGATCTCTGATGCAGCTAGTTTGGATCATAAGACTCGCAGACAGGACGGGATTATAAATTGTAGTACGGCCATATTATGGGCGCCTGAATTAGCCCTTAGGATTTATAGGTGAAAACTTGCCTTAGCTCTCACTGAATTTATTAGCAGGTTACTTTGTCACTAATGTTCTTGTGGAATTTGATTATGATCCCTACACTAGGGATCTCGCCTTATTGTCTGTGAGCTTCCAATTCACAATTCCTAGTACACTTCTGGGGGAAAGAGAGTGTTCTGGCCGGACAAGACAACATACATAGGACATGTAGCATGTGCGAAGTCTGCAGCGGTGAGGTGGAAATGGACAAGGAATTTAAGGTGGAAGTCTTCCTCAAATTCCTCTTTCATTTCCACCATGTGAACTTATCCTTAGAGTATATTCACATGACTCATTGTTGTGTCAGTGTTTAGGAACTTGCACAGTTTTTTTTTTCCAATGTTATGAAAACCACAACAAAAAATAGTTAAAATTTCTAGAAAAATGTTGCAACTGAAAAAACATTCAATTCTAATAAAAATGTATTTTAGTTTACAGAATAGTTATTCAGTATTCAGAGTATGTGACTTTCTATAGATGCTTTCCCTTATTGTTTATCCTTGTGCAGTGATGTCTATGTATACGGCCTGTGATATACCATGTCCTGAGACAGTCACATATAGTTCTGATTGTGCACATTCATAGCTGTTTAATCATGCGCCATATAATTGCATATTCTTCTCCTGATTTTTGAAGTACAGTTCAGATGGTAATATAGAATTTATAGATCTCTTTGGAGCAGAGGATCTGCCAAATCACTTCGTACCATCACACGGAAAACCTTTCAGTTTAATATGTGAAGAAAAAAAAATCTAAAGGGAGTCTACCACCACCAATATGGATGCTGTGCTGCACAGGGCTCCTTTGCGCACAGATTAAAAGGTGATTTTCTTGTCACCATGTTTACTTTTTGCCAGAATAAAGCTATGGTGACTGATACCAACTGCCCCTACAACAGTATATAAGTGGGTTTAGACACTATTTTGGTGGCGGTAGACTCCCTGTGATGTGAAGCATCAGATGTGTAAGCATCTGTTACACCACCACTTTGTGTTATGGATGGTATTGACTTCTTCTGGCAGTGAGGCATAGGTCAAGGGCACAGAGTTGCCATTTATGCTTCCAGCTCCCTAGGGCAGAGAGGATTCCTCTTCTGTTAATTGCTTTTGTATTCTCTTTACAGATAACAGGTTGCTTGAAAAGTCTGACCTTCAGTCTGTGTTGGCTGAAAAGCTACAAGCCGAAAAATATGAGCAGAGCCGCCATGACATCAGGTACAGCAAGGGATAAGTGTTATAACGTTGTGTATTGCCCAGATACTAGCTGATAACTAACAATAAGAACCTTCATTTAATAATTTAATATGTAAATAATATAAACATTGATTGTATGACCATGTGTAATTCCACTCATATCATCTTCTTGCTGTCGTCTTTGTCTTGGCAAATACATTTAGTAGTTAGTCAAGAAGTAAGAGACTGGTGGAAGGCATTGTGAATGCAGGATAAGACTACTCAGGGTTTTTGTTGTCTGTTACCATGGAGTTACATACCTTTTTTTTGTGTGTGTGTGGTTTTTTTTTTTTTTTTTTTTCTCCTCCTTCCCCAGACTCCTTGCCAAAAACTAATTGCTTTAAAAGAGTTGTCCAGGATCTACATATTAAAGGGTTTCTATCATAAAAAAAAAAATCGATTTTTAACTAAAAGCGCGTCAGAATATCCTTTCGAAAGGCTATTCTTCTCCTACCCTAATTTTTCAGGTCCACGCCGCCGTTTTTGAGTTGTCTTCTTTCTTCGTTATGCAAATTGGTCTACAGAAAGCACAGGCTATCTCTTCTGCTCCTGATGCGTCTCCTCCTCTTCACTCCTCTTCTTACACGAGACCACCGCAAAATGACCGAAGGAACAGCCGACTGCACATGTTCCATCGCCATTTTGTGGTGGTCTCGTGCCAGGAGCAGAAGAGAGAGGTGGTGCTGGAACCTAGGAAGAGTCTGTGCTTTGTGCACTGGGGGAACGCCCTCCGTGCTTTCTGAAGACCAATTTGCATAACGAAGAAAGAAGACACAACTCAAAAACGGCGGCGCGGACCTGAAAAACAAAAGTAGGAGAAGAATAGACTTTCTAAAGACTATTCTGACATGCTTTTAGTTAAAAAATCTTTTTTTTTTTTTTTTTTTTTGATTCCTTTTAACTAACTATCTCTTGAGGATAGGTTATCATTATGTGATTGGTGGGGTTTCAAGCTGGGACTACAATAGATCAGCTGTTTGAAGAGGTTGCGTGAGCCACAAGCAATACAACCTTTTTCCTGTGCTGATGTCATGTTCATCGACCGAGTGGTACGGCAGCAACTTGGTTCCGTTTAAAGAGTATCTTTTCATAAGATGAAATATGTGCAGGTCTTGCTGGGCAGTCTGTCCTAAGCTTTCCTACATGGTGCGCTATCTGTTTTTCTGCTGCTAATAATCAGCAACATATTTTGCATTTGTCTCTGAGGCTGTGGGCATCTACAATAAGTAGCAGTCTGCCCACCTGCCCTATTCATTTTAACTAGTTTGGTTTGTTAACATGTGATTCTGTCAGGAGTACAACTGTACAAGAGAAAGCAAATGGCTGAGAAATGCCCAAGTGACCATAATTTAGGAAATCCAGGAACACTGGATTGTAAATGTAAAATATAATAAATATAGGGAATGTACCCACTCCATTCTAGCATCTACCCTGCAGGCATGAGACAGAAAAAGAGCAATCCATGAGCAGGGAAGTCTGCTTGCTGTCTGTGAATAATATCCAATCTGTAACCACACAAGCAGCCAGAAGTGGATACAAGTACTGTACATAGAATATTTTTTTTTAATTGTAAGCTGTGAGATTTGCAGAATCTTCAGTCCTTTGCACAGAGCAACAGTTTGCAAATGTGTGGAGGCTGTGAGGAGAATTTTCCCCTCCCATCTCCATTTACTGTGTAAAGACAGAACAGAACCTCGACCTCCACTCATTGTGATCCATCTCGCATCTATGTAGATTAAACTAGCCTAGCAACAGAGCGTAAACTGTAAATTAGCTAGAAGGGAGACACTTAGTGGCTGGAACACTAGAGAGGTTATACAGGCAAAAAGCAGCAGCATTTTTTAAAGTGCATTACATTTTGGTCCAGAATCACATACTCAATTAAATGAGACTAAGTTGACTGAAAAGTTAGTGACCATTTGATTTAATCGCTGATCTGCACTACCAAGCTCCTACACTGTGTACAGCGCTGTGCTTTGGTATTCAGGGCAGAGGTTGCAACGCTCTTCCAAACCATTTGACTTCTGGGGGTCCCAAATGTTTCACACCCATCAATCCCATACCGATGACCTAACTTAAAGAATAAGTCATCAATATGTAAGTCCTGGGAAACCCCTTTAATTTTTGTCCTAATTTGGGAGGAAAAAACACTTTGTAAAATGTGCGAGATCTGTGTTCTTTCTTTTAGCCCAGGCCCAGATGGGATGCGACATGAAGCTATACTACAGGATATGGCTCAGATGAGGATAAAGCACCAGGAAGAGTTGACTGATCTTCATAAAAAACGTGGAGAGGTAATTCCTTTGCTGAAGATGTCTGGCACTGGCTTCCTCCTGTGTCCCCGCTCAACTGTGTATGGGTGGGGTGGGGGTGTGGGAGAGAGAGCGCAGCCAGATGAATTTGGGTTCAGCCGACAGCTATGTAATGTGTATGGCTAGCCTTACTTATGTTTAGTTCTTCTCCAATCTGGAGGTGAGCCAGTTTTTGTTATGGTGCTTGTAGCAAAGCAATACTCTTCCATTACTGTTGGCTTTCACATAAACACTGTTTTAGAGCAGTAGTATTATTTTTTTCAGCCTGTCAGACCAATAACACAGATTGGACTTGTTTAACTGTAATAGTTCTGTGTAGCTGCAGGGAGAATGACTATTCAAGCTATCATTTTCGATCCACTTTCTGTGTGCTGTCAGTAAATCCCCATGTCCCTCCCTCTCAGCTCGCTCAGACAGTGATAGAACTAAACAATCAGATGCAGCAGAAAGACAAAGAGATCCAGGCCAACAAGGAAACGTGAGTACAAGCCTCGCCAGGGGTATTTTATGTTGTAGCATTTTGAGGTTTTTTTTTGTTGTTAATTCCTGGTGTTCTTTCCTCCTGGCCTATATATTGTAGTTAGTTCACAATTCATATGCACTTTACTGCCCCGAGAGTGACATGTAACCTTATGCCAGTTTCTTACCAATACCCATGCTGAAAGGAAATGCCTACAGTCTTCAGATTAACTATACCAGACACAGAGTGCAGGTACCGTAGCCAATGTAACATCTAGAGGCGCCCTGCATAGAAGGGATCAGCTCAGGTTAGCCACAATTTTGTTGTAATGCTTGAGAACCTGTTCTGGGATCTTCTCTCCACAAATTCTACAATATAATCAAACAGGTGGAACCCAAGGAACAAGATGGAGACACCTGGTCCTCCCGCTCCCTGCAGTTGACAGTAGAGTATTGTTAAACTACACCAGAACTTTGTTAAAGAATTATTTCTTCAAATTTATCTGTTACATAATTCTTTGTAATACATTGACAGGCTTTTTGTACAGTCATGGCCAAAAGTTTTGAGAATGATACAAATATTAATTTTTACAAAGTCTACTGCTTCAGTTTTTCTAATGGCAATTTGCATATACTCCAGAATGTTATAAAGAGTGATCAGCTTAACAGCAATCACTTGCAAAGTCAATATTTGCCTAGAAAATGAACTTTATCCCCCAAAACACATTTCAACATCATTGCAGCCCTGCCTTAAAAGGACCACCTAACATCGTTTCAGTGATTGCTCCATTAACACAGGTGTGGGTGTTGATGAGGACAGGGCTGGAGATCAATCTGTCATGATTAAGTAAGAATGACACCACTGGACACTTTAAAAGGAGGCTGGTGCTTGCCATCATTGTTTCTCTTCTGTTAACCATGGTTATCTCTAAAGAAACACGTGCAGTCATCATTGCACTGCACAAAAATGGCCTAACTGGGAAGAGTATTGCAGCTAGAAAGATTGCACCTCAGTCAACAATCTATCGCATCATCAAGAACTTCAAGGAGAGAGGTTCCATTGGTGCCAAAAAGGCTCCAGGGCGCCCAAGAAAGACCAGCAAGCGGCAGGACCGTCTCTTAAAAGTGTTTCAGCTGCGGGATCGGGCTACCAGCAGTGCAGAGCTTGCTGAGGAATGGCAGCAGGCAGGTGTGAGTGCATCTGCACGCACTGTGAGGCGGAGACTCTTGGAGCAAGGCCTGGTCTCAAGGAGGGCAGCAAAGAAGCCACTTCTCTCCAGAAAAAACATCAGGGACAGACTGATATTCTGCAAAAGGTACAGGGAGTGGACTGCTGAGGACTGGGGTAAAGTCATTTTCTCTGATGAATCCCCTTTTCGATTGTTTGGAACATCTGGAAAACAGCTTATTCGGAGAAGAAGAGGTGAGCGCTACCACCAGTCTTGTCTCATGCCAACTGTAAAGCATCCTGAAACCATTCATGTGTGGGGTTGCTTCTCAGCCAAGGGAATCGGCTCTCTCACAGTCTTGCCTAAAAACACAGCCATGAATAAAGAATGGTACCAGAATGTCCTCCAAGAGCAACTTCTCCCAACCGTCCAAGAGCAGTTTGGCGCTCAACAATGCCTTTTCCAGCATGATGGAGCACCTTGCCATAAAGCAAAGGTGATAACTAAATGGCTCAGGGAACAAAACATAGAGATTTTGGGTCCATGGCCTGGAAACTCCCCAGATCTTAATCCCATTGAGAACTTGTGGTCAATCATCAAGAGACGGGTGGACAAACAAAAACCAACAAATTCAGACAAAATTAAAGCATTGATTCTGCAAGAATGGACTGCTATCAGTCAGGATTTGGTCCAGAAGTTGATTGAGAGCATGCCAGGGAGAATTGCAGAGGTCCTGAAGAAGAAGGGTCAACACTGCAAATATTGACTTGCTGCATTAACTCATTCTAACTGTCAATATAAGCTTCTGTTACTCATAATATGAATGCAATTATATTTCTGTATGTGATAAAAACATCTGACAAACACGCATAAAAACCAGAGGGCAGCAGATCATGTGAAAATATAATATTTGTGTCATTCTCAAAACTTTTGGCCATGACTGTACATGGCCTGACCTAATAGGCAGAAGTTCATGGGAGATCTATGGACCTTTGTTAGACCCATAGTATCTGTGCATGTCCCTATTAACATTGCACGGTACCCATGGTCTACCAGTCAGAGAACTCTCCCACTGTAAAATACCATAGATACTGTGGTTGCTATTGACCATGGCTTCTGACATGTTAAGTGGCCAGCATCAGAGGTCTGATTCTGGCTGTCAGTCACTGCTGGTGTTTGTGTGTATCAGTGAGTTAAGGATAACACTTTTATGGGATCTATTCTGTGCGTGTGAGAGAGAGAGAAGTTGGGGAGTTCTTAAAGGAGTTTTTTAATTTTTTTGTTTTTTTGGCTCCTTCAGTCATTTATCACATTGATCCAGATGTCAGACCCCTCACCAGTCAGTTCCAATTGCCTTCGGATGCCAGCAGCTATAGAGATTTAGAGGGTTGGAAGCATCTCTTCTCCAATCCACTAATAGGATTAGAGCTGCAATGATGATGTCTGTAAAGCGCTATGGAATATGTTGCCGCTATACAAATAGATACGAAGCTCCACATTACAGTGGATGGAGCTTGGATAAGACTGTCCATGGAAAGTGGTGGCTCTGGGGTACTTCAGTTCTTGAATAGGAGAAGAGCTGCTTCTGATGCTCAAAGCTGGTTCAGTTGATCTGTGCAGGGTCTAGGTGTCAGATCATCACCTATCAGATATTGATGACTTATCCTGTGGATAGGTCATCAATATGAAAAATGCCTGGGGAGCCTGGAAAACCACTTAAGGCTAAGGCCCCAAGTGGCGTCTGGCAGCAAAAATGTGCTGTGGGAAAAGCCGTGGTGGCAGCGCTTTGCAGTTTCTCTCACAGCACTTTGCACAGAAAGTTCGCAGAGGTTTTCTCTGCAGACTTTGTTTGTTATATCTATAGGAAACCGCCGGCATTTCTGTAGATATAATTGACATGCTGCTATTTTCAAAACCGCAATGCTTTTGGAAATCACTGTGTGTTCGCACCACGTACAGTATTTTCCCACAAAGTGAGGATGGGATTCGATAGAACCCCATCCACTTAGCTGTGACTGTAAAATGCCGCGTCTTTTTTTTCTGCGGCTTTTCCGCCGCAGGCGAACCGCAGCGTTTACACCACATGGGGCCTCAACCTAAAATGTGTTTGTACAGGATTATGAGAATAGGTGTATACTTACTTTCCCCCAAAACACAATGCCACCCTTATCCCTGGGCTATGTTCTAGTATTTCAGCTTGCCACTTGTTTTCCCCCTAAGCCCAGACATCCCCCCCTTTAATTGTATCAACACAAACTTTTCGGATACATAAGGTTATGTACATTGACTATAATGGTTGTGGATTGGATCACCTTACCAAAGAATGGCAAAATTATTTATGTGCTCAAAGATTCTTTATATGAGAGAAGACAAAAAAACTTCCAATCTTGGCCAACATATACATTTAGCTTTTTGTATAGGTTGTCGTAGCCTAATAACATTGGGAATCCCTGCCTCACAGGATAGAGGAATATCAGCGCACGATCAGCGAGCTGCAGACAGAGTGTCAGGATTTACGGAATAAATTACAGGAGTTGGAGCGTGTCAACCAAACCCTGAAGGACGAGTACGACGCGCTGCAAATCACCTTTAACGCACTAGAAGAGAAACTGCGGAAAACCACAGAGGATAACCAGGAGCTGGTGACTCGCTGGATGGCAGAGAAAGCCCAGGAAGCCAATAGGCTCAATGCTGAAAATGAGAAAGACTCAAAGTAAGGTTCAGTGATATCTGCATCTAATCTACCTACTTGCTTTTTTGACATTTTGCATGTTATAATAAGGGTCCATATGCAGTGGCTTGTTTTAGAGAAAATTAGTATACAGTGAAACCTCGTCAAAAGACCACCTCTTTGAGAAGACTACATAGACCACGTTTTCGCTGATGTGTCCCTTATTCTGGTCTGTTGGAGGACCAGAACAACGGACACATGGACCTCTAAAACGGCAGACTCAAATGGTGCATGATGGACCCTATGGACTAAAGTAATGGGATTTGTTGGCTGTCCACTCTTTTAAACTGAAACCGCCAGATGAAAAATTCGGACTTGCAGCACTACTTCATCCAGCAACGTTTGACTGTCACTGTGACGGAGTCTCCAGATGGAGGCTCTGGCGCAAATGTAAACTCAGCCTTAGGGTAAAGGTGTGGTGGTTTTTTGTTTTTGTTTTTTTAAAGACTGATTTTTTTTTTTTTTTTTTCCCCTTGTATGATACGTCAGTAATATTTACCATTGATCTTAAACTGTTTTCAGACGGAGACAGGCCCGACTACAGAAAGAGCTGGCTGAAGCAGCCAAGGAACCTGTGACTGTGGAGCAGTGAGTATAATTTGTTTGCCTACCGATAAAGTATCTAGGAACATTAGGGTAAAGGGGTTCACTTGTGCCCCACCCACCACCACCAAGGTGTTTTCTTAATAATGACCTATCCAAGGTAGGTAATAGTATTTGATCAGTGGAGGTCCAATAACTGATCCATAAAACCAGCTGATCTGGCATTATTGCATTGACACGGACTACTGCAGCTCTGTTCCAGTTACATTAATGGGAGCAGAGCAGCCTCCCACAGTCAGGGGCAGCCAGGTCAAGCTGATCAGTGCAGGGTTTGGTGAGGGTTCAACACCCAATCAGAAACTGATGGCCTGCCCCATGGATAGGTCAGCAGTATAAGAAACGTCTTCAGAGCCTGGAAAAACCTGTTTAATGTCCTGCTACCTTCAATGACCATGTTTTTTGGCAAAACATATACTATATATCTTCTAAATTAAAAAAACTAAAAAAAAACTGAGTATCTTGTTGTGCTTGGGGTAGGAAGTCCAAAGGATCTAGCGTGGTTCCCATAAGTGAGTTTCATGCTTTGGTAAGTTTAGCTGGGTCATTGTGCTGATCCAAATCGCAATCTAACATTAGACAACTACATGTTAAGGGATTTGGGTATGGAGAAGATGAAGGAAAAGCATTCTATGGAGATGACCTGCTACTGTTTCTGACTGAGTCAGGGTCTATGCTTCCAGTGGTAATCGGTGTAGTAACCCAGTTTGGACTGTGTTATGTTCTTCACCAAGTTGAGGAAGTTGATGTTATTGGATCCAGTTGAGATCTGCTGCTTGACAGCATCTGGGAATAAAAGTGTCTAGTAGGGTCACTCACTACATAGGCCTGAATTTTCAGGTCTTGCTAGGTAAGATTAAAGAGGTTGTTTGTATAATGAAAAGTTGTACAATTTTCCAATATACTTTCTGTGCCAATTCCTCACGGTTTTCTAGATCTCTCCTTGCTGTCATTCATTCTGCATACTTCCTTCCAGTGGGTAAAATCAGTCCGTGGTCATGTGATGTACACACGGGTGTACAGCTCGTTACCAGGCAGATGTCTGATGTGCTGTAACTAAACAAACTGTCATGTCCCAGGACTTGGTTTAATTCACTGACATATATCTGTGATACTGTTTGTCTTTGTAGTTTGTCCCTTTTCTCTCTCTGTATCCTTAGCTGTGATGCTGTAGCTCCTCCTCTCTCCCCCTCAGTTTAGTTTCACTTCTTTGTAAGCAACATGTCTGCTCAGCTCCTGGTATTTCATCATTTTTCACCTACTGCTGTATGAGGTTCTACAAGATTTACTTGGATTAAAGCATCTGGAATCTTATCTACGCCTCCTCAGTTGAGTTGAACACTATCTGATAGATATCTTGGTGTAAATTGCTGGTTAGCATAGAGACTACAGGACACTCTCACAACCTCACACTTGCAGCCAAGCTATTGAGTCAGAACAGTGAAAAATGATGCATAAAGACTGCCATATACAGCTGTAAGACAGTTCACCAACTTCTGACATAGTCAGTCACAGCAAGTTACCTGAAGCCAGAAGGAATCAGCATTGTGTAAGTTGCATCTGCAGCTCAGACTCCCTCAGCATAAGAAGATTCTAGCAAGCAGCCATCTCACTCCAGCAAAGTTATATTTATCCTTTTTGAGTTGCATCATGGCTGAAGGGCACCCTGAAGCACAAGGTAGCATGGACCTCAGTCTGCAGCCCAGTGAGAAGGCTAGACGCTCAATTAAACAGGTTAGAGACAATCTAGAAAGTTTAAAGCATGAACTTTCCTGTGAACTCTCAAAATGGTGGCAGGAAATACAGACTAAGATATCTGCCATGTGCTTGCCTGCATACCATATATCACCACTAGAGGGAGCTCTGCGACAGCTTTGTTCTATGCATGGACATTATAAAATGAAAGCTGAGGAGTATGAAAGCATATTGAGGAAACTTCATACAGACGATTCCTTAGTTGAATTGCAAAGCTTCCAGCATCTCAATTCAGAACGAGACAGCTTAGTACATGAAACTAAGTTAAGGACAGAGGCAAGAATTGCGCAACTGCAGGAAATGGCATCCCATGTTTCTGAGTCTACCAAGCGTTCAAAGCGTACATCTAAGTCACGTTCCTCAAAATCTTCCACACTCAGTGAGCAACTTATAAAAGCACGTGCAGAGGCGGAAGCTACTAAGATACAGGCAGCCTTTGCACAACAGAAAGCAGAGATGGAAGCTAAGGTAGCTCAACAGAAAGCAGCGATGGAAGCTAATGCAGCTCAACAGAAAGCAGTGATGGAAGCTAATGCAGCAGAAATGGAAGCTAATGCAGCTCAAAAAAGGGCAGAACTAGAAGCTCTAGAGAAACAGTATGAGCACGCTGCAGCCATGGCAAGGTTAAGCATTTTAGAACAAGCCATCAGTGGAAGTGAAAGCGACAGCACCAGTTTGTGTGATGTGGAAGCAGAGGATCCCCTCAAGCGCACAAGAGACTATGTACTAAGCCAAAGCAGTGAATCCCTATTTGCCACAAATGTTCCTGTCAGGGACAACATTTCTCCAGAGCAACAGGGCACAGTATCTTCTGCAGCACACCGCATTCAAGGTCAGTACAATGCCCTGCCTGTCCAGAATCTAGTTTCTTCTTCCTTCATGGATTCCCAAAGCCTTGCACCTCTGCAAATGCAATATACTGATACTCAGGTAAACACCAATGTGACACCATACTACCAGACTGCAAACAACCGTCCAGTCTCACATCCATATGTGGCTAAACCTATGGACTTTAAGCTAGCTCCTAGGCTGAATGCCTACGCAGCCCCTACGCTACCTACCTCTGTTAACCAGAACCCCACTAACAACGTAATCACCGCTACTCAGCCAGCAACTCAATATTTAAAGTCAGAGAGAACAGACATGTCAGAGTTTGCAAGGTACATGGTTCGCCGTGAGCTTACTAAGACTGGACTCACAAGGTTCGATGACCAACCTGAGAACTACAGAGGCTGGAAATGTGCCTTCAAAACTGCAATCAGTGACCTTGGCATTACTGCAGCTGAAGAATTAGATTTGCTTATCCGGTGGCTTGGCCCACAGTCCACAGAACGTGCTAAAAGACTCAGATCCGTCCACATTTACAACCCCATAGCAGGCCTTACCGCTGCTTGGGAAAGACTGGAGAAAACCTATGGCAGTCCTGAAGCAATAGAGAATGCTCTGTTCAAACGGTTGCAAGGGTTTCCAAAGATATCTGGTAAGGATCATCAGAAATTTCAAGAACTTAGTGACCTACTCATGGAGCTCCTACTGGCTAAGGCGGACACTCTCCTACCGGGCCTCAGTTACCTGGACACTGCTCGTGGGGTAAACCCGATAGTCACCAAGTTGCCATATAATATTCAAGAAAGGTGGACCACAGTTGGGTCAAGATACAAAACTGAGAATCAAGTCTCCTTTCCTCCATTTTCCTACTTCTGCCTACTTCTGTGAGTTTATCAAGAACATTGCAGAATCCAAGAATGACCCAAGCTTTTCCTATGGGGATCCCAGTGTTCCTGGTTCACCTCCTATTAAGTATGACAGCTCACATTCTAACTACAGAAACCGCAGAGGCCCAGTTTCGGTGAAAAAGACTGATATTCTTCCTATACCTACATCAGCACCAGAAGAAAGCAGTTGCAACAGCAACCAAGACGAAAAGGTAGAAAATCCTAACCGTCTGTGTCCTATTCACAAGAAGCCTCATCCCCTCAAGAAGTGTATTGGCTTCAGGAGGAAACCAATCCAGGAACGTAAAGAGCTTCTAAAGAAACTAGGGATATGTTTCAAATGTTGTGCCTCTACTGAACATGTTGCTAGAGACTGTAAAATTGCTATTAAGTGTATAGAGTGTGGCAGTGAGAACCATGTACAAGCTCTTCATCCATCCCAGCCTAGTGCCACACCACCTAGAGGTTCCCCTTCCCCAACTAAGCATGGCAGGGAGAACACAGATCAATCAGCAAATACTACCACAGTATCTTCCTCATGTTCAGAAGTCTGCGGAGAAGACCTTTGTGACAAGTCCTGTGCAAGGATATGCCTAGTCAATATATACCCCAAGGGCCAACCAGAAAGGGCTCTGAGGGTGTACGCCATCTTGGACGACCAGAGCAACCACTCACTTGCAAGGTCAGAACTCTTTGATCTGTTTAACTTAAAGGGTGATAGTTATCCATATACCTTGGGTACTTGTAGTGGCATATCAGAGGTTTCAGGAAGAAGGGCCAGTGGTCTTGTAATAGCTTCTCTCAAGGGCAATTTGGAGATACCTTTGCCCACACTTGTTGAGTGCAACCAGATACCATCAAACAGAGAAGAGATACCCACACCAGAGGCGGCTTTCCAGCACCCTCATCTAAGGGCTATAGCCAGTGAAATACCATCCCTTGACAAAAATGCAGACATTCTAGTTCTGCTAGGTAGAGACATTCTCAGACTGCACAAAATACGCCAGCAAATTAATGGACCGCATGATGCACCATTTGCCCAGCGCCTCGATCTAGGATGGGTAATCATTGGCAACGTCTGCATAGGTAGGATGAAAAGGCCCACCAATATTTCTTCATTTAAGACGCATATGTTACCAAATGGTCGCAGCACTTGTTTTCAGCCATGTCCACATCACTACCAAGTGAAAGAGAAGATAAGCAGCAGTAAGTGGCTACATAATCACCGAGACAACGTGAATACTTTCCTGCCTGGGGACGACACCCTTGGATTAACAGTGTTCAATACAACAAGGACAACAAGCTGGCACCGGCAATAGCTGATAAAGAATTTCTCAAACTTATGGACAAGGAATTCATTCAAGATGACTCCAACAGCTGGGTAGCACCTTTACCTTTCCGCTCCCCGAGATCAAAACTACCAAACAATCTGAAGCAAGCAGTTTCTAGATTTTCCTCTTTAAAACGTACCCTCAAGAGGAAACCAGAGATGGAGAAACACTTTGTAGGTTTCATGCAGAAGGTATTTGAGAGAGATCATGCAGAACCTGCACCTCCACTAAAGGAAGGAGAAGAATGCTGGTATCTTCCATCATTTGGCGTGTATCACCCTCGCAAACCTGACCAAATCAGGGTCGTGTTCGATTCTAGTGCTCAGTGTGAAGGCGTCTCTCTCAACAACCTGTTCCTCACTGGTCCTAACTTAAACAACAGCCTCATAGGAGTCTTAATCCGTTTCAGACAGGAACCAGTTGCAGTGATGGCCGACATCCAACAGATGTTTCATTGCTTCATTGTTAAGGATGATGACAGAAACTATCTCAGGTTCCTATGGCATAAGGACAATGATGTCAACAATGAAGTCATAGATTACCGGATGAAGGTACATGTCTTTGGCAATAGCCCATCTCCTGCAGTAGCGATCTATGGACTGAGAAGGACCGCCCATGAAGGTGAGAGAGTATGGTTCTGATGCTCGTCAGTTTGTTGAGAGGAATTTCTATGTTGATGATGGTCTTAAATCCTTACCTGCAAGTGAAGAAGTGATCGATCTCCTCTCTAGAACACAGGAAATGCTGTCTGTAGCTAACCTCAGACTTCACAAGATCATCTCCAACAATATGGAGGTAATGAAGGCATTTCCCTCTGATGATCATGCAATCAACTTGAAGGATCTTGATCTCAGTTCTGATGCTCCTCCTATGCAACGCAGCCTAGGATTGCTATGGAACACTGAACAAGACACATTCACATTCCAAGTGTCTTCTTGTGACAAACCTTTCACCAAACGAGGAGTTTTATCTGTTGTGAACAGCATTTATGATCCTCTTGGTTCCATTGCTCCCATCACCATTCAAGGCAAGCTACTACTAAGACAGCTTACCACTGAGAACATGGACTGGAACACTCCACTGCCTGCTGAGAAACAACTGAGGTCTGACTGTGGCACTAACTTCGTTCGAGCCTGCAAAGAACTGCAGTTAGACAACTTCTTATCCAACAATGGGTGCACTTGGACGTTTAACCCTCCACATTCATCCCATATGGGAGGTTCCTGGGAACGTATGATTGGGATCACACGCAGAATCCTTGACTCTATGTTGATGGACCACAAGTCGACACTGCTTACCCATGAGACGTTAATAACCTTTCTTGCTGAAGTGTCTGCGATAATCAATGCAAGGCCACTTGTCCCAGTATCTTCAGACCCTGAATCTCCAATTATCTTAACCCCAGCAACGCTTCTTACTCAGAAAATTGGTACTGCTGCTACCTCTCCACGTACCTTAGATCACAGTGACATTTACAGACGCCAATGGAAACAAGTTCAACACCTGTCCAATGTGTTCTGGCACCGCTGGAAAACAGAGTACCTCCACATGCTACAGAGCCGTCACAAATGGCAGACCTCAAAACCTAATCTCCAGGTGGGTGACCTCGTCCTTCTAAGGGATAAAGAAGTCCATCGGAATGAATGGCCTATGGGTCTCATCACTAAAGTTGTCCCTAGTGATGATGGGAAGACTCGGAAAGTGGAGGTCAAGGTAACCAAGGGAGGCTCAGTGCGAGTTTTCTTCCGCCCAATTAATGAACTGGTGCTTCTTCTTCCAAGAGGAGACGTCACATAAAAGAAGATAAGGACACCATTCACAGCTCATGGCGGGGAGCTTCCTTCCATGAACTAAAACCGTGTTCTTGTGGATTACAGTGTGGGTCGGTGGAGGTGTTGGCAAATTGCGGCTTCCCGACCTGAAGATTGGTTTATTTGGACTAACTGTTGATTATTGTTTGTTGTGCATGTTTCTTTTTTGTTTTTCAGGTTTGAAGAGGACCTTATGGACATCTCAGGACATTATTAATGTTTGTTTTCAGTGAAATCTAAAGATTTCAGGCGGGGAGTGTCATGTCCCAGGACTTGGTTTAATTCACTGACATGTATCTGTGATACTGTTTGTCTTTGTAGTTTGTCCCCTCTCTCTCTCTCTGTATCCTTAGCTGTGATGCTGTAGCTCCTCCTCTCTCCCCCTCAGTTTAGTTTCACTTCTTTGTAAGCAACATGTCTGTTCAGCTCCTGGTATTTCATCATTTTTCACCTACTGCTGTATGAGGTTCTACAAGATTTACCTGGATTAAAGCATCTGGAATCTTATCTACACCTCCTCAGTTGAGTTGAACACTATCTGATAGATATCTTGGTGTAAATTGCTGGTTAGCATAGAGACTACAGGACACTCTCACAACCTCACACTTGCAGCCAAGCTATTGAGTCAGAACACAAACTGTGCACCTGTGTACTCATTACATGACCATGGACTGGACATTATATGACCATGGACTGCTTTGAAAAAAAAAAAAAGCGCATTAGTTTCCTTATTCCTGCAGTAGATTTTTTTTTTTTTTTTTTTTTTGGTCTGCAAAACAGCTCAGTATGAACATACTCTTAAGACTCAGGTGCAGAAAAGTAGGTAGTCTTTGGTACTTAGGCTTGATTTATATTTGTTTTGACAGATTAAAACATTGACTTGCAAAAATAATGTAACATAAAGGATGTTAAGTTCCATGTAAATATGTATATAACATGGGCAAGCAATGCAAAATACCATTCTATCCAAGCTCTATCTTGCTCATAGCCATACATCTTTTAGGTTCCACCCTTTTTGTGTTTAGCCATCAACACAATCTTTTATTTAGCAGACTGACTTTAGCTTTGGTTATTGTTATGTTAAAGTAGAAGCTAGGCGTATATCATTTCCTTGTCTAACAGTTTGTCTTCCCTTCCTACAGAGATGATGATATTGAGGTATTGAATGATAATGCTGATCCCTTGGGGGATGCCACTGCCCCACCAGCGTCTGGGCGAATGACAAGGTATGTTAATTCTGATCATATGTTAATTCGGTGTGTGTGTGTGTGTGTGTGTGTGTGTGTGTGTGTGTGTGTGTGTGTGTGTGTGTGTGTTTATCTGGATAAACACAATTAAATTATTTTAATCCAAGAAGTCCGATAATCTGTCAATGGAATAATTATATTAAGAAATGTGATGTCGTGTGCTTGCATTTTGTTTAGCTCTTGGATTTTATATACTTTTTATCTGTCCAATAAACTCAAAAGATTGTTGATGCTGGATTAAAGGAATCTTCTACGCTCTGCCTTTTGGGTTTCATCTTTTAGGCACTTTTAACTGGCACTTTACTAACCACAATTTTCTGTTCATGTCTTATAAAAAGTAAGCTATTTTTGGCTAGGGCTGCACGACAACTTGTAGTAGTGTGACATCCTGTGTTGCACAATTCTATCACAACCAATAATAGTCACACTGGATTGCAGTCCACAAGTTGCTTCAGCTATGACCTGACAGTCATCCAACCCTGCAGGGTTTCTATATGACCACATTCAGTGTCATAAATTGTAACTAGTAGAACAACCTTTGCAATCTTAATATCATGTGACTACATGTTGTCATGTAGCTCTAGTGACACAGATCCAGATTTCAACTTCCCAATTTTTTATTTTTATTTTTTCTGTCTCCATTGCAGGTAAGTGGCTGCTAGGTCTTTCTCAATGGGTTATCCCTCGTCTCCCTACTCACCCTATAAATATGGATGCTTGGCCACTGCAAGTGCATATGTTTGTGAGGGAGTTGACCAGGTAGATGGGCATCTGCTGTGCATGACCAGCTTAAAGACCTCACTTCTGGCTCTCCTGCTCTCTAATAAGTAGGTAGTTCACTAACCCTTGTATCTCGTCTGAAAACTTGGAAGTCTACTTCAAGAATTAGTCTGTCCATTCGATGTCTGTCTTCATTCTTCCACTGACCTCCGTGTCTACTTACCCACCATATTAAGTAGATGTTTTACCGTAACGTGCACAGTCCTCTCATAACTTCACCCTTCATGTTGTTGTGCCTGATAGCTGAATGTTGTCCGAAGAGCCCTTGTCCGTTTTAGGGTCAATATATTGGCAACTTAGATGTTTTTGGGGTTTGGACCATAATGATCACTTGGTTTATTCCTGTGCTCCCTCTCCCTCTAGTAAGAGACTCTCTCAGCCTGCCGTAGGAGGCCTTCTGGATTCTATCACTAATATGTTCGGGTAGGTCTTCACCTTCCTATATTGCTGTTCCTCAGTTCTGTAATTTCGGCACTATATTAGCATTAGCTCTTTATATTATATTGACAATAAGCCATCCGGTCTGGGTGACATTTGTGAAGTCTAGCTTGGGGCTGGTATGTATAAGATAGTTGTCTTGTTGCCATAAGCCGTGTTTGTAGTTGTCTGTGTAGAACTATTATTACATGTTCCCAGATACTAGCACAAGAAACCTCATATTAGGTATTTGGACACTTTGGTCATGTCATTTTGATAGTATATTTAGAGCAAAGGATGTATGTTGTCATTGAACAGAATAAGCTGAGCTCCCATGTAAGTGGACCCCTTAAAGTTAAGCACATAACAACCACCGTTCGGCTTCCATGAGTCAAGTGTCCATTGGAAAAGTTGTTGTTGATGTATTTGATCAATGTGTCCTAGTTTTTGTAGTTTCCATTTTCTTTGTGTTTCAATAATTTTTTTATTGAAGGTTTTATAGATTTAAAGGAACAAAGACAGTAGCATAAATGTTTAGCACAATCTGGACATACAGCATGTGAGGGATAAATATCATATGTTCAAATGTAGCATAAGGGCACGTGCTGCCTGTACCCCTTAGTATAAAACCAAAGTATAAAGATCTAACAATGAAACACTAGGCATGAAACAATAAACAATTGAACATTTAAACCTATTAACATGAACCTGAGAGGCACCCTGATCGAGACTTTAGCAAGGAGGAGTTTCGGACGCGTAAAGCGTACTTGCAGTAATGCCGTATATCCAGCTATGAAGGAATACCTAAGTCTTAGTGAGTTAGATAATAAGTTAGATAGGTTAGATAAGCAGGGCTAAGGGGGGGAAGGAGGGTAGGAAGATCGGGATATTAATACAAAGTGTGTGTGTGTGTGTGTGTGTGTATGGGCCTGTAAGTACGGACTATATAAGAAGGGAAGGGAACAAGGCCAAGGAGAATAACAGAAATAATAATAGGAGAATAAATTCGGGCCCAAACTATCTCAATCTGACAAACTCCGAACCCGCCTTAACCCACATATCGAGAGTGGATCCAGCAATCCCAAATGTTCACAAACGAGTTATATGAATGATTCCCCAGGGCAATAATGTTTTTCATGAGCAAAGGTATTGTTGATAGCAGATCTTAAAGCTGAAAGTGGTGGGGGAGCGGTTAATTTCCATTTTGAGTCATTTCTTTACCATAACACAGTAGCGACCCATCTGGTTTCACCCAAGGGTGGCAGACGAAATATTACTGCTATTAATGTCTGTAATGGCTTTTATACATAACAGTGTATTTTTATTTAAAAAAAAAAATAAATAAAAAATTTAAAGGGTAGTTGTGCCATTACAGACATTTACCACCTATCCATGAAGTGTTCCTGAGGGCCGACCACTGGGACCTCTATTCATAAGGAGAATGCTGGGGGACTTTCAGGACCCTGATCACTAAAGTGCCAGTGCGCGTGCTTGTTTATAGCACCATAGAAGTGAGCAGCAAGCTCCATGGTGCTTCATTTACATGGATACAGGGGAACTTTCAGGCCCCTATTCCCCTGATATATAATTTCCACAAAAATCTGGACAAAATATGCAACATTTTGAAGCCACACGTTCTAATGTTTTTTTTGTTTTACAACAATCTTTTTTTTTTTTTTTTTCTTGATTCACACTGAAAATCTGCAACAAAGATGCCATGTCTGAACATAGCCTTAAAGTTCCATAATTGAGAGAAAGTAATTACATAAAAGCAATGTTTAACAGTGGTCATTTGTCTGTGTCTCATCCATGACAAGTTGGTGATGTAGTAAATGTGGGTGGATTATATCTATAATATTTTATGCAGGACTGGGATCTATATGAACAGATTCCTCTTACTATTGTACTATGCATTGTTTCAATGGCTAAACTGGTTACCGAGAAGTCCTAACTTGCACATTAAATGTTGACCAACCCCCCCCCCCCCCTTCCCTTTTTGTATATGGGGTTTTCCCATCTTCCCCAGACATTGGGCGATATAAGGATTGGGTAGTTGGACTTCATGATGCCCAATCCTTTTGTTCTCTGGTAAGTAAACTGCTGTCATAGTCTGGCCGTGGCTTTCTCCCCTCTCCCCATTCAGAACATATGTCCTTCATATAGAGGCCAAGAGTTGGTGTGCAGTGGCATGCCTCCTCCACCCCCTGCAATATGGAAAGTATATATTTGCCTATGTCAGATGCTTTGCTTGATGCACAAGTCCAACATATACCTGAGACAAAAGTCTTGAACACTGTGCACAATGCCCAATTCTTTTTTTCATTAGGAAATACAAGTGATACATAGTTTAAGTGGATTTCACTGATGACCTGTATTAATGAAAACCATTTTAGGACATTGGCTATTACATTTAGGGCTGGGAAATGATTTGCTTTAGTGGAAATGTCATGCTATAATTGCTGTGGGTCTCCTCACTTCTTACCTTACTTCTGTGCTTTCCTTGGTCAGCTGCCAATAGGATGGGAAACCTTTTTTTTTTTTTTTTTTTTTTTTTTTTTGTCGTTCTAATGCTCAAAGCGTTAATTTTCTGTGTTCTGTCTCTTACCTGTGTCTCTGTCTCTTGCCTCCCTCTCCCTGCTATTCCTGTGCCTCGGCGACCTATGAACTGTCCCTACAGCTTGTCTGAGTCTCCCCTCTTGGGCCATCATTCTGACTCTTCCAGGTGATCTTTCCCTCTCCTCTCACTCTCTGCATTATTATCCTTATATTCTGCAAAGCAGGATCATTCCTGAGCTACCAAATGTATATCCTTTTGTTAGGTCATGAACTTATCTGGGACTTTTGTAAGTAACGCCTGTCAAAATGTGATGCACTCAAACTTTCTAATATGCTTTGTATCCCCTTCCCCAACATTCTTACATCTTCTGATCGCTGTCATTGAATGAGACTATACTTCCTCACATCCAGGGACTGAAAACTGTACAGGCCAAATACTATACTTGCTAAAGTTGACCACATACATAAGATACTGATCAGCCACAGTGTGTCCGATCAGTCTTCTGTGGGACGATCCCACCAGAAACGGAAGAGATTAACTTGGCGATTAGATTTAGCTTTTAAAAAAAAAAAAAAAAAAGACATAAAAATGTAAATTTAACAAAGTTCAGCCGGTCATGCCATACACATGCAGGTTCAGATGCCTATGGCTGAAAAATTGTACAATTTGACCCATGTTTGTCATTGACTATTGTAGTAGCATGGCTGTGGAGTCCACCAACAATGGAACATCTGTATGGCCAGATAGAGTTTGCTATGGTTGTGTCCAGTGTAGAAAAGGTCTTCTGTTTTGATGACAATGTATCAATTTCATGTATCTGCCTAGTAGTGTACAGGCTACCAGGCTCACAGGTTAGCAGAAAACAATTGTAGCAAACCATCATCTAAGATGGCACCTAAGGGACCCAATAAATGGTAATGGGATCCAGAATCTTTCTATTCATTTACATCAAACTGATCCTGAAAATGGTGAAGACTTTAAAATCTAAGTATATTAGAAAGTTGAAGATCCATAAATAGTGGTAAAACAGTATTATGGATAGGACAGTATAAAACTCAGTATATGATTGGTTTTGAACATGGAATCCTATGGGTAACCTATACTGCTGTATGGTTATATAGAACACCATTGGATGCCACTGTACAGAGAGAGCTCCGCGAAACATACCCCTAATGTAAACTGCAAAAGACCATCTTGACAGCGCCTTAACTGGATTAGAAGTGCAGAAAATACATAGTGTATTTCTATACTAATTTCTTACTTGCTAGACTTACTAAGGTGTTATATAACCTATGCAGAAGCCACCTGAACCTGTTTCTGACCTTCACCAGATACTTTAAATGTCTTTTCCTACTAAGGGGACAGGGGGTTAGTTTGTGATCACTGTGAGTCCGAAAGCTGATCATAAGAATAAGGTTCCCTGTATAATTGGGACACTAGTATGCGTGCACTGCCACCAGTCCATTCACGTTTATGGGATTGCGTGAGATAGCAGAGTATCGCACTCATCCTGATATGGGGATGGACCTATGGTCATGCATGTGTACTACTGCTTCATTCACACAATGGTCTTGGGGACCCCTGTTGTTGGGACTGGTGGTGATCTCGATTAGATAGTCAGAAATAAGACTCTTATGCTATATCCTGTGGATGGGGGTACATATTCTCAGTGGAAAACCTTTTTATCCACCTTTTGTCTATATATAATCTTTGGTATTTCTTGTGGGTTTTTTTTATGATTTAGCTTTCAAGTGAAAGTGATAAAATACTTCTGCGGTTATTGTCCCCATAGATGTGCACTAGTCCTTCAGTCCAGACAAGGATACGATTTCTTTTTACTGATCAGTACATGTGAAAGCTGTTTTTCTAGTCCAGGACTATATCCAATAATGTATTTTTAATAAATGTGGCACATTCTTGGTTTCATAGGCACTGGATAAAGTGTTTACTAGTATAACAGAGGATTACTGCTTTTGTCACTTTTGGGTGGTTTACCCATCTGCACTGCTCATTGTTTTCCGTGGTGGGCATGGCTGGCTATTGTGTTGCTTTGAATAGGAGCAGGTCTTTTTGTATTCCTTGTATGGAGAAGAAAGGTTTGCCCTTAATACATGTTAATTTCAATGTTTCCTTCCAGGAGGCGGTCTATATCTTCGTTCCCAGCCTCACAGGACAGCACAGAAGCTCAGGCAGGAGGGAACAGGGAGGTTCGTGTTCCAGTTGCAGCTCTTCACTCATTTGTAAGTATCTACCTGTTGCTTTTATGTTTTCTCTCGCTTTCTTATGACCCGCAGTGGTATACGGGTAATGCCCTGCCCTAGTATAGGCCGCAGTGGTGCCGAGGTCAGTGATGAATAGTAAAAGGTCTGAAGGCACTGGATTTCTCCTACAACCACTAAGCTCCCAGCCGCTGCTGTTTGTATCCAGTCACACTTGAGATAAGTGTTGTTTGGTTTTAGAGGCGGCTGACATTATTGGTTTGTCTTTATGCCGCTTATCTTCACAAGGTAAGAGGATAAGCATTCTCTGAAGCAATCCTACATATTAAGTGATAAGGAGACGGTGGTGGAGGCAGAATCTTACATGCTGCATGATCACAAGTTTTCAAGCTGAGACCTCATGTGTTTCTTTCATCAATCCTTGCATATTATCTTGTCTATCCTATAGCTAGGATAGTTGCAGCCAGCAGTTGGTTCATTATTTTCATCGTGTTTGTGTTTTATTTTCTAAGGATGCTCATGATGGGGAGGTCAATGCAGTGCGATTCAGCCCAGGCTCCCGACTGCTGGCTACAGGCGGGATGGACCGCCGGGTGAAGCTGTGGGAAGTGATTGGAGGTAAGATAAATGTGAAAGGGGGTTACAGAAGGCGTATCACATTTTCAAGTGTGTTCATATGCGCCTTTCATTAAAGGGAGAGGGATCTGGATAGGAATTTGTTAAAAGGGTATTTTCACAATTGATATATATCCTCTATCCACAGACAGGGTAATAAGTCTGATTTCTGCGGGTCACACTACTGGCACTCCCACTAGTCACAAGAATACGTGTCTCCTGAGTCCCTCATTCCTTTTCCTTGCACAATTGCAGTGAAGAGGAATTTCAGTAGAGCACTGGTCGCTCACACCTCCTGTAACTCCATTTTATGTGTGTGGGACTGCAGGGATCTGTACTTGACTATCTCTGTGGGCCCTATAGACTTTGGATGGAGCACTAGTGCACATTTTTTACCACATTCCTGGGGCTTCAAGTGGTATTGTCCCCACAGTCACCCTGTCTGTAGATGGATGATAAATGTCAATTGTTGGAAAAACTTTTTTTTTTTTTTTTTTTGTATTTTACAAACTCGCCCTGTTGTCCGTGATGAACCGTAAAAGGTCTGATTACATTGCTGTCCCCCTGCGGCCTTTACACTCCCAGCAGCCCCTTCCTATACACCAGGTTCTAGATGTGCTGTGTGTTGTCAGGAGTTGCTGACATTTTTTGGGTAACCTGTATCTTGTGTCCAGAAGACATAGGACTCATGATAGATAATGTTATCCTACATAAACCTTCTGTCTGGAGTGTGGTGTAGGGGGACTGACCATGTACACACAGTGTATGATCTTAAGTTTTCAAGCTGAGACGACATGGCGTATACGTTATTATCCAGGGTTGCTGGAGTATATACTTATTTACAATTGTTACATAACTGTTTCTTGTACTTACAGATAAGTGCGAGGCAAAAGGATCACTGACAGGAAGCAATGCAGGCATTACAAGCATAGAGTTTGATAGTGCTGTAAGTACACTAGTTAGTGTGTGTGTGTTGTTTTTTGTTTTGTTTTTTTTATTTTGTATTTGAATAAGGATGTGTTCACACCAGTGTGCATCAAAGGTATATATTTCCTGACAAATGGTTCCAACATATGCTACTGTAGAGGCATACAGGGGCATATGTTGCCCATAGCCATCTTGGTAAAGCTCAGAAGGTAATTTTGCCTCTGTCAGATGAATTGGGGCTTACTGGGACTTTTGATGAATATATACCAGGAGCAGTGTGAACGCATCCCTAATGTATGTTTTTTTTGTTTTTTTTTTTTGTGTTTTTTTTTCATATGACCATGCACGAAAGAATATGATGGGATTACTGGTTGAAGCTTCTGTTTTTGCTCTGCTTTTCTTTGTATTCTCTATTGCATTATTTAATAAAAGAAAAAAACTATTAGATTTCAGGCTGTTCTTCTTATTTTTTTTAGTTTTTGTAATTCTCATTTTGATTTTTATTTACTTTTTTTGCTTGCTTTTTATTAAGTTGTTGGAAAAGCACAAAACAAATACAAAATGGAGGAAACCAAGATCTGTTATCCTGTCAGATAAACCAGTGTAAGGCTTCTCCTGAACACAGGCTAGAAAATCTGGTCTGTACATCGACTGCATTTCCCAATCCAAACCCAGCCAAGAGACCTGGACTCCAAGCATCATGGTGATCTATGATGCTAGGAGTTCCTCCCCTCAGCTCCACTCTCCCATACTGTATATAGTACAGGAGAGTAGGGTGTGGGGAGACAGGACTCCTAAAACCAATTGATCTCTCTGATGCTAGGAGTCCTGTCTCCAGCTAGATTCTGCCCTGCAGATGAGGACAATCTACAATTCAGACCTATGCCCACAACATGTTGCAAGTCTTCAAAAATGGAGAGAAAAGGAGTACATATGATAAGATGGAAATTGGTACAAATTATATTACTTATACAATTAACCCCTATAATTAAATCATCTGTTCACTTACACTTGAAGTGTGCAGGCGGCGGTACTTACCAGCTGTGTCTGATCGGAGATGACACAGGTCCTTTAACTTCCCTTATAAAGGTCAGTAGCCACCATAGCATCTGTGAGGTTGTGGGGGTGGGGCTCAATGTGACCCCCAGCTCCCAGGGCTCAATAGGAAGACATCACAGGCACAAAATGCTGCAATACTAAAGTATTCCTGGAGTGGGACTAAGTTAAGCAAATTAATTTTTTTTTTTTTTATTTATTAAAAAAATATAGTTTGGTCTGAAAATGGCGTGTGTGGAGTGAGTTGGCACAAATTTTGGGTGGAATCTGAGTAAGAAAAAAAGATACCAAGTCTGACTTCAAAATATAATTAATTTTAATATTATACAATTATTGATGTTGTATAATGAATTGCCTATTAAATGCCTGCCTACTTATATAGGGATTTAATTTTTCTTGTATTAGAGGATTTTTACTGCTTCTGACTGACCATGGCTGTCAGACATTTATGAAGGAGTCAGACCAGGAGTTTGGGTTACTGACTGGGACTGGACACAAACAGTCTTATTTATTTATTTATTTTTTTACCTAATCACTTCGTTAAATAAGTACATAAATAAATTAATGAAAATGCTATTAGAAAGTCACTTGCACCCCAAAATGGTACAAAGTACTGGTAAAAAGTACAGCTTGCTCTGCAAAACACTAGCTGGCACTAGTTTGGGTATCAGAAAATGCTGCCGTATAGTAATTTTTTGGCTTTGAAAACTATATACATTTGGTATCAGTCTAATCATACTGACCTGTAGAATAAAGTTAACACAAAAATTTTACCACAGTGAATCCCATTAGAACAAACACCCCAAAACAATGGAAAAATTGTGACACTTCCCATTCCACTAAACAAATAATTGTTTAGTTACCCCTTACATTATGGAACCGACAATTAACCCTGCAAATGAGCGAGCACTGAATCTGTCTTTCCCAGCACAGCGTCGCCCTGGCAAGTGAATGGGACGGCTGCATTTTCTTGCACAGCCACTTTGGCCCGGTGTTCTGATGTACCAGGGAAATCAGACAGTCTTCAATAGAGTAGCAGGAATTAAGGTCCCGTGCACACTGAGTGTGTATCTGAGTTGGGGACCGATCTGATCACAGAATGCAGTCTGACACTCGTAGTGATTCCCTGATGCATTCACTTGTATGGGGCTTCTGGATCCATTCCGTTCCCATAACACGGAGCTGAATAGGACCTGCTCTGTAATCCTCATAGACATGAATGCATCACGGAATTCAGTTGGATGTCATCCGACTGCATTACATGATAAACTCTGCCTACAACTCTGATGCACATCAGTCATGTACATGGACCCTTAGAAAATGAGGCAGCAGTATGAGAGAAGAAACAAAAATGGCGGGAGCGGGAGTAAAGTGCTGCGGAATATGTTGGCACTATATAAATAAAATGTATCATTATTATTTATCATTCTCTGTCTATGATGTGGCTATCCTTTCTGCTGTCTGAGGCAAAAACTCAAATCCTTATCCATTCCCTCAAGCCTTATGGTCACACATTGCAGATTACCACGGGGAAATTCCATATCAGAATCTCATTCCACACAAGTGAATATTAATTCCGTAAATCTTAAGAAAATTTAGGGAAAATGTACATTCTGTGATACATGTGCTGTTTGTCTTTTCTACACTTCTCTTCGACCTGGGTTTTGCAATAAAAAGAGCAAAATTTGTTGCCAAATTTAGGTAAATCCTGCAGATAGTACATTTGGGTTTTGGATTTAGAGGTTTGTCCTCTGATACATGTTAGTATCTTTGAGGTTTAGTAGTTCATCCCTGGTGGTGTAAAAAAGTGGATGTGTTAAAGGGCACAGCCCTCAGGCTTCAGTATTTTCTGGTGCCCAAGTCACTGCTTTATATCCAGACTGGTGGGAGTTGAATGCATGTGGGTCCTGCGATATGGATGATCAGGGACAGGCTTACCCTCACAAATACATGCCGATACAGCATGTACACACCCAAAGGATCTCTCACATACCTGCCTACATTTTAGTAGTTGCATTAGCGTCTCAATGCTGTGCTAAGCGGAATAAATTTATATTTCTCTCCATGCGCCCATCTGTGTAAATAGGCCCTAGCAAATAACTAACGTTCTCCATCTGTGTTCACTATAGCAAGTAAAACCTATGGTTCCTCATTACATGTAAAATAAGTAGTCCTCAAAATATAGGCTTCACAAATTATAGGCCCTGTGGCAAAAATAGACTCAAGGCCTGACTTTAGAATACAGACCTTGAACTAGAAGCCCTAAGCTAATACAGTCCCCAGATCAGACGTCACAATGTAAATCCTAAGGTAACTAGACCTTACTTTAGACCACTGCTTTGTGTCTAAAACTCAACAATTTCAGACCCCAGACTACAAATGCATGACTTACAGCTCAGTCATCTTATCTTAGCCTTCCCTGTAGAGCCTCATGGATAGTATGGCCATTCTCTACTGGTTGTTTAGCCAGTGATTCTTACTCCAACCATTAGTGATACATTTGCTCTTTTGTGTGTGAATTTACATGACATTTAGAAAACTTTAACTTTTTTAGGTGTATGTTTTGATCTATATACTAATGCTCTGGACATGTGACATGTAATGAGAATGAAATTGTGTTATTTCTTGTCTTCTAGGGTTCCTACCTTTTGGCGGCATCAAATGATTTTGCCAGTAGGATCTGGACAGTGGATGACTACCGCCTTCGGGTAAGACTGTGAATGTGATTTTTATTTTTTGTGTAATAGATGGGGAGGTCACTTGTTTGATATCAGTATAGTAACCATGCTATGTAGATACCTTCTGAGCATCCACATGAACATGCTTTGGGTACATTTAGGCTGTACTAAAGCCATATGTTAACCCCAATAGTAGAGCCTCAATAACTAAGAGAAAATAGAAGTGCCATTTTTTATCTTTCTACACCCAGCATACACTGACTGGACACAGTGGGAAGGTTTTGTCTGCTAAATTCTTACTGGACAATGCTCGAATTGTGTCAGGAAGCCACGACCGTACGTTGAAACTCTGGGATCTGCGTAACAAAGTGTGTAAGTATTTCCTGATATTATGTAAAAATAGATACTAGTTACACACAAAAATATTTCAAAAGGGATGCTTCAGAAAACCTACCCTTCCCCCAGAATAACTTTTGTATATGCTTATTTTATATTCCTCCAGGTATCAAGACGGTATTTGCGGGTTCCAGCTGCAATGACATAGTGTGTACGGAACAATGTGTGATGAGTGGGCACTTTGACAAAAAGATACGTTTTTGGGATATAAGGTATGAGGGATACTATGGGGCTGTGGTGCTCTGCTTTGGTATGTTTTAAGAATATCAATTTATTTTCTCATCATGAATTATATACAGAAACTTATTGATAAAAAAAACGCACCCAGATAATGTCGGATTGCTGTAAAACTGCATACAGTTGTCTTAGGCAGGCGTGTAAATGATTACAAATGTGGTCTTGCCACAAGAGGGCATAAAATTACTCCCCCCCCCCCCCCCCCTGCCCTATAATTTAAAAAAAAAAATAAATAAAAAAAAAGTTTCTCAGAGGTTACTTTTGGGTAGTGAACCTCCAGGTGAGTGATCATTGACTTTCAGACATGACTCTGATATATGCTCAAAGACATTTAGCCCGATTGACAGACTTTGAGAGGGGGCTTATCATTGGTCTGACATAAGTAGGAGGGTCGTTTCTAAAAATGAAAATCAAAATGACTGCACTGAGGAGGGGTTAAAATAGATTATACTGACCCCTTCTTTTTGACATTTTAGAACAGAGTGTATAGTACGGGAGCTGGAGTTACAAGGTAGAATCACTGCTTTAGATCTGAACCCTGAGAGGACAGAGCTGCTCAGTTGCTCCCGAGACGACATGATCAAGATCATAGATTTACGTGCCAATGCAGTGCGACAGACTTTTAGGTGAGTTGGAAAAGATCTATTGTTTGTTTGCTTAAAAGGAGTATTCAGGTTATTTCATGTATCCTCCTATCCACCCTCTATGTGCACTGCTGCTCCATTTACTACCTATGGCACTGCCGGAGATAGGAGTACAGTGCTCATCTGTCTCTGTCAGTACTATGGGTAATGAATGGAGCTGCAGCGTATGTTTTACCTGTCACTCCATTTAGATGGGGGGGACAGGACTACCATTCTCATGATCAGCAAGTTATTCCCTTTCCTGTATATAGAGGCTAAAGTAAATAACCAGATTACCCCTTCAACAAATTGGAATGCTTCTGTGTAATAAAATACTCGTTCAATAGATATATAATCAAATGAATTGCAAGACTATAACCTATAATACGGGGTAACCATTCTGTCTCTTAGCTGACTTTTCCATTTTGTAATCTTTTCTGGTGAGACAAATTAAAGTTATGGAAATTTTCAATATTTTCTATCAAAGGTATGTCTGCTGCTTGTTGGGTATTTCATTTTTTTTTTTTTTAATCTTTAAAAAAAATGCATTTTATTTTAAAATTGTCACTCTTGCCTTTTAGTGCTCAGGGATTTAAGTGTGGATCAGATTGGACTAGAGTCATTTTTAGGTAAGCATCTCAAAAAAGGTTGGAAGAATTGACTTTTTTTTTTTTTTTTTTTTTTTCCTTTTTCATTCCTACCCTAAATGATGGGAGCTTGCCTTACAAGTTTTATAAAGATACTTCGCTGGAGCTATATTTGTTGTGACAAAGTGTCTATAGGGGAATTCGCGGGCTTTCCCACAGCTAAATATGTATACATTATTTTGAAGAGATCTCCAGCTAAGACATTTATGTTCTAACCACAGAATATGCTATAAATGTCTGCTAGATGTGGGAGCCACATCTATCCCCAGAATGTGGTCCTCTGACCCCCATCCTGCTTTGTGAAGTGACGACTGCATTCAGACAGTGAATTAATGGAATGATAAATGTGTATGCAGCTCTCTCCTTTACCTTCTGTGAGAGTCATGGAAAGTCCAGCCAAGCCATTTGTGACATCCCTTCCCTCCCTACCATTATTCATTCATTCACCAAGCTGAACAGGGAGCCCCCCATTTTGGAGATGGATACAGGCCTTGAAGGTGGGACCTCTGTTAGGCATTTATGGCGTATCTATAGGGTATACCATAAGTGTCATATTGGAAAACCCCTGCCTTGCCTGTATGGTGGGTAGGAGCTATATGGGCAATGTAAATAAACTGCCCATACAGACTTAAAATGGTTGTCACATTATGGATATTTATCCCCTATCCACAGCATAGAGATAAGTATTTGATTGCTGGGTCCCGATCACCAGATCCCCTAGTGATGAAGAGGGTTGGGAAACCAAAAGTCCCCCTAAAGGACTCCTTGTAAATGGAGCACCAGTGCACTTGCATGACCAGCGCTTCATTCACTTCTATAAGGCTTCGGGCGCTGCTGGAGATTAGTCCTGGCAGCCCAAATAGAAGTGAATGGAGCGCCGGTCATGCAAGCGAATCGGCACTTCATTCACAAGGAGTCTTTAGGGGGACTTTTTGCCCTCTATCCTCCTGATCACTGGGGCATCATCTAGTGCTCAGGTCCCCAGCATTTGGACACTTATTCCCTGTCCTGTGGATAGTGGATGAGTGTCCATAACAGCACAACCCCTTGAAATAAGGATACAATATTAGAGGATCCCTTTGGAGGACTATGTGCTAATGATGCCAAGAGCCTGGGTAACTCTGATAGATGACAGATCAACCTCACTACTAATGTATCATGTCCTCTTTTGTTCAGCCCTGATGGTAGGTTTGTGGCTGCCGGGTCAGCAGATGGTACTCTGCATTTCTGGAATGTGATGACTGGGAAAGTGGAAAAGATTCTTGGCAAGCAGCATAGGTAAGAGTGGAAGAAATGCTCTGTCTTCCCAATATGTCGTAGGTTGTGTGTTGCTGATCATCCTCTTCTTCCTTGCAGTTCCTCCATTAATGCCGTCGCCTGGTCTCCGTCTGGTGCCTACGTTGTTAGTGTGGACAAAGGAAGCAAAGGAGTATTATGGTCTGACTTTTGAGTGCTTTCTCACCCAAAGACAAAGTCTGCACTGGTGGCAAATGGCTCTCGGCTGTTTGGTTTGTTGTTAATAGGGCACACTTGTACTTAGAAGAGATTTGGACTCTACTCAGAAAATATTTAATGTGCAGACCATGAGATTGTGCACTAAGCCCTGTAGGGGGCCCTCATTGCTGTGAAATGAAGGAAATATTAAGCGCTTTAAAATGACAAAATTGAGGACGCCTACTGTGTAAAGATCTATGAAGACTGTTAAATGAAAACATATATTATAATATATCCAGAATTTTACAAAAAAAAAATTTTCATCCTTATTAAAGTCACTCTCGGGGGAGGATTGCTATGTTCAAGAATTATGCAGAAAGTGAAGGGTGGAAGTATTGCTCATAGGACCCAATTCAGGTTTTTTTTTTGTTTTTTGTTTCTTTATCAATTTGACTGATGTATGGAGATCAAAAAATGATGAAAAATCCCATCTTTTTTTTATTTAAATTGGGAAAAGTTTATATTTTAGGATAGGCAGATTGTTTCCAAATTGTGAATGTCTTCATCAGTCTTCTGTCCTGATGCAGATAAATGTTTTGAAAATTTTTAATTTATATTTCACCATTTTAATGGGTTGTCCAGCCTGGGAAAAATTTTAAACTGGCTCAGAATGGGTTAAACATTTTTCCTTCTTCTTTCTGGTCCTGTCTTGAAACAGAGGAAATGTTCTCAGTCAGTGCCTACCTGAGATGGGTCACTGATGTGGTCAGAGATTGACTGAGCCATCATTTCCTGTGTGAGAGGTAACAGGAAGCACAGCTCAGCAGGGGATCCGGGCAGTGCTGGATCTGTAAGTACAATGTCTATTCTGAGCCCATTTAAAACAATAAATAAATAACCAAAACCCATTCTCCTTGCTGGACAACCCCTTAAAATATCTGCATGAAGTCACTTTAGATATGCATTAAATTCCTTTAATCCAGTGTCCATAAGGCTTGGGTATCGGATATTTTTACCAGGTGGTCCAGTAGCAAGTTAGGACAGACTTACTACTAACCACAGCTGCAGGTCCTGGAAATTGCACCGACTTACCAATACAAAGTGTTGTGTTGAGATGAGTTGTCTGGGTAGGTGAATAGCCCTGACTAAAAAATAACCCACTAACAAATTCTAATTCTACATTAAAAATTGGTTATTGTAAATAAAAAAAAAAAAAAAAAGTATAGTAAAACTGAAAGCCTAGTGAGAGATTCTGGATTAAAGGAATTGTAATTCATCGCTTCCACCATAGTTTCCTGTGTTCTGATAAGCAACATATTTTTCAGGGTTTTTATCATGAGATATGAAAGTTAGGATTTAAAGGGGCTGTCCAAGACTGACAATCAGTGACCCATCCGAAGTTGTGCAATATCCAATGCAGATGTCACAGCCCAGCATTTGAATGGAATTGAAATTGTAATATTGGCGTTCAGTCACTGCATGGTATATGGAGCCATCTGCTTCAGCTCTGTACACTGCACTATGTCAAGTGCGGGGTACAGGTGTTGGACCGCCACCTATCTTAACATCCAACCATAAAGAGAGGTCATTAAAGGGGTTGTCCACTTTCAGCAAATACATGTTGTTTATATAATAAAAAGTTGTATAATTTTCCCATACACTTTCTGTATGCGTTCCTCATGGTTTTCTAGATCTCTGCTTGCAATCAGTTATTCTGCTTACTCTGGCTAAAAAATCGGTCCATGGTCATGCGATGTGCGGTCCATGGTCATGCGATGTGCGGTCCATGGTCATGCGATGTGCGGTCCATGGTCATGCGATGTGCGGTCCATGGTCATGCGATGTGCGGTCCATGGTCATGCGATGTGCGGTCCATGGTCATGCGATGAGCACACAGGTGCACAGCTCGTTATAATCACCTCAGTAATCAGACATCTGTCTGGTAACAAGCTGTGCAGCTGTGTCCATCACTTGACCATGGTCTGATTTTTATTCACTGGAAATAAAGAATATCAGCAAGCAGAGAGCTAGAAAACCATGAGGAATTGATACAGAAAGTATACTGGAAAATTGTACAAGTTTTCATTATACAAACAATAACATGTATTTGCTGAAACTGGACAACCCCTTTAATTACTAGCCCTGGACACCACTTTAAGGGAAATCCTGGATTCTCTCCTTATACTCATATATACAGGTCACATCCACTTCAGAAATATTCAGCCACTATATATGTAAGTTTAATGGTACAATTATTATGGGATGGGGGGTTGCTAATACAACATCACCTGCCATTATACTCCTGGATATTATGTAGAACCTCTCTAGTCTAGTTCTTTCCTATCCTTCCATTACTTGTTAATGAATAGAATACCATAGCTTGCCACACTGTTGTACATTACTCTTGATGGATCTGTTATGGCTCTTGTGAAAAGAAATTACTCTTTTAGAATTAGGATAGGGATACATGGCAGCCATAGTTGAGACGCACATTGTGAAGCTGAAGATCGAGCTTTCACTGTACTATAATGCAGCATGATGAAAGTTAGTGGGGTTGCTGTGACTACCAGGTCTGGGCTTCTTACAACTGTGACTCAGTTGCAGCAGTGTGAGAGTTGCAAAAAAATCCCACTCGCTTTTATTAAGCTGCGATGTATCGTTGTGAAATGGGTGTTGCGCCCAAGATTTGCCCATCTTTATTCTAAAGCTATGCAATTAGTTCAGAAATCCCTTCCCATGGGAATGCATTCAAATGGATGTATTCAGTACAAACCTATGTCCCAACCAATGTAAAAGATGCAGAGGCTGCAGCAATCACCTGACACCCCCCCCCCCCCCATTCTTTCCTGCCCAACAGCTGATTGATGGGGAAACCAAGAATTGGCCCAACACTTAGCTTATCCTAAGGACTGGCTATCGAGTTTAAAAGCATGTCTAACGCCTTTTAAGCTAATTTCAGGAGCACTTTTAAGATCCAGCACTTCAAAATTCTATTAGAAAGCAACACTGAAGAAACAAATCGGATGGGCTGGGTCAATTTTTTATTTTTTATTTTTTTCTCCTCCCCTAAAAATACTCAAATTTTATGGGTAATTCTCAATCTTAATCTTCATGTTTTTGCATAAAGAAATTAAAGTTCAGATATATTTCACACAGGCGTTCTCGTCCTACCACCTAAATACTGACTACAGTGAAGGAACCGTTGACAATAGTTTGCAGCAGGGAAGATATGGAATATATCAGACTCCGTGCCTGGGCCAACTTGGATTTCACAATTCAGATACAAAAATCTGAACTGTCAATTTTTTAATTGGCAAATAATCAAATTAATTATATCCTTCCTAGGGCTGTGCAGTATATACTGTATACTGTGCATTATACTACAAGGAGAAATGAACTAGTAACGAAACTCAGATAATGGTTGGGAAAAGCTCAGATTACTATGGCAGAAATACAATATGGGGGCACTCACAAGTAATTTGCTTATATAGGCCAGGACTGATCAGGTAAGTACACTATAGAAGTGGATTCATATGGTGTTCCCATTTATCTTTGCTGTGTTTTAGGCACCATTAATATGTAGCTGGCTTATCAATATCTGATGCTTAGGTGATTTTCATGATGTTAGAAAAGGTGTACAACAGAACTGATTCTTTCCAGATTCACTAGAGGGGTACCTCCATGGATGTTGCCATCCACGTCTCCAGCCAATTGAATAGTGAAGACTGGAGATGTGAGCAGTCAGTTACATAGGGGAGGCATCTAGGCAAAGGGGCTTCCCATGTCTCCTGTCATCTGCTTTAAACCTCTGGTGGGAACGTGGTCAACAAAATCCTTTCAACATAAATCTGTGTTCTTGTACTGTAAATGGGAATCTTGCACATGGTATACTAGAGACCTAAAGCTTCATATAATATAATAGGGGATCTGGCTGCCATAGTATAATGGTAAATGTCTGCTTGGAAGAATATATATTAAACCTACTATCTTCAGGGATTCTTTATTTGGTGCACTTTGATATTTCACATTGGTGTAGATACTTAGAATATGGTTATCATAGAACTGGTCGAGAAAAGGTTGAATATTAGGACATTTCTCCTTTCTCATTGAAGCTGCTGTTTTTTTTTTTTGAGTTTTGGCTAACATAGGATCGAGCGCCCAGTCTGCCATATAAAACTGGACTCTAATCAGATCGCTAAAAAAATATCCAAAGATATGTAAGGTGGATTTCACATGAGCATGTTGTGGCACTGCCCAGGAGCAGGTATTGGAAGTCACAAACAGGCTCTGAGAGATCTGGAAAGCCTTTCACAAAGTCCTCTTTATATAAGACCTTCCTGATGTATGACTCCTGCCCAAAGCCTTACATGTTTGTGTGAAACAGGGCTCTCTACAGATGAGGAACCTCTCACATCATGATATGCGCTCTGCTGAGCCTTCCGTTGGGGATTATGTTGGAATACCCAAAAAGGAATTTGGACATATCTTTTGGAGGATCCATTTACTTAAAAAGGACGGAGGATATCACCATATTCAGCATATCAACCCAGCCCTACAGATCGATAGGTTCAGGTCAGCAGAATCACTGTGTTCCCCTTGTGAATCTGTTGCCAAGATATCACCATTTGTTCAATATGCAAATGAGCAATTCTTTGGCGCAAAGAAGGTGTTGCCGCTTGCCCCTTTGGAGTAACAGCAGTACCCTTGTTGCTCCAAAGAGCTCTTTTGCATGGTGACAAAATCTCATCTCTTCAATGGAGGCAATGATTCACAAGTGGGAAAACACTCTTTAGTCTCTGCTGTAGACTTTGTTGCAGTGTACGCCTAAAAATCGGTAGATGTAGAACTTTTTACTCCTGTCAATTTCAATTTTAAGAGACACCCGACAGTCCCCATTATAGTCAATGGGGTCCATTGGACTCCGTGTGTTACTGCTATCTTAGAGGTCCTCCATTGGACCAGAACAGTGGAGATGCAATGCTAGTGTAATTCTGGTGACCAATACTTATCTGCTGGATTGGGTTGGTGTGCTGAGTTCTGGTGACAGACTCCATTTAGTGAGGCAAACAGAGTCCAAAACATTAAACTTTGGCTTTCTTTCCATATGTTCATGTTTCTTTTGATGGCTGCAAAAGCATGGCAAGCAAATTATAGTGTGAACAGCCCCAAAGACACAATTTATGTCCAGTTTTAAATGGATGACTTTCTACTGTTATCATTTTTTTCTGTGAAAGCAATTGATTTTATAATCCCTGTCCCACTGTTTGACAGGAACTGAATGACATCACTTAAAGGATAATAAAACCAAGAATCTGCACTTTCTCTATAGCATATGGCTGCACGGGGGCCGGATGTACCAGTTTACAAGGTGATTGTGTTATTGCCACACTTGTAAATATTGGATTACTACATTGTACATTCCTTCACAGATTTACCATTAGGGGCATGGATTGTGGGCCACTGGGTTTGGATTTAGTGGGAGTACACACCTGGTCTGTATCTCTCCGGCCCTCTCTCTGCACTGTGCTCGGGTCCCTCTGTGCCATGCCGCTTGTGTTTTTATTTATTCCGTTCTTCTGGTTTGCACAACCAACCTTGTAAATAAACTTGACGTTCTGTCACGTAGCTGTGAGCTCTCTTTCTTCATTTCACAAGTGTGTGTAAAAGTTGTGTTTCTGCTTATACAGCACACATACAATTGTATAGGCCCTTACTGTACCTTTGCATGTAGGCGCCTTTGTTGTATGTTACTGTCCCTAGACGTATTGCTGGCTACCCAAAGCCGCTGATATAGGAAGCCTAGGTGCTATTTGTATGTTATCTTATTATAGCGTTCAGCATATAGCAGTATGATGGGGGGGGGGGGGAACTAGTTGTTAGACATTTCCTGCATAGACAGTTGTAATATTCTATCAGAAAACAAAAATACATCCAATATAAAGCTGTATTGGGGAAATTAACATTGCGTTTGTAACCCATTTTAGATTTATTTAAAAAAAAAAAAAAAAAATTAACCGCTTGCTGACATTCACAAACTTGTTTGGTGAGTGTTGGAAGGGGAAATTTATGGCATGGGCTCAGAATGGTCTGCAGGCTCAGATCTCCACTGCCCTCCACCACCTGTCAGGATACCAGTCAGGGGTCATGGCAGCCTGGAACCAATGAAGTATTCCTATTTAGTCCTGCCATACACTGTGTGTACCCCCAAAGTGACCCCTCAAAAACAAGCCCTAATACAGCTCCATAAAGAAAAAAAAGCTATGGTGGTTTCAATGCAGGTTATTTTATCAAAGTTTTTAAAGTATTAAATCAAAAACTATATAAATTTGGTATCTCCAGGATTCCCCTGACCCACAGACTAAAGTATAGTTTCTGAATACACTATATGGAATATGTCATGATGCCAGTAAAAAAAAAAAAAATGCAACTTGACCCCCCTCCAAATAAATTAAATAAATTTTAAATAAAAAAAAGCTTCATACAATGATGTAAACAGAAAAGTAAAAAAAAAGTTATGGCTATTGATAGGTAGAAGAGAAAAATGTCAGGAAGGGGTTACATGGGTTCTCAAAGTTAAATAACTCTTAGGCTACGGCCCCACGTTGCGGAAACAGCTTTTTTTTTTGTTGCAGATTTTGCTGCGGTTTTTTGAGCCAAAGCCAGGAATGAATTTAGCAGCAGGTAGAAGTATGAGAACTTCCTATATATTTCCCATTCCTTTTGTTGCCATACTTGGCTTTGGCTCAAAAAAAGCAGCAAAATCTGCAACCAAAAAAGCTGCGTTTCCACAACATGGTGCATGGAGTGGTTAAAAATGACATAGTATACTTACCTGCTCCCTGCGCTGCCCTCTTCTTCAGGATCAGTTTACATGGATGTAGCAGGGAATTTTCTGTATACACAGAGAAGCAGAGGATGTCAGTGCTCTATAGATAGCATATAACCTCACAAAAAAGCTGTCAGTAAATTATTCAACAACATATTACACATGTAATCAGTATTTAACTAGGTTTACCCTACCACTTGTTTTTGTAGATTAAGGTCTCTTATGGCACAACTTTACAATAACAGAATGTGGAAGGAAGCTCTGGTCTGCAAATGTTTCATTGCAATAGCAGGAGCCCATTAATTGCCACCCATTCACCAGGATGTCCTCACTTGAAAATGATTCTGCATGTAGTGTAATGTTACCGAATAACTTGCTGACAGCTTTATGTGCTCCCCTCTGGACCACTGACCTCCTATCTACTACTTTGACGCACACAGTGATTCCTATATGAACAGGAGGTCAGGTTCCAATGCAGGTTTATAGAAGTCAGAACAAGGCTCTCATAGTCATGCATTGAGTCTGACCTCCTGTTCACACAGGAAAATTCTGTATGCATTAGGGGCTGTTCACATGGAGGAAATTGTTCCTAGCTGAAAAATTCAGTTTCCGGAATTTGAAGCTGGTTTTTCTGCTTGTCCAAATTCTGTGTCAAAATTTACATCTGCCAGGTGGTATTTTCTGCCTCCGATTTACTTCAATGGGAGTTATCGGGAGGAATCTGCTTGATGATCGAGCATGACGCTTATTTTTCTGCTAGCTGAAATAATCTGCTAGTGGAAAAAATCAGCATCTGACTCCCATTGAAATGAATGGAGGCTGGTTTCAGGCGGACTTTGGACCTGATTTTGAGACATAAGCTGCCTCAGATTCAATGCCAAATCCCCACCTGTGCTTTCCCCAATGTTCTGCTGATGCAGTGCATCGGTATTCATTTGCAGCTTCTTCTGCTTAGGCCCAGGTGAATGGTCTTAATTGACAGGGACTCCCAAGTCACAGGATCCGTGGCAAGATCTCACAGGATCCTTATTTTCTCAGCGTCTTGCTGTGATCGCTGCTCCCCATTGAAAAAAATTGGACAGGAGAACCTGGGTGGAATCCACCCCCAAATTCGTGTGAGATTCCTCTGTATGAACCTACCCTAAGTGTGGGAGGCCCTAAAGTTGTGATCAATAGTGAATGTACAGATACAAATATCAAATCGTACAATGTGAAGCAAGCAAAAGAAATAACGCACTGTGAGTGGGGAAATCCAAAGGTTAATATATACTATATATCAGTGGTGGCAAACCTATGGCACGCATGCCAGAGGGGTCACTCAGAGCCCTCGCTGTTGGCACGCGTGGTGTCACTCCATCCAGGCTTCCTGATTGCTCACTAATGGGGAATCTGTTACAGGATTCCCCATTAGTGAGCGAGCACTTTCAGTTGTATGTGCAAATGCACATACAGTTGAAAACTGTCAGTGTAGGCTGTGGGACAGCGGCTTACATTGGCAGAAGAGTGTGACCTCTGCCCCGACTGTGCGGAGGCCACTGTGGAGCATACAATACTGTGTGTGTTGGCGGCACTGTGCGTGTGTGTGTATATGTATGTGTGTATATATGTATGTGTGTGTGTGTAGATGTATGTGTATGTATATATGTGTATATGTGTGTGTGTGTGTGTGTGTGTGTGTGTGTGTGTGTGTGTGTGTGTGTGTGTGTGTGTGTGTGTGTGTGTGTGTGTGTGTGTGTGTGTGTGTATATATATATATATACCCTGTTTCCCCGAAAATAAGACAGCGTCTTATATTAATTTTTGCTCCCAAAGATGTGCTGTCTTATTTTCAGGGGATGTCTTATTTTTTTTTTCAATGAAGAAGAATTCACATTTATTGCTGAACAAAAAAATGAACATTTATTATATACGATACTGTACGGTAATGTAGTTGTTATCACAAACCAGCATAACCAGACAAACTGTGAATCCTATCAAGAATTTCTTACTACCGTACCATTATTTCCATGTACAACAATTAACAGTATGGTACATTTACCAATATTTACGGTACGAATAGAAAGTAAAATTTATTCAATGACCGTTATGTCATCATCTTCTAGGACATCATCATAACAATCCAAACCATTAATTTCCCTGCACACAGTATCATGCCCCATAGTGGCCCCTGCACACAGTATCATGCCCCATAGTGGCCCCTGCACACAGTATCATGCCCCATAGTGGCCCCTGCACACAGTATCATGCCCCATAGTGGCCCCTGCACACAGTATCATGCCCCATAGTGGCCCCTGCACACAGTATCATGCCCCATAGTGGCCCCTGCACACAGTAGTTTGCCCCATAGTGGACCACCCATGAACAATTATTATACTGTGGGGTCTTTTCAGACCCCAGAGTATAATGATCGGAGACCCAGGGGAGGATAGAAACATAAAAAAACAACGTTGCTTACCCATTCCTCGCTCCGGTGCATGCCCGTGCGCTACTCCGGCCTTCTTCACTGTTAGACCAGGCCGCGTCACATGATCCGGCCGGCGTCGCGACGCAAAATGACGTCCGCTGACGTCTGCGACGTCACCAAACAGGCCCGAAGCCTGGAGAAGCGTAGGACAGGTAAGCACATAGTTTTTTATGTTCGCTCACCTCCCCTGGGCCTCCGATTATTATACTCCGGGGTCTGAAAAGACCCCGGAGTATAATGATAGCAGAGATTGTGGGGTTCTCCCGCAGCCTCACATATCGTATATACCGTATGTTCTGTTCGGGAACATACGCCTTACTTTCGGGGGGATGCCTCATATTAGGCAATTCAACGAAACCTCTCCTATGCCTTACTTTCGGGGGTGTCTTATTTTCGGGGAAACACGGTATATATATATTTATAGTGACACCAATAATAAGGTGGTAAAATACAAACATGAAGTGTGTGAGAGAAAAAAAAAGTGCCATTTTAAATCTGAACTGTGCATAAAAGATAAAACAAATAATGTGCAAATCATACATGAATACAACAAAATAAATCAAGTGTTATTCAGTATTTAGTATGAGAGCAACACATAGAACGACACACACTTACATGCCTTGGCATGTTATCAATGATGGTGCTGAGAAACAACTCCTGGGACACTCTGGAGAAATGGCTGTACCAATGGTTCCATGACCAAATCAATGTAATGCCGAACCTGAAATTAAGACTAGAGGGGTCAGGCAATTCTACATTATGCCATCTCACACCATAATCCAGGAGTAGGATCAGTTTGATGTTATCTTGTGAAGATTTCTTTATGGCGTTGCCCATGTGGTGTCCAAAACAAACTCCTGTTATTGTGTCCAAGACAAAAGTGGGAGTCATCGCTGAAGAGGATAAGATCTCCATTGCCGCCTTGCCATGTATTAAAATAGTCGGCGTGAGGTCAATGGAACACCTGTAGCTGGATGTCTGTCTGGCTGATAGCCCAATGTCATGCAAACGCCTTCTGATGGTTTGTCTTGATGCTGTTTGCTGCCCTAGGCAATTTGACTTTCAATACAGAATGGATCAGTATGCGCCATTCTTCCAGACAATCTGTCCTTGCAGATGTTTGCTTCTTGCTGTCATTCCAATTCATCCATTGTTCTTCCAACCATAGGATCATGCAACATTAAACAGTGCTGACATCTCTGTCTAGGTGCATAGTAATCTACTGGAATGAAAAAACCAAGGTCTCTCAATTCAAGGATCCTATCCATCTCAGTTTACGATAAGAAGCATATCGACAAACATGAGGCACAATCTTCCCACACCACCTGATCTGATTTTTAGGCTGAGGCCCCACATTGTGGTAACGCAGCTTTTTTTTTTTTTTTTAAATTTTGCTGTGATTTTTTTGAGCCAAAGCCAGGAGTGGATTGAGCAGAAGGAAGAAGTATAAGTATTTCCTATATATTTCCCATTCCTTTTGTAGCTATTCTTAGCTTTGACTAAAAAAGCTGCGTTTCCACAACATGGGGCCTCAGCCTTAAGATTTCAAGTGGCTAAAAAAAAAAAAATTTGAATCTGGCCTTTATGCACCTCTCACATGCTACAGATTGGAGATAGATGATTGAAAATGTGACCATTTACAGATCTTAGTGACACCTGCTATGCCCTCACTTTCCTTAAAGGTATACAGTCATGGCCAAAAGTTTTGAGAATGACACAAATATTATATTTTCACATGATCTGCTGCCCTCTGGTTTTTATGTGTGTTTGTCAGATGTTTTTATCACATACAGAAATATAATTGCATTCATATTATGAGTAACAGAAGCTTATATTGACAGTTAGAATGAGTTAATGCAGCAAGTCAATATTTGCAGTGTTGACCCTTCTTCTTCAGGACCTCTGCAATTCTCCCGGGGGTGCCCTCAAACAACTTGGGGAACAAATCCTGTGTGGGGGGTGTCCTTTCTTGGAGAATCTGTGTTTTTTTTTTGTTTGTTTGTGTTGGTTTTTTTTTGCCCCCCCGTTTTTTGGTTTTTGGCTAATTTTTTTTTGGGGTTTTGGGGTGGGGGGTTTTGTCCAGGCCATGGACCCAAAATCTCTGTTTTGTTCCCTGAGCCATTTAGTTATCACCTTTGCTTTATGGCAAGGTGCTCCATCATGCTGAAAAAGGCATTGTTGAGCGCCAAACTGCTCTTGGGTGGGTGGGGGGGGGTGGTTGTGGGGGGAATTGGGGGCCCCTTTTTTTTTTGTGGGGGTTTTTTTTGGGGAGGGGGGGGGGGGGGGGGATTCCCTTGGCTGAGAAGCAACCCCACACATGAATGGTTTCAGGATGCTTTACAGTTGGCATGAGACAAGACTGGTGGTAGCGCTCACCTCTTCTTCTCCGGATAAGTTGTTTTCCAGATGTTCCAAACAATCGAAAAGGGGATTCATCAGAGAAAATGACTTTACCCCAGTCCTCAGCAGTCCACTCCCTGTACCTTTGGGGGAATATGGGTGTGCCCTGGTTTTTTTTTTGGGGGGGAGGGGGGTTTTTGGCGGGCGCCTTGGGGGGGGGGGGTGGGGTGGTGTTCCCCCCCCGGGGGGGGGGGGGGGGGGGCCCCCACCGCCGGGGGTGCCTTTCCTCGGGGGGGTGGTGTGGTGGGGGGGGCCGGCCGGGGGGGTGGTTTTTTTTTGGGGGGGGGGCGGGGGGTTGTTGGTTTTTTTTGGGGGGGTGGGGGGGTTTTTTTGTGGGAGCGGTGCTCCTTCTTTTTTGTTCTTGATGATGCGATAGAATGTTGACTGAGGTGCAATCTTTCTAGCTGCAATACTCTTCCCAGTTAGGCCATTTTTGTGCAGTGCAATGATGACTGCACGTGTTTCTTTAGAGATAACCATGGTTAACAGAAGAGAAACAATGATGGCAAGCACCAGCCTCCTTTTAAAGTGTCCAGTGGTGTTATTCTTACTTAATCATGACAGATTGATCACCAGCCCTGTCCTCATCAACACCCACACCTGTGTTAATGGAGCAATCACTGAAACGATGTTAGGTGGTCCTTTTAAGGCAGGCTGCAATGATGTTGAAATGTGTTTTGGGGGATAAAGTTCATTTTCTAGGCAAATATTGACTTTGCAAGTAATTGCTGTTAAGCTGATCACTCTTTATAACATTCTGGAGTATATGCAAATTGCCATTAGAAAAACTGAAGCAGTAGACTTTGTAAAAATTAATATTTGTATCATTCTCAAAACTTTTGGCCATGACTGTATTCCTAGTTATACTGATAGCTTATGTAAATTCAAGAATTTTCCTAAATATATAGCAGGCAAACAAAAGAAATGTGAAATTATTTCTCCCATTGTTACACATTGTTTCCATGTAGCCAGACCTGTTTGATAAAACAGGACAGATGAAGTCAATCACTGCTCTCTGGGGGTGCTGAGTGCTCTCACTGTTATCTACAGCTCTGGCTGCAGGACAATCAGTTCAGCTAATTGCAGTTTGCTGATTAAAGGCCCCGGGGAGCTGTGCTTGTTATTTCTATATGCTTGTTATTTCTATATGCTTGTTATTTCTATATATGTAAACAGAAAGATAACACTGAGTCCCTTCTCTGTTCTATTCAAACCTGTATAATGTAATATACATTTACTGTGCATATTATTTGATCTGGATTTATATTAGATTTCTAGTAATCATAATAAATAATCTATCATGGTAAAGGTAAAGTCTTTATAGTGTTCTGTTCATCAAACATTCAAAGCTGCCTTCACCCAGCTTGGAGGAATACAGGAAGTGAGAAGAAGAGACTGCAAACAAAGCTGCTGATACAGGGAGCTGGGAAAACCCTTCAACCAGTGGTGTAAGTATCATGGTAGCGGCTGCCACAGGGCTGCAACCTTTTTCTTTTAAATTATTATTTTTCTCCTACTTACTTACTTACCTACTTACTCCTGCATTCCAACATCTGTAACATTTTTATTTTTTTTCTTTCACGGAGCCGTATGAGGTTTTTTTTGTAATTATTTATAAGGGAATCCTTTTATATGTACTGGGAAGCTGAAAAGAAAATCAAAATGGGATGGAATTGGATAAACTTACATTTTCTTATGGGCTTTATTTGTGCAGCAAAAATCACTGTTACCTATATTCTGCGGGTACAGTCATAGTGACACCAAATTTTAGCTCTCTTGTTTTTTTAATACCTTTACAAAAATCCTAAATATTTTCTTTAAGTCAGCATAATCTGACAACTGTAACCTTTGTACAGAGCTTGTAAGATGTATTTTATTGTGGGGCAAGTTGTAGTTTTTATTTATGCCATTTTGGAGATTTGTCTAACGGTTTCATTGCTTTTTGTTAAAATTTTTTGGGCAAGTGAAACAACAAAAAGGCTGCGTTATTCAACATATGGGATAAATATTTTTGTATGTTTGGCCATTTTTGTGAGTGGGGATACTTAATGAAACCTTATATCTAGATAGAGATATATATATATATATATGTTCTTTTTAGACCCATAGGTAAACTGATCACCCATACAATATACTGCAATACTAATGTACTGCAGTATATTGTAAAAATCCATTGACTTCTATTACAGGCTGCCTGTAGTAAAAGTCCGGTAATGACAGGCGTGGGAGCCCCAGGTCCCATAGTAACAGATCACTGCTCTAGGGGATCACGGCTATGTAAAACAGCAGAGACCCGGCAGCTATGCCGCCAGCTCAGCTCTTGATCAGACGCCATCTTTAAATTGCTAACATCTACTATACATGTATGATGAATGTTGGGAATGGGTTAAGGCAACCAAGGGTTCTTAGGAGCTCTGTAAAATCCTGTGCTACATGAATAGAAATGTGCTCTTAGGAGTGATAGATTACAGAACACCCCCAGAATCTGGACTGTGCACATGCTGAGACGTTTCCTGGCCAAATGCTTGAGGCAGACTTTTATATTTAGTCTTTAAATTGACTTTATATTATATAAATGCTGCACAAAGCAGACGTTCATATATCAATAGAAAAAAAAAAGTTAGAAATTTCACACCCTACACCTCTTTAAGAAAAATGGAGAAGGTTGTGATTAGAAAAAGAAAAGCCAAATGCTCTGTGCAATATAAGAAGTTTATCACAATGATTTGGGATTAATAAAGTTGATATGGTTAGATAAAGACACAGGACCATCAAGTCCAACCTATAAACCTACTATGTTGATCCAAAGGAAGGCAAAAAAACAAACAAATCCATGAGCCCCATCAGGGGAAAAAAAGCTCCAAATGTGGAATAAACCCCTAGATCAGCGGTTCTCAACCTGTGGGTCGCGACCGAGGCGGGGGTCGAATGACAAAAACACAGGGGTCGCCTAAAGCCATCGGAAAATACATATTTCCGATGGCTTTAGCCGCTGAGAAGTCTGAATGCCTGAGAGGGTGCCCCGCGCTGTGTAGCTCCCGGCATCCGCCGTGCCGTTACGCGGATGCCGGGTCTGTTACAATGATGGCGGCCGCTCTGCTGCAGAGCGGTCACCATAGCAACCGGGCCAGAGTCAGAGTCTGACCGTGGGCATTACTACTGTATCTGTGAGCAGCCCCCCCCCCCCCAGTAGTAATGTACAGAATCTCCCATAGACTGCAATACACTTGTATTGCAGTCTATGGGACTTGTAATCAAACGATTGCAGGTTCAAGCCCCATGAAGGGAGGGGGCTAATAAAATAGTAAAAAAATAAAATAAAAAAAAAAGGTTCTAACTCACCCACTTTCCCTAGAATACATATAAAAGTACAAAATTACTGTGAAACACATACACATTAGCTATCCCTGTGTCCGAAAATGCCCGGTCTACAACCTTATAAAAATATTTTTCTTGTAGGGTGAACATCAGAGCGGGAAAAAAAAATCAAAAGTGCCAAACCGCCATATTTTTTGCTGTTTCGCCTCTGATTTGAATAAAAAGTGATCAAAGCAATAGACATTCCCCAAAATGGCATAACTAAAAAGTACATCTGGCCCTGCAAAAAAAGACGCCCTATTCCTCCCCGTACAGCTGCAGGGACACCTGTCAATGTGACCTTGCAGCTGTTGCAAAACTACAACTTCCATATATTAGACATTTTACCACATTTTTTTGTCTTAAAATATTTTTCCCTATTTTCCTCCTCTAAAAGCTAGGTGCGTCTTATGGTCCGGTGCGTCTTATAGTCCGAAAAATACGGTAAATATTATAATATGACTCAAGGCCATATTAACCAGAAGCTTGACCATTACTGCTCTCTGTCTTTATGTGAAGTCAGGCTATCGCCACTGTTAAGCGATATATTTATATGAACAATGGCCGTGTGGCATCTATTTTGTTTTTGGTCTGTATATGAGGGGCTATTACAGTTATAGTGACGCCACACAGGTAATAAGATTACTCATATGGGGGGCACTATTACTGTAATAATTCTCAATTTCCCCATAGTTAATAACATTACCTGTGTAGGGGGTAGATCACTATGTTTAAATTATGTTTGATTTGTAGCAATTAGAATACATAATGCATATCATGTATTTACATTCCGAATCATAACTGTAGCAAAATTACAGTTTTGAAGTAGCTACCAAAATTATTTTTTGGTTTGGGGTCACCGCAACATGAGGAACTGTATTGCAGGGTCACGGCATTAGAAAGGTTGAGAACCACTGCCCTAGATCAACACGCCAGTCTTTTCCTAGTCTGAGCTAGGATTCTCAACTGCAATGAAAGAAATCTCAGGCAATGTTAACACCCCAACATATTACCCAGCTTTACTTCTGCACAGTACTTCTATGTGGCTACAGAATAATGCAGAGACTGCTATTTGGTTTGGCATTGTAATACACATTTGGCAGTGGTATAGCGGTATAGTATGCTCCATCAGGTAAATAAAGAATTGGGTGGAGGATCTCCCTTCTGCCAGGTTCCTCAAGGCTCAAATGAATGTCTCACATGTGTATCTGACTCTATCCTTCCTTACCTAATCAGAAGGATTAGGGGAAGATTATATGTAGGTGCATCACTAAAGCTGGCTATGAGGTCATGTGTGCTAGGCTCAATGAAGATTTACTATTCATGTGTAAGGTCATTGATAAAAGTTTACATAAAGTACCATATAATAGGAGTAGTTTATGAACCTGCTAGAACAATATAGAGCAAATTTTATCACCCATACCAGGTATCGTGAAGCGGAGGTGAGCTCCCAACTGCTGAAAGCAAGTGCATCCTTTTCTGAAGGGATTTTTTAGTATAGCCAGCAATAACAGGGATACAACAGAAAACTGAGCATGGAGAATAGAAAGGTTCTTTATTACTAGTGTAGTGTACTGTAGTCTGCTATGATATCAGACCCTGTGAACACATGCCAAGGTGGGAATTTAATTTTACTGTAGGACAGATCAACCTGAGTGAATGACATATCATGATCTTTTTACTCCTAGGCCAGTGACAGTGATAAGGGGACATCCTCCACGTCTGGAGAAGAGAAAATTTCACCAGCAACATAGAAGAGGATTCTTTACAGTAAGAACAGTGAGGCTATGGAAGTCACTGCTACAGGATGTGGTGATGGTGGATTCATTGAACAAGTTCAAAGAGGGCCTGGATGTCTTTCTCGAACAGAACAATATTAGATTTTGTTAAGGACAAGTTGATCCAGGATTTTATACTGATTGCTAGATTGGAATTTTTTTTCCCCGAAATGTTTTTTTTTTTTTTTTTTTTTGTTTGTTTTTTTTTGCCTTCCTCCGGATTAACCCCGTCGATTGGACTTGATGGACTGGTGTCTTCATCCAACCTCATCTACTATGTAACTATCTAAGACAATCCTGTTCACTGATCAGTCAAACATCCATATGTTTACGTCTCTGTAAATATTTTTTTGGGTGTGTAATTCACCTTCAATAAACACTTTCCTACCATTTTATTTGACATCCTTTATGCCTACACCATATGGATAAAAGTATTTGGCCCCAGCTTTTATTCATTGAATCCAGGTGTTTCATTCAGTGGCATTGTCCCCAGTGAATAGATCCTGGCACCGATCCATGTAGACAGTGGTAAAAATATTTGTGACAGAATGGATCATGCTAGAGAGTCCAGTGTGGTACTGTAATAGGATGTCTCCATTGCAACAAGTCACTTTGTGAAATGTCTGCCCTTGTAGATATTCTACCATTAAGGTTATATTCACACGATAGTGATAGCTGTGTGATATCCATTTTTTTCCGACAGACACCACACTGCAGCATTAAATTCAATTAATGGCTATTCACATGACTGTTATTTTGATGGTCAGTTGTATTGTATTAATAATAATAATTGTTTATATGGCGTCAAGATGTTCTGCAGCACTTTACATATCATAGGGTTCACTTACAGACAAAATGAGACATTACAGAGTAATACATCAATTTACACAATAGGAATGAGGGTCCTGCACACAAAAGCTAACAATCTATGGATGGAGAAGGGGTGACACAAGAGGTAGCATTGCTTATACAGGAGACCAGACATTTTTATCTAAATTAATTTAGTTCTGCAAATTAATAAATAATTAATAATAATAATTAATAAATAAATAATACATTAATAAACCAGCCAAAACCCTTTTATGTGCAGATTCAAAGTGCCTGGGCATACAGGATGACACTCACATAAATGCATCATGTCCTGTAGAATAATATAGAGGGCAGGAGCAGAAGTGCAGAAATTTTAGGAAATGTGATAGGCCTGCCTCAAAAAATGTGTCTTTAGTTTGCGCTTCAAGCTGTAGAAGTTGGGAGTTAATCTGATTGTATGGGGTAGAGCATTCCAGAGAAGTGGTGCATCTTTTGGTGGTGCAAGTCTTGGATACGGGAGTGGGAGGTTCTGACAATAGTGGATGTTAATCTTAGGTCATTGGCTAAAAGGTTGGGCGATAGACAGAGACGAGGGAGGAAATGTAGGGAGGTGCAGAATTATGGAGAGCCTTGTGGATGAGGGTGATAAGTTTATATTGTATTCTGTATTGAATAGGCAGCCAATGCAGTGATTGGCACAGACCAGAAGCATCGCTGTAGCGTCTAGACTGATAGATGAGCCTGGCCGCCGCATTCAGAATAGATTGTAGAGGGGAAAGTTTAGTAAGGGGAAGACCGATTAGTAAGGAGTTACAGTAGTCAAGGCGAGAGTGAATCAGGGCAACAATAAGTGTCTTTAGTGTATCTGTGGTAAGGAAAGGGCGGATTCTGGAGATGTTTTTGAGGTGGAGATGACATGAGCGTGCGAATGATTGGATATGGGGGGTGAAGGAAAGGTCTGAGTCAAACATAACCCCAAGACAGCGGGCATACTGCCTAGGAGTTATGGTAAGGCCACAGACTGAAATGGAAATATCATGGTTAGGTCTGTTAGTAGTGGTGGAAACAGCAGTAGTTCAGTCTTTGAGAGATTCAGTTTCAGATAAAGAGAAGACATGACATTAGAGGCAGCAGAGAGGCAGTCACTGGTGTTCTGTAGTAGTGCAGGGGTGATGTCATGGGATGAGGTATATAGTTGGGTGTCATCAGCATAAAGTTGGTACCAGAAGCCAAATCTGTTGACAGTTTGTTCAGTTGGGGCATAGTTACCTATGATGCTGTGAGTCATTACTTCCCCATGATTAAAGTACCAGACAGTAATCCCGTGGTGAGTAACTCACAGTATTATACATAACTATGATACTATGAGTCCAGGAAATATGGCCACTATAAAGACCCTATTTTCCAGACCATAAAAGCCTGTGTGCAGCTGACATAAGGGTGCTTTCACTCATGCCATTTCATGTAGTTTTTTTATGCACTTTTTGATGCCCAAAGTAGAAGTGGATTAATAATAAGAAGTATAATTTAATAATTTTCTAAAAAGAGAAATATCATTTTTCTCCCTTTTCTATCAACTCGTCGGCTTCAGTATTGCATGAAAACAGCACATGTGAAAGTTCCTTCATTAAGACATTGCGACACCAAGCTTTGCCCTGACCTCTCTGGTCACATGTGATGGGTATAGCAGGTACATCTAATGGTCAGTAATGCCCATGCCATTCTATCCCCTTCCCTTTGTCCTAGAGACTCTTGTTAATGCTTTTTGGTGCTGACACAGATACAACTGGCTCATCTCCTAATCCCGCTTCCTTCACACACTCCACCAGGGATTAATGGGATTTCTCCTCCCTACCCTCCTGCTGCTGCTACAAATTGAGCTGCAGAAACTTGTGAGTCAGAGTATATTCCTTCTTTCTTCTGGGCCTCGGAGCTTTATCTTGCGACCTGGTACCTGTCTTCATAGTAAGAGACATCATACCTTATTTTCAATTACTATTGTTGGCCTTACAATACCAATAATTCTATTTTAGTGTTACTATTGCTATTTTCTGTTAGTATAGTAAAGGATAGTAAAGCGGCCTGTGCCAATGTTCCACTTGTATTCTTTTTGTTCTTCTTTCTGTAGTTTGCTTAGTACATTTTCATTACTTTTTGTTATAGTAACTGATTTTAAGTGCATCTATATCTGGCATGTGGTGGATTATTTAGTTTAGTTAAGACCCCATACACATTACAGAATAGTTGGATGAACCTTTCACCTTTGGTGCGAACAGTCGGCTATTTTGCTTAGGTGTATGAGGGTATTCCCAGATGATTGTGGAAGAATAAAGGATCAGGCATGTGGAATAACTGCAATAGGAAAATCAACCTAATGTTATTAAACTATTACTGAGAATTCAGATGCTAAATAGTTAGATTTCACACTATAGATATTGTATGATATTACTAGTTTTACTGTATATGATGAATGTTACTTTCTGTTCTGTATACATATTTATAGCATTACAACTGGTGCAGTTTATTTAATACTAAACCGCTTGTATCTGAGATATAGCAGTGCCTTTACTTGACACTGAGTTAGACATGACGGATTAAAATTTGGAGGAATCATAGCTGTAGTTTTAATATTTCTTTTGTTGTTGTCACATTGCTCACTATTGCTTGTTCCTTCTAGACATTGCTGCAGTTTGGTATAGATAATGTACGATTTGTTATATGTCCAGTGAAGACCATTTTTGTTCTTAACATCAAAATATTTGTATTTGTTTTAGCTTCTCAGCATTATGGTGGCCGTAGTATATGTTTTTACATTGTAGGATAAATTTAATGAGGTCTTGTTGTTGTTTTTTTTTTTTTTTGCAGCACTATTTGATTTTTTTTCTGCAATTAATTTTTATTAATTTATATTTTGGTAGAAATGCAAGAAATTGTATTTTTTTATGTCATCCCCTTAAATAATGCAATAGATTTATTTATAGAACAGGTTGTGGTTATGGTGATACCCGAGATGTATATATTTTTATTGCCTTCTAAACATATATGTAATAATCTATTATATGTTAAAATAATGTTTTTTTGTTTTTATGTCAGCAGATACTTAAATTAATTTTAGCTCTTTTAATCCTATCATTTTGTTTTAGTTACCATAATTATTTATGATTTTATGTAACAATATACTTGCATATATACATATATGCAAGTACATTAGCCAGCCTACTTATATGTACAGAGGTTGTTGGGAGGACACACCGCTGCTCTGAGATTTGGTCTGCTTTGTATAGGAACACTATACCACACACATATATCTTAATGCTATAGAATACACATATTGCTTACATACACATTACAATCATATATTCTTACATACATTGTAACATTGTGCACATGTATACATTAATCTGAACACATATATGTAATATACACATACAATACTTATACCTTACAAACACATACATTTATCCACATACATGTATATATTACATACACAAAACACACAGATTTATACACATTATACACACATTCATACACATAAACACATATACTCATACACATTACACACATAACACGCACATATTATATATATATATTATATATTATATTTTATATATTATATATCTACATACACATGACACAAATAAAAAAAGAATGAAAGAAAATTTTTAGAAATAGAAAAATATCCATGACACACTTACAATACATGGATCAACAGGGTGTCTCAGTGGTTAGTACTCGTGCCTTACAGTGCTAGGAACCTGGGTCAGAATCCAATGAAAAGACAACACCTGCTTCAGGTCTGTACATACGTTTGTGCACATTTTGCCCGGTTTTGCATCCTTCATTTATATAAAAAAAAAAAAAGAAAACAAAAAAACACACTGGTTCATTGGGATTTAGATTCTACCAGAGGGATGACAATTTCTGCACAGCATTTTGGAATATGTTGGCGCTATATAAATGAATAAATAAAATGATATAAACATACTGGAGTTCTGCGCCTCTCTCACCACATTGTGTAAATGTGGGCGAATCAGGTTACCTTGACCGATATATTTATTACAACTCACTCCAGTTTTCTGCTGTAATAATGTTATAATGCAAATAGATCTCCAATCTGGCTCATGGGAATGCTCTATGAAGTGGCCGGAGCACCTTAATTAACGTAGGGGAATTAGATTGTGAGCTCCAGTGGGGACAGGGACTAATGTAACAAAATAATCTAATCTTTAACATCTATATCAACAGGCTGCAAATCCAGACAGAAATCCAGCAAAATGAGTGGAGATAAGAAATCCAGACATGTCATCTACAAGAAAACCTCCCGTGACAAAGCGGTTAGTACTCCTTACATGTAACATATCCAATATCTTGTTTAGTCTTATATTGCCTGAAACTAAAAAATATCTAGTTTATATATATATACATACACTGTATATACACAAATATAATAAAATATGTTCCAGTGGCAGAAATTGCACCTAATGTTATATACAGCATGATAAATTCGGTGCATTTCGCTACGCAGATTACTTTTGAGGTGCGTTATCTTGCATTAATATGCACCAATATGTTGCTACATAAAAATTATGCAAATCCGTTTAAGACTCCTCTCAAGGTGCTTATATGAATAAGAGAAAAGTCAGCCAAACTTGACAATTACAGTGGGATCCACTGACTATCTTTTGAGTTAGTGGATGTCTTAACTCTCCGCTGACAGATCTGGGAGGAAGGATCAGTCATATTTCAATATTCTTAACCCTTGGTTCACACAGGAGATTAGCTGCTGCCAGAGTCTGGCAAGGCATGCATGTCTATGAGGAATTCTGGAGGAATAGCTGTCATGGACTAACAACTATTGAAAATTTATGGCCAGCTTTAGCCACGTCACTTTTTATAACCATTTTTCAAAAGTTTAACATATGGACAGCATGTAATACATGTGTTGCAGGTTATGTACTTTTGCATAGTAAGTCACCCCCTAATCTGTTGTCAGTATGCTTCCTTAATGACTCGGAGAGCAACTTTAGGATCGTTAGTGCAGGCTGTCTTTTGCAGCAGTCTGAATACTGCCTATATGTCGCAGCAGTATACAATTTATTTCTGCTTGCTTCTTTGATTTTTCTGATCTTACAGGATAGTTTTAATCTCACATAAAGAGAACAAATTTTGATCATAGAGATATCTTTGGCTCTGGAGGTAGTGGTCGTCATTGAGGTATGGAGTGTTGCAGACAACGTTCCATGGGAAATAGGTTTACAAATCAGCTTAGGTGAAAGGGCTTAGCTGCAATACCAGGATAGCCCCAATAGTATGTACAGCGCTGTGTTTGGTAAGTAGTGAGTAGGCCGCACCGCATCGCTTATCCAAACACTGCAGTCTCTTTAAACATCTGTGGGGGTTTTGTGTACTGGACCCCTGCTGATCTGATATTCCTAACTTATCCTAAGACTAAGGGTATGTTTAGTTGGTGTCTTTACACGCATAAAAATCTGTCTGACTCCCATTGAAATAAAATGGAGAATTGGGAGGCATTTTCAAAAATCTACCTGCAAAAAATGAATCTGAACATACCCTTAAAGGGGTAGTGCCGCTATGGCCACTTACAGTACAGGGGATAAATGCCCAATGGCTGGGGGCCTGATCGCAGGATACCCCACTGATCAGGATGGGGGACTGAACGTCCCCCTAAGGCCTCTTTGTGAATGGAGTGCCAGTGCGCTTGCATGACCAGTGCTCCATTTACTTCTTATGGGGCTGTCGGCACTGTAATGCACCCCGAGCAATCGAACATTTATCCCCTGTCCTGTGGATAAGGGATAAGTGTCCACAGTGGCACAACCCCTTTAAGTAAGTGTAGTTTATAAACATGCAACTCACTTTCCTTATTTTCTTCCACAGGTGAGTGTATACCTGGGTAAAAGAGATTACATTGATCATGTGGAATCTGTGGATCCAGTAGGTAAGTAATGAAGGTGTGAATGAATATCAGAACATACGGTATATATTACATAGCATAGCCTTATTGATTGCAAATCATGAATAGATTAATAATGTTGAATCTTCACACATTTGGATGATTTCCTTTTCTTTTTTTCCGCAGATGGAGTAGTTTTAGTTGATCCTGACCTTCTTAAGGGCAAGAAAGGTAAGTGGAAGTTTAACATAGTTTTTTATGGCCAAGACATGGCTCAGTATGACTAAAAGTGGCCATAGTCATAACAACGGCCTTATCCGATCCACAATAAATAAACAGTGTGGTGAGCTACATGACCACCATTAGCCGGGGCACCATGTATAGCTGCATGCTTTTGCCTCTAATCGCTAGTTCTAGTAGTGTCTTTGCATCAGGACCCCCACCAAAATAAACTCATGACATGTTTAGGTCATATGGCTATGTGAGCAGAACATATAAAAAAATTCCAGCTCTTGTAAAGTGGAGAGGAAAAAACAAAATATTGCTGTATCAGGAAGGGGTTAAAGAGAATATGTCACTATGTTTTACCCCCCAAAGCTGCTGTAATGACTGGATAGGCAGAAAGGTGCTTATTCTGAATAATACCCCCCACCCCTAAAAATTCTCTCCCTGTGGTAAACTGGTGGGGGGGACTATTTACGCGTACTATCGTACTATCCTATTCTTTGCCTTTACACTGACATGTCACCAATGTCTACCAGGTATAGGAAAACATTTCTGTTTATCTCTTTCACAGTGTATGTCACTCTGACTTGTGCGTTCCGCTATGGTCAAGAGGATATTGATGTGATCGGCCTGACCTTTCGCAAAGATCTGTACTTTGCCCGAACCCAGGTTTATCCTCCCGTGGAAGATGTGAAATGTCTCACCAAGGTCCAAGAAAGGCTGATGAAAAAGTTGGGGAACAATGCCTATCCTTTCCTGATGGCGGTAATAACCTCCTTACATATCCAGCTCAATGGTGTTCCGTGCCATCTGTATCTATCTAGTAGATATATTTCAGCAATTCCTTCAGATTTAATCTATTATTTTCCCACTTCCAGTTTCCTGATTACTTGCCATGTTCCGTGTGTCTTCAACCAGCTCCTTCAGATACCGGGAAAGTAAGTAGACACATTCAACTTTCAACTTTTAGAAATGTAATATCCATACCCCGTAGGGGCCCGGCTGTTTGGTGATTGCCAATTGTGTCCATGTAACTATTTAGATGTCATTTGTTTGTATGGGCACCACAATCCTGCAGCTGATCGGTGCACCCTGTAATGTTATAATGGGATGACAATCAGTTAAATACTCCCCGGCCTGTCATCATACAACAGAAGGAATATCACAATATACTGCAATTCAACATTTTTATGATATTTGTATGAACGATCAAATGATCGCATGTTCAGACCCCCTCAGGGGATTAAAAATTAAAACGTTTTAAAAAATTTTAAAAATGTAAAAGAAAAAATCCAAATCACCCCTTTTCCCATTTGTGAAAAATGTAAATGTTAAAAATAAAATATATTTTGCCGTATTAGATTATAGTCTAATCTAATAAAGTTATCATGATGTTTACCCCACATTGTGAATACCATAAGAAAAAAACACTAGTCCAGTATTGCTGGTTTTTTTTTTTTGGTCACCTCATCGAAAAATAGTTTTTTATTCAATCAGAAAATTGTATGTACCCCAAAATGGTATCAATAAAAACTATAGCTTACCCTGCAAAAAAAAAAAACCCTACAACAATTCCATAAAGAATATAAAGGCATCAAATTATGGAAATACAAAGCAATTTTTTGTGTGGTTTTTTTTTTTCTAGATTTTTTTAAGCAGTAAAACATGAAACCACAGATGGGGTGATCTCTTATCTTGAGATAGGTGTAATCCTTATTTAATATTTATGGAATATTCAGTGAATATGTGTCCAATATGCTTTTAATATCCAGGTAGTTCTAGTACCAAAGTGAAATGGTACATAGTGATGTAACTAAGAATATTCTTGGGCAACTTTATCATACTTTCCTTGTTCTTCAAATCCTCATTTTGGTTAATATGGTACATTTGCGGAATGAAGCTGTCAATAGCTGAGCACACATTGCTGCCAGAACCAGCGCCATACTTCTTCTAGGTTTTATAGAAGGGCAGACCATTGAAGAATTACCCCTCCATTAGGTTGCTTGGATGATAACCAACCTGATCTACTCTGAACCCGAAAGCCCATGAACAGATTTCAGCATTTACATTAATGTTGATGATAATTTCACAGTTTCAGAAATCTTGATATTTCCTTATACTTTCCTTATTCTTTAAGGCTTGTGGTGTGGATTTTGAGATTAAAGCATTTTCTACAAGCAATTTAGAAGACAGGATTCACAAGAAGTAAGTTGATGAATTTTGTAGCTTGTCTACATTTCCTTTAAAAAGCATATTACCATTATAAGGCTATAAATCTGTATTCAACAGACTAACCGCTAGTTTTTTTTGAAAAAAGGGTAAATAAAACACTTGAATCCATTTTTTGCCCCAGTGCATGAAAAATGAAAGATAAAGCAACTGCAGAGTCAGACTACAGAACACTGACCTGTAGTCTGTAACCATGGAGACGCACGGGTCTGCATAAGAGCAATTGACACAAGATGATAGGATATTTTAAATAGAAAGTATTAGCAGAGTTTTTGTAGTTTAGATCCTTAACATAATATCCCCAAAAAAAACTTTAAATAACTTTCTAAGTGCACATTACCTTTAAAGTCTTCCTGCTTGTATTACATTCACCTTCTGTCATTGATAAGAGCATAATTTCCCTTCTTTTGCAGAAACTCTGTGCGTTTGTTGATCCGCAAAATCCAATATGCTCCTGATCAGCCAGGACCCATGCCCCGGGCAGAAACTTCCTGGCAGTTCTTTATGTCAGACAAACCCTTGCACCTGACAGCCTCCCTGGCCAAAGAGGTAAAATAGAACATGTATAGGACTGCCGTACATGACGTGACCATGTGCACGTTCTCCATTGCAGTTCTTACCTGTGCAGCAGTTACCACAGCTTGGCCACATCATGTACAGGCACCATAATAGTAATAAAACTGATCATGGGCAATGAATCTGATCAATATAACAATTACCTGCAGGTTTATTATCATGGAGAACCGATTTCCATTGCTGTTACTGTGACCAATAATTCAGAGAAAACAGTTAAAAAAATAGCCGCCTCAGGTAAAGTATAAAATAACATAAAAAAGTATTATCAATAAATGACAAATGTCCATTCTGATGAATCCTGACACCTCTGCGGTCGTGGGGTTTTCAACTAGTACCATTATGCCAGTTATAGTGCAGTTTTTACCTGCAAGGTCACAGGCCCATTAACAGTGAACAGGTTTCAACTGTGTGTTCTTACCATAAACGCCTGATAGGTGAAGATCCCACATATGGGAATTATAGGGTTCCCTTGAAAGGGTTGTGTCATTAAGGAAACTTATCCCCTATCCACAGGATAGGGGACAAGTGCCCAATCATGGGGGCCCAACCTGGAGAACAGGGAACTGAAAGTCCCCCTAAAGCCGCCTTATGAATGGAGCATCAGTGCACTTCATGTACAGTGCTCCATTCACTGCTATGGGGCTGCTGGAACTGTAAACTCCAGCAGCACCTGCAGCCCCACAGAAGTGAATGGAGCGCTAGTCACACAAGTGCACTGGTGCTCCATTCACAAGGAGGCCTTGGGTGGACTTTCAGTTCCCTGTTCACCTGATCGCTGAGGGAACTGGCCATTGGGCCCCCAGTGATTGGGCACTTATCCCGTATCCACAGGACAAGGGATAAGTGGCCTTAATGGCACAATCCCTTTAAGACCTATGCGCCATTGAGAAGCAGTCACTAGGTACATTTATTTTAAAGGGAGGTGGGCAGGGTCATGCACAAGGGGATCTGACAGTTTAAACTGCCCCCTTGCTGACCCTGGCTGTCACCACTGGCTGTCACCACTCTCCTGAAAGATGATTCCTGGTTACAAATGACAATTTTTTAAAAATCAACTTACATATTGGCAAGGGTGCAGAGGTAGCAATTGCTACCAGGCCCTGGAGCCTTAAGTGGGCCCCATACCTTCTCTACAACATAAGAAGACACCCATATTATATACAGCATGTGATGGGGGCCCAGTTACAATGTTGGATTATTTCAAAAGGTAATGGCCACTATTTATTGCTCACGATCCACGCTCCTGCACAGTTCTGCCTCCGCTCTGCCTCCAGGGGCGCTGCACATTATATCCTTATGTTGAACAACATCCGGACATCACGTCCTGACGTTGTTCAGCATCCGAATGTGTTATGAAGCGGAGACAGGACTGAGCAGGAGTGTGGATCGGTGGGCAATAAATACAATAAATAGCGGCCATTACCTGTTAGGATAATCCAACAGGCGCAGCTTAATGGGGCTAATATAATGGGGTAATATACTGTATGGGGATCAATATAAAGTGAAATACACTGTATGGGATCCAATAAAAGGGGCAATATACTGTATTGGGGCAAACTTTTACTAGAAAAGTTGTTGTACTATTAGTATGTATTCACATGTAACAGTTTTGTTGCCATTTTCCCCATAATATTTGTAGTTTTGAAAAACAACATTTGATGAATATTAAAGTAAACACCTGGGGGGGCGGGATACATATAAATAAGTCCTTAGAACAATTGTATCTTATTGTGCTTTTTTCTTTATATAGTGGAACAGGTGTCTAATGTGGTGCTGTATTGTAGTGACTTTTACACCAAAACTGTGGCTTTGGATGAGTCTGAGTAAGTACCACTAACCTAATGTATTATAGTTTGGTAGCTTATGGACATAGCAGGGATAGTTGAATGTAGTGAATTTCATTTATTAGCATCGTCCTATTATTTTATGGTCCTTGTAATGAGATTCTTGTATAGAATATACAACCATTACTTATATACATCACTATATGGACCTACCCAAAATATAAGGAGAACCATTTTCTTTTGCTAGGGATAAGGTTCCATCCAAGGCCACTTATAGTCACACCTTCAATCTGCTGCCTATCCTGGCATACAACCGAGAAAAACGAGAAATTGCTCTAGATGGAAAACTGAAGCACGAGGACACTAATCTGGCATCCAGCACTCTGTAAGTGAAGCTGAATTGTACTCGGTAATTTCCTTTTTCAGACCCAGTTCCTTCACAGGTTTGGACTAACTTCTGGCCAAAAATGTATCTTTTATCCCACAATTCCTTGCAGTATCTTACAGTTTTTCGAGTGTTATGGTCCAGGAAATGAATAGATAAAGATGATGATATCTCTGTAATGGCTAGTAAAAGGGAAGGGGCTGTGAATGTTTGTTATATCCCATGGCTGTCCTGTGATAATATCTTACATATACTTTAGATATGGCTTATAGAGAGTCTGTCACGAGAACCCAGCATATCAACCCAACCCGCAGATTGATTTAGGTAATCCTAACCTATCTAACGGATTATTCCCCTTGTGAATACGTGCCTTGATATCTTTTTCAATATGCAAATGAGCTCTTTGGACCAATGAGGATATTGTTGTTGCTCAAAAAAATATATTGGCGACGCGCTTATTGCTTCAAAGACTTCATTTCAGTATTGACAAAAATGTTGATATCTTAGCAAAGGGAAAACACAGTTTGATTCAGATGACTCTAACCTATCTATCTATGGGGCTGAGTTGATATGCTGAGTTTTGGTGACAGACTCCCTTTAACAAAACTGGAAGGGGCTGTGAACGCTATTTATATGCCCCAGCTGTCCTGTGATAGCATCATTGAGGATATACATTAGATATGGCTTAATGGGGTATTCCCATAAGTCCCACCCTAGGGGTCAGGACTTAGGAGCAATTATTCCCATCTAGGCAGTGATTTGCCAAAATGGGAGTAACCCTCTAAATAATGCCTACATATCTTATTATATAGTGACATGTCAATAGATTATCATTGAGACATTAATATTAGAGATATACAGGATCCCACTTCTAACACCTCTTCTAGTTCACCAACTGAGCTCCCTGCACAAAATAACACCCCACAAGACCTGCCATTCCGGAGATACCATCATTCAGTCGTCCAGCCATTACAAATTTGGCCTTTGCCAGATCCTTATGCTTGCCCATTTTTCCTGTTTATAACATCAACTTAAAGAACTGACTGTTCACTTGATGCCATACATATCCCACCCTTTGCCAGGTGCCATTGTCGAGAGATAATGTTATTCAAGCCACGTGTCAGTGGTTTTAATGTTATGGCTGATCAGTATATGCCCTCCACAGGCTGAAGGAAGGTATTGATCGCACTGTCATGGGAATCCTGGTGGATTACAAGATTAAGGTGACGCTCACAGTCTCTGGGTAAGTACTTGATGTGAGGGTTACAGGTGGAATTTCTTGAATAAATAAAAACACAATGGGGGGATTTATTAAGACATACTGGATAGTCCCCGCACCACCGGAGGTTGCGCCTCATTTATGATGAGGCAGGAAAAGATGAGCTCTGTGTTGTCGGCCGTTCTTATCTGTATAATGCTTCCTCAATCATGGATTTCTTGTATTGTATTGTACTGGTGCAGTTTGCCTTTATGTATTAATTCAATTAATTAAATTTCTTTTCTGTTTTTCTTTGGCAGATTATTGGGAGACATGACTTCCAGGTACTTCATTTGTCTATATTTTCTCACACACACACAAACGCACACACACACACGTATATGATCATTAAAGACTAGCACATAATAATGGGGCTCCACAATGTTGCCTTTAAGTCACGTAGGATTGATGGAATCAAAGCTCAGTTTCATTCTAGAATAAGGCTGGAACACACATCAACAACAGCAATGCAGAGTCTAAAATATTCCAAAGAGGCAACTTTTTGTGAGTTGTGAGATCCCATGCAATTCCACTTTTTGGCATATCCGTTTCATATAAAACCTCTTGCGTTTACACATTTACATGGCTCTGCTAAAAGAGGTTTACCAGGATATTTATTTCCCCACTATGAAACAACTCCATCTATGACCATGAGCTGTTTCTGGTATTGCAGCTTATCCCTATTCATGGGAATAAAGCTGAGCTGCCCTACCAGACCCAACCTATCGATAGATGTGGTGCTGTTTTTGGCATAAAAGCAGATCCTATTTTTCTTATCTTGGAATGTAACCGTCAAAAGGGGTAAACGTCGCCTTTGCAAGTCAACCCTGTTCCCCCTGGGTTGTGCTGTGGCTGGAGCATCACTTCTCCATGGCCAACGTGCTGCTGTTTCCATCTGAGCTGCCATCCAGACACTGACCCTTTGTCTCACTCCAAGCTCCCACCAATGATAAAGGACACATGAATACTTGACTCCTTACTGAAGGTTTCTTTACTGAGACAGATGTTGCACATGCAACAAATGAAAACTTTAGGGACATTGTAGTTGACAAATAATAACATTTGGATGATATGCCTTGCTTAGCAAAATTCCAGGTTGCTTCTGCTATCCACAACAAAAAAATCCATCCTCTTACTCAAGAGTGTCCAAAAGGGTGCATCGGTTCATAGAACCAAATGGCGTTACTTTGTATCAGTCTGCTCCACGACACAAGCTATCCAAACTCAACTTCTCTCCTCAAACTGTCCTCCTTATCGACAAGCTGTCTTCCAAGTGGCCCACTGCCTGAGACTGGAGGAACGGGCCCTTAAATACAGAGTCATTCCTGCATGATAACCTGATGCCTGATGTCAATGGGTCAGACCACAGAGGTGCAACAGACACCTTCTGCAGCTGATTGGTGTACTCTAATAGGGAGTCAGTGTGTGATGCAGCATCCAGAAAACACTACAAAAACGAATGACCTGCACCCGACTAACATGATATCACACAAACAACACAATGCACAATTCAGTACAATCATTAACAGGGCAATATGCAACAATATAACCGTAAACCTTCTTGTGCTGCACCTCTACTATCACTGCCTTCACAATCTGTACAGTGCCTTAACCAGTAGAGTATGGGTTTAATGCAGCAATATAACAGTAAACCGTCTTGTGCTGCACCTCTACTATCACTGCCTTCACAATCTGTACAGTGCCTTAGAGTATGGGCTTAATAGCCACTTGTTCAAGGTATGTACCTGCACCACCTTACAAAGGCACAACCCATTATGCCAGCCTACCCAAAGGAATATATAGAGCAGCTGACTACACCAATTCTTTAAGAAGGTCAAATAGGACACACACACAATTCACAGGTCACATTGTTACTTAGGTAGTCTTTTGGTCAACAGCAGTTTTCAGGTACAGCAGAAGTAGTTAACAGCAGCTTCCTGATAGTTCCACAGATCATAGACAGTAACCTATCGGCATCGGAGTTGCAACCTCACCGTAACTTTCCTGCACGGACCGGTCTTGCTAATCTAAGCCCACACAAAGACTTGATCTGGTGGCTTTCAAGTTAGATTCCTGCCTCCTCCTGGACTTCCCAGACACTCAGCGTTTCCGGACCAAAATGACCCTGAAACGCGTGTGAAAACTCCTTTTATGCTGAGGTCCCATGTTGCAGAAAAGCTGCTTTTTTTTTGTTGCAGATTTTGCTGCGGTTTTTTTTTTAAGCCAAACCCAGCAGTGGCTACGACAGGAATGGGAAATATAAAACAAGCTTATACTTCTCCCTTCTGCTCAACCCAACTCTGGCTTTGGCTGAAAAAAAAAACAAAACGCATTAAGATCTGCAACAAAAAAAGCAGCTTTTCTGCAAAGTGGGGCTTTAACCTTAAAAGGTTTTCCTGCTCCAGCATGAAAATCTTCAAGACACAGCGTGAATAGATGTACTTCTATTGGTATGAAAGACATCGGCCCCTGTACAGACAATGGGCACAAGAGGGTTCCATCCGACTGTTTGGAGAACCATCACAACGCCCTTCATCCAGTAATACCAGAACAGAAAGTGGAGCGATGACTGAGCAACAACAATATTTAAAGTGACAGCAGCATACAAATACAGTGTAATGAACCTTCACTATAAACCGGGCAATATCCAGTGGTCAACACACAGAGCAATAAATAGTGGCTTCCTCCACATTACAGGACATCCACCTTATAATACATGGACCATGTGACGCAAGTTTCCTAGGCTGTCTGTGTGGTAGTACAAGGTACATTTCTTTTTGTCTCCTTTTTTTTCCTACAGTGAAGTCTCTACAGAACTTCCTTTCATTCTTATGCATCCCAAGCCAGATAGTGGAGGTAAGTAATGATGGAGATTCCTTGGTTACAATTATTAGTTGAAGAGTAAGTTTAGGGCTACAGGGCAACTTTGACCACAACTCCTGTCACAGGACCAAAGCTACACTGCAACCCCTAGTGGACTGCGACAGAGGTTGGAGTGCGACTCTATTCACCAACATTAGTGAAGGAATCACAGGGCGACCTGGCAATCTTTGGTCGCAGAACGGGAGACAAAGTTGCCCTGTAGCCCGAAAGAGAAATGAGAAATTTTTTTCAAAATCCATGTCTTCTCAGTTTTACCTTATGATGTTTCTAGCATTTTAGAGATTATGAGGCAGATCTACTATAAAAAAAATAAAATAAATAAATACATACATATCAGCATTCTGGCATAATTTGTGCCAAAATACTGACATACATGCTTATCACGTTTTAGGCTGGGTTCACATCTGCGTTCGTCAATCCACTCAAAATCCGTATTTGAAATCTTCAAAAACTGATTACGAATGGTCGGGATTAAAACTCATTGATTTCAATAGGTTTTAAGAGTAATTTGCATGTATCAGTTTGTGCCATTTCCATCTGGTTTTAGCTTTTTTGTGCGGAGAGAAAAGTAGAACTTGCAGGACTTTGTCTCTGTACTAAAAATAAGGATTCCTGCAACCAATCCGTTTTTTTTTTTTTTTTTTTTTTTAACATTGAGGTCTATAGAAAACGGATTACAAACGGATAGCAATCAGTTTGCGTCTGTTTTGCAATCCATTTTTCCCTCTGTGACTGGTCAAAAGCGGACACAAACGGTCAGTTTTGTGAATGGACACCCATTGACTAATCCGTCTAAAAAAACGGATTTGGGTATCCGCTGTGTAGCCGTTTGGAATCCTTTTTGTACCAAACTGTTTTTCTCTTAAAACGGTTTGCAAGTGGACGGATACCAGATGCAGATGTAAACCCAGCCTTAGAAATTTCTGCACCTTACTCAATAAGGGGGTGAGCTTATTGGGAAAGAGCGAAACTTAAAAGAAATGGGGTGTAGCTTAAAGGGAGTCTATCAGCAGGGAAATCTGTATCAAGATCATGACAGTACCTTGTAGGGCGGCTTCTGCACTTTCCAAAGATGCCTTTCTTATTCTGCATTGCGGCTCCATTTTCATGAAAATCAGTGTTTTATTCCTATGCAGATTAGCTGCAAAGGGCTTTAGGGGCATTTCTTCTTCTGGGGCTTCACTCTGTGCTCTTGATAATCCACCTTAACTGCTGCCCAGCTTGAGTGACTCTCCCACTTTGTCTGAAGTTAGGGGCGGTTACCAAGCACAAGAAAGCAAAAGAAGAAGAAATGCCCCTAAAGCCCCTTTTCAGAAGGCTGATTTTCATGAAAATGGAGCTACTATGCAAACGAACTGTCATTATTTTGATTTCAATTTCCCAGGTGACAGACTCCCTTTAAGATGCAACACAGGGTGACAAATCATGCACTAAAATTATGGTGCATTTTTAGTCAAGAAATAAGTCAACTAAAAGGTTGGCGTAAACAAACAAGACAGTCTAAAGATAGGCCGGATTTATCATTCAGCATTAGACACTATGATCAATCTGGCGCAGTTTAGGACTGTCTTACTTTTAATCAGCATTAGTAAATCTGCCTCACGGTGTCCATGTACAGTACAGTATAGGTGCTGTGTATACTCCTATATACACCACATTTTTATTGACTACTACTCTACATATATAGAATATATTGCTGTATCTGCCAATAAATTGTCATGAAATCTAGCACATTATAATATATTATCTTTCCTTTTATGCTCTCTCATCATTGTCAGCTAAAGAAGGGTAAGAAATAACTATATTTGTTATATAACATTTAAAGTGAGGAAATAAGAGGCTTATTTTGTTGGGGAAGTTGAACATCTGCACCTGGGGCTGATTTGTGGTTTATCCGATCTCCAGTTTCTTAGTATACTGAGTAACACATACTGTAGATATCCTGTCTTAAATGCAGATTGTAGCTTTAAGCAAAGTGATTTATTGGCTCCGCTGAATTGATGGCCATGTCATCCATATTAAGAATAGGTTGCATATTAACAAGGCCTCATTCACACATCAGTATTCTGGACAATATTTTGTATCAGTATTTGTAATCAAATCTGATAGTTTTTCTCTGTGTTCATTCCAAATACTGATTAGAACACTGCCCTGGAAATGAAGCCTTATGAAGGTGGAAAATGTTATCTTTTAAAGTGTACCTACAGTGCTCTTAGATCCTTGTATACAGTATATTTGTGGAGCCTTTCTTTTTACCTCCTCCCTAACAGCAGCAGGGAGAAAGTAAAGGGCTGTAGAAAAACTCAAGTCTCCTTCAATTGCGTCCCTTAATGAAATGAATCGAGTGTGTAGCCTGGAAGTGACTGAAGCTGATCAACAACGTGGAGCTGTATGTCAATCCGGATTACAAACCTGAATTTACACACTGAGGTGCATATCCTAAAAGGATTTTTCATAGATCACTGGAAGTGGGCTATAATACTAAGCATTAGGTATTTGTGCTGGATGGAAATATTGCACACATTCTGTATCTACTTATTCTTCCATGGATACATTTTCTGTGCATCTCATACAGGGGATATGCCTATAGTTATAGTTCCATTGGCACAATTAGAACTGATCGTATGGAAATCGGAGTTAAAATCTACAAAGGTAGCTAAAGAGAGCACTGTAGACCCCTCCATTTTAACAGATGGTGGTACTATCAATTTACAGATCATCAACTATGGTTTTTTTTTATCTGACATTGCTCATTGGCACATCAAAAGAAAGGTTGAAGTGGAGTTACCCTTTAAGTCACTAATAAACTGCATATATATATGAAGAGCACTGTATGAAACACTAACATATTGATTAATAGTTCTACTACTATTTTACACAGCGAGCAAGAAGAAGATATGGTATTTGAAGATTTTGCACGAGACGCGCTGAAAGACGAATTGCAACCCGAAGAGAAGGAGGAAGAAGATGATGATGAGAAATAAGATCTATCCAGATCAAACGTGAGATCTATATTAGGTGTTGTGATATTGTATAGGCATCATGGACTGTGGATTAGGAACAGGTACACTTCATGGTTAGAACATTAAACTGGATGTTTGGACATGACCTCCCTCCATAGACGTTCAGATCACAATCTTTCTATACAATTAGCTAGTAGTGGTAGTACAGTCAGATGGAAGGAGCCACACAATGCTCTATTAGTATCTACTTTGGCCTCTGCATGGAGATCCAAGGAAGAGCCACATTTAGGAGACTCCTTTAGTGAAGTGGATGGGAAGAATTAAAAATTGGTTGGGACAATGGTGTGGTTTCATCCTGCCCTTTTTCTCTCACCCATGGCTCGTATAGCAGTGGCATGGTGATGCTATACAATTACCTGGGATGTACGTCGTAGGCAGGTTCTAGTCTACTACAACGTATCCGATTCCTTTTCAAGTATCAGATCACTTAATGCGAGATGTTTTGCACTACCTAAATCTGTAGATCAAGAAAACCCTAAACATTAAAAACTGTTTGATGCATGTTGTCTGCGTTTCTCAGGTTGTATAGGGTGCTTGTTCATTTTGACTGCTATAGCTATCAGCATTGTCCTGAAAATCTTTTGCAATGATGTACACCTATATGACTGGTTGTAGAATGTATAAAATGTGGAAGGTCGCGTGTCACTGTATATAATGGGCAGAACATAATAAAGAGTACAACATTCCAGCCAATCGAATCACTACTTGTGTCATCATTCAATACCGGAAGGGGGATTATATAGTACTGTATACATACAGTATAGTATAGCAAGCTCACTTCAAGCGAGGAAAACATTGCACTGTAAAGGGGTTTTTCCCTGCTCAAGACAACTTATTTTTTAGCCACAGGATCGCTGTGAAACCCTCACCGATCAGAAGAATGCGGGTCCCCATGTACATGCATCCGAATGGAGCGGCAGTAACATTGAGTCCACTCCATGTGCAGTGGGTACAAGCTGTGTTATACAGCTGACAACACCGGCCCCTGTGACTGCTCCCACTCTCTGAGATATCATTACTAAGGGGCAGTGGTGAACCTAGCCTCTTTGCTGCCTGAGGCAGACTATAGAAAGACGCCCCCCCCCCCCTTAAAAAAAAAAACACAAAACAAAAAAACAAAAAACTGAGTTTCCATGCTACTAGTTTAACACACTGTTATCGTCGCACAATATACACAATACACAAAGTTATAAAACAGTTTTTAAGAATTCTTCTTCCTGTATTACTTCAGTATCAGATCAACAACACGGCATTAACAATGAAAGTAACTTCACACATCTTCTGCTTGGTGGATGGACGAGCCCACGTGGCCCCCATTCTCTATAATAGGAGCCCCGCAGATAGCTGAGTACTGGACTTTGGGTATCTTTGGCACTCCCATTGAAGTGAATGAGAGCCACGCGGGTTCGTCCATCCACCAAGTGACACACCTATATATGGCTGCGGTCAGGCTGAATTCCCACCTAGTGGGGGGAAAAAACCCAATTCTCAGGCTCAGTGGGGGTCTCAGCAGACAGATCCCCATCACTCAGGTATTTATCCTCTATCATTTAGGTGAATACAGTGTAGTAGCATTTTGTGACTTACAGGTGACGTCTCTGACTAATCCTTCACATTTCCCGTCTCTTCCCTTTGGACCACCATGACCACTTCTTCCAGCTGTGACTTGTCTCTGTAAAGTTTGCAACACAGACATCTTTGGCTCCTCACTTTTCCAGGCATCCAACCCACATTGTCCTCACCTACACAAAGCCCCCATCCTGCTGCTACCCCCAATTATACAATATATGATATAACCCCCCATAATGAATAATACCCCTAAGTGCATCTTTATATTAATAATGTCCGTGTGTACCCTGTATAAATAGTGCCCCTTATTAATACCCCAGGTGTTAACTAATTAAAAGGTTTTCCAGGTCATTAATAAACTAATCAGTGGGGTTCAAAAACCCAGGACCCCTACTGATCGGCTGTTTGAATGGTACCTGTGTAAGCGCCGTGACCGCTTCTCTGTTTACATAGTGTAATTCATCTCATAGCGGCCATGTAATGTAACTACAGCCTCGTCCTGTACATGTCTACAATATGTGACAAGGCTACAATTACATCACACGGTCACTATAAACAGACAGCGTATAATATAAACAGGTGCCATAGCCCCTGTTTATAGCGCCCCATTTACACACACTATAATGTTCCACAGCAGCCCCTGCACTCAGTATTACACAGTGTTATGGCCTGCAGCGGCCCCTGCACACTGTATTATGCCTCTCAGCGGTCCCTGCACACGGTATTATGCTCCATAGTGGCCCTTGCACTGGTATTATGCTCTATAGTGGCCCTTGCACTGGTATTATGCTCCATAGTGGCCCCTGCACTGGTATTATCCTCCATAGTGGCCCTTGCACTGGTATTATGCTCCATAGTGGCCCCTGCACCCGGTATTATGCTCTATAGTGGCCCCTGCACTTGTATTATGCTCCAGAGTGGCCCCTGCACAGGGTATTATGCTCTACAGTGGTCCCTGCACAGGGTATTATGCTCTATAGTGGCCCCTGCACTCGGTATTATGCTCTATAGTGGCCCCTGCACTTATATTATGCTCCAGAGTGGCCCCTGCACAGGGTATTATGCTCTATAGTGGCCCCTGCACTCGGTATTATGCTCTATAGTGGCCCCTGCACTTGTATTATGCTCCAGAGTGGCCCCTGCACAGGGTATTATGCTCTACAGTGGTCCCTGCACAGGGTATTATGCTCTACAGTGGCCCCTGCACTCGGTATTATGCTCCATAGTGGCCCCTGCACAGGGTATTATGCTCTACAGTGGTCCCTGCACAGGGTATTATGCCCCATAGTGGACCACTCATGAACTATTATTATACTCTGGGGTCTTTTCAGACCCCAGAGTATAATGATTGGAGACCCAGGGGAGAACACAAACATAAAAACCAGAGTTACTTACCTATCCTGGACATCGGTGCACTCCTTGCAGCTTTCGGCCCTGTTTAATTGCGCACACACGTCACGTAATCAGGCCGGCGACGCGACCTGATGACGTTACCAGAGGCCTCAAGCCTGCTCGGAGTTACATCGGATCGCAGGAGGTGAGTAACACTGGTTTTTATGTTCCCTCACCAACCCTAGGCCTCCGATTATTATACTCCGGGGTCTGAATAGACCCCGGAGTATAATAATAGTAGTATTTGCGGCCCGCGGCCTAACTTACCGATCCCCGCGGCCGCTCACAGCGGCATCCACTTCCCTTTCTGCGGCCCATAGCAGAAGGGGAAGCGGGGGGCGGCCACGAGCAGACGCGGGGTAGGTAAATAAATAGGCCGTTACGTGCCGGGGATACTCCAGCAGGTTACGGCCTATTTATATATATAAAAAAAAAAGCTATACTCACCTGCGATGCCTTGATGCAGCCACCGCCGCCTCCTCTTCTTGTCCGCGACGTCTGTGTCTCAGCGTAGGCGGCGTGATGACGTCATTGTATCGCCGCCTGCGCTGAGATGCGACGTCTTGTAAACCAGCCCAGGACAGGCCACGCTCAGCTCTTTTTTTTTTTTTTTTTTTTTTTTTTTTTTTTAAAGCGGCCTGTCCTGGGCTGGTTTACATTAAATAGTAAAAATGCCGCCCCCCGGACAGTGCCGCCCGAGGCGGCCGCCTCACTTCGCCTCATTAGTGGTGCGCCCCTGCTAAGGGGTGATCTCCAAACTTGATCAATTGATGCTCTTGCAAAATCAGTTGTCATAGCAGATGTCTACTGAAGGCTCCCAGGTCTGTTGTATTTTCAGTTCTAGAACACCCTGTGTACAGACTGTGGCATCTAAGGAGTTAAATGCCCAGGGATTGTCATCTCTGATCCCTGGCAATGCAGCAGGGTCTCTGTTAGAGCTGACACCCGCTGCGGATAGTGCTGGCTCAACCATCAATACACCATACAGTAGACCAAATACCCCTGAATAAATCCCTTAACCAATATTTCTTCCGAGAAATCTTGTATGTTTGTCAAGAAAGACATCAAGGCCCCTCTTGAATTTGTTCAATGAAACAGCCATTGTTACATAGTGCCAGTGCTCTTACAATAAAGAATCACCGTCTATGATTATGGTGAAACTCTTTCTCCTTTAAAAGCAGAGGAAGAGGAAGCCCTAATCTGCAATACTGACCCTAACAAACAACAAGACAGCATTAGGACCCAGAGACAAGAAGACCAAATTAAACAAACCTGAACACAGCAACCTAGGCTACATTCACAAGACCGTGAAAATCGTCCGTCACAAACTGCAAGAAACTAGGAGTTTTGAAGAAGAACCCACCCATAAACTAAGCTAAGCAACCTTGGTGTATTATCATTGCATCAAGCTAGCCAGCGTGCAGCAACACTAGGCACTGAATAGGCGGCCACCCTAAATCAGACCCTTACATTAATTCACACCCCAAATTACACATACAAATTTATTCAGGATCCAGAAAAGACCCAAAAATTAATTCTGACCACAGACCAGATACCAAAATAAATTCAAAATCCAGACCTACATGTATAAGGACGCTCAAAATTGTCCTACTGTAAATTGCACCATACAGATAGTAACCCATAATAGTACTATACACAGTGCCCTACTGTAAATATATGTACTATCTCCTATAATAAAATAGCACTGTAGAGCCAGTGCCTGCTAGTAAACATTGCCATTAAACATATAGTGCACCCATACATAAATATTGCCACTGCCAACTGATGGTGCCCCCATACATGGCATGACATCATCACATCACGCCAACTAGTATGCAGCATCCCAAGGCGACAAATAGGCTTTCCTCCTAACCGGACCCCAAAATTAATTCAGGCCCAACGGCAGACAAAAATTCTTACATTACAATTCTTACCTCTCCGAACATTTGGCTTTTCTGCTTCATACCAGCAGAAAATAAGATTGCATTATAAGAGAAAGATCCCTTTGAGCAGCCCGAGCTGCAATACAGCAGGTCTATATAATACAGCAGGTCTATATAATACAGCCACCTAATGGCTGTATTATATATTACAGCAGCAAAAAAGAATCTGTGATAAAGCAGCTGCTTCCTATTCACTGCTGCATCTGGGGTACAAAGGAGGAGGTTTTAGACCTGTAACCTCTTCCCCATTGGGATTCATAGTCTCACACACAAACTCAAATTTACTCACATTTATTGCCAGTAAGGCTCTGAGACTGAGTCAGTACTGACATCACCGATGTCCTTTGAGTCCCTGCTCTGATTGAGGATGGGAAAACTAATGGGGTGATTACAAAGGAAGGCCAAACCTACTAACTATCAATATTATACATTAAGCGGTTTCCCCACTCTTTCAGCAGTTTGCCTGCTGTCTCTTCATCTCTCTTCCTGTATTCTTCTACAAGCTTGTGGGCAGCTTTGAATGTTTGATAGGACACTATGAAATACCTCACTAGATATAGACTTTGCCTTTACCATGAGAGATTTTTTATTATGATTACTAGAAATTAATATAAATGCAGATCAATATGCACAGTTATGCTAGGTTCACACTAGCGCTTCGGTTTCTGATGGAGGACCCTAACGTTGGAGGTCCAGACCGCTAAAACAGCAATTACACATGGACACCAGCAGACCCCATTGGCGCCAGGTGTCTTCTGTGCAGGACTTCCCTCCCCGCCAGTGTGAAAGATCCTCAGTGCGCCAACACCGCTTTGACTCACACCTGAGTCTTCTTCCATATAAAAACCACACACCGCCAGTGAGTGCCGGGTTCACAGGATAAATACAAGACAAGCTTTCTAAATTTTATATATTTATTAACCCCTAAATGGGTCGGTATTAACATCTAACACATGCAGTTCAGAACAGATATGCAGATGTATGCAAGCATTAACAGTTACTAGTTACAATATACAGTACTTAAAATAAAAGGGAATAAAGGTGAAATAATTACTTTACCATGCATCTCCTTGATGTGGCTCTATAGTCCAACACTCACACATGGCATGTGTGAGTAACCAGTGGAGGCTACTAGCAGCAGCATGCCTGCCTGCATGCTCTCACAGTCTCTCAGTAATCATCTCTAGTAGTCTCAGCACAATCTCCTCCCATTGCCTCTTACCTCATCTTTTATACCCTTTATGCCACCTCCCAGAATGAGGTCACTGGCGGCAGCAAGTCTGATTAAATAATGCACTCAAGTCCAGATTTTTTGTATAGAGCTGAGACCAAGTGGAATGATACAATGTTATCAACCAGGTCTGATCTATCTGCACAATGCATGTTTCTTTGATCACTCAGGGCTGTATATGAATACAATGGAGCCCTGCTGGGATGGATACAAAGCCCCATTGTTACCATGTTGCTACTACTGCCAATATACACCTAGGTTTATAGCTGCGCACATTATGAATAAATGCAGCCAAGAAGGGAGATACTATACCCAGAGATCAAAATACATCTCTGAGTTATAGCCATATTTAAGCAGAATCATCACACTTCCCCCTTTAGATGGGGCTTGCAGGAAGTGGGGGCCTACGCCCCTCTTCTGAGAGCACCTCTGCCGCCAGCTTCTCAGGCTCTGGCCCCAAAGGCTCCCTCACCTCCCCCCGGGGTCCCAACAGACTCGGGCCTTGTCAGACTCCGAGGGTGGTTGAGCGCCACGCGCCTTCAATATGTCCAGACTAGGGTCCGCTTGGACAGCATCTCTGAACTCTTGGCTGGAGTGAGACAAAAGAGAGGTGCATGTTACATAGCTGCCGGACCCTTCTGGCTCTCTAGTCTGACTAGGGACGCTTCTAAGGCCCAGGCTCTGAGCCACGTACACTTGACTACCTCCTGCCTGTTCTGGGTCCGTTTTCTGAGTGCGGGCATCCCGTAGCTTTACACTCATGACCCCAGGTCTTTGGGATACCAGTTTAGAGACCCCATCCCGGCCGTCTCTCAGGGTCTCTCTCACACTAGCCGCTAGTTGGGAGAGTTCTAGGGGATTCTGCACCTCCCCCTTTGCTTCCAAGCCTGCATCCTGTCCCTCCTGTACTTGGGTGGGTGATGGTGATACCTTGGGCAAATGACTGAGATCATGCTTCCCCAAACCATCCTCCCACAATACATTGACAGGTATTACATTTGACATACCCCCTTCTTGGATCATACCTCCTGTGATGAACCGACCCTCAGTTTTATATCTTTCTTGGAAGTGTGTTTTACTTGCTTAGGTCAGTCCTTCCCCCACTTGGAATGCGGTGCTTTAGTTGAGTCCACATTGTTGGACGATACGCTTCACTGGTTTTATGTGTGTTCATTGGAGATGGCTTGCTATAGCCAGGCACTTTTATTATCCCTGGCCAGATGGGATGGGGGATAGCAAGCCTTAACTTCACCCTTCTCTCCGAGGGTTCTGCAAAGGTGGGAGAAGGGGGGCTGCCTGGGTGCAAGGGGTGGGTGGAGCACTAGCCATATGCTGTGGGCAGACCTGGATTCTGGGGTCATTCAGCAAAGAGGCAGTAAGGAACTCTGATCTGGGAGAAGAGGCGAGAGCTTGCCCTACTGAGGAATGCATTGAGGGCCTAGCAGTGAGGCCTGAAGCCTTTCACTTGTTCTGGACAACATGTAGAAGGATTGTTTTATGCAACTTGCTTAAGCTTGCGCCCTAGGCCCAAAACTCTGCTGTGGCCTAGAGAAACGGACTACGAGCCTATGGCGGTATTTTCTCTATCTTTTAATTCCCCTGTTTATTTTTGTGTATTGTATCATTGCCCTTTTGCTTGTATGTTTATGCTTGATCATATTAATATTGTATATTTCTGTATATGCTATTAATCCATATCGACCCACTTGGGTTATTAAACATATAAAATTTATATCGCTCGTTTCGTTTTTTATCCTATGACCCGGTCTACTCACGGTGTGTGAGTGGGAGGTTAAGAAAGAAGTTTGATCGCAGGCGTGCCAGGCGGCTGGGCGAGGTGATATTCTTCACAGTGGTGGCAGCGTTGTGGGATTTTAGGATAACAGTGTGTGGGTGTGGTATCACGCAGGCACTGGGGATTGCGGCAATCCTATGGAACGAGCGCGGTATGAGATCAAGCTTAAAATACGGTGAAAGTTTGGTACAGTACTGTTCCCTCCCTTCTTCTTTTTTCTGTCCTATCTTTTATTTGGCAACGGCTTCCAGTGGATGGCTGGTGGGACCAGAAGCATAACCAAATGTCTGCAGGACTTGGTTGCTGCTGAACTCCAGGAGATGGCAGATATGGAAGCTACCATAGCCATGCAGGAGGCAGAGCAAGGTCCTGAGAGGCTGGCACCAGACAACATCACCATGCCAGACAGTTCCGCAGGTGCCCAGACCCCAGAGGTAATTGTGCCTGGAGGGACCAGTAGCCCCAGTTCTGTGGGGGTAAGGAACTTATACTTGCAAATGGCCTTACAGCAGATAGACGCTAGTGACTCTAGCACCCGTCTGCAGGTGACTCTCCAGTACCGAGAAGCTGCAGAGCGCCGGGCGGAGAGAGAAGCTGCAGAGCGCCGGGTGGAGAGAGAGGCCGCTGCTGCTGCTGCAGAGCGCCGGGCGGAAAGAGAGGCCGCTGCTGCAGAGCGTCGGGCGGAGTTGGAGCATCAGCTTGAGCTAAAAAAGCTGGAACTTTGCCAGCAGGCGCAACCTTCCCCTGCACCAACTCCAGGAGCCCGAGCACTAAAGATCCGATCTGAGGACTTTCCAATCTTGGAAGATAACAGGGACTTGGACTCGTTCTTGCGGGGATTTGAGCGGGTGTGTAAGCAGCATCATATTCCCCAGGCAGAATGGGCCCGTTACCTGTCTTCCCGGCTGAAGGGAAAAGGCCTGGATGTTTCCACGAGCTTACCAGTGGACGCGGACTATGAGACCATCAAAGCGGCGCTGATCCGGAGATACCGGCTCACGCCGGAGGTGTACCGCAAAAAGTTCCGGAATATCCAGCGGGGTCCCACAGAGAGCTATGCGGATGTTCTGCACCACTTACAGGTTACATTGGCAGTGGATCAAAGGACTTACTGTCACCACGTTTGAGGGAATTGGGGATCTTATGATAAAGGAACAATTTCTCCAGGTGTGCCCTCTGGAGGTCCGCCAGTTCGTGTGTGATCGGAAACCCACAACAGCAGACAATGCTGCAGAGATTGCTGACGACTATGTGTCCACCAGGGAGCAAGGGGCCAAGAGAGGAGCCACACTGCAGAGACCCTCAAGCTGGAAGGAGGGGCAAAGCTGGAGTTCACCACAGCCTGCGGTCTCCAAGTGGGGTAAGACAAACTCTGTCCCGGGTGCCCCCTCTACTTCCCCTGTCCCAAGAATTCTGGGTGCCCCAGGGACCACCTCTAAATCCCAAGGAGAGGTCCGGCGATGTCACGCCTGTAACCAGCCAGGACATTTCAAGACGGAATGCCCCAACCGCTCTAAGAACCCCCCCTGTTTCCCCAGCCACGGCAGCTGGCCCATCTGTATACTTGGTGGGGAGGGAGGGGTTGCAATCCGATGCCAACAGTCAACAGGTCATTGTGGGGGGTAAAGTGGTCATGGGATTTCGGGACACTGGGGCGCAGATTACTCTGGTGCAACCTGACTTGGTCCCTGCGGACAGTATTATCCCTGGAAAAACTCTGACCCTGAGGGGTATTGGACAAGAACGCGTAACTGTGCCCATGGCTTGCGTCCATTTGGACTGGGGTGCGGGAAAAGGGATGCGTGATGTGGGGCTAGTGTCTGATCTGCCTGCCAATGTACTATTGGGAAGAGATTTGGGGCCCTTGGTGTCCCAATATGGGGTGGGAGTAGCCCCAACTCGCTGTGACAAAATGTCTGTACTGAAGGATGATTTTAATGAGGTGTTGAAGCCTGCCACACAGGCACAGACACAGGCAGAGGGAGGGGTTAGCCTTTTGTCTCCCCTTGCTGTGTGTCCAGCTAAAGTAATCAGTGAGCATGTGAATGAGACATTGTGGAATGCTGACCTGGCTGTAGCCCCGCCCACATCTGCGGGTGATGAGAGCCCCCTCAGTGTGACCCTGGCTCAGCCATTCACCCATGCAGTTCACTGTGAATCAATGAATGAATGCAATGTCAATGTAATTGCTAATTCTTGCCTTGCAGGTTTACAGGGTAGCTCTTCTGAGATGCTGGGGGCAACCCCAACTGAGGACAATGTGCCAGGTGGTCAGGTGGGTCACGGGGATCTCAGGGCCGATCCGGATGAGGAACGGACTGCTGGTGTTGCAGTGGTAACCCGCAGCCAGAGTGCTAGAGGGGTGGAAGGCGCTCCGACCCCTGAGCCGTTCCCTCTGTCACCCGGAGATGGCACTGAGGCCGCCGTGACTAACCTCCCCACACTGGAGCCGGAGGAGCCCGGCGGGTATGTAACATGCACATCTCTTCTCTCTGGTTCCAGTCAGGAGTTCAGGAACGCTGTCCAAGCTGACCACAGTCTGGATGCATTGAAGGAGCGTGCTGATCAACCTCCCTTGGAGTCGGACAAGGACCGCGCGTACTGGGAGCAAGGGAGGTTGTACAGGGAAACGATCCCCACAAAGGGAAAAGAAAGTCGGCTCAGGGAGAAACATTTGGTGGTACCCCAACCCTACCGGGTGGAGTTGTTGCGGATTGCTCATGATATTCCACTGGCAGGCCACCTGGGGATCGCTAAGACCAAGGCTCGCCTCAGCCACTTATTCTACTGGCCTAAGATGGGGACAGATGTAGCTAAATACTGCCGTTCATGTGACACTTGTCAGAGGATGGGCAAGGCGGGGCAAGGCTCCAAAGCACCAATGATCCCTATGCCCATCATAACCGAACCTTTCCAGCGGGTGGCTGTGGATCTCATTGGACCCCTGTCCATTCCCAGCCGCACCGGGAAACGTTTCATATTAACGGTAGTAGACTACGCTACTAGGTACCAGGAAGCTGTCGCTCTGTCTTCCACCCGGGCTGATGTAGTGGCCAAGGCTCTGGTAGGCATCTTCTCCCGTGTTGGATTTCCCAGAGAGATGCTCACAGACCAAGGTACCCAGTTCATGTCTGCCTTGATGCAAGGCCTGTGTAAGGTAACAGAGGTGCAACATCTGGTGTCCAGCCCGTATCACCCACAGACCAATGGCCTGTGTGAACGGTTCAATGGCACCCTGGAGCAGATGCTCAGGATGTTAGTCGAGTCCCACGGGCGCGACTGGGAGCCTTATCTCCCGCACCTGCTGTTCGCTTACCGGGAGGTGCCGCAAGCCTCAACGGGGTTCTTCCCCTTTGAGCTCTTGTACGGGAGATGTGTACGTGGGCCCCTAACTCTTGTGAAAGAGTCCTGGGAAGGAGAAACAGCCATCCAAGGTGTGCCAGTCGTGCCCATGGCCCAAGTGCAGATGGCATGGGGAGCTGGAGGTGGGACCCAAGAAGGGGGTGTGTCAAATGTATTACCTGTCAATGTATTGTGGAGGGATGGTTTGGGGAAGCATAATCTTAGTCATTTGCCCAAGGTATCACCATCACCCACCCAAGTACAGGAGGAACAGGGTGTAGGCCCCAAGGGGCAAGGCGTCTGGGAGGGAGGACAGGGTCCAAACATACCTGTGCCAGAACCAGAGGTGCCCCTAGGTTTGGAAGCAAAGGGGGAGGTGCAGAATCCCCTAGAACTCTCCCAACTAGCGGCTAGTGTGGGAGAGACCCTGAGAGACTGCCGGGAAGGGGTCTCTAAACTGGTATCACAAGGGCCTGGGGTTGCGAGTGTGGATCTGCGGGATGCCAGCACTCAGCACGAGGTCCCAGTGCAGGCCGGGGGTAGCCAGGTGGGCGGAGACTGCCGGGATGGGGTCTCAGCACCGGTACCACAAGGGCCTGGGGTTGCGAGTGTGGATCTGCGGGATGCCAGCACTCACAACGAGGTCCCAGTGCAGGCCGGGGGTAGCCAGGTGGGCGGAGACTGCCGGGATGGGGTCTCAGCACCGGTACCACAAGGGCCTGGGGTTGTGAGTGTGGGTCTGAGGGACGCCAGCACTCAGGGGAGGGACCCAGAGCAAGCAGGAGGTAGCCAGGTCTACTTAATTCAGAGCCTGAACCTTAGAAGAGTCTCCATTCAGACAGGAGAGGAAGAGGGTATCAGTACGCCAGGAATATGGTCAGGGACCAGCGCAGGTCCCGGCGGGGTGAGGCCGCCAAGGTGTCCGCGGAAGGCGATCTTAGGATCGTCCTTCCTCCCGACACGCTCTAAAAGGGGGAGGTGTGATGAACCGACCCTCAGTTTTATATCTTTCTTGGAAGTGTGTTTTACTTGCTTAGGTCAGTCCTTCCCGATATTTTTCACGCCTCCAGTACCCCATGCCATCTGCACTTGGGCCATGGGCGCTCCTGGAATAGAACTGGACAGAAGAGACGTGTATGTCTCATACCGGCCGGACTCCTCCGGCTTCAAGGGAGTGAGGCTAGTCATGGCGGTCTCAGCACCGACTCCAGGTCGTGTAGGCAATGGTTCAAGAGTCGGCTCGCCGTCCACCCTTGTAGCTCTCTGGCTGCGGGCTAACACCGCACTACCAGCAGTCCGTGCCTCACCTGGATCAGCCATGAGATCCACATAGTCTACCTGACCACCTGGCACATGGTCAGCAGTTGGGTGCTTATCGGATACACTGGGCGAAATAGTAGAAGTCGCTTCCAGTGACTCAGAAGAGCTACCCTGTACACTTTCACAACAAGCATTGGAAATTACATTGACAGTACCTTCATTAGCAATTGTTAATTCACACCGGGCCTCAATGAGATCTGCAGTAGACATGTTAACAAGCTGGGAGGGAGACGCCCCCGCAGATGTGGGTGTGTCTACAGACAAAGTCTCACTGGCTCCTAGCACGGGGGTGAACAAAGCATCAATAACAATTTTGCTGAGCTGGGTTGCAGGAAGTTCATTGGCATCTTCCCTGCTCTCAGCTGAAGGCAACTCATTAGCATTTACATTGACTGCCATGGGAAGTATCTCAGAGAGGGGGTTACGGGCCCTCTCTGCAGATATGACAGACACATTATCAGCATTAATCATAGACAGTTTATCACAGTAAATTGGGGTGCTCCCCACCCCATATTGGGACATCATAGGTCCTAAATCAGTTCCCAACAGTACATTAGCAGGCAAATCAGTCAATAGTCCCACAGTCCGCATTCCTTTTCCTGCACCCCAGTCCAGATACACAGATGGGCCACCTGCTGTGGCTTGGGAAGCAGGGAAGTTCTCAGGGCGGTTGGGGCACTCCTCCTTGAAATGTCCTGTCTGGTTACAGGCGTGGTCCCGTCGCACCTCCCCTTGGAGTTTGGGGAAGGTTACTAGGGTGACCAGAGTTCTTGGGACAGGGAAGGGAACACCCGGGGCATAGTTTGTCTCACCCGACCTGACGACAGACGGCTGTGGTGACCTCCGGCCTGGCTTCTCCTTCCAACTTGAGGGTCTGTGCAGGGTTGTTGGAGTTTGCGCCTGCTGGGAGAGCTCCATCCTTTTGAGCTGAAGCCGATACTGCCGTTCTCGTTCTGCAGCTTCACGATCGGCCTGCCGTTCTGCTGCCTCACGATCGGCCTGCCGTTCTCGTTCTGCTGCCTCACGATCGGCCTGCCGTTCTGCTGCCTCACGATCAGCCCGCCATTCTGCTGCCTGCCGTTCTTGTTCTACAGCTTCCAGAAAACGGCACAACACCTGCAGGTATGTGTTAGGGTCACTGGTGCCTACTTGCTGTAGGGCCATTTGCCAGTATGAAACCATTCCCCCTACAAGGCTGGGGTTACTGGTCTCTCCTGGTGAAGTAATCCTTGGGACCGGGCTGCTTGCTGCACTTCCTGGCCTAGCCCCAAAATCAGGACTCTGCTCGATTCTCTGCATGGTTGTGGCTGCCTCCATTTCAGCCATACGCTCAGGATCTCCAAAAGCCTGGTTCAGCAGTTCTTGAGCTCTGCTTCTGAGCCCACTAGCCATCCACTGGTATTTGCCAAATAAAAGATAGGATAGAATACAAAGAGTAAGGGAGGGGAACAGCACTGTATCAAACTTTCATTGTATCTTAATGCTTGCTTTAATACCGAGCTTGTCTCATAGGATTACTACAATCCCCAGCATGTGAGTGATAAAGGTCACCAACACACGCCGTTTATCCTAAGATCCCACTACGCTGCCACCAATGTGAAAGATCCTCAGCGCGCCAACACCGCTTTGGCTCACACCTGAGTCTTCTTTCATATAAAAACCACACTCACCGCCAGTGAGTGCCGGGTTCACAGGATAAATACAAGACAAGCTTTCTAAATTTTATATATTTATTAACCCCTAAATGGGTCGGTATTAACATCTAACACATGCAGTTCAGAACATATATGCAGATGTATGCAAGCATTAACAGTTACTAGTTACAATATACAGTACTTAAAATAAAAGGGAATAAAGGTGAAATAATTACTTTACCACGCATCTCCTTGATGTGGCTCTATAGTCCAACACTCACACATGGCATGTGTGAGTAACCAGTGGAGGCTACTAGCAGCAGCATGCCTGCCTGCATGCTCTCACAGTCTCTCAGTAATCGTCTCTAGTAGTCTCAGCACAATCTCCTCCCATTGCCTCTTACCTCATCTTTTATACCCTTTATGCCACCTCCCAGAATGAGGTCACCGGCGGCAGCAAGTCTGATTAAATAATGCACTCAAGTCCAGATTTTTTTTGTATAGAGCTGAGACCAAGTGGAATGATACAATGTTATCAACCAGGTCTGATCTATCTGCACAATGCATGTTTCTTTGATCACTCAGGGCTGTATATGAATACAATGGAGCCCTGCTGGGATGGATACAAAGCCCCATTGTTACCATGTTGCTACTACTGCCAATATACACCTAGGTTTATAGCTGCGCACATTATGAATAAATGCAGCCAAGAAGGGAGATACTATACCCAGAGATCAAAATACATCTCTGAGTTATAGCCATATTTAAGCAGAATCATCACACTTCCCCCTTTAGATGGGGCTTGCAGGAAGTGGGGGCCTACGCCCCTCTTCTGAGAGCACCTCTGCCGCCAGCTTCTCAGGCTCTGGCCCCAAAGGCTCCCTCACCTCCCCCCGGGGTCCCAACAGACTCGGGCCTTGTCAGACTCCGAGGGTGGTTGAGCGCCACGCGCCTTCAATATGTCCAGACTAGGGTCCGCTTGGACAGCATCTCTGAACTCTTGGCTGGAGTGAGACAAAAGAGAGGTGCATGTTACATAGCTGCCGGACCCTTCTGGCTCTCTAGTCTGACTAGGGACGCTTCTAAGGCCCAGGCTCTGAGCCACGTACACTTGGCTACCTCCTGCCTGTTCTGGGTCCGTTTTCTGAGTGCGGGCATCCCGTAGCTTTACACTCATGACCCCAGGTCTTTGGGATACCAGTTTAGAGACCCCATCCCGGCCGTCTCTCAGGGTCTCTCTCACACTAGCCGCTAGTTGGGAGAGTTCTAGGGGATTCTGCACCTCCCCCTTTGCTTCCAAGCCTGCATCCTGTCCCTCCTGTACTTGGGTGGGTGATGGTGATACCTTGGGCAAATGACTGAGATCATGCTTCCCCAAACCATCCTCCCACAATACATTGACAGGTATTACATTTGACATACCCCCTTCTTGGATCATACCTCCTGTGATGAACCGACCCTCAGTTTTATATCTTTCTTGGAAGTGTGTTTTACTTACTTAGGTCAGTCCTTCCCCCACTTGGAATGCGGTGCTTTAGTTGAGTCCACATTGTTGGACGATACGCTTCACTGGTTTTATGTGTGTTCATTGGAGATGGCTTGCTATAGCCAGGCACTTTTATTATCCCTGGCCAGATGGGATGGGGGATAGCAAGCCTTAACTTCACCCTTCTCTCCGAGGGTTCTGCAAAGGTGGGAGAAGGGGGGCTGCCTGGGTGCAAGGGGTGGGTGGAGCACTAGCCATATGCTGTGGGCAGACCTGGATTCTGGGGTCATTCAGCAAAGAGGCAGTAAGGAACTCTGAGTCTGGGAGAAGAGGCGAGAGCTTGCCCTACTGAGGAATGCATTGAGGGCCTAGCAGTGAGACCTGAAGCCTTTCACTTGTTCTGGACAACATGTAGAAGGATTGTTTTATGCAACTTGCTTAAGCTTGCGCCCTAGGCCCAAAACTCTGCTGTGGCCTAGAGAAACGGACTACGAGCCTATGCCGGTATTTTCTCTATCTTTTAATTCCCCTGTTTATTTTTGTGTATTGTATCATTGCCCTTTTGCTTGTATGTTTATGCTTGATCATATTAATATTGTATATTTCTGTATATGCTATTAATCCATATCGACCCACTTGGGTTATTAAACATATAAAATTTATATCGCTCGTTTCGTTTTTATCCTATGACCCGGTCTACTCACGGTGTGTGAGTGGGAGGTTAAGAAAGAAGTTTGATCGCAGGCGTGCCAGGCGGCTGGGCGAGGTGATATTCTTCACAGTGGTGGCAGCGTTGTGGGATTTTAGGATAACAGTGTGTGGGTGTGGTATCACGCAGGCACTGGGGATTGCGGCAATCCTATGGAACGAGCGCGGTATGAGATCAAGCTTAAAATACGGTGAAAGTTTGGTACAGTACTGTTCCCTCCCTTCTTCTTTTTTCTGTCCTATCTTTTATTTGGCAACGGCTTCCAGTGGATGGCTGGTGGGACCAGAAGCATAACCAAATGTCTGCAGGACTTGGTTGCTGCTGAACTCCAGGAGATGGCAGATATGGAAGCTACCATAGCCATGCAGGAGGCGGAGCAAGGTCCTGAGAGGCTGGCACCAGACAACATCACCATGCCAGACGGTTCCGCAGGTGCCCGGACCCCAGAGGTAATTGTGCCTGGAGGGACCAGTAGCCCCAGTTCTGTGGGGGTAAGGAACTTATACTTGCAAATGGCCTTACAGCAGATAGTCGCTAGTGACTCTAGCACCCGTCTGCAGGTTATTCTCCAGTACCGAGAAGCTGCAGAGCGCCGGGCGGAGAGAGAAGCTGCAGAGCGCCGGGTGGAGAGAGAGGCCGCTGCTGCAGAGCGCCGGGCGGAAAGAGAGGCCGCTGCTGCAGAGCGTCGGGCGGAGTTGGAGCATCAGCTTGAGCTAAAAAAGCTGGAACTTTGCCAGCAGGCGCAACCTTCCCCTGCACCAACTCCAGGAGCCCGAGCACTAAAGATCCGATCTGAGGACTTTCCAATCTTGGAAGATATCAGGGACTTGGACTCGTTCTTGCGGGGATTTGAGCGGGTGTGTAAGCAGCATCATATTCTCCAGGCAGAATGGGCCCGTTACCTGTCTCCCCGGCTGAAGGGAAAAGGCCTGGATGTTTCCACAAGCTTACCAGTGGAGGCGGACTATGAGACCATCAAAGCGGCGCTGATCCGGAGATACCGGCTCACGCCGGAGGTGTACCGCAAAAAGTTCCGGAATATCCAGCGGGGTCCCACAGAGAGCTATGCGGATGTTCTGCACCACTTACAGGTTACATTGGCAGTGGATCAAAGGACTTACTGTCACCACGTTTGAGGGAATTGGGGATCTTATGATAAAGGAACAATTTCTCCAGGTGTGCCCTCTGGAGGTCCGCCAGTTCGTGTGTGATCGGAAACCCACAACAGCAGACAATGCTGCAGAGATTGCTGACGACTATGTGTCCACCAGGGAGCAAGGGGCCAAGAGAGGAGCCACACTGCAGAGACCCTCAAGCTGGAAGGAGGGGCAAAGCTGGAGTTCACCACAGCCTGCGGTCTCCAAGTGGGGTAAGACAAACTCTGTCCCGGGTGCCCCCTCTACTTCCCCTGTCCCAAGAATTCTGGGTGCCCCAGGGACCACCTCTAAATCCCAAGGAGAGGTCCGGCGATGTCACGCCTGTAACCAGCCAGGACATTTCAAGACGGAATGCCCCAACCGCTCTAAGAACCCCCCTGTTTCCCCAGCCACGGCAGCTGGCCCATCTGTATACTTGGTGGGGAGGGAGGGGTTGCAATCCGATGCCAACAGTCAACAGGTCATTGTGGGGGGTAAAGTGGTCATGGGATTTCGGGACACTGGGGCGCAGATTACTCTGGTGCAACCTGACTTGGTCCCTGCGGACAGTATTATCCCTGGAAAAACTCTGACCCTGAGGGGTATTGGACAAGAACGCGTAACTGTGCCCATGGCTTGCGTCCATTTGGACTGGGGTGCGGGAAAAGGGATGCGTGATGTGGGGCTAGTGTCTGATCTGCCTGCCAATGTACTATTGGGAAGAGATTTGGGGCCCTTGGTGTCCCAATATGGGGTGGGAGTAGCCCCAACTCGCTGTGACAAAATGTCTGTACTGAAGGATGATTTTAATGAGGTGTTGAAGCCTGCCACACAGGCACAGACACAGGCAGAGGGAGGGGTTAGCCTTTTGTCTCCCCTTGCTGTGTGTCCAGCTAAAGTAATCAGTGAGCATGTGAATGAGACATTGTGGAATGCTGACCTGGCTGTAGCCCCGCCCACATCTGCGGGTGATGAGAGCCCCCTCAGTGTGACCCTGGCTCAGCCATTCACCCATGCAGTTCACTGTGAATCAATGAATGAATGCAATGTCAATGTAATTGCTAATTCTTGCCTTGCAGGTTTACAGGGTAGCTCTTCTGAGATGCTGGGGGCAACCCCAACTGAGGACAATGTGCCAGGTGGTCAGGTGGGTCACGGGGATCTCAGGGCCGATCCGGATGAGGAACGGACTGCTGGTGTTGCAGTGGTAACCCGCAGCCAGAGTGCTAGAGGGGTGGAAGGCGCTCCGACCCCTGAGCCGTTCCCTCTGTCACCCGGAGATGGCACTGAGGCCGCCGTGACTAACCTCCCCACACTGGAGCCGGAGGAGCCCGGCGGGTATGTGACATGCACATCTCTTCTCTCTGGTTCCAGTCAGGAGTTCAGGGACGCTGTCCAAGCTGACCGCAGTCTGGATGCATTGAAGGAGCGTGCTGATCAACCTCCCTTGGAGTCGGACAAGGACCGCACGTACTGGGAGCAAGGGAGGTTGTACAGGGAAACGATCCCCACATAGGGAAAAGAAAGTCGGCTCAGGGAGAAACATTTGGTGGTACCCCAACCCTACCGGGTGGAGTTGTTGCGGATTGCTCATGATATTCCACTGGCAGGCCACCTGGGGATCGCTAAGACCAAGGCTCGCCTCAGCCACTTATTCTACTGGCCTAAGATGGGGACACATGTAGCTAAATACTGCCGTTCATGTGACACTTGTCAGAGGATGGGCAAGGCGGGGCAAGGCTCCAAAGCACCAATGATCCCTATGCCCATCATAACCGAACCTTTCCAGCGGGTGGCTGTGGATCTCATTGGACCCCTGTCCATTCCCAGCCGCACCGGGAAACATTTCATATTAACGGTAGTAGACTACGCTACTAGGTACCAGGAAGCTGTCGCTCTGTCTTCCACCCGGGCTGATGTAGTGGCCAAGGCTCTGGTAGGCATCTTCTCCCGTGTTGGATTTCCCAGAGAGATGCTCACAGACCAAGGTACCCAGTTCATGTCTGCCTTGATGCAAGGCCTGTGTAAGGTAACAGAGGTGCAACATCTGGTGTCCAGCCCGTATCACCCACAGACCAATGGCCTGTGTGAACGGTTCAATGGCACCCTGGAGCAGATGCTCAGGATGTTAGTCGAGTCCCACGGGCGCGACTGGGAGCCTTATCTCCCGCACCTGCTGTTCGCTTACTGGGAGGTGCCGCAAGCCTCAACGGGGTTCTTCCCCTTTGAGCTCTTGTACGGGAGACGTGTACGTGGGCCCCTAACTCTTGTGAAAGAGTCCTGGGAAGGAGAAACAGCCATCCAAGGTGTGCCAGTCGTGCCAGGGTCCAAACATACCTGTGCCAGAACCAGAGGTGCCCCTAGGTTTGGAAGCAAAGGGGGAGGTACAGAATCCCCTAGAACTCTCCCAACTAGCGGCTAGTGTGGGAGAGACCCTGAGAGACTGCCGGGAAGGGGTCTCTAAACTGGTATCACAAGGGCCTGGGGTTGCGAGTGTGGATCTGCGGGATGCCAGCACTCAGCATGAGGTCCCAGTGCAGGCCGGGGGTAGCCAGGTGGGCGGAGACTGCCGGGATGGGGTCTCAGCACCGGTACCACAAGGGCCTGGGGTTGCGAGTGTGGATCTGCGGGATGCCAGCACTCACAACGAGGTCCCAGTGCAGGCCGGGGGTAGCCAGGTGGGCGGAGACTGCCGGGATGGGGTCTCAGCACCGGTACCACAAGGGCCTGGGGTTGTGAGTGTGGGTCTGAGGGACGCCAGCACTCGGGGGAGGGACCCAGAGCAAGCAGGAGGTAGCCAGGTCTACTTAATTCAGAGCCTGAACCTTAGAAGAGTCTCCATTCAGACAGGAGAGGAAGAGGGTATCAGTACGCCAGGAATATGGTCAGGGACCAGCGCAGGTCCCGGCGGGGTGAGGCCGCCAAGGTGTCCGCGGAAGGCGATCTTAGGATCGTCCTTCCTCCCGACACGCTCTAAAAGGGGGAGGTGTGATGAACCGACCCTCAGTTTTATATCTTTCTTGGAAGTGTGTTTTACTTGCTTAGGTCAGTCCTTCCCGATATTTTTCACGCCTCCAGTACCCCATGCCATCTGCACTTGGGCCATGGGCGCTCCTGGAATAGAACTGGACAGAAGAGACGTGTATGTCTCATACCGGCCGGACTCCTCCGGCTTCAAGGGAGTGAGGCTAGTCATGGCGGTCTCAGCACCGACTCCAGGTCGTGTAGGCAATGGTTCAAGAGTCGGCTTGCCGTCCACCCTTGTAGCTCTCTGGCTGCGGGCTAACACCGCACTACCAGCAGTCCGTGCCTCACCTGGATCAACCATGAGATCCACATAGTCTACCTGACCACCTGGCACATGGTCAGCAGTTGGGTGCTTATCGGATACACTGGGCGAAATAGTAGAAGTCGCTTCCAGTGACTCAGAAGAGCTACCCTGTACACTTTCACAACAAGCATTGGAAATTACATTGACAGTACCTTCATTAGCAATTGTTAATTCACACCGGGCCTCAATGAGATCTGCAGTAGACATGTTAACAAGCTGGGAGGGAGACGCCCCCGCAGATGTGGGTGTGTCTAGAGACAAAGTCTCACTGGCTCCTAGCACGGGGGTGAACAAAGCATCAATAACAATTTTGCTGAGCTGGGTTGCAGGAAGCTCATTGGCATCTTCCCTGCTCTCAGCTGAAGGCAACTCATTAGCATTTACATTGACTGCCATGGGAAGTATCTCAGAGTGGGGGTTACGGGCCCTCTCTGCAGATATGACAGACACATTATCAGCATTAATCATAGACAGTTTATCACAGTAAATTGGGGTGCTCCCCACCCCATATTGGGACATCATAGGTCCTAAATCAGTTCCCAACAGTACATTAGCAGGCAAATCAGTCAATAGTCCCACAGTCCGCATTCCTTTTCCTGCACCCCAGTCCAGATACACAGATGGGCCACCTGCTGTGGCTTGGGAAGCAGGGAAGTTCTCAGGGCGGTTGGGGCACTCCTCCTTGAAATGTCCTGTCTGGTCACAGGCATGGTCCCGCCGCACCTCCCCTTGGAGTTTGGGGAAGGTCACTAGGGTGCCCAGAGTTCTTGGGACAGGGAAGGGAACACCCGGGGCATAGTTTGTCTCACCCGACCTGACGACAGACGGCTGTGGTGACCTCCGGCCTGGCTTCTCCTTCCAACTTGAGGGTCTGTGCAGGGTTGTTGGAGTTTGCGCCTGCTGGGAGAGCTCCATCCTTTTGAGCTGAAGCCGATACTGCCGTTCTCGTTCTGCAGCTTCACGATCGGCCTGCCGTTCTGCTGCCTCACGATCGGCCTGCCGTTCTCGTTCTGCTGCCTCACGATCGGCCTGCCGTTCTGCTGCCTCACGATCAGCCCGCCATTCTGCTGCCTGCCGTTCTTGTTCTACAGCTTCCAGAAAACGGCACAACACCTGCAGGTATGTGTTAGGGTCACTGGTGCCTACTTGCTGTAGGGCCATTTGCCAGTATGAAACCATTCCCCCTACAAGGCTGGGGTTACTGGTCTCTCCTGGTGAAGTAATCCTTGGGACCGGGCTGCTTGCTGCACTTCCTGGCCTAGCCCCAAAATCAGGACTCTGCTCGATTCTCTGCATGGTTGTGGCTGCCTCCATTTCAGCCATACGCTCAGGATCTCCAAAAGCCTGGTTCAGCAGTTCTTGAGCTCTGCTTCTGAGCCCACTAGCCATCCACTGGTATTTGCCAAATAAAAGATAGGATAGAATACAAAGAGTAAGGGAGGGGAACAGCACTGTATCAAACTTTCATTGTATCTTAATGCTTGCTTTAATACCGAGCTTGTCTCATAGGATTACTACAATCCCCAGCATGTGAGTGATAAAGGTCACCAACACACGCCGTTTATCCTAAGATCCCACTACGCTGCCACCAATGTGAAAGATCCTCAGCGCGCCAACACCGCTTTGGCTCACACCTGAGTCTTCTTTCATATAAAAACCACACTCACCGCCAGTGAGTGCCGGGTTCACAGGATAAATACAAGACAAGCTTTCTAAATTTTATATATTTATTAACCCCTAAATGGGTCGGTATTAACATCTAACACATGCAGTTCAGAACATATATGCAGATGTATGCAAGCATTAACAGTTACTAGTTACAATATACAGTACTTAAAATAAAAGGGAATAAAGGTGAAATAATTACTTTACCACGCATCTCCTTGATGTGGCTCTATAGTCCAACACTCACACATGGCATGTGTGAGTAACCAGTGGAGGCTACTAGCAGCAGCATGCCTGCCTGCATGCTCTCACAGTCTCTCAGTAATCGTCTCTAGTAGTCTCAGCACAATCTCCTCCCATTGCCTCTTACCTCATCTTTTATACCCTTTATGCCACCTCCCAGAATGAGGTCACCGGCGGCAGCAAGTCTGATTAAATAATGCACTCAAGTCCAGATTTTTTTGTATAGAGCTGAGACCAAGTGGAATGATACAATGTTATCAACCAGGTCTGATCTATCTGCACAATGCATGTTTCTTTGATCACTCAGGGCTGTATATGAATACAATGGAGCCCTGCTGGGATGGATACAAAGCCCCATTGTTACCATGTTGCTACTACTGCCACTATACACCTAGGTTTATAGCTGCGCACATTATGAATAAATGCAGCCAAGAAGGGAGATACTATACCCAGAGATCAAAATACATCTCTGAGTTATAGCCATATTTAAGCAGAATCATCACAAGTGGTTTCTGCGATAGAGTCTCCCAATGGAGACTCTGGCACAGGTGTGAACTCAGCCTAAATATATATTACATTACACAGGATTGTACTTACATGCTCCATGCCGTCAACAGACTTGCAGTAAATTCAATGTTATAACTGACATGAGATGGGAATCTTTCTATGGGGCACGGTCTTTTCTAGTTACGTTCCTGTCTGGGTCTATGGTTTTAGGTCAATTGGTTACAATTTTCCATGATTGAATTGTCTTCGACATTGCTTACTGGTGACAAAACTACTGTATATATTATTAATAAGATATCCCGCCCCCCCATGACGGAACTTGAAAATACCAAGAAAGAGGAAACCCCAATCAGTATTGACAGCAGACATGAAAGATACCAGAGATGTGAGTTTATTCATAAGTTTACCTCTTAAATATATACATACGTAAATGGGAGTTGTACACCATTATGCTGTGCAGCACAAAAGCACAAAACCGAAAAAAATAAGAACATATACCTCTACATTACAAAAATAGTGCTTGTTGCTGTGTGACATTCTATTTTAATGGCAATACACCGTCCACATGTAAAACCCCCAAGTGCTTGTTAGTGAGGAAGTCAAATAGAGGAATATTGCAGATTGCTTGATGGATGTTGGCAACACTGATTTCTCTTGGTGCTCTGTTCAGGAGAAAACACATACATAAAACACATGAAACAGCATAGAAATAAACACTAAGGCTAGGTTCACACCTGCGACTGCTCTCTGTTCGAGGTTTCAAGCAGGACTTTTCTCTCTGCATTTTTTGGGTGGAAACTGGTAGGAAACCCGGCGGACCCCATTATAGTCACCACTTTTTAAGCAAAGTGGGTTTCCATTTTTTGGGTCCCCAAGCATACCTGAAGAACAGAAACCCGAACGCAGGTGTGAACCTAGTGTAAGTGACTATATATTTTAGGGAAAATTCACAACACTTTTTGACCATCCACTTAGTGGATCTGATTAACAGATATGCTAAAAACTAATGGAAAGAGATGGTCATAGTGTGAAAATCCTTGAGTGTCGCCATGGAAGCATTCACTGTAGACTGACAAACTGTGCCAGGGAAAGTTATTGTTAGCTGTTTCCTAGCTGCTAACTTCTCTGGTTCATAGTGGGAGGTCCTGAATGGAGGATCCTCCTCTATGATGTCCATATGCCCTAGACGGATAGGAGTAGTCTGTGGGACAGCCCTATAATTATATGTCAGCAGCATTACCATGAACATTGTGAACAAGCCTTAAGCTGCCAGTATGGCCTCAACAGCTGTCCAATGAATGCTCATTCAGCTGACAGCTATTCCTCCTGACCCTCCATAAACATGCTCTGTTGGCTTGCCAGAGTGTGCATGTCTTTTCCATGGTGAGAGAACAGTAAACCATTACTAGGCTCCTCTGGCAGTAACAAATTTCCCAAGGGAACAAAGGATTGGTCATGAAAAAATTCAACATGTCCAAGTCTTACTTCCCCAGGGGCGGGGCAGGACGCTGGTCCCACTAAACTTGTCACCTTTTTTTCCTGTGTGTACCGAGCCCGTGTCTTAACAAGTTTACACCAAACTGACATTTTGCATTTTAGTGTACTTTCTTTATCAAGGAGTAAAAATACAGTATTCAGTTACATATTTGTGAATAAGACTGGTAACATGTACTTTAAGAAAAATGTTAACCGCAGCTTCACTGGTCTTGTGCTTATTATTTTTGGTGATTATTCAATGGGAGGAAAAATGTAATATTACCTTAATAAGTTTTACTTTTCCTCCAACAATGTAAATAAACCTAATGTATATTATATGTAAGGGCTTTCTTGTTAGATACATGCACAGCACATAGTAGAAACATACCGTTTGCGAGAAGTCATCTGATATCCCACAGCTAAAGCGTCCCGTAGTAAGTCACTGACAAACTGCTCAGTGGCCTAAGGAAAGGAAGTAGCAAAAAAAAAAAAAACAAGAAATTAAAAATGAAAAATGTGCTTTAAAATGGCAGTAAAATATGGCTATAAAATAAAAGATTACCTTTAATATCATTTCTTCTACCGGAGAGGCATACACATTGTCATGGACTTCCACTGGTTGTAACGAAACCCCAATCTAAAGATCAAAGGAATGAAACATATTCGGCTGAGAATACTTGTGTAATGTATTGATAACAGTGATATACTGTACCTATCGTGTACTCCACCGATTCTCTTCATTTAATAAAACAATATATATTGATATATATTTCAGTATTATCTTAGCAGAACAGGTGAACCTGTATTTATTTACATGCAAGTTACAGCTAAAATGTCCTCACTTTCTACTGCTGCCATTCAGTACAATATAATAGGGATATGCTGTATATAATAGATTGAAGTGCTCCTGAGGACAGGGTTTATATAGTCACAATCTGCTCTGCTTTAGTCTATTATCTATCTCTGTTTGCTTTTTATGAGTACTGGGGACAATGGAAGACAATGGAGCTGTACAACAGGTGCAATTCAATGGCAGTTAAGAGGTATTCTGTTAAAAAAAAAAAAAAAAAGTTTGCCCCTATACATAAAGGATTGACCAGGAATTTTAAGTTAAAAAATAATAAATTTTAAATATCTGATAACCTCGCGGGTCGACAGCCGCCCCCTTGCATGGGTCAGCTGTTCAGGGCCAATTCCAATGCCTGTACTATACACTGTATGGAGCTGGAAGCAGATGGCTCTGGTCTCTGTAAAGTGGCCGAGCACTGGCACTGAAGTTCAGCTTTCATTGAAGTACCACTGCTAGGTCATCTATATTAAATGGATGTATGTCTAACAGGTAGCACCCCCACCAATGACCTATTTGAAATGGCTATGGCACTCAGGTAAGTGTCGTTTCCACTTCAGTCACAATGGAATCAGACAGGCCAGAGTCAGCAACCTTTGGCACTCCAGCTTTTGTGAAGCTTCAATTCCCAGCATGTCCATTCACTTCTATGACAGTTCCAAGTACAGCAGTTTGCAGGTAACATGTTATAGAGCAGGAGGAACTGAGCAGATTCATATATAGTTTTGTGGCAAAAGATTCAGTACAATTTGTCCATTGAAATCTCAGCTCTTTCTATGTTGAGAAGTCATGGAGACGGCCGAATCAGTGATTGACAGCTATCTCTAAATGCACAGTCATAGAGGGGAGGTTGTCAGTCACTGTTACATCCGACTCCCTGTTTTCTCAATGTAGAAAGAGCAGAGATTTCAATGGATAAATGAAAGGTCATCCTATAGATTGAATGTCATTTTTCATGTGACAGGGTTCCTTTGCAACCTGCCTACAGAAGATTTGATATCAAGAGCCTGGGAAATCTATTTAGACATTTCTTTAAAGGGGATGTCTCATCATGATCATGATAACTCCTCTTCTAAACAAAACCAGCTTGGAGAGTAGTTGATTGGTCAGCTGTTAAAGAGGACCTTTCACGTCATCATGTATATGCTGTTTTATATACCGCTAGAAAGCCAACAGTGTGCTGAATTCAGAGCACTGCCGGTTTTCCCGGTATGTGCCCCGAGGCTGGAGATATCCGGGGTCTTAGTTACACCGTTCACCGTCAGAAGGGCGTTCCTGATAGTCTAGCTGTGCTGTGAGGAACGACCCCCGACAGTACGTATCCATAGCAATGTACTGGGGGGGCGTTCCACACAGCTCAGCGTCATCACTGGGCGGTAATGAACGCCCCCTCTCTCTGTATTCGTCCATAGCCGTGTGCTGTCAGAGGGGGCGTTCCTTACAGCTTACAGCTCTGGTCCCCTTCCAACTTTTTTCTGCATAATAGCGAATGTAGCCACCTACTACACAAGGAACTGCAGCTGAACCAATTCCTGTAAATGAGATGACGCTGCATACATCCCTGTAAATCAGGTGGCTGGACATACAGCTGTGCAGAGAACAAACAGTGAGCGTTTTATTCTCAGGCTCGGTGGGGGTCTTAGAGGATGGACCTTCACTGACCATAAAGTAATGTCATTGCTTTATAAGATAGGAAAATTCTTTAAAAGTGCAACTTAACATGTAACAGATCTTCAAGCAGTCTCTTAACCCTTACCTCCTGTGCCGTGTCTCTGATAAACTCGCACGATAGGCTCGGAGTCAAGTAAACTTTGGCATCATCTCCCTCTTCCTTTTCTTTTTTAATCTGAGGTTTGTGCTTCACCCCTATGCTGAGGATATCAACATCCTCTTCCACTTCTTTCTCCTTTTTCAGAATCTTTTCTAGTTCCTCCACTTTCCTACAGAGAGCGTCAGGGGAAGAATAGGAGGAGGGTAAAGCTGAAAAAACAAGGAAAGGACATAAATACTTGGAAATATACAGACACCAATTTATAGAAAATAAAAAGATCACAATGACCGTATTCTGCACAGATGCCTTGTCTTGTCACTACAAGCTTTTCAGATTACAGAGCCACCAAAAGATACAAGTTATAATTTTTTTTGTTTTTGTAGTCTATGGCTTGTGCATGAGTATCAGATGAGGAATTTTTTTTTGCACAAATAAAAGTAAAATAATAAAGCTAGACAAGATTGACCTCCGGGACCCGAATCTATCTTAAGAACAGGTGTCCTCTGACCCCTATCTTATGGCTGTAGTAGAGTGAGAGAAGGGCATACATATGCAGGTCTCTCCATTCACTTGAATGCGAATTCTGAAAATAATTGGGAATGCCCGCTCAGCTCTTTTTGTAACTTTTTTTGTTGTAAAGAGACGCACATGCATGACCATCTCTCCTTTCACTGTGATTTCCAGATGGGTGTCAAGGGACAATGTAATCGACACAGATGTGTATCTCACTTCTGTGGATATGCCATAAATTCCAGGAATGAGAATACCCCTTTAAAAGGCTGTGAAGGACAAAGGGATTCAATGGAAACCAAAGAAATATCTCTGTATTTCATGGATTCATTCTCTACTTATGGCCTGTACATGACATAACACAGTGGACCAGTTCTGTGCGTTTCCTTAAAGGGGTTGTCCAGGCTAAATTTTTAAAGTTTAAATACGTTGGGGGCAATGAAAAAAAAACCAAAACAAAACATACTCACCTGTCCCAGTTGCTCCGTTTGCTCTCCCGGGTCTCTTCTGACATTGTGCTGAAACCGCTGATTGACCTCAACAGTCACGTGACCGCTGAGGCCAATCAGCGGCCTCAGCAAGAGGACCCGTAATGTCACAGGTAGTGACATTCAGGCCCTTCGCTGATTGGCCTCAGCGGTCACACGTTTCAGCACAACTTCGGGAGCAGATGACATGGGAGGACACTGGAGCAGCAGGGACAGGTGAACATGCAATTTTTTTTTTTTTTTTCCCACTGCCCCGACTGATTTAAACTTTAAAAGGGTTGTTCATTTTTGCCTGGACAACCCTTTTAAGGATTATATATAGTGGAGATTTCCACAAACCCCAGCACCTGGAAGCAATAGCCTCACTTGCCTGCTTCATGATCAATGCGGGTCAGCACATCTTCAAAAGATTCCCGCTCATCACTGGCATTCTCAGGATCCGGGGGAGTATAACCATGAATTCTACACCAATGTACAATTTCCTTGGTCTTTAATGGAGTAAAGTTACTAAATTTTGCTTGCTTTTCTATGATTTCTTGTAGCATCTTCTTCAAGGTAATTGCTCGTTGCCACTAGAGAAAGTAAATTTATATATTATACAAATTACAAAATTCACTAAACTTTTTTGTCAAGCTAAATGTACCAGGATTCCAGCACAAAAAATACTATTACACTAATAAAATAAAAAAAAAAAAACTTGTGTATATGATGTGCGCTTTAGGCACTTTTTTTCACCTTGCCTGCTAAAGGGGCATGACTTAGCAGATAAGGGGAGTGGCATGTCATTAACGGGATGCGGCTTAAGATGCAAAAATGTTGAAGCAAAGTAAGAAAAAAGAAGTCATATAAAATTAGACTACACAGTGTAAAGATCCACCAGATTCGTCAGTCAGCATCAGCCACTGTGATAAATCTGGTATATTTTCAGGCTATTCTATACAGTCTAGTATATATTTGTGACATCTAAATCTTAGACAGGATTAGCAAATTTGCCCCAATATCTTTTATGTCAGATTCATATGGAATCCAAAAATAAAACAGCTGTAAACCTCTGGGAAATAGGAGACTATGTAGAGAGGTGCGGTGGGACCTCTTAAACCTATATTGATGCTATAGCAGTCAGTAATACATCTTTAAATGTAATTTAGTTAAACTAAATATAAAATGGGATATACCTCAGACGCTCTTCTTTTACCGATGTGCCAGCTATAATACTGCTCCAGGGAACCTGCAGAGTATGGGTTACTACCATCTTCATCTGTGGAAAGTGAGAAATACTAGTATTAAACGTCTGGGCTGTATCTTCTACATCACTATTGACACACTTTACTTACAGAGAAGGAATCTTACCACATCGCTCAACTAAATGATTTTGGATTTTGATTTTACTGCCAGCATTGCATATACAGTCATATGAAAAAGTTTGGGCACCCCTATTAATCTTAATCATTTTTAGTTCTAAATATTTGGGTGTTTGCAACAGCCATTTCAATTTGATATATCTAATAACTGATGGACACAGTAATATTTCAGGATTGAAATGAGGTTTATTGTACTAACAGAAAATGTGCAATATGCATTAAACCAAAATTTGACCGGTGCAAAAGTATGGGCACCTCAACAGAAAAGTGACATTAATATTAAGTAGATCCTCCTTTTGCAAAAATAACAGCCTCTAGTCGCTTCCTGTAGCTTTTAATCAGTTCCTGGATCCTGGATGAAGGTATTTTTGACCATTCCTCTTTATAAAACAATTCCAGTTCCGTTAAGTTTGATGGTCGCCGAGCATGGACAGCCCGCTTCAAATTATCCCACAGATGTTCAATGATATTCAGGTCTGGGGACTGGGATGGCCATTCCAGAACATTGTAATTGTTCCTCTGCATGAATGCCTGAGTAGATTTGGAGCTGTGTTTTGGATCATTGTCTTGCTGAAATATCCATCCCCAGCGTAACTTCAAATTCGTCACTGATTCTTGTACATTATTCTCAAGAATCTGCTGATACTGAGTTGAATCCATGCGACCCTCAACTTTAACAAGATTCCCGGTGCTGGCATTGGCCACACAGCCCCAAAGCATGATGGAACCTCCACCAAATTTTACAGTGGGTAGCGAGTGTTATTCTTGGAATGCTGTGTTTTTTTGACGCCATGCATAACGCCTTTTTGTATGACCAAACAACTCAATCTTTGTTTCATCAGTCCACAGGACCTTCTTCCAAAATGAAGCTGGCTTGTCCAAATGTGCTTTTGCATACCTCAGGCGACTCTGTTTGTGGCGTGCTTTCAGAAACGGCTTCTTTCGCATCACTCTCCCGTACAGCTTCTCCTTGTGCAAAGTGTGCTGTATTGTTGACCGATGCACAGTGACACCATCTGCAGCAAGATGATGCTGCAGCTCTTTGGAGGTGGTCTGTGGATTGTCCTTGACTGTTCTCACCATTCTTCTTCTCTGCCTTTCTGATATTTTTCTTGGCCTGCCACTTCTGGGCTTAACAAGAACTGTCCCTGTGGTCTTCCATTTCCTTACTATGTTCCTCACAGTGGAAACTGACAGGTTAAATCTCTGAGAAAACTTTTTGTATCCTTCCCCTGAACAACTATGTTGAACAATCTTTGTTTTCAGATCATTTGAGAGTTGTTTTGAGGAGCCCATGATGCCACTCTTCAGAGGAGATTCAAATAGGAGAACAACTTGCAATTGGCCACCTTAAATACCTTTTCTCATGATTGGATACACCTGGCTATGAAGTTCAAAGCTCAGTGAGGTTACAAAACCAATTTTGTGCTTCAGTAAGTCAGTAAAAAGTAGTTAGGAGTATTCAAATCAATAAAATGATAAGGGTACCCAAATTTTTGCACCGGTCAAATTTTGGTTTGATGCATATTGCACATTTTCTGTTAGTACAATAAACCTCATTTCAATCCTGAAATATTACTGTGTCCATCAGTTATTAGATATATCAAATTGAAATGGCTGTTGCAAACACCCAAATATTTAGAACTAAAAATGATTAAGATTAATAGGGGTGCCCAAACTTTTTCATATGACTGTACATCTGAAGAAATTTGGCCTTGTACATACAAGACAAACCAAACTGGCCTGAATACAAACACTGTAAAACAGTATATTACTGATGGTCAATAAAGGGTTAAGGAGAGAGCCATTACATATTACTGATGGTCAGTAAGGGGTTAAGGATAGAGCCAGCTGCCATTAAATATTACTGATGATCAATAATGGGTCAAAGCAAGCAGCCAGCAGCTATTTCATATTGCTACAGTTCTGTATGGTCAAGGGGTTATATAGTGGAAGAAAAGAAACACCAATGGGGAGTTTTATAAAAAGATAAAGAAATGAACTGCCCATAGCCACCAACTGTTCTAGCAAATTGCTAAGTCTCAGTTAAGTTGACTGGATGTTTGGGAAAGTTGTCCATTTTAATTTTTTGTGTAAATTTTGATAAATCTATAATTGTACGGAGCCATTTTTTCCTCTCCTTTTTCTGTCACATGAACAAACTGCAGAATAAGCAATACATTTTTATCAGTGTTAGCATGTTCATTGGTCATATAGCCTGATAGCAGCTCAGTCCTATTCAAGTGAATGGTCTGACCTGTGATACCAAGCACAGCTGCTGCACAAAGGTATGGCGCTATACTTAGTAAGTACTGAAGAGGCTGCAGCACTCACCTGAACACTGCGGCCTCTTCACAGAGCTGATCGGCCAGTGACCCAGATGTTGGACCCCTGCCCATCTTTGGTTGATGAACTATCCTAAGTATAGGTCATTGATTAATAGGTCCAGGAAAACCCCTTTAATAGATGTTCTGAAATGTGGTCATATCAGTCTCTAGTAGAAAGTGCACATAATGGGGAAAATTTATTAAGACTGTTGTATTGTATGCCAGTCTTATTAAATGACCCGACTGGCGCAGGGACCAAGAGAGGTATGAAGAGTCTTCGGTCTCTTTATAAATCTGTCGGAGGTCTCGGTGCCAGAATGGAAATCTACAGCAGGTAGGATCTGCCGTAGATTTCCATTCTATCTCATGCCAGGAAAATGGCATGAGCTTTAGTAAATCAGTCAGGCTGAGGTGATCCCTGCCCCAAAACACCCACATTTCCAGAAAGGGGCGGGTGAGGCACAGATCGGGGATTGAGGTGCACATTTGGCGCAAGAAAGGGCCTTGTGTCAAGCGTATGCCTCAAAATCACCCCTCTACACCAGAGAACTGCTCCCTCTAGTGCTTCTGTAATTTAGTAATGGAGCCATTATGTAAAAATCTGAATTTCGATTACACAACAGCTAAACAGAAGAGAACGCTTCTGCATTTTAGGTCTTCAAACTGAAAAAATGCAGTATCAACATTACAGAGAACAACAAAAGCCATTCTAGACAAGGAAAAAAAAAAAAACATTTCCTACCTCTTTGACCTATAAGTGGAACCTTCTTTACTGTTGCAGTTAGCAGCTGCTTGAAGTTCTGGAGATGTTTTGTCCTGCAATATTTACAAGGCAGCATTAACATCAAGAAGCAAAACATTCAACTTGTCACATAAACTCAAGGAAAGGTGGGCGGTAAGCGTACTGGCTCTTATTGATGAGACCCCAATGGTGTATCAAGACTTAACAGGCATGACTTGCTGTCATGGTTGTGTGACATGAGTGGAAAGGACAGTGAAGCAGTGGAATAGAGGAGCAGCAGAGGACAATGGAGGGCTGGAGCATAATACAAAGGAAATGATATTAAGAAGTTTATTAATCTAGTATTTTATACCATCTGTCATCAAATTTACTTGCCTGAAGAAGTCCATTTAAATACATGCATAAGATTCCAGCCAATGCTATGAGAACATGGCGTTTATTGTATGTATCCAGTCCTTTGGACAGGAGACTGAAGATGACATGGATACTCACAGACATTGCATCAATTGCAATCGCCGAAACAGGAAGTGGAATTCTTATGGGCAAGAGGGATATGGAACTAAATGATAGCGGGAGAGTGGATCAAAGATATTTACTTGATTGAGCTGGATTCCGATTCCATATTATCTTCTAATTTCACCACCGAAGAACCAGTGTGAAACAGCAACGAGTTACTGGAGTCTGGATCAGATTTAACTGGAAAACAGGGAAATGCAGTTTAACAACAATAAAAAAAATCCATAAACGTAATGCAAGATCAAAACAATTTAACTACATACAAAACAAAGCTCCAGACATTATTTAATATATTACAAAACTATAGGGGTTGTCCTGCATCAGAAGAAAAGGTTTTGCTTTTTTAACACAGAAACAGGGCCAGGTTGCATTTCATATTGCTGCCAAGAAATACGGGAATTTTGGCAATAGTTCTTTTTTACATACATATACAATACAGGTCTAAAGCAAATATACCAGATGACAAGTTGAAGAATCCCCACTATATGAATATACCTGGCAACATAGCACTGCTGGGGACAGGGCTGAGTGTGGCTCTGGATGACAGTACTGGAACCTGCAATGTACCAGGTTTACCAACGCCCACGATCTTCACTTGGCTGCTGTTCTGTGCTGCGGCGGGTTGCTGTACGTGGGTTTTACTGGATGACGAGGCAGAAGGCGCAGAGGTACTTGACCCTTCAGGAACCTGAGAAAACAAGGTTGCGAGATAATGAAGTAAAGAAACAGATATGGAACAAGGTAACAAGAAGGAGTAGAGAACACCCTGAAGAATGGGTTCTCCATGAGGAAAAGTTTACATTAATATCTGGATCTTTACAACTTTAGGAAAGATATAGTTTAAGACTTCTGGTCCAGCACATGGCCATGCTAAAAACTACAACTTTCAAAGAGAAAATACAACTGAAAATCTACAACTCTGCACTGTCTTACCCCTCTGTTATTCCTTGTGGAAATGTATCAATAAATTTACAACTAGAGGTTTCCAATTCCTACAGTTTGAGATGGTCAACACTGGTCATACGCTGGAAGGCCCCATGCAGACGACTGTGTGCTAGTTCAGTGTGCTAGCCGGGTTTTCCCGGATAGCACACTGACCCATTCATTGCTGTTGGCCCATGCACATGACCGTGTATTACACGGATCAGTGTACAGGCCGACATTGAACTGTTCAATCATGCCAGTAGCCCGTACATGGTAGAGTGCAAGAGGCCTTAGGTTGGGTAAACTTTGACAAGGACAATGGTAACACTCAGTTGTCAATTTATTGATAATTTTTCAGGAGGAATAACACAGGAATTTTACCGCAAAGTTCCAAGAAAAATAATTACTAAAACACAAATATCTGTTCCATGATGTGGTGGAAGGGAAGTGTCGGCTGCTTTCAGCAAATTTTTTTTTCAGTATTGACTGATTTTTCTAACACACGATGAGACAAAGAGGGCAAGATTTATATAAATCTGGGACAAGAGAACTGGATTAGATATACACAGTAACTGACTAGGTCACATCTTTCATTTTTGTAAGTAAGAATACAAAATGAAAGGGGCAACATGACTGGTAGTCTTTCCTAAAGAAGGGACAATCTCATCTACCTCAGACCTCTCCATCTCACCATGAAACAATACTGATATGACAGTAAATTTATAATTTTTTGATCCCAACATCAGAGACTCTTTAATGTGAAAACAATCCTCTAAAAAGTGATCTGCAAATCTCTTATAATGATTAAACATGAAATAACTGAATACATATATTTTGTTTCCCATCTTGTATGTTGTATGTGTATCTGCCTATAAAGCCAGCCTTCAGTAACACCTTTCTGGTACAGTTCGGGTAGAATCACAATACCGTTATTAATGTCCATTGCTCTCATCCGTCATAGGCTGAGAGCGACAGACATTAAGTGACTAATGTAGAGCCATCTCTGTCTAGTGTCCATCTGCATTCAGCCTGATGTAAAATTCTTCATCAGTAAACAAATATGACGGAAGAAAGCTTCCATCATGTTTTTTTTACATTAGCATCAATGGGAACGGACACCACAAGGAGGGGGCTTCATCTGTATCCATCACTTTACTACTGTTAATGCCTGTAGTCCTCATCCTCTGATGATTGATAGCAATGGATGTTTATAATGGTAGTGTGTTACTCTGGATATAGTACATACACTATAATACCTTGACTTCATTTCCTATCAGTTTATTAACCAGTTATGTGACTTATAAAACCAAGAGGCTTTTCCAGTGATTATGTCAGTGGGGACAAGTGTTATAAATGTAGTTATTTTGTGTTTAGTCATTGTAATGAATGTAGAATCATTTTCTAGAGACTTGTTTTCACTGTGATATTATACTTCTATACATACACACAGAGGAAAGAGTGGCTATATACAGACTCTCTTGTGACTCTAGCGGTACCTGTTGCGCAGGTCCATTTGCAGACACGGATGGTAATGATGTGGTACTTGCAGTTATAACACCACCTGCAACCCTTAGTAGTGTAGTACCAGGCTTCTGTGTCTGAGATGTCACTGGCAATGACTTTAGTACATTTTCAGATATTTTTACCAATCCAGATGTACTACTGCTTGCCTGAAATGTGATTAAAAATGTAAGACCACAGCGAAAAAACACATCAAAATAGCATGGCTCTCCTTACTTCCTATTCCATTTACAGCTGCAGATTCACTTTAAAAGGTTATTTCCATCTGGGAAATTCACTGCATATCCCAGAAGGTAGACTCTGCTATTTTTAGAACACCCACAGGCGTAAATGGAGAAAGACGCAAATGCATGGCCACCTATCCACTCACAATGGCTGCAAGACAAGGGTTGAGGACCCCTGTTCTTTAGATAGGTGCGGGTAGCATAGTTGAGAGCCACATTGGAGGATGTGCCATAAATGTCCCAGATGGGAATATGCCTTTAAAAACAGTAAGCTATAACACACACTGCAGTATAAGACATGTCCTAAAAGAGAAACTCATGTCAGAGACAGCCACCAAATTACAATAATCCGTAAAAAAGTGTAAAGCTCACAGATTCTGAATTTTTACCTGTATACTCATGCACATTTTCCCGCTGTACGCCAGCAAACCATATAGAGCACACATCTTTAAAAAGCCCCAGGATTAGTCTTTTTTTATGTATCACATGACCAGTTTTTGGGCACACAACAGCAAAAAGTGAGATAGTATAAATGAAAAAAAATTACAGAATCTGCTGATGTGTCCAAATCAAACATCAGAGAATATAATTCCAATCTCTCGTCCCTTTAATAAAAGTGGACTTTGGGCATATAAAAGCAATTATTCACTTAGATGTCTTGTGCTATGGTCCTCTTGACATAGTGGGCATCAAAGAGACATATATGAACACTCCCCCTTTTATTCTAAGATCGTTTTTAGGTTCAAAATCCCGTGCTGAAAAAGAGCTCTGTACTTCTAGCTTTACAAGATAAAATTCTTGGAGTTTCCACTAGAGGGAGCACAGAAGATTAGTGTATACTGTCTGAGTGTATGATAGAGTTAGGTAAGTTCCTGAGCTGCTTCTTCCTGTGGCCCCTGCAGACAGTCAGCATGTTAGCTTTTAAATGCATGTCTATGCATTGTATTTTGAGTCCGGTATTTGACCACTATAAACTTTTATTAGACAGTAGTCAACATAGATTTTTGAGCCAAGATTTATTAAAAAAAAAAAAAAAAAAAAGTCTGGAAGTCACAGTTTTTTACTACATGACAAACTAACCTGACATGAAGAATATAGGAGTCTGTCCTTACCTGTGTAATAATGGTGCCTTTCTGTCCTGAGCTTATTTTCAATGTTTGCTGCCCCTGTGCAGAGGCTCCTGCACCTCCTTGAGATGCCACGTTCGAGGTGGCTTGCTTTCCCGATGCCTGTGCAGATGGCTGACCAACTAAAAATGTTCCCTGTCAAAAAGACACGAGGCTAAGCATACTAACCCACAATAACGTGCTATAAGTAATACTGTTAGAATTTATTCATTACATTTTACACTTTGTATCTTGAAAACCTGGATTCCTATAAAATCCTCTAAGATATTAGGTTTCCAGAGACTAACAGTCCAGGTGGACATACTCATTAAACTACTATCTAATAAGTAGGGGGGTATCGTGTATTTTCCCTGGGGAACACATGAACCAGGCATTTTAGATTTCAACATGCCCCATTTTTTGTTCTCGCAGGGAAATAAGACATTTCCAGAGGTGTCTGTTAGTGACTTATTCCTCTCTCCCTGTTGACAACATGTGTACACTTGAGTGAGGCAAGTTTGCATGTGTATTGGTGAGTTGGTAGGAATAACTGTTGGTTGGACAAGTATTTGGCAAACAGTTATTTAAGGGTATGGCCACCTTTGTAACCTGTACAGCAGAGAAGCTGACCACTTACACTGCAACAGAGCTGTCTAACTCCCTGCATAGGGTGGCTGGGAGGAATGCAGTGCAGGGAAATACTGTGCTGAGCCTTCATTCCGAGGATTGTATAGTGATATACCTACCTGAGGAGTCTGTTTCAGTATGTAGGATGTGTACGTGAGATGCTGGGGTAAACCAGACGTGGTGTTTCCTGTGCTTGAGCCACCACTTGTAGATGCCCCTGATTGGAGATCTGGAAAAGGACGATGTTTGGAGGTTGAAGGAAAGAACCTTGCTTAGTAGCAGATTTTAACCTGTAGCATGCTGTACATAACACTAACCTACACCCAAGACCCTGCTCTCTGTATAACTAGGATTATATCATTACACAAAAACAGAAGTTATGGTCCCTTGAATGTGGGGAAACAAGTACAAGTACATTCTAATTCATTTTTTAATTAATTCTAATTTTTAACATTGCTTAACAGAATAAATTTTATGATCACATGCCCTATTAAAGAACATCAATGTTAATAGAGGGAGGTCCCTCTAATGTATGTTTGACATCAGACAGCCATCATAAAATGCTATATTTCTAGCAACAAACCCTTGTGATAACAGCTGGCGAGAAGCCAGGGCTATTTTTGCCTTCTAAATGATGTAAACCACAACATGACACACCTGAAGCCATGACGTATGTGTGTACATTCTTACTCATTTTTCAAGGGTAAAAATGGTAATACCTATAGACAGGGATTTTCTGAAGTCACATAATACAACCAATTCATCTGGCATACTACAAAATGAATATACGTAAATACAGGCAGAGAAAGAAGTCACTTACTGGCGGTGCTAGCAGCTCTCAGAATTGCCCCTTGGGGTATAAGCAAAAGTTTTCCTTTACCAGAAGTAGTCTTGCTGTTGGTGGTTAGGTACAGTTTGGTTCCTGGTGGAAGATTTGCCAAATTACCTATATTTGTTGATGGCAACTGTAAGGTTGCCATAACTTGACAGAAGAAAGAAAGGAAATATTACAAAAACTATTGGAGAAACATATAATAACTACAAGACAAATTTAAAAAAATTCCAAACACCTACAAAAAAACTGTCTAAAGGAAACCAGTTGTGTAATTTACATTCAATACTTTTCATTTGTAGGGTTGTGTATCAATATGACAATATTTAAATCTAAACCAACATAGAAATCCTATTAATAGGTCCGTACCTGAGCCTTGAGATCCAGTTTTCGTAGTTACAGAAGATGTGACTTGTGTTTTAGATACGTTTTGTGTGGCTTGGGATAATACATTGGCACTAGCACTGCTTACGACAGCTTTTGCTACCCCTTGAGCAACAATCTGCTTTGCCCCCACAGCTTTGGTAGCTGAAGAGCTGGATTTGGCAACAAGTATCTGGCCACCACTGATAGTCACAGAAGGTTTAATTGAGGCCTGGACTGCCGATCCCACAGGGATGCTAACAACCTGGAAAAAGGGGACAGTAAAATGCTCAGGGGCATACCCAGAGTAATATATAAGCAAGAATTGTACCAATAATACCCATACACCACAGAGTGGCAGATGAACTTTCCCTCCTCATGATCAATAGTCTTGCTGCAAGACTATAATATTACTGCATAATTCTTTACTCTCTTATACCGAAAATTAAGTTGTCCTGTGGATTTTACATAAAATACATGAATTGACATGTCATATATGGAGTAGTAGATGTGACAATTACAGCTGTAACCACATGAAATCCTACAGTTCTTTCACATTATTAATATTAGGGATGTTTCCTTCAAACACTTAGTCAGGGTCCTAACTAGCCTAGCAGGAATCTCCAATGCCAGAATCACCAGGTGACCACCAAATCCAGACAGTGGCAGGATCCTAACCATACAGATATTTACAATTATACTGTGGAAAAAATTTGGTGGGAAAGCTCCTCTGAAACATGAACATAAAAATTGCTACTATAAAAAAAAAAAAAAGCATAAGAATGCAGAAGACCCTACCTTAGATCCCTCTGCAGTACTTATGGTCTTTTGGGGTGAAACAGCAATCATTTGGTTGCCCTTCACAGTAACAATCTGCGGTAGAGATGGCTGAGACGTGGAAGGAGTTTCTTGCTGTTGTTGAGAGCTTTCAATAGGCTCTTGCTTAATGATCACCTAAAACAAAGTATCACAGTATGTTGAATATTACTATACAGGTGTTTTGGGGTATACAAGTCTTCATCTGACAGATAACATAACCTGATGCAAAACCTACTATAAATAATTTATCTAAATAGTTGGAAGATAAAGATAGATAGATAGATGTTACCTTTGTGAAAGCTCCAAGCCCTCCTGCCACTGGTTTTGGACTCTGGGCCTTAGAATGACTTCCAATAGGACAAAGTGGAGGCATTGCTGCAAAGAGAGACTCCTCCTGCTAATAGAAAAAGGGATTGCCAAAATGTGCGGTTATCCATAGGAATACCAGGATACAGAAATACACAGCATACATAAAAAAAAATAATATATGTTAAAGTGGTTTTCTGGGACTATGTTACTAGTGGCCTAGATTCCCCTCATCACAACCACATCTTATACTGATGATTTATGCTAAGGGTAGATCATCAATATCATTGTCTTGAAAAACTCCTTTAGCGAATCCCATGCCCACTTTGCGGTAAAATATGCGGTGCAGACACATAGTGATTTCCAAAACCGTTGCGGTTTTGGAAATCGAATTCATGTCAATTATATCTATGGAAACACCGGCGGTTTCCCTATAGATATAATTGAAGCAGGATGCCACATGGGGCCTTAGCCTTAAGGATTTAATATCAAAAGAAAAAAAAAAAGTTACCCAGACTCACCCAACTAATATGTCCATCTTTGCAGACATTTCTTTGGTATTTTTCTAAACACAGTGAGGCAGATTTATCAAGCAAAACGCTCCAGAATTCTGGCATAATTTATGGCAAAAAAAAACTGTCGAACATGCAGTGCACTACATTTACCAAGGTTTTTAGACTCTTTTACGAATTGCACGGCAAAAGGGGGAATGACCTCAATTGTAAAGCACCATGGAATTAATGGTGCAATATAAATAAACAATAATAATAATAATAATAATGACGTAATTTGCAACAATGCAGCGCAAAAATGCGCTAAATTTTTGGCGCATTTTTCTGCAATAAACTAAGCCAACTAATAGGAGGTGTAAAATTAGATTAGACAGTCTAAGAATACGACAGAATTATCAAACTTCAGACACTTAAAATAAATGTGTCGTAGTTTAAGACTGTCTAACTTTTAGACAGTATTGATAAATCTGCCCCCGTATGTGTAAACCTTTTTTTTTCTTAATTCTTGATGTTTAAAGTTAATGGATTAAAAAAAAAAACTGAAAGATCTAAGCAAACAGAGAAAAAAACCATTAAGAATTAACTTTTACCTTTATATTTTGGGTAATAAAACTGCTGCCATGTATCTTGGGTAAAGGCGAACGTGTCCCGGCTTGAGATACACTTGAGTGCTTGCTTGTAGGACTGCCTAAACATTTAGAAAGAAACCATATTCTTCTCATGACAATTTATAAAATGCAGACCAGTGGTCAAGAATCTTCAACACGCAAGCTGTTGTGACATGACAACTCCCAGCATGCTCCATTCACTTCTATAGGAGTTTTGAGAACCACTAAGTGTGCATGCTGAGAGTTGTCATTTCACAAAAGTTATAGTGCTGAGGGTTGCCAAACCCTGACAGAGAAATAATGCAAAATAATCAATTTTATCGGCAAAAGAAGCCTTACCGGAAACAATTTTGCAGCTCATTGTAATTGGTTGGAAAGATTTGCCAGGTGATTCAGCCAAGCTTGTTGCTTGACCCTGGGGAACAATCTTGCAGCTGGCAGTGATGGGCTGGAAAGCAGTGCTGCCGTGTGCTCCAATAGTGAATCTCTGGGTCATTTTAGTGGGTGTACGTTCAAGTGATGAGGGTTGTGTGTAAAAGGTTGGGTCCACTGTGCCATATCCTTATTATTTCAAAAAGAGAAAGCATGAGTATAATATTACCCAATACATTTTTATATACCATCGAGCAGCAATATCTACTTTATGTACAACAGTTTTGCTTAGTTAAATGATAAAATTCTGCGGCACTTCTACAAGGAGCTCAGGAGTTTCTAGTATACTTACGTATTACAATTTGAGTGAGAAGCAGCCGACACAAATATATCAGAAACTAAAAAAGGTCAAGAGAATCTGCTCCATAACTCACTCACTGTCACTCACAAGCATCAACAGGCTTACATAAGACATTATAGAATAGAGTAGAATAGTACTGACCAATACTGATGTGAATAAAACATTTGAGGTGAGATAGAAGCTTACTGTTTAGCTCCAGAATCCTCTGCCTGTGCCTGCATCTCTCCTCTCTCACTCCTTCTGCCTCATTTCTGCATAGACGTCCATGCAAACTAATACCTCTGAGCTTCAATCAGTCTGATTCTAGCAAGACTGATTGAGGCCAGGGCCCCACGTGGCGTAAAAGTCGCGGAAACCTCTGTGAACTTTCTGTCTAAAGCGCTGCAGGAAGAACCGCAATGCTTTGCCGCCACAGTTTTCCCCATAGCGCTTTTTTGCTGCGGGACACCACGTGGGGCCTTAGCCTAAACAAAGTTTTCAGAGTGAATGTTAGTTTAGAGGGGAAGGAAATGATAATGAAAAGTGGAGAAAGAGGTATTTTACTCTGACAAAGTATATTACAAAGTTTCTTATATTCAGCCACTCCATTTAAAACCAGGGTGCAAATCCCCAGTTCTCGAGATCTGTGTGGCTCCCACGGATCAGCGAGTTGTCCTCAATCCTGTGGATACTGGTAACTTGCTGTGGCTGGAGGACCCCTTTAAGTATTTTTATGATATTATACAATTAATTTTGTATATTTAATAAGTTACATTTTTACTTTAATAAGAATTCAGTCACTGGCTTTTTAATGAAATAGAGGAACTTTACTGCTTCTGAATGACCATGGCTGTCAGTCATTATGAAGGAGTCAGAGAAGGAGTTGGAGTTGGTGGTTTGGTCTACTATCCTAACTTAGAGGAGCTCAGCTAAGGATGGTGACTGTTACCAATAACAACCAGCTGTTACCAATAGAAACCAGCAAAATTGTAAATGTAGCTCTGGACTATGTCTGTATATATTATAGCTGTAACTCAGGATTAGAGCTAAATACACAGTGTATTTGCCAGTCGCCTACAGACACAAACTGTAAAATGACCTTCTAGGGTGGACATACCCTTTAGACTTACCTTTGTCTGTTACCTCATGACTCCCTTTGTGTGGTGATGATGATGATTTAATGGTGGCAGGTCCAGGCACAGATCCTTCAGACTGACTAGATTCACTGGAAGATTGTGAATAGAGGTAATCTTCTCCAAAGGAGTGTCTAAGAAGTTCAACCTCAACAACCTGCAGAAAAACAGTAAAGAAGGAACAGTTACCTCTTGTGACTTGGACTCTGATCACACCACTGATTCCAAAGGAAATTACATTCACGTCATTCACCTCACTTATATACTGAGAATAAACTAAAGAATCAAATAGCAAACCATACCGTTTCAGCTCCCAGTGTCTGTAAGCCAGTGTAAGTTCTGTCCAGCTTCAAAAAAAAAAATAAAAACGTAAAACGTTAAACTTTTAATATGCACAGTGCAATAAGATATTTAATGATTTAATACTGTACAAATACTCTGATATCTTAAAGTTTACCCGTCATTTCACTCAAATTGAAAAAAAAAACCACACATTTGTGGCTTACATGTTACTCACTGCATTTATAGTAATTTTTATTTATTTTTTTTTTGCTAATGCCAATCTTCTTCCACGTCTTGTATTCTGGCTCTACCTGCAGTCACAACTATCCAGTGTGTTATACACAAAGAGCCTGGACGTAGATGTGCTGGTCTATTTCTGCCCACTGTACTGGCATTACTGTCTCTAAGGTCTATAGCAGTGATAGCCAACCTTTTCAGCTCGGTGTGTCAAAATTCGTAAAAAAACGAGCATAACTCGGGTGGTGTGTCACTGTAAGAAAAAGTGGGATTTTTGTGTACTCACCGTAAAATCCTTTTCTCGTTGTATTCACTGGGGGACACAGCACCATGGGTATAGACCTGGTCACTAGGAGACAAGACACTAGGAAAAAGCAAAAGCTGTTGGCTCCACCTCCAGGCTATACCCTGCCACAGACACTGTGCATGAATCAGTTTGTACCGTAGCAGTAGGAGAGAGAGACACAAAGGAACATGGAACCAACAACCACCCACAATGCCCGAACCCAAAAAGGAACCAACACAGTTCGGGCAGGAACAATGAAAAAAACAAGGGAGGGATCTGTGTCCCCCAGTGAATACAACGAGAAAAGGATTTTACGGTGAGTACACAAAAATCCCACTTTCTCGTCTACTTCACTGGGGGACACAGCACCATGGGATGTCCTAAAGCAGTCCCAGAGGGTGGGAATAACACGGCCATGCAAACCTGTAATACTCAACCGCTTCCAGAAACTTACAACCCAAATTGGCATCAGCAGAGGCCACAGAATGGATCTGGTGAAACTTAGAGAAAGAGGATGGAGGCCCAGTGGGATACTTACAGACCTGGGAAGCATAAGCCTGATGCCGGAGGCCCCGGGAACTCCAACAGCTCTAGAGGAGAGAGCCGTCACACGGGAAGGCAGAGCCTTACTCTTAAACCGATAGGTCTCCCTAATCTCAGACCAAAGCCATCGGAAGATGGAAGCTCTGGAAGCAGGCAGGCCCTGGCCAGGGCACTCAGGGAGAATGAGCAAAGCGTCCGAACAAGAGAAAGGATCCGTGAGGGACAGTATACACGCAAATTGCCCGGGCAACAACCGGGCAGGGAAGAGCAAGCACTCACATGGACGCCTGGGGACCGAGCAGAAAGAGGGCAAGACCAAGTCCTCGAAGTGGAAGCAGGAAAAACACCCTAAGAAAAAAAAAGACTGTGGCAGACAGAGGAAAACCTTATCCTTGTGGAGGACCAGAAAGGGAGGCTGCGGAAAAAAAGGGGCAGCCAATTCGGGACCCCTGCGGATGGAGGTAATGGCCACCAGAAAGTCATTCTACCAGGACAGAAGGCAAAAAAAGGGATATCATAGACTCGAAGGGGAGAACCTGAAGCACCTTAAAGACGAGGTGAAGATCCCACGGATCCAAGGGTTCCAAAGGAGCACAGAGTGGCACTCCTGTAAGAAAGTCTTTTAAAAAGAAAGAAGACTAAGACCTTGATCCAGACCAGACTGGAGAAGATCCGATGAGAATCGTTACTCTTCCAACGGCGGACGTAAGCCTTCCACGTTTGATGGCAGATCTAAGCTATCTGGAATTTCCGGGCCTTGAGTATGTTAGAATAACAAACTCAGAAAAAACCACGAGGCCTCAAACCTCGGATTCAACAGCCACGCCGTGAACGCAGCTGAGCCAAAGTGGGGTGGAACAGCAGTCCTTGAGACAGAAGGTCGACCAGCAGAGGAAGAGGCCAGGAGCATCCGCCAACAGGAACATGAGATCCACATACCAGACCCGGCAGGGCCAATCTGGTGCCACCAGGATAGCTTGAACCCCCTTGGTCTTGAGATTCTGGAGGACCCAAGAGAGAAGAGGAAGTGAAAAACCGAACTTACAAGAGCGCCAGCGGTGATGGTTCGAGGATCCAGAGGCCTGGCAATTTAGCCGGAGACCTTGTGGATCCGGCGGAGGCTAAAAAGGTCAACGTTTGTCATGCCACAGCAGGAGCACAGTGGATGGAAGATCTGCAGATAAAGCGACCCTCGCCCGGAGCAATATTTTCTCGACTCAAGTAGTCTGCCACCCAGTTGTCCACGCCAGAAAAAAGGTTGACCACCGAAAGAGCTGGAACAAGGCGCTCCACCCAAGGAAGAAATTGTGAGGCTTCTAGTAAGGCCGCACAGCTCCTGGTGCCCCACTGAGGGTTCAAGTAGGTGACCATGGAGGAGAGGTCAGTCTGGACTGTGACAGATGTCCTTGGAGAAGAGAGGTCCAAGGAGTAAGGGCAAATAAGATAGCCCTGGGATCCAGCAGGTTGAACCAGAGGCCCTGGACCACAGGCCCTGAACAATCAAAGCATCGAGGACCACTCCCCAGCCGGGGAAATTGGCGGCAGTGGGAATCACCTACCAGCAGAGGGGAAGAAGGACTTCCCCTGAGAAATTCCTGGGGAGGAGATACATTAAAGAATCTCTCAGTGAACCAAGGTGGAAAGAGAACCAAGCAGATGAGGCTGTCCAGAGATTTGTCCCAGCAGGCCGTAATCTTCAAGAGGAGAGAACGACAGAGTGAATGAAAGGTACAGCCTAGAAGGTTGAGGCGATCGTGCGCAAGACCCACATGCCGATTAAAAGAGAGCAAGGAGAGTACCTCCGAAGGTGGGACACTCAGAATCTTGGCCTCCGGAGGGAGAATCACACCCTGGAGCGAGCAGAGGATCATGTCCCGGATTCCATGTGCTTAGAGGACACGAGACATCCTCATTGATGAGCCAGCAGAACCGGCGAAGAACAACCAAGGTGAACCACAAGCTGGTCAGATTGTCTGACCTGGAGGGGCTTCACCAGGAGGTCGTCCAAGTCTGGAAACACGGCAGCACCTCTGACGCAGAGGATGGCCATGAGAGACGCCATCACTGAGGAAAAAAAACCCCCGGTGGCAGAGGCCAGCCTGAAGGGGAGAGAGACAACTGGAAAGGTCAAGGATCCACCGCAAAACGAAGAAACCGCTGACGGCACAGCGCGATGATGTAGATGGACGAAGAATTCGCCCATCTCCAGGGATGCCACCACAGACTGCATAGACTACAATGGAGCCTGCAGGCATGGAAGAACCTGTGGAGCCCTTTCAGGTCCATGATGGGACAGAGGAAGCCGTCCTTCTAGGCGAATGGAGAACAGGTAGGAATAGTAACCCAGGATACACTCTGAAACGGGAACAGGGACGCTGACTCCCAGCCGCTGGAGATTGGAGACAGCCTGGATTGTCCGACATAGGGAAGGCAAAGAGACTCCAGCGAAAACTGGAGTAGCTGGACGACACCGCCTCTCAGGCCCAGGCCCCAGACGTCCCGCCATTTGAGATGCCCAGAGAGGGGAAAAAACTTCATGCCGAGGAGGCTAGGAAGAGGAAGATCTGGACGACCTGGTGCAGAACTGCCAGGGAGGCCTGGACTTGAAAGAAGCTTTCTGGAGCAGGAGAACGGCTGACACATAGGACGCCTCTGAGGGAGGAAGAATCTATTCCCCCGTGGCCTCAGGGATAAGCTTCTCGACGCCCTTAACAAAAAATTTGGCCCAGGACGACCTAGAAAGGGAGAAGGGCTGCGTTCGCCTTCTTGGAGGCGGACCCAGTATTCCACAACGAATCCAAACGGTATGGCGGATAATCACTGCATTGGCGGCCGCCTTGGCAGATTTGGGAGGCATCTCTAGTTATTGGGAAGCGTTCAGGATCTCAGAGACGAGCGGCTGGAGGGAAACTGCATCAGGGAGGTTTGACTGAAGCTGTTTGGCCCAGGAAAAGAAGGCCTTGATGACCCAAGAGGCAGCGAAGGAGAGCCGCAGGGAGAAACCAGCCACTACGAAGGCCACCCTGGTGAGGGAAGCCACCTTCTTGCAGCAATACAATAGCCAGCATTTAGGACAATGCAATGTATCAGTTCTGCAATGCAAACAATACAACAGAAGCGATCCGATCTCACTCCGAGGGATCACTGAGGTAGGCACAGTCCGCTGAAGGCAAACTAGAAGCCTTGGAGAGCCTAGCTATCATGGGATCCACCGTGGGAGGCTCTTAGTGATAGGAAGGGACACATGGGGCGGCTCGCTGACAAGATGTCAAGACAGGCCAGCTTGCGCTCACTAGTTACTGATATATAAGTAACGTGCACTAACCGATTGCACCACTGGAGCAACCTGCTTCCTTTACCTCGGATGTTCATCATTGCCAGCCAGGGAGAGCTAGAGACATGTGTCACAGCATAGGCTGGCAGAACTGCCCGAGCTCACCTTCCACTTGGAGGCACACAGGTCAAGGGAAGGGATGTCCGATTTCCTAGTCGAAGACAGAGGATGGTCCAGGGAGAAGTCACTGTGCCCTAAAGATGATATCAAACATCCAGTCCACTTGAGAGGATAAGTCCGGGTCCTCAGAGATCTGTAGGGTCTCTATCGCATAGATGACTCCCGCGTAGCAGCAGATATAGATGAGCCTAGCTGAAGCTCCAAGTCGGAGTCAGAGGCGTCCCCAGTTAAGTAGACCGAGCAGAGGGAGGGAGGTATCCGCCTGTCGAAGTGGAGCCGTGAGCTGAGTTCCTATCTGGGGAGTACCCAGAGGAAGGGGAGGCGGACCGTGACCCGTAGGAAGACTTCCTGGTCCTTTTGAGGCTCCTGGAGCTGCGACGGGAACTATGAGGGTGTCCAGGGAGATCCCTAGAAGCAGCCGACTGAGCGGCGATCTGGGAAAGCAGCCATTCCAAGTTTCCAGCACTGACTAGTTAAGTCTGGTAAGGACACCAGGGGATGGAAGAACCGGAGAGGGGCCAGGAGGCGGAAGGCAGAGAGAGCACATGGGCTCGGGCTGTCTGCATGGCAACTGTTTTTGATACAGCGGGTGCATGTATAAAAACGTGATGCAACCAGAGGGGCCGGAGGGTGAGAGCGGGAGCCCAAGGAAATTAGGGGTAACCCAGGGGGTTAGCCTACCAGACTGCAAAAGATGGCCGCTCACAAACTGCTGCAGCAAGGGTTCCGCAGGAGCAATGTCTCCCAGGGAACTGGGAGGAGAGTAAGAATCCCTGCTGTCCCAGCAAGCCAATAAATAAATAAATAAGCCAATAAATAAGCCAATAAATAAATAAATTGAGAATATGAGGAGAGCAAAGCTCTTCCCCTGCTAAAAAAAGGCTCAGTAGCTACTGGGCAGGCTGGATGGCTTGCCAGGACAGCCCCCTGGCCAATGGAAGGCCCTAGGCGGAGTCTGGGTACCAGAAAAGCCCGGGAAACGGACGGGCCCGTTGTGGCCTAGTTCCCGGCCAGGACTCGGACTCGCGTTGAACGCGGCCGACGGCGCGACCGCGAACTCCGGAGGTTCCGCGGAGGCCTGGAAAAAGGTACCGGGGGGCCAGGAAAGGGGGTCCCCACACGAAGGGGGGGGGGGGAACCGGGTGCCTCCCCCGACGGGGGCCGCTCGGTAGGAGCGACCAGAAAGCCCAAAAACGCCCCAGAAAAAAGGGGCTTATTTACTAAAATTTAAGGCCCAGTTCTGGGGAACCCTGTGATGCCCCCCCTAAACAGGACCCATGCTATTGTTGGCACTAAGGGGCTGAGAGGGGCTGAGGGGAGGTGAAGAGGGCCTGAGGTAACTTTCATACTCACCTGCCTTCTATTCTTCTCATACTCACCAGTCTGGCGTCTTCAGGCGCCGCAGGGTCACCCCCTCGGTAGGACCTCGCACGTGGGAGTGGGGTCACCGGTACTCCGGCCGCTTTCGGGGTGCGGCGAATGGTGAGTGGGGACTGGGTGACCGGCGAGGCTGCTCTTTTGCAGAGCGCTGCGCCCGCAGGAGGGTACGACTAGTGTGGCGTACACGCTGACTACCCCCTGCACCTGAAAGAAAGGTAAAAATAAAAACGATGCACGACAGAAGACCTGAGTCAGGTCGTGTCTGCCTCCTATGACACTAGGTTTCAAACTGATTCATGCACAGTGGCTGTGGCAGGGTATAGCCTGGAGGCGGAGCCAACAGCTTTTGCTTTTTCCTAGTGTCTTGTCTCCTAGTGACCAGGTCTATACCCATGGTGCTGTGTCCCCCAGTGAAGTAGACGAGAAATCCATAATTTTGTTATATGTGTAGCTCTAATAACAAAAAGTTGTATTTTTAATATATGTACCGCATTTATTAATAAAGCAAAATCAAATAATTCTTTACCTTACCGCTTAGTGCCTTTTTTGTTGCTGAATTTTATTTGCTAAATCTTCAATTGAAAGTTGGTATTTCGTACACTTCAAGCTGTTTTGCGCTACACTGGGAGCAGGGTGAGATTTTGGTAGCTGCTTTAACGGCTGGGGTGTAAGGAGCACACACGCCTGAGATGACTGTCCTATCCCCCTGTTGTTACTGGAATGGACCTGGGTCCAGCTGTCTGCCGCTTATAGGGCAACTGTGGAACACAGTTCTAGTGTTACCAGTTGTCTGGGTGCAAGTTTGCACTAAATTTAGTTCTGGCTTCAGTGCCTAACGCCCTAAAACCCTAACAACCAACTTCTCTAACGGAGGAAATATGACCACCGTTCGTGCAGCACTCTGACTATGAAGCAGGAGGGATGCGTGCTCTCAGCGGGAAGCAGGAGAGTTCCCCACCTCTGGATGCTGTCAGCTTACTGTGTGTCAGCAAAAAGTCTCAGTGTGTCACCGCTGACACGTGTGTCATTGGTTAGCCATCAAGGGTCTATTGCATCCCACTTGTGTGCACTGTGAGACAATGCAGCAAAACTAGGAGTAGGTCTAGGACACACAGGTTAGTTGTGGCTGATACAGCCTGCATACCATAGCTGGCTTTGGATGGGAAAGAGGGGGGGCTCACACAGGAGAGAATGATGACTATGAAAGTAAAGTCCCTGTACCAATTACCTTAATCTGTCTCAGTGTCTCTGCTGCTAGAAATGGACATTACATGACAAAAGGCAGTGAATATGAAGCTCGAGGAAAGAGAGAAACTTAGTGGCCAGCACTTTGAAGCAATTTCTTAGCGTACAAACATACATTTAGGTAAAATGATTTGCTCTATTGACTGTGACTAGTTAGTTGAAATGACAGTGACCATTTCAGCTAAACTCATGGATTAGATCTGGGTAGTTACCATCTTTCCACAGTTCAATGAGAAAAAATATTTAGCAACTCTCTCACCCTTTGGTGGTAGATCCCACACACACACAGATTTTTTATGTAAATCAATGACAGACATATGCAACTATATAGGTGTGAAGTTATCTATGTCTGTGTAATCTGATCACTTGCACAACTAATACATGTCCTAACCACAGTGTGAACAGAGTCTAAGCAGTAGTGATTACACAGACTTTTCAAACCCAAATACCTTGAGGTTGTGAATGATATCAATCCTCTTATTTTGACTGTCTTTAAAATGTATCTGGACTCTTACAGGAAATTCACCCCAACCTCTGCGAGTTAAGTGGAAAGGAGGCTCGCTAAAGAAAAAGAGATTTTAAAGAACAATTATAAATCAGCACAAATGTATAACAAGAGCCCAACAAAGGAGACTGAAAGCTTTGCTTATGTAGTATATACTAAAAAAACCAAAATCATGTGGACAAATCAACATCGAATCCACAAGTACCTCTTCAACATCTTACTCCACAGCCTAGGTGATCTCCATGGAATTCAGAACTCCTTAAATATAACAGTCTCAGACTACTACATTTTGGAACACATAATCAGGGATTCAAGCCCACTTAGCATGATGGAAAGACATAATGCATAGTAAGCGAATCCATGAAGTTGTCAATGAACAGTTCTATTGGTGGGGGGCAGTTTATAACTTAGTGGATGGTAGTAAACCAGATATACACATAAGAGTGCTGTCAGCTGAACAGCTATTCTTGCCAATGCCATAATAAACATGCATGCAGGAGATGAGCATGCACATTTATTTCAAGGGGAGAGGGATATAAAATACTGCCAGACACCTCTCAACCTCAATAAACTGGATGGGACCAGGCACAGGCACACGAAAACCTGTGCATGGTGCTGTGCAAGTGTAAACAAATGAGGAGGGACAAGTCTAGGCTGCTGCCTGGGAGGGGAGGGAGCCTAGGGGGTTGGATAGGTCACCTGTAAAATTCCTTTACAACTGAGTCAAAAAATCTGAAATTTGTATACAGTCAAACTAAGTCATGAGGCCCTCAGTAACTGTCTTAATTATTTATCATGCTTATTCTATAAAGTGTCTTGAATAGTGCAGATTTCAGTAAATATGTCTCCTAATACTCACCTAACCTCCACCAGGTCATTAGGCTTGTAGCTTGGGTGCAGAAAGAACCAGACCTTTTTCACAAAATGATCAATGCTCGGTTCCTTTCTAGACCCTCTCACGTAAATCATCCACTTGTGTGTAGATTGATCGTTTTCTTCTCGCTTGTCTGGAGGAATGTACCTTAAAATAACAGAGGAATTAAGATAACAAGCATTTTCATAAGACAGCTGTATATGCAGTATACAATTATTTCACACTTTTTTTGAATTTAATGCACAACTTTTATGAAGTTATAGTGAATCACCCGCTGCCCCTGACCAAACCTCAAATGTTTGCCGGCCTCTGAAATCAGAGATTGTCTATTTAGTTCTGGTGAATATGTAATGATATGTGCATGCAGACATAGGCATAAATGACACATATCAACTCCGCACACACTGAACTTTTATTTTTAGCAGGTTATGTGCATCCCTGGTTCTGTTTTGGCCAGACTTTTAGCCACAGATGTGAATTTCTATACAAAACACTGTACACTAATGCAAATTTGCATGAAGGTGCCATAAATGCAAAGAGCTAGGTGGCATTTTCACAATGTGCCCAGCATCTACTTTAAGAATTATATGGATATGGGAGCATAATATGATTCTTTTCACATATATCTGGTATAACTTACTTGTGTTTGTCAAATGTGTGAAAACTGTTCTAGCAGCAAACGGGTTAAGTAACTGATTTGTAATATATACAGCTATCTGAAATGTTAACTATGCTAATATATATATATACACACACACACACAGTATATATATATATATATATATATATATATATATATATATATTTTTTTTTTTTTTTTGAATGGTCTACAGACTGTATCATTGTAGTAGTATAGTCCCATACTACAGTAACTAATAGCATTTATATGCTAATGTTATATTTTCCAGCACTCCCCTTTTCCTTTCTGTACCCCTACCTACCCTTTTTGAAACAGAAACATGGGACCCTGTAGTGATACAAGAACAGAAAATATATTTTATCTTTGATAACTATAACATACTTTGAGACATTTCCCACCACAATGGTTTTCTTCACAAAACGTCGAGAAGTATCTTCAGGTCCTGCAAACCCCAACGATTTGGTCATATTTTCTGTTGTGGCAGAATCCTAAATAAAGAAGACATTCTTTGACTACACTTAAATGTAAGTACACTGCCCTGCAAAGCAGGACCATGCAATTCAGAAAAAAGTGGGTCATAAACATAACAACCAGGGCTCACCTCTCCCCAGGTGAATGTGTCCTTTGGTGACCGCTCCGTTTGTCTATATACAGATCCTCTGTTTGTGTTAGGTGACCGCTGTAGTTAATCACAGGCCTTAGAGGTCACCTGTGCACACGCAGCATGTCACAGCTACTGTGCAGTTTGTGAAGAGGTCATCTCCAAGGCCTGCGATTGGCTGCAGCAGTCCCCTCGCACAAACAGGATGTCACTGATGATGTCAGTTGAGGGACCTGTATATAGATGAAAGGAGCTGCCATGACTGGAAACAGAGGCCTGGTGAAAGAGGAGTACTAGCTTGTTATGATTATGGTCCCACTATTAATACTGGCTCAGTCTATGAAAAAACTGGTCATACACGCTGGATGTAACTCAGCCAAACCAAACTTATCTCATATATGGGGTCTCTCAAATCTACACACACACTTAGATATATATATCTATAAAGATTTATATCACATCTGATCCTTTTGTTCTTTGAAGTGTCTGGCATTGAATCACTCCCCTCTCCTCATTGAAAGCATATGCATACTCAGCCTAACTGAGCATTAATGTGTACAGCTATGTATTGCATACCCTTATGGTTTAACCCTAACCTGCTCTACTTACAATAATGGTATAGAGGACCGTTTTAAGTACTGATGAGACTATACTAGAAGTCTTACTGATGACAGCCATCATAGCAAAGCCTCTTGCAAGAAGTTATACCCAACAGCAATTGAGTGGAATTAAGCCATTTGACAAAGCCCTTAGTAAACTGACTTCTAATCTGATGATTGAGAGGAAGTAGTTGACTCATTTATCTCTTTAGTGGCTACAGAGATCCACTACAAATTCCTTCACAAGAGTGGCAAAGGATAATACTGACTTTTATCCCCAGAGTTTCACCAGCAGTACTTCTACACAATTTTACATGGTTTCTATATGCAAAGAATACCTTCTTCTAAAGATGCAAACCTTCTTAATCTGTACCCATCAAGAACAGCACCCTGACTTCTTCCACACAGACCTAATTACATTGCTTGAAGAATTTCAGTACATCATAACATTTACCTTTCCAAGCTTTCCGTCTGCTGAAGCCCCTTTATGCATTGCTTTGGTGAGGACTTGGCTGTCTTTATCCAACTCACTATGAGTGCAGACAGAGTCAGTTTCTGAATTATTGGCAGAGGGGGTGTCTGAGCGGTGGTTTGCAGGAGAAGAAGCCCGAGAGGGTGATTCTAAGAATTTCTTTATAGATGGATGGTTCAAAATTGTAGGATCACATGAAGATGTACTCTGGTTAAAGAAGTGGTAGATTATTAATAAGTAATTTTGCTTTCAACATGGCCGGATTTCATGTATACACAAAAAGCAGCACAAACAAGAAAGAATGTATTGAAAAAAGTAAATGAACAAATATAATTCAGCAATATTGTTTTCCTTTAGTCATTGTATGTTGTTTTCTTCATTCATATACATAGCTGCTTACAAAACATAGCTGTCTATCTACCACACTGTCAGACATGCAACCTGCAAGTCTGGCTCAAAGGCTTTGTTCACTTCTGTGTTGAAGGCTCAGTTAAAAGCCTCGTTCACAAATTGGAACATTTTTATGAGACAAATCGGGCTACTTGCAGTGTAAATTCTTACTTGTGAAAAAGACAGATACTTTGGCAGAACCAAACATATTCCATTATAATCTATGGGACCTGTCATTGTTGTGGCTACAGTTAAAAATAAAAGAGCGGTAATGCAGATGTGAACATAGCTATAACTTAAGTGTCAATGGAATCCTCCACAAAGCACTGCTCTCATGAATCAAAGAAAAACAATAAAACTCTAAAGAGTATAAAGTAAATATTCTATATAAAGATTCTGACTAAGAAATGTTGTAATCGTGGTTGAAGGGTGTGAAAATGTAACTACTATCAGCTACAATATAGAAACAATACCAAAGCTGTATTTACACGGTGGTTGCTCTACATTTTTGTCACATCAATAAAGGTTGTTCACAACCAGTTGATACATATACAGAATAATACGAGTCATGGGGTATATATATAAGACATTTTTACCTCTTGCACTTTGCTGACCCCAGCGGAGGCATAGTAGTTGGCCACAATGTACGCACGAAGTTTATCCATCATTCGCCTTGCTTCAGTCAAGCGCTGTTTGAGGGAATGAAACTGATTAAAATTTGATCCAGGAGAGAATAAAGATGTCACCACATCCTTAGCCAAAGACATTCATAAATAAGCCAATGAATTATGGCATATGGATATCATAGAATGGGATTGCCTGCTCAAGATCCGTCTATGCTTTACAGTCATTAAGGTTTGGCTTTCCTCAACAATAACAATTTGGGTTAGAAATCATGGACCAACGCCAAGTGGGCTAGGTTGTAAATGTGTTGTCATCATAAGCCAGGATAGTATTTCGCGCTCTGTCAGTGCAAACTTTTGGTTATGGACAAAATAACGTGAATCAGTTTGATTGCCTATTCTAAAAGATATTAAAAATGGCATACAATTTAATTCTAATAAAGAAATAACCTTAAGAAACTGTAATATCTTTACACATTTTAGGGATATTATATAAAAACAAAGTTATGTATGACTTACCTGATCTATGATTTCAATCTCATGCTCCTTGTTCTTCAACTCAAGAGCAAACTGTTCTTTAACAATGGACTCAATCTTTGAAACAGCAGCATCGCGAGCTATGTTATAAAATACAGAAGCAATGCATTAGTCTACATATACTACTAGAAAAAAATATTCGTCTGGAGGTTTTACATCCATGCAATGATTCTTCTTTTGACATAACTATATATGGCATTGTATATTTGGCTTCTATATGGCAAATTATGTAAGTGTTGTTCAGCAATTACTTCTTGCTGTTTTGTATCACCAGGCTTAGAGGTCCCAAACTCTCCTGCTCTCTAGATACAAGGGCTTAAAGTAACTTTTGATTTTGACAAGACTGTCCAACCTTTTAATGTGTATAGGGGTTGTCCCAACTCTCCCCCAACTGCAGATATCGGGAAACAGAAGGATAGGCATGTTGGGTTTCTATAGGTCAGATTCTGTTTTCTCACTTACCTTATCCATTGCCAGCAGAAATATCTGGCAGCAACTTATTCACCTCTCCACATTCAAAACACATATGTGCGAAGCTGAGCTCAGCATGCGTATGTAGAGGGGTTCATAAAGCAGAGCATTTGACCAAACAAGCATCTGGCCAACAGCTATCTAAAGCATGGTCACCTTTAGAGGGAACATTGATCACATTGAGGAAATAAGTGATCGCTGACCATCAACATATTCCATAATTTCCACAATGAGAGGGCTCTATACAGTGCTCATATATTTCTGTTGCTGGAGATCTAACTTTGCATTATAATCACACAGTTATTGACTTGAATGCCCCTTCATTTAGAATATTGTGTCCGATTTTCATGTAAGACTATGATTGCATTTGTGTTTGGTATTTGGTGGTTCTGTTACTTTTCATGACAAGTAATGTAAAGCATACATCACTGCTCTTGCCATCAAAAGGACAGAAACCAAAGACAGAAGTGAGTTGGATCCTAGTATGAGTCATTGGGATCTGCTGGACGTTGTCTGATCTGTCATATAACAGACCCTGCACACTATCTGGAATGTAGAAACCGCAATGCAAATGTGAAGGAAACCTAACACAAAGCATTTAGGCTGTGTTCACATCTGCACTGAGCATTCTGTTCTGTGATTTTTCCTTCTGGTGATCAGTGATGGTCCGAGATCAGACACTTCACCAATGTAAATTGGTTTGCCTGGACTTCCAATTTAACTTGAATGACAGTAATACATGACTGTAAAATAAATGAAAGGGGTTTTGTGGCCAATAACAACTTTGGTCAGTGTATTCACGGTCCCATTTCTATTATACACCCCAGTCCTACATTCTTAGAGTAATGCTAGTCTTCTCTCTCTGCCTCCTCACATGACTCTGACTCTGGGTCACATGATCGACCCTGCTCTACTCCTGCTGCTTCTACACAGAGTAGAGTGGGAACGGTCATGTGACTCAGACTTGGCGTATCTAGGAGGCAGAGAGAGAAGACCTCTAGCCCCCTTGAAGTGCTCTGAGAATGTAAGACCGGGGTGTATTTTAGTAAGTTTACTGATTTGGTGCAGAAAATGCACAGGCCAACATTATTATTCCCATCATAATCCCTTAAATTCATTTTGTCTCTGACAATAATAGGATGTGGCACGTACCGGAGGTCTCGATAGCCTTGTGCCGCTTATTCTGCCGCACCACTGATATGTCTTCATAATCAGGATCCTTATCTTCCATAGTTCTCTTTACCCCGGACATGTTGGTGCACAATAATTTACTAAAGGTATAATAAAACATAGAACATATTAGCACATGGCCATAGTGATATAACACGCAGCATACAGCTATAAGACACTGCTGCCAGTCGCAGAAAATGCTGTAATGCCTGTAGAAAACTAGAAGGAGAATTTATAATGAATTTTGAGGGTCACTGGTCAGTAACAAGTCGCATATTATTATTATTCACCACCAGCAATTGGTGCCATGCAGTCAACTAGGACCAGCCTACAGTGTTGTATGTGGCTGCCCTGCGTGGCCATGCAGGGGTTAATCTGCAGCTCCATCGCCGCTCACCCGGCATATAACGGGAACGTGCGCAGGAGCGAGGGGGTGGATCACGTGACTCCAGCGCTTATGAGCCTGCCGGGGTTTCGGCCGCAGCTTTGTGTTTACAGCGGTATCTGGGACGCTCGGTGTGCAGCCCTGAAGGAGATTGCCTATCTATTCGATCAGCGCACAGCTCCTGATGGAGTGTACCACGTGGGTATAGACGATTGACGTCAAGAGGTAAATTAAAGAGACCGGACGCAGGATTTTTACGTCATGGTCTGCAGCCATATTTGTTAGTGGCGGAAGTGTGAAGTAGAGGCCATATGTGGAAACTATGAGTTTCTGCAGTGAGTTATGCCAACATGTCCCCCTGCCACATTGCAGCTTATTACATTAGGGCAGTGGTTCTCAACCTTTCTAATGCCGTGACCCCACAATACAGTTCCTCATGTTGCGGTGACCCCAAACCAAAAAATAATTTTGGTAGCTAATTCAAAACTGTAATTTTGCTACAGTTATGATTCGGAATGTAAATACCTGATATGCATTATGTATTCTAATTGCTACCAATCAAACATAATTTAAACATAGTGATTAATCACAAAAACAATATTTAATTATATGTTGAGAAATATTTATTACTAATTCCAATAAATAACATTTCACCATGGCATAGCATGGGTTTAAATATAACAACAATTCCAAATAAATAACATTTCACCATGGCATAGCATGGGTTTAAATATAACAACAGTAATATAACAGTAAACAACAGTGCAATATTTTGCAGCAGTATGCTGCCAAATTCAGTGAGATGGTTGTGGTTGCTTCTTGCTTACCAATTCAGAAATTCTTGGGGCAGTCTTTGCAAGGGCACAGCGAAGATCATTTTCCACAACAAGTCTACTTCGGTATTTAGACTTGATTACCAGCAAGCTGGAAAACCCTGTTTCGCAAAGATATGTTGTTGGAAAAGGAAGAAGAAGGCGCAGCACAGTCTCAGACAGAATAGGATATAACTTTAAACACTTAATCCAGAATTTTGTCAGTGGCATCGTAGAGAAATCTGTTCTCGCTGCATCATTGTTAATTAGGTCAATGAACTCTTCTTGCGCTGTCTCCGGAACATCTTCAACTTTCACTGTGAATGGACTTCTGGCAAGTGCAAATGGGGTGTCAGGTAGATTTGGAAAGTATGATGAAATTTCGTCTGCAAGCATGTGCAAATGTTCTTTCACAGAAGTTATCATCATAATTTTTTTGTATGGCTCAATGTCATGTTCCTCAAAGAAGGCAGATAATGTAGGAAACATGTAAATTTTATTTTTATCCAATTTATTTTTCCAAAGCTGAAGTTTCATTTGGAATGATCTAATTTTTTCGGACAAATCGAGGCACGTTGCATTTGGTCCTTGCAGTGATAAATTTAAGTCATTCAAGATGACAAAGATGTCCACCAAGTAAGCTATTTTCTGCAGCTCAGTTTTATCGCTAAAAAGTGCTTCAAATTGCGGTCTTGCTTTCTGATTAAAAAATGTTTTCAGTTCATCACGAAGCTCAAAGACACGTTTTAAAACTTTTCCTCTTGACAACCATCTGACTTCAGTGTGAAATAACAGAGCGTTGTTTGGCGCATCTAGCTCATTGCACAGTTGCCAAAACAGCTGACTGTTTAAGGCTCTCGACTTAACAAAATTGACACATGTTATGACGCTTTTCATTACTTCTTTTAAATCTTGCGGCAGTGTCTTAGTCGCTAATATTTGGCGATGTATCATACAGTGTGTTCCGATTGCTTTTGGCGATTCATTTTGTACCAAACGTTGAAATCCTGAGCGACATCCTAGCATAGCAGGAGCACCATCTGTGCAAACACCGCAAACCATTTCCCAGGAGATGTTATGCGCTTTTAGAAAAGAACCAACTGCGTCAAAAACATCATGTGCAGTTGTTGTTGTTTCAAGCGGTTTGCAAAAAAGAAACTCGCCATCATCAATATATCTCGCGTAAACCAACAACTGTGCGCAGTTTGCCACATCTGTAGATTCATCAAGCTGGATACTGAATATTGGTAGTGGTGCAGATTTAATTTCCTGGATCACCTGATCAAGAATATCAGAAGACATGTCCTCTATTCTTCTGCGGACAGTGTCGTTAGATAAGGAAATTGCATTCAATTTCTGAACATATTCATTTCCAATTATCACTCGAACTATGTCTTTTGCAGCTGGCAACAGTAAATCCTCGGCAATGGTGTGAGGTTTCATAGCTCTGGCGATTCTGAGTGCCACCAAATATGATGCTTCAACAGCTGCTACATTGTGTTTGTGGTACTGGCCACCAATGTGAAATCTAGATTTCTTGAGTCCATGAGCTTTGCTTCTAAAATAGTCGATATCCTTGCCAGCAAATCTTGGATGCTTGCTCTCAAAATGCCGTTTTAGTTTGTTCGGCTTCATAGATTCAGCTGAGAGAACTTCACAACAAATAACACATTGTGGTTTCTCAATTCCTGCTGTAATTATTGAGGTAAAACCATACTGCAAGAAATCCTCAGTGTATTTTATTTTCCTAATATTCTTGTCTACACGATCCATTGTCATGAGACGGTTTGCTAAAGAAAAAATAAAAGATGGTCGCGTCTAAAGAGTTTGTTAAAGTTTCCTATTTACTATTCCCTGTGTTGTTTTCTATTACACACCTGTTAGTGAAAGCACTGAGTGTGCACGCCAAGGGGGTACCCATTTCCGGCCAGAATGCACTCTGAAGACATGCAAATTTCTTCAGTCCCCAACTTACTTAAAAAAAAAGTAGCTAGTCCCAGGTCTCAGCTGTGCAATACAGCCGAGTGCCAGAAGTAATGCTGCAGCCACAGCTCCTGTGCCTGCAGTATTCCAGTGCCATACTACTACAGTGCTGAATGTTAACTATACGCTCAGCACGACGTAGGAGTACGGTACAGAACGGAAAGGAGTTAACTATATACGTCCAGCCATTCCACTCTAATCCCGCAAGGTTGTACCTGTACTTTCTTGCACTGTTACCCTATATTACAGCAATTTTTTTTTTTTTTTTTAACAGCTGTCACGCAGCCGCATTAATTTCACAGTCTTTGATTGGGGGCAATTCACATGACCGATATTTTGACTGTCCATTGTAACTGATTCCTCCGTACACTGCAATGTATGAGTAATCCTTAAACACTGGAACCAATCAGGTGCCTAAGGCCTTGAAAAATGGTCATCTGAATGTAGGCTTCAGCTGCAGAACTGGGAAGCCAGCTGCAAATATTGCTGCACTCCTCTAGAGAAGGCAGGGATGGTGTAGACCAGCGTTCCCCAACCTTTTTTGTACCAAGGACAACTCTCATGCGAGAATTTTCCTGCGGCCCATTGGTAGTGGGTGATAGTGATGACGCGTACTGCACATGTGCACAATTTCAACAAGGTCAGTGAAATCCCGAGCATGTGTAGAATTCTCCTGAAGTCCTACAGGAGAGGCATTCGCAGGATTTTGGCACAGGGCTGTGCAACGTGAAGTTAACGTGCATATCTCTTAAAACAGGTTTTTACAGGGACCCCGATGGCTCATCAGCATGAGAGCTATGGTTGGATTGTATTCATATTATGTACGTTACCATACCAATGGTTTACAGTGGCTGGGGGAGCTGAAAGACTCCCTTTAATAAAGTATAGGTAGGCTAGTTATAGGCCATAACTGCACTGCCTATAAGTTATTAAGAGAGCTCTCTTCACATCCAAAATAGAGTTTATGGATATGGAAAGAGCTCCCTTATTGTATACACTGTGTTCCAAATTATTATGCAAAAAGTATTTAGGAGTGATAAGGTAAGAATTTTTTTGTTTGTCAGTTAAACTCATTGATGGTGATGTGTGTCAGGGCTCTTTATATCACTGAAAGCAATTGCAGACACCTGTGCTAATTAGTTTGGCAGGTGTGTCCAATTAAAGGCAAGACTACTTAAGAAGGCTGTCCCACATTAGTAAGCAGCCTACATTTTCAGCCAAAATGGGAAAGAAAAAGGATGTGTCGGCTGCTGAGAAGCAACAAATTGTGGAGTGTTTAGGTCAAGGCATGACTACAATCAACATTACCAAGACACTTCATCGTGATCATCGCACAATCAAGAAGTATGTAGCTGATTCACAGCACACACATGTGCGTGCTGATAAGGGAAAATTGAGGACTCTTTCCAACAGGCAATTACGTCAGGTTAAAAGAGCAGCTTCAAAAATGCCTTGTCATAGCAGCAGACAAGTTTTTGAAGCTGCTGGTGCCTTCAACGTCCCCTGAACAACAAGGGTCCTTCAGAGATTTACAGCTGTGCGTAAGCCATCCTGTCGACCTCCTCTATCCACTGCACACAAGCAGAAACGGTTCCAGTGGGCCAAACAATACATGAAGACTGACTTCAAAACTGTTTTGTTCACCGATGAGTGCGTGCAACGCTCGATGGTCCAGATGGATGGAGTGGAGGATGGCTTGTTGATGGACACCTCATGCAAACACGGCTACGGCGCCAACAAGGAGGAGGTGGAGTAATCTTTTGGGCTGGAATCATGGGGAGAGAGATTGTCGGCCCCTTTAGGATCCCTGAAGGGGTAAAGATGAACTCCATAATGTATGTGGAGTTTCTCAAACAGCGCTTCCTGCCATGGTTCAAGAAGAAGAACCATGCATTCCGCAAAAAGATCATTTTCATGCATGATAATGCACCGTCTCATGCTGCAAATAACACATCTGCATCTCTGGCTGCTATGGGCATAAAAGGGGACAAACTTATGGTGTGGCCCCCATGCTCCCCTGACCTCAACCCCATTGAGAACCTCTGGAGCATCATCAAAAGGAGTGTCTATGATGGCGGGAGGCAGCACATCTAAGCAACAGCTCTGGCAGGGTATTCTGTCCTCATGCAAAACAATTGAAGCAGAAACCATCCAAAAACTGACAAATTCAATGGACGAGAGAGTTCAGAAGCTTCTTTCGAACAAGGTGTCCTATGTGCAAATGTAACATCACCTCGAATAAAGTTTTGGCTTGAAAACTGTTTGATTTCAGTTTGTAATAACCTGCTAATGCTTATAATTTCACAATGACCATTTTTTTGTTCTTAATAAAAATGAAAAGGTTGCAAATTCTGCTGTGCATAATAATTTAAAACATGCATTTTGAGTGTTTATTTTTTTTTTAAATATACTGTTATCATAGGCAGTTTGTTCAAAAACCTTTCAATTATACTCGAATAGTTGATGACTGGAAAATTACAATGACTGCAATTCATATAGGTAATTTTGGAAAATATGAGAAAATATTATTTGCATAATAATTTGGAACACAGTGTATGTATTACATATAGTGCTCCCATGAGTAATAGTCTACCCCCTACACAGGTAATGTTATTAACTATGGGGGAAATTGAGAATTATTACAGTAATAGTGCCCCCCATATGAGTAATCTTATTACCTGTGTGGCGTCACTATAACTGTAATAGCCCCTCATATACAGACCAAAAACAAAATAGATGCCACACGGCCATTGTTCATATAAATATATCGCTTAACAGTGGCGATAGCCTGACTTCACATAAAGACAGAGAGCAGTAATGGCCAAGCTTCTGGTTAATATGGCCTTGAGTCATATTATAATATTTACCGTATTTTTCGGACTATAAGACGCACCGGACCATAAGACGCACCTAGGTTTTAGAGGAGGAAAATAGGGAAAAATATTTTAAGACAAAAAAATGTGGTAAAATGTGTAATATATGGAAGTTGTAGTTTTGCAACAGCTGCAAGGTCACATTGACAGGTGTCCCTGCAGCTGTACGGGGAGGAATAGGGCGTCTTTTTTTGCAGGGCCAGATGTACTTTTTAGTTATGCCATTTTGGGGAATGTCTATTGCTTTGATCACTTTTTATTCAAATCAGAGGCGAAACAGCAAAAAATATGGCGGTTTGGCACTTTTAATTTTTTTTCCCGCTCTGATGTTCACCCTACAAGAAAAATATTTTTATAAGGTTGTAGACCGGGCATTTTCGGACACAGGGATAGCTAATGTGTATGTGTTTCACAGTAATTTTGTACTTTTATATGTATTCTAGGGAAAGTGGGTGAGTTAGAACTTTTTTTTTTTTTTACTATTTTATTAGCCCCCTCCCTTCATGGGGCTTGAACCTGCAATCGTTTGATTGCAAGTCCCATAGACTGCAATACAAGTGTATTGCAGTCTATGGGAGATTCTGTACATTACTACTGAGACTGGTCATAGACCAGTCTCAGTAGTAGTATCCCAGTGACAGGCCTGGGAGCCTTCATTAGGCTCCAGGCTGTCACCGGAACAGGTCGACTCCTGCGATCTCGCCGCGCGGGGAGTCGACCTGCAACTTAACAGGTATGGGGCCGGTGGGGACCGGGGGCAGTTTTTACAGCCCGGGGGGCTGCTCACAGATACAGTAGTAATGCCCGCGGTCAGACTCTGATCGCGGGCATTAGCTCCGGGACTCCGCTGTACAGCGGAGGCCCGGTTGCTATGGTGACCGCTCTGCAGCAGAGCAGCTGCCATCATTGTAACAGACCCGGCATCCGCGTAATGGAGCTACACAGCGCGGGGCACCCTCTCAGGGCTGGACCCGCAGCATCGCTCCACTGGTCCGAAAAATACGGTAGTAATTTTACACGTAATGCCGACAAGTACAACCTAAAGCAGGAAGCACTTACTTCACTTAGGTCCCGGAAATCACGTCTGCGCATGCGCACAGGCATTCACTTTGGAACGCACATCCATAACGACGTGCGTTCCAGCTGAATAGCGCGACTTCTCAGCGGCTAAAGCCATCGGAAATATGTATTTTCCGATGGCTTTAGGCGACCCCTGTGTTTTGGTCATTCGACCCCCGCCGGGGTCGCGACCCACAGGTTGAGAACCGCTGCATTAGGGTGTGTGCAGACGGTCAAATGTGGTGACGTTAAAATTGCATCTGAAAAAAAGAACTTGCATTAATTTTACAGGTTAAACATGTTAAAATAAATGTGTTTCACCTCTAAAGTTAGAAAAAACTGGAGTAAAACTGCATGTAGTTTTAACTGCATCCAAGCCAACTGTCTGAATGCCCCCTTACGGTATTATTTACATATTGCAGTTATACAGCTGCATACTTCCCAAGAACAGAAAGAGGGACAGATTGTACGGCTCATGCTGCGCGCTGCGATGCGGTAAATTTTGTCCCACCCACTTTTACTTTGACTCCGCCCATTCCAAGCCATTTCTCTTGTGCCCCCACACAGTATAATGTCCCTACAGTCACCCCCACATTATAATGTCACCTTCCTGGTGCTCCCACAGTTTACTGTCCCCCTCCATCTGCCCCAATTTAATGTCCCTCTTCATCTGCCCCCACAGTTTAATGTCCCCTTCATCTGACCCCCCCCAGTTTAATGTCCCCTTCATCTGACCCCCAACAGTTTAATGTTCCCCTCATCTGCCCCCACAGTTTAATGTCCTCCTTTATCTTCCCTCAGTTTAATGTCCTCTTCATCTGACCTCACACTTTATTGTCCCCCTTATCTGACCCCCAGTTTAATGCCCCTCTCATCTGGCCCCCCAGTTGAGGGAGGCAGAGCGGTGAGGCAGGGGCTGTCCGCGGATGGCTCCTGCTTCACTTCTGTATTCAATTCATCTGTGTCCGGAGGTTGTATGTGTACTCGTAGTGAAATGGACACATATTCCACATATACAGGTACATAATAAATTACCTGTGCTCCATAGATGTGGAATGAACGGGTTATACATGTAGAATACAATGGAATCATATATTCAACATATACAAGCAAGTAGTAAATTCCCTGTACTTTGTAGATGAGGAATGAACAGGTTATATGTGGAGGTAATAGTGGAATCAACACATATTCCACATATACAGGCCTGTAGTACATTCTCTGTGCTTCCTAGATGGAATAAACAGGTTATATGTGTAGTTTGCAGTGGATTCAACACATATTCCACATATACAGACATGTAGTAATTTCCCTGTGTTTCGTAGATGTGGAATGAACAGCTTATATGTGCGGTTTAAATATTGATGAACACATATTCCATATATACAGTAGTAAATATGTAAGTAAGTAGTATATATGTAGTAAATTCACTGTTCTTTCTAGATATGGAATGAATAGGTTATACTTTTAGGTCATAGTGGAATAAACACATCTGCCACATACATAGGCATGTAGTAAATTTCCTGTGCTTTGCAGGCATGGAATAGGTTACATGTGTAGTTTGTAGAGTAGTAAACACATATGCCACATATTCAGGAATGTTGTGAATTCCTGTCTTGCTTTATGTGGAATGAACAGTTTATATGTGTAGTTCATGGTGGACTGAACACATATTCCACATATACTGGCATGTAGTGAATTCCTTGTGCTTTCTAGATGTGGAATGAACAGGTCATGTATGTGGTTTAAAAAGGAAAGAACATATATTTTACACTTTCAGCTTTCTACTGAATTCCCAGTGCTTGCTATGAATGGAATAAACAGGTTATACACACGTGGACAAAATTGTTGGTACCCCTCGTTTAATGAAAGAAAAACCCGCAATGGTCACAGAAATAACTTGAATCTGACAAAAGTAATAATATATAAAAATTCTATGAAAATGAACAAATGAAAGTCAGACATTGCTTTTCAACCATGCTTCAACAGAATTTTTTTAAAAAGAAAACTCATGAAACAGGCCTGGACAGAAATGATGGTTCCCTTAACTTAATATTTTGCTGTACAACCTTTTGAGGCAATCACTGCAATCAAACGATTTCTGTAACTGTCAATGAGACTTCTGCACCTCTCAACAGGTATTTTGGCCACTCCTCATGAGCAAACTGCTCCAGTTGTCTCGGGTTTGAAGGGTGCCTTTTCCAGACGGCATGTTTCAGCTCTTTCCAAAGATTCTCAATAGGATTTAGGTCAGGGCTCATAGAATGCCACTTCAGAATAGTTCAATGTTTTTCTCTTAGCCGCCTTGGGTGTTTTTAGCTGTGTGTTTTGGGTCATTATCCTGTTGCAAGACCCATGACCTGCGACTGAGACCAAGCTTTCTGACACTGGGCAGCACATTTCTCTCTAGAATCCCTTGATAGTCTTGAGATTTCATTGTACCCTGCACAGATTCAAGACACCCTGTGCCAGATGCAGCAAAGCAGCCCCAGAACATAACCGAGCCTCCCCCATGTTTCACAGTAGGGACAGTGTTCTTTTCAAGATATGCTTCATTTTTCCATCTGTGAACATAGAGCTGATGTGCCTTGCCAAAAATTTTGATTTTTGTCTCATTTGTCCATAGGACATTCTCCCAGAAGCTTTGTGGCTTGTCAACATGTAGTTTTGCAAATTCCAGTTTTGTCAGATTCAAGTTATTTCTGTGACCATTGTGGGTTTTTCTTTCATTAAACGAAGGGTACCAACAATTTTGTTCACGTCTGTATGTCTAGGTGATGGTGAAATAACACATGCCACATACACTGCTGTATACTGAATACTGTGTGCTTCCTAAAAAGAGATCGTAGTATAATGTTGTACCGTGTTAGCCATTGAAAGTAGTGGAAGAGTGAAGAAATCAGGCGATACCTTTTAAAAGGTATCGCCTGATTTCTTCACTCTTCCTAAAAAGAGAGTGAGCAGGTTACATGTTTAGCTTATCATGGAATAAACACATATGCAACTATTAAATTCTCTCTGTTTCCTAAGTCTCCTTAATAATACATTTTATTTATAAAGCACCAACATATTCCGTAGCATTTAAAAATAGTAGGGTTGAAGTACAGACCAAAGGATACATAACAGAGTAATAGTCAACTCCCAAAATGGGACTGAGGGCCCTGCTTGCAAGAGTTTACAATCTATGAGGTAGAGGGGGTGACACAAGAGGTAGCAGGAGCAGCATCGGAGGTAGCATTGCTTATACAGTGGTCAGACAATTTTGTAATAGAGGTTACTGTCATTACACATAACTAAAGCTATATGAGCTGTCACCAGTCGTGTCCTTTAATGTGCAGATGGTGCTTGGACATATAAAGCTACAGTCTGATACGGCATCATATCCTGTAGGATAATGCGGGAGCGTGAACAAAGGAGAGTTTGTTTTAGGGATTCTAACTGCAGAAGGGTTTACATTAGGAATTGTGATAGGCCTGTCTGAAAAGATGTGTCATTAGTTTGTAGCTGTAGAAATTGGGAGTTATTCTGATTGTCCAGGGTAGAACATTCCAGAGAAGTGGTGCAACTCGGGAGAAGTCTTGGATTCGGAAGTGGGAGGTTCTGATACAGTGGGGAAAAAAGTATTTAGTCATCCACCTATTGTGCAAGTTCTCCCACTTAAAAAAATGAGAGGCCTGTAATTGACATCGTAGGTAGACCTCAACTCTGAGAGACAAAATGAGAAAACAAATCCAGAAAATCACATTGTCTGATTTTTAAAGAATTTATTTGCAAATTATGGTGGAAAATAAGTATTTGGTCAATAACAAAAGTTCATCTCAATACTTTGTTATATATCCTTTGTTGGCAATGACAGAGGTCAAACATTTTCTGTAAGTCTTCACAAGGTTGGCACACACTGTTGCTGGTATGTTGGCCCATTCCTCCATGCAGATCTCCTCTAGAGCAGTGATGTTTTGGGGCTGTCGCTGGGCAACACGGACTTTCAACTCCCTCCAAAGGTTTTCTATGGGGTTGAGATCTGGAGACTGGCTAGGCCACTCCAGGACCTTGAAATGCTTCTTACGAAGCCACTTCTTCGTTGCCCTGGCGGTGTGCTTGGGATCATTGTCATGCTGAAAAACCCAGCTACGTTTCATCTTCAATGCCCTTGCTGATGGAAGGAGGTTTGCACTCAAAATCTCATTCTTTCATGTATATAGATCAGTTGTTCTGGTCCCTTTGCAGAGAAACAGCCCCAAAGCATGATGTTGCCACCCCCATGCTTCACAGTATGTAGGGTGTTCTTTGGATGCAACTCAGCATTCACTCTCCTCCAAACACGACGAGTTGTGTTTCTACCAAACAGTTCTACTTTGGTATCATCTGACCATATGACAGTCTCCCAATACTCTTCTGGAACATCCAAATGCTCTCTAGCAAACTTCAGACGGACCCGGATATGTACTGGCTTAAGCAGGGGGAAACGTCTGGCACTGCAGGATCTGAGTCCCTGGCGGCGTAGTGTGTTACTGACGGTAGCCTTTGTTACGTTAGTCCCAGCTTTCTGCAGGTCATTCACTAGGTCCCCCCGTGTGGTTCTGGGATTTTTGCTCACCGTTCTTGTGATCATTTTGACCCCACGGGGTGAGATCTTGTGTGGAGCCCCTGATCGAGGGAGATTATCAGTGGTCTTGTATGTCTTCCATTTTCTAATTATTGCTCCCACAGTTGATTTCTTCACACCAAGCTGCTTGCCTATTGCAGATTCAGTCTTCCCAGCCTGGTGCAGGTCTACAATTTTGTTTCTGGTGTCCTTCCACAGCTCTTTGGTCTTCACCATAGTGGAGTTTGGAGTGTGACTGTTTGAGGTTGTGGACAGGTGTCTTTTATACTGATAACAATGTCAAACAGGAGCCATTACTACAGGTAATGAGTGGAGGACAGAGGAGCCTATTAAAGAAGAAGTTACAGGTCTGTGAGAGCCAGAAATCTTGCTTGTTTGCAGGTGACCAAATACTTATTTTCCACCATAATTTGCAAATAAATTCTTAAAAAAATCAGACAATGTGATTTTCTGGATTTGTTTTCTCATTTTGTCTCTCGTAGTTGAGGTCTACCTATGATGTCAATTACAGGCCGGCCTCATCTTTTTAAGTGGGAGAATTTGCACAATAGGTGGCTGACTAAATACTTTTTTTTCCCCACTGTAATAGAGGATGTTAGTGAACGGAGAGTACGGGTTGGGCGATAGACAGAGATGAGGGAGAAAATGTAGGGAGGTGCAGCATTATGAAGAGCCTTGTGGATGAGGGTGATAAGTTTATATTGTATTCTGTATTGAATAGGCAGCCAATGTAGTGACCGGCACAGACCGGAGGCATCGCTGTAGTGTCTAGACTGATAGATGAGCCTGGCCGCCGCATTCAGAATAGATTGTAGAGGGGAGAATTTAGTAAGGGGAAGCCCGATTAGTAAGGAGTTACAGTAAAGGCGAGAGTGAATCAGGGCAACAATAAGTGTCTTTAGTGTATCTCTGGTAAGGAAAGGGCGTATTCTGGAGATGTTTTTGAGGTGGAGATGACATGAGAGTGCGAGTGATTGGATATGAAGTGTGAAGGAAAGTTCTGAGTCAAACATAACCCCAAGGCAAAGGTCATACTGCCTAGGAGTTATGGAAAGGCCGGAGACTGAAATGGAGATACCAGGGTTAGGTCTGCGAAAATAGCAGTTCAGTCTTTGAGAGATTCAGTTTCAGATAAAGCGATGACATAAAATTTGAGACAACAGAGAGACAGTCACTGGTGTTCTGTATTAGTGCAGAGGTGATGTCACAGGATGAGGTATATAGTTGGTTCTTGTCAGCATAAAGATGGTGCCGGAAGCCAAATCTGGTGATGATTTGTTCAATAGGGCCTGTGTAGTGGGAGAAGAGCAGGGGGCTTATTTCCATGACAAAATTGATAAGATCCATCTGAAAATAACTGCCCAATCCCCTTACCTTACTAAAATATTTAACCTCTCTCTCTTATGGAATCTTTCCCTCCTCTTTCAAACATGCTGTCATAATTGCCCTGAGGAACCCCAACGGCAAGGGGAAGAGACAAAGGCTACAAATGATACACTGAGAGTGCGGTCTGAGAGATAAGAGGACCAAGAGAGTGCGGTGTCCGTGAGGACAACAGAGCGTAGCATAGTGGGGAGGAGTTGATGGTCAACAGTGTCAAATGCTGCTGAGAGATCCAGAAGAATAAGAGAATAGTCACCATTAAATTTAGCCGTCAGGAGATCATTGGAGACTTTTGTGAGGGCCGTTTCAGGAGAGTGCAGAGTGCGGAAGCCAGATTGTAAGGGGTCAAGAAGAGAGTTAGCAGAAAGATAGCGGATTAAACAGAATAGACAAAGCAGTTCCAAGATTTTTGAGATGAAGGAGAGGTTAGAGACAGGTCAAGGGAGGATTTCTTCAATAGCAGAGTTATGACACCATGTTTGAAAGAGGAGGGAAAGATTCCAGAAGAGAGAGAGGTTAAATATTTTAGTCCTGTAAGTAGTGATGGCAGGTGACAGAGACTGGAGAATGTGTGAGGGGAAAGGGTCACTACTGCAGGTCATAGGGCGGGAAGAAGAAAGGAGCTGAGAGATTTCCTCTTCTGTAACTGGTTCAAAGGATGAGAATGAACAGGATGAAGTGCGGTAGGTAAGCGGATCTGTGCCACCTTGGGATTGGGGAGTTATTTTCAGATGGAACTTATCAATTTTATCATGGAAATAAGTGGCCAGGTCCTCTGCACAGAGATCTGTGAATGGCGCCTGCACCTTCGGAGTGAGTAAGGAGTGAAAAGTTTCAAAGAGTTACAGGAGAGAGAAGAGATGAGAGCGGTGAAATAAGCTTGTTTGGCGAGGTGAAGGGCAGAGCTATAGGTTTTGAGCATAAACTTGTAGTGGAGGAAGTGTGCAGGTGTACGTGATTTTCTCCTCAGACGTTCAGCACACCTAGAGCACCGCTGAAGAAAACATGTCTGTGGCATGTGCCAGGGTTGCTGCCTCCTGCGTCGAAATTTTCGAGTGGAGCGGGGAGCCGCCTTATCCAGTTCACTTTTAAGGTTTTCATTATAGTGACAGGTAGCCAGATTGGGACAGGAAAGTTAAGAGAAGGGGGTACAGTGAGGACTTTAGAGTGACGTTGACTCAAAGAGAGTACAGGGAGTCATTATGTGGAATATGAGTTAATTCCAAAAAGAACTACTCATATAACATATTATTTCATGTCCTGCCTGTATATGAGGAATATGTGTTTATTTTACTGTAAGCTTCATTTACTATATGACTGTAGATGTGGAATATAACTATAATATTTGTCTCCAAAGCACAAGACACTCATTATACTTGTCTTAATATTTATAGCAGTTAATAACATTGTTCATGCCTTTCTTCATGCTTCATCCATTTTAGAGAAATTACAGGTGAACCACATAAAAACCACATGCAGTTCTTGCCCTGCAAATGCTTTCCAATTACCACAGCACAACTACAACATGTGAATGTACCCTCATAAGGAAATGCCAGTGAATGGATGTGTTACCAGTAAACCGCTGTGGTCCAAGTGATTTTAAATATACCGTATGTATTTTTTGTGTATTGAATAAAATTGATATATTTTTGATCAATTTTGGGAGGAGCTTCTTTTTCTAGTTGGAATTGCATATATACAGCTGTGAAATAGTATTGAACATGTCACCAAGTAAATATATTACTAAAGGTGCTATTGACATGAAATTCTCAGATGTCGGTAACAACCCATCCAATCCACACAGGCAAAGAAATCAAACCATAGATGTCCATAAATTAAGTTATGTGTAATAATGAGAGATGACAGGGGAAAAGTATTGAACACGCTTAGTGAAATTTATTTAGCGGGAATCTGTCAGGTCAATCTGGGACACTAAACCACCCACAGGTCCTCTCCAACTGGATCCTAGACTACCTCACAAATCGACCTCAATACGTGAGAGCCCGAGACTGTGTGTCAGGTACCGTGATCTGTAATACGGGGGCACCTCAGGGTACGGTTCTCGCCCCTTTCCTCTTCACACTGTACACTGCTGATTTTAGGTGCAACTCATCCAGCTGCTACCTACAGAAGTATTCTGACGACTCTGCAATAGTAGGCCTCATCACAGACAATGATGACAAGGAATACAGAGAACTGAACCGGTTTTTTGTGGACTGGTGCCACCAGAACCACCTGAAGATTAACGCGGGGAAGACCAAGGAGATGGTGGTGGACTTCCGTAAAGGCAGAAGCCCTCCTAAACCAGTGGACATCCTGGGGACGGGCATCGAGATTGTGAACACCTATAAGTACCTGGGTCTGCTCCTTAATAATAAGCTGGACTGGGCAGATCATATGGAGGCCCTGTACAGGAAGGGCCACAGCAGGCTCTACCTGCTTAGGAAACTGAGAGCCTTTGGAATCCGGGGGGCACTTCTTAGGACTTTCTTCAACTCGGTAGTGGCATCAGCCATCTTCTTTGGAGAGGCCTGCTGGGGGAGCAGTATATCAACCAGGGACAGAAATAAACTTGACAAGCTGATTAGAAAGGCCAGCTCTGTCCTGGGGAGCCCACTGGACCCAGTGCAGGTGGTGGGTGACAGAAGGATACTGTCCATGGTGAGCTCCATGCAGAAGAAGAAGTCCCATCCCATGCATGAGACTGTGATCGCGCTGAGCAGTACTGTCAGTGACCGACTGCTCCACCCTAGGTGTGAGAAGGAGCGCTATCGGAAGTCTTTCCTCCCCACCGCGGTTAGGCTGTACAACCAACACCGACCTAAGCGGAGATCATTACCTACAGAGAACTGAAATATCTCTCTGCCTGTTAAATCCCCCCCCCCCCCCCTCTGCTACGTCCTATCTGTCTGTCTGCTATTAATGTAATGCCTCTCACCTTGGAACATTCCTGTACATGTTGTATTTGTATTTGTATCTGCTTATCTTATCTTTGCTGCTGTAACACACTGAATTTCCCCACTGTGGGACTATTAAAGGACTATTATTATTATTATTATTATTATAGACCTGGGGTTTAGTGTCCCAAATCGCCCTGTTGTAATGCAGTCGCAGGCGCATTAAAAATAAAAAACCTTTATACTTACCTAGCTAAGGGTCCAATCGATGCTGTTTGGTGAGTACGGTCGGGTTTATTCATGAGGCACGCCTCCCGGTGCCTGTGCTGTTCTTCAGTGAAGCCAAAGATGGCCCCCTCCGGCTTCACTGCTTAATTGCGGGGCATGCGCACTGAAGCCGAGGTGTACTCCTCTGGCTTCATTGAAGAACTGCACAGGCGCGGGGAGTACAACGGCAGGGTGAGTATAAAGCTTTTTTTTTTTTTTTTTTTTTAAATGCGCCTGCGGACTGCATTACAACAGGGTGATTTGGGACACTAAACCCCAGGTCCATATGGACGTGTGGGTGGTTTAGTGTCCGAAATTGCCCTGACAGATTCCCTTTAATACTTCGTAGAAAAGCCTTTGATGGTGATGACAGTTTCAAGATGCCTCCTGTATGGAGAAACTCGTCACATGCATTGCTCAGGTGTGGCCCATTCTTCCACACAAACACTTATCAAATCCTGAAGGTTACGTAGGCTCCTTCTATGAACTCTAAACTTTAGTTCCTTCCATAGATTTTATATTGGATTCAGGTCAGGTGTTTGGCTGGGCCATTCTAGCAGCCTTATTTTTTTTTTTCTCTGAAACCAATTGTGAATTTCCTGGACTGTGTGTTTGGGATCATTGTCTTGCTGAAATATACACCCTCATTTTATCTTCATCATCCTGGTAGTTGGCAGCAGATTTTTATCAAGAATGTCCATTTATCCTTCTTTCAATTATGTGAAGTTTGCCAGTGCGTATGCTAAAGAACAGCCCCACACCATGATGTTCCCACCTCCAAACTTCACTGTTGGTATGGTGTTTTTGGGGTGATATGCAGTGCCAAACATTGTGTGTATTATGGCATTTTATTATATGGCAAGAATTCAATTTCAGTCTCATCTGACCAGACTATATTCTCCGAGTATTTCACAGGCTTGTCCTTGGCTCTTGGATAATTCTTTTCACTCCTCTGTCTGAAATTCTTTCGGGGAGCACCAGGTCATGGCCAGATTATGGTGGTCTTTCCAGTTCTGGATTATTATTTATAATTTATTTTTTTAGTGCTTTACAGACAATGTCAATCACTGTCCCATATAGGGCTCACAATCTACAGTCATGGCCAAAAGTTTTGAGAATGACACAAATATTCTATTTTCACATGATCTGCTGCCCTCTGGTTTTTATGTGTGTTTGTCAGATGTTTTTATCACATACAGAAATATAATTGCATTCATATTATGAGTAACAGAAGCTTATATTGACAGTTAGAATGAGTTAATGCAGCAAGTCAATATTTGCAGTGTTGACCCTTCTTCTTCAGGACCTCTGCAATTCTCCCTGGCATGCTCTCAATCAACTTCTGGACCAAATCCTGACTGATAGCAGTCCATTCTTGCAGAATCAATGCTTTAATTTTGTCTGAATTTGTTGGTTTTTGTTTGTCCACCCGTGTCTTGATGATTGACCACAAGTTCTCAATGGGATTAAGATCTGGGGAGTTTCCAGGCCATGGACCCAAAATCTCTATGTTTTGTTCCCTGAGCCATTTAGTTATCACCTTTGCTTTATGGCAAGGTACTCCATCATGCTGGAAAAGACATTGTTGAGCGCCAAACTGCTCTTGGACGGTTGGGAGAAGTTGCTCTTGGAGGACATTCTGGTACCATTCTTTATTCATGGCTGTGTTTTTAGGCAAGACTGTGAGAGAGCCGATTCCCTTGGCTGAGAAGCAACCCCACACATGAATGGTTTCAGGATGCTTTACAGTTGGCATGAGACAAGACTGGTGGTAGCGCTCACCTCTTCTTCTCCGAATAAGCTGTTTTCCAGATGTTCCAAACAATCGAAAAGGGGATTCATCAGAGAAAATGACTTTACCCCAGTCCTCAGCAGTCCACTCCCTGTACCTTTTGCAGAATATCAGTCTGTCCCTGATGTTTTTTCTGGAGAGAAGTGGCTTCTTTGCTGCCCTCCTTGAGACCAGGCCTTGCTCCAAGAGTCTCCGCCTCACAGTGCGTGCAGATGCACTCACACCTGCCTGCTGCCATTCCTCAGCAAGCTCTGCACTGCTGGTAGCCCGATCCCGCAGCTGAAACACTTTTAAGAGACGGTCCTGCCGCTTGCTGGTCTTTCTTGGGCGCCCTGGAGCCTTTTTGGCACCAATGGAACCTCTCTCCTTGAAGTTCTTGATGATGCGATAGATTGTTGACTGAGGTGCAATCTTTCTAGCTGCAATACTCTTCCCAGTTAGGCCATTTTTGTGCAGTGCAATGATGACTGCACGTGTTTCTTTAGAGATAACCATGGTTAACAGAAGAGAAACAATGATGGCAAGCACCAGCCTCCTTTTAAAGTGTCCAGTGGTGTCATTCTTACTTAATCATGACAGATTGATCTCCAGCCCTGTCCTCATCAACACCCACACCTGTGTTAATGGAGCAATCACTGAAACGATGTTAGGTGGTCCTTTTAAGGCAGGGCTGCAATGATGTTGAAATGTGTTTTGGGGGATAAAGTTCATTTTCTAGGCAAATATTGACTTTGCAAGTAATTGCTGTTAAGCTGATAACTCTTTATAACATTCTGGAGTATATGCAAATTGCCATTAGAAAAACTGAAGCAGTAGACTTTGTAAAAATTAATATTTGTATCATTCTCAAAACTTTTGGCCATGACTGTACATTCCCTATCAGTATGTCTTTGGAGTGTTGGAAGAAACCCATGCAAACAATGGGAGAACATACAAACTCCTTGCAGATGTCTTTGGCTGGATTCAAACCTAAGGACTCCAGCGCTGCAAGGCTGCAGTACTAACCACTGAACCACCATGCTGCCCATCCCCAACAGTGCTCACTGTTGTAAGAATTGGATCTAGTCTTCTAGGCTTCTCTAAAAAGTTTTGTGGGTGCATCAGTCCTCATCTTATCTATCTGGTCTTTTACTTTCCCTACAGTAATTTACCTCTTAGCTTGACTTGAAGGGTTATTCCAGCAAGAAAAATTTATCAACTATCTACTGGGTAGATGGCAAATGTTAGATTGGTTGTGATACAAGTATGGTTGCCATTAAACCGGTAAATCACCAGACCAGCTGTTATTCCTTGCTGGAGGCCGTTGATAGTATTTAATTTTTACCTACTGTACTAAGGGGTCATTTCCACTGAGATCTAGGGCGCAATTAGAGACAACTATGGATGATGGAAATGGAAAACTTAATGCGCCCATTACTGTACTGGGACATCCTACTACCTGTATGTGACATCATTATAATTACCTTCTTCATATGCATTTATGTCACAATGTACACAGTGATCTTTTTGTGTGTGCTTTACCACTGTGCGGTGATGTTGCAGTATACATTATCCCTGTATTGCGACATCACTGTGTGCATTATCCTGTATGATGATGTCACTGTGTATATTATCCTATACTGTGACCTCACTCTGTACATTATTCCTGTACGGTGATATCACTGTGTGATAAATTTCCCATGAAGAAAAGAAAACAAGTGTTACTGCAGCCTCCTGTATTATAAAAGGTTAGGGATTATATGTCACAGAAACAGTGATTTCACAGCATACATATATACCACTGCAGTTGGATCATGGAGCATTGGGATATTAAATGCATGTTTTTATTTGCACTAAACCAGCTGCTAGATATTTTGGTTTTATAAAGGTGTATTGTCTATAACGTCTGTGTTACTTTTGATTAGGTTTGATGCGTGTAGGACTGTGGTTTGCAAAATGTGGAAACCCTAGTCAGAGAAGATCTGTAGACACCTCTGTGGGAACAGGACTAGGTGAGTATTTTCAATTCTGACAAGGATTCAGTGTGGTGGGCAACTGGGGAGGCATTATACTGTGCGAGGCCTCTAAAGGGGCATTATACTGTGTGTGGGCTACTAAAAGGACATTATACTGTGTGAGGGTCACTTAGGAGCATTATACCGTGTGGGGGGCACTAATGGGACATCATACTGTGTGAGCCACCAAGACAGCACTAAAATCGTGGGGGTCACTAAGGAGGAATCATAGTGTGTGGGGGCCACTGACGGAGAATAGTACTGTGTGGGAGTAAGTAAGGAGGCATCATCACTATATAATACAAAGAAGAGCATTATTACTGTGTGGGAGCACAAAGGACTGTGTAGGAATGGGCAGGGTATGGCTTAACACAAATGTAATTGACAGATTTGTCACTCTTTGTATCCTCTAAAAGTCCAGATGTGCACCTAAGTGGTGGGGGGTCCACTTGTGAAACTTTTGTGCTGGGCCTACCAACGTGTTAAAATGGGCCTGCTAAGGTCATGTGATTCTTCTCGGCTTTAACATGAAGGCCGCAATTTTAGCCTGTCCATGCTATTTGAACCACATAAAGTTTTTGGGTTCATTCAAATCCAAAATTTCTGGAAAGTTTGGGGTGAACCCAGTTCCTTCTGAACTGGTTTGATCATCTTTAGTCTCTATATTTAAACTTCTCTCCCTGAGATGTGGTTTTACAGAGCTTATAAGAGAGAACTAAAAGAGAAAGTGAAGTTGCATCCAAATATTTCCCATTAAATTATAAAATCATGAAATCCCCATAATCGATTCCTCTATCTTTATTAAGATCAGACCTCAGTAACAATATTATAATAGGCATTTTACACAGTAAACAGTTCAAACATATTCAAGAAAAATACATAAAAATGAAGCCATCAAGTTACTGTACAGAAATAAAGGCACCGGGCTGCCTGGTAATGCAGTGCTCCACCCTCTAGTCTCTCTAGTTTCCATTTCTTTCAGATTATTGTATCTATCAGCAAGAATGTTCTCAATACATTTTACAGATTTTTATCATTATATAACCTGATTTGCTGGAGGAAATCCCAATGACATGATGCTGTCAGCTCTATAATGTCCATAGGCACTAGCAATTGCCATGCATGTTCCCTTTTACAGGAAATAAATTCCTTACAGATTACATATACAATACAAACACAGGCACTCAGATTCATCCCATTTCCCAAATTACGTGAAACACAGTTAAAGAATATCAGGACTGGTAAAAATTGAAAACTGAATAAAACTGACAAAAATAATTGCATTTAATATACACTTGTTATATGGAAGCAGGCATCAGAGATTTCTAACCATTTTATCCTTGAAAGATGTTAAGAAATTAACAGTCCCATAAGAGGGACCTGAATTTCTGGTAGAAACAAAGGCACATATGCAGCCCTTCAACTTCTTGTTCAGTGGTCCCTGTCATCTTGTGAATCACTATAGTCTTTATTATATCATGTTCTATCACAATCACGGTGACGTAGCTGGTTGGCACCTTAGGTATATCTGGTACTGCAGATCCTAAAATCTTAAAAGTTCTCTCTGGTGTGGAGGTAACCAGACTTATATATTTGGGATCTGTATTATCTACAATTTCCCAATATATTTTGCAATTTCCTAGTATACTCTTAGTAGGGTAACCATTCCTGCCTCAAGTAAGGCCTTACACATAGGTTATAACTGGGCCCAAGGGCCTGTGCAGCGGCACACACAGTCGCTACAGTAGAGACCTTGTCTCGCAGTATGTCCCCTTTATGAAACACCATATTCATACTCCCCCCTAGATGCAATACATTGAGATAAAGGTTACCTCTATCATTTGACATCTGATGGAATATATCAAGTTTTCTACTGTTTTTGCAGTACCTCAGTGTTACAATAGTATGAAAGTAGAATCATATGGAGGAACAATGGGAAGCACACATTCTATAGGTGCAATATTAAGAATACGTACAATACAGATTTTTAGTAAGGTCATGTGAATGACATGAAGATAGTGGGTATGGTAAGTTTCCATAATCCATCTGTGGCCCTTAATAAGCCAGTCTATAGTTTGCTGATGGACCCTAAAGCCGGACATACACATAGCTGTTAGCCAAAATTTACATGGTTCTTTTGATTTTTCCCATAGACATGCATGCTCAGCCGAGTATGCATGTGTTCTCAATAGAGAGGAAAGAGAGCCATTGCCAGGCATCTTTGGTAGCAGTTGATGTCCCAGAGAAAAAAAAGGACTAAAATCCAAGTAACCCAATCCATATCTTCCCTAGTATCTGCCACTGGGAGAGTCAGGAGGCCTACATACATATTATCTGGTCAGCTGACAATCACTTTATGTGTATGGTCTGCTTCAAGGCAACCATGGAGAACTTGACTTGTACCTCTTTTGCTTTCGATTGCTCCTCCTGCTTTTTGACTTGTTAAAGTTCATTAGGAAATAGCACAACATTTTTGTTAAGGTACAAGTACCATTAGCTACAGAAGGGTCTGTTGTAATAAAAAAATTCCAGAATTTAGAGTATGCTCAGGAAAATAACATATACATAACTATAATAAAGCCAAAGTCTATAACTTCTATACAATAACACACTGTAAAATCTCTTAATCTGCCTACAAAGTGACTTATTGTTCTACACTCTTAACAGGGCTCAAAACTATTGCTAGACATATAATGAAGAACGTAAAAAAGTAAAGTAAATAATAACGGATATACTATAAAAAAAGAAAAATGTCATCTCCATATATAATGGCAAACATTTGGATGACAACTGGGACAACTTGTGGTTTATATTTTTGTACATCTCTTGGGTATTGCGTAAACTTTAGAAGGCCCAAAGCTGAGAACAAGCCTTCTACTCCACTGTTGGGGGTAATAAACATTTTGTTCTGAATAATTTAGAAACCGAGGTCAAACTTATCCAAAACTAGTCAAGGGGTTTGTGGGACATATGTAATTATTGATGGTGTGCCCATCGATCAGAAGAATGAGGGGGATGTAGTATAATAGGAAGCACTGCGTCTCCTTCATTGTTTACACAGCCACCAATGGCTTTCCATATTGTAGATGTTCCTGATACTGTAAGGTAGTCCTACTCAGGTGTAAACCATGAAAGGGAAGCAGCCATCATTAGATTTTGCTGGTTGGAAGGGTCACAGGATAGGCCATCAATGTTTAAGTTGCAGAAAACTCCTTTGAACAGCAACCGACATGAACTTAACCTATTCTTAAGATAGGCCATCAATTTTAGATTGCCTGGGGTCCAACTGTTGTGACCCTCACAGATCAGCTGTTTCCCACAGCAGGCACCTCCCCATATTGTTTACACGCCAGATGCTGTACTGCTCACTTGCTGCACTTTCAGGAGTGGCAGCTGTCAGTACTGCTGCAGTGTCCTGTTAAAGTCTATGAGACACTGCTGCAGTACCCATAACTGCTGCTACTAAAAAATATACAGTGAGTGAGCAGAGCAGTGACCAGCATGTCAACTATGCCAGGACCTACACGTTCCACAAACAGGTGATCTGCGGGTGTCCTGTCAGAACCCTACTAATCTAAAATTGAGGTTAAAAGTTATTGGCAGCTGAAGGAACCAGCTTACATTAATAACATCATGTCCGTAACAGTTTTAATAAAACTTTGGCACCAAAGTCATCACCATACTAGAATGGACAACCTTGCTGCAGCATTCAAAGGAGTTGAGGCTATGACCATTTTAAGGTCAAGTAGCCCAGTAAATAACTTACAGCATTTTAAATATCCATATAATAGATTTTTTTAAAATAAAAAAGTGAAACCTCACCGACTCCCTCACTGCTCCCATTCTGATGTGTCCCAGATCACACCGTGGTTCTTCTCAATGAATGTTCCACCAATCACTGTTATTAGCTAATGCTAATTCTAACTAGCATCGTGCTGTCCATTGTTCTGGTCCATCGGAGAACCAGAACAACAGTCAGAGCCTGATGGAACCCATTGAATATAATGGGGTCTGTTGGTTGTCCTTTGTTTTTAAACTGAAAGCACTGGACAAAAAAGTTGTGCGTGCAGGTCTTTTTAATCTGCCAATTTCAGATGGACAATGCGACAGAGAAACCGACACAGATGTGAACGTAGCCTCAGCTGTCATATTTCTGTGTAAACAGGAGCCAGGAAGTACAGACACCGGGTTTTGGACCTGGGAAGCATTGTAATGGGAGCAGCGGGTGATCAGTTTTATATCTTTTTATTGTATTAGGAACATTCTGAGCTTTTTTATAAATACTTTAGTGCCAAGCAATCCATTTAAGACAATATTAATCCAAGACAGACCAGGGTAAATCTTCCTGACCAATGCCCAAAAAAAGCTGGAGATTTTAGGGATTGTATTATGACAAGTCAGTTTATGGACTGGCACTGTACTAGCATATGGTGTATTCAAAACTAGACATGGTTCTTTGCAGTGACGCTCTGCTCTAGAAAATAGAGGGAAATGTGGAGTGGGGATGTATGTCCATGATGGAACAGCCTCTTAAAGAATGGCTGAGGTTGAATACAAGGTGGATTGATAGATATAAATGCACACTGATGCAGACTGCGAATGGCAGGCACACAGAGTGTAGGGGGCAGTCAAATGACTGCTATGTTCTCCTCTTATGCAGGGGCATAGCTATAGGGGGTATTGTGACAACAATCGCTACTGGGCCCTGGACACTCAGGGAGTCCAAAGACCTTTCTGCAATATAACACTAGTATTATAGATAGTACATAGTAAGTGGGGGGCACCCATTACATATTTTACATTACATATCCTCTGTTCTTAGGATATGTTTACATGCTTAGATTTCAAGATGCATTTGGCACCAAAATTTGTGTAAAATCTTCTGCTGAATCTGCACTGTAGTTTTGGTCAGTATATACAGTATCTCTGCATCAGTAAGTGACATTTCACTTATTAAAATGGATTCTACTACAGCAAGTTACCACCGCCATTTAGCCACATAAAATGGGGATGATCTGTGGTATAGCAATGCTTGGATTTTCTGTCCACAAATCCATTGTGAGAACATAGCCTGACACAATTCTCTGACTGATTCTGATACAGGAGGTTGTGTGCAACTATGCAAGTGTATGTGTTTTACTGGGACTGCTAGGGGAGCATGGAAGGTACTGCTATGACTACTTGGGGAACCGAGGAAGGCACTGCTACAGCTACTGAAGGGGAAAGTGTATATGTGTCATATCTAATCGGCAGTAGAGGAAAGTGCTGTATTACATTACTGCACAAAACTTCATGATCACATGAGATTACTGCAAGTGACATGTAAGACAGTTCAAGTGTGTTGGGTGGTCTCTCTCTGGCAATACTGGCTTAAGTGGTAAAAAAAAAAAAAAAAGCATGCTGTATTTACTTGTGCTTTAGATCACACCGGAATATTAATATTTGCAATAGTTATTCCATATTTTTGGTAGAAAGACCAGAACAGACTTTGTTATACAGTATATCTTTAGTGTGTGCATTGTATTATCCAACTAGCAAATTCCATTATTACCTTTTATGCTGAGAAAATGTTAAGTGCCCATAGATATAAAACTAAACTGCTTACATGGACATCTGCTGAAATATGGATTGGCCCAGGTGGATTCATGAATATGGTTTGCTCTATTACTGCACATGAGGAGTGTCCATTAGAGGATGTGTACCTGGTGTAGGCACAATAGTCTGAACGGAAAATCAAACCAACCAACAGAAAATCTATTGGTTGAAATCTGATTTAGATGTCAACTGAATAAATGGCGAACTGTTTTGCCCAGCTTTCTTTAAACTTTCAGATGATTTTTGCTGCCCTATGTAGAGCAGGTCATGGTAGAGGTATGTCAGTCTGCAATGATCTCTGATATATATACAGGTTTATATGATTGGGAGCAGAAACTCTTCAGTTTCTTCAGCAGAGTAAGTGTAAGGCCCCAAGTACTGGGCCGCAGCGAAAAAGGGCTCTGGGAAAACTGCCACGGAAACGCATTGTGGTTTTTCCCACAGCGCTTTTCACAGAAAGTCTGCAGAGTTTTCTTCTGCAGACTTTCTACTTCAATTATATACCTATAGGGAAATCGCCAGCGTTTCCGTAGGTATAACTGACATGCTGCGATTTCCAAAAACGCAACGGTTTTGAAAATCGCAGCATTTCTGCTGTGGATATTTTTTGCCGGGACATTTCCACCACGTGGGGAATCTGCCTAAATCTTGAAAGGACTGCTAGGAGAGACAGTGAGAGTCCTGCTAACCCCGCACATACACAGTGATTGTATCAGGGTGTGTACACAGAAGGCTGTCAATCACTGTGCGTGGGTGCAGTAAGCAGGACTCTCACTGCCTCTTTTAGGAGTCCTATCGAGATTTACTCTGCTTTTTACTCTTGTTCCAAATCATATACCTAAATATCACAGAGCTCAGCATCTCTCCCTCGCTTTAAAGAGGTTGTTCAAAATTAGGAAAAAAAGTCTGGTTTTTTTTTGTTTTCTTTTTTTGAAATCTGGAAATAGCACCACTTTAATTTACTAGTGAAGCAAATCAAATTGCAATACCAGACACAACCATTGAACAAGAGTGGTGCTGTTTCTTCTATCCTGATTTCACAAAATATCAGAGTCAGGTACATATTAAAACTTACACTATCAGTATTTTATCGACAGACTGTCATTGCATCTAATTGCACTTAAAAATACAGTTTATCCTAATGAACGTTCCACATACAAGGAAAGTCAATGATATCACTGGTATGTTAACATGACGGAAATGGAATAGGAATTTGAGCGGACTTCTTCCTCACATTCCCTTTCCATTTGCGGCTTTCACCCGCTGATTAGGCTCAGATGAATGGGCTTATTCAGAGTGGATCGTGCCGAGGGTTATGTAGCTAAAGCAAGATGGAGCAGGGCGCTTATTTTTTCAGCATCATGCTTGAATATAATGGAAAGCAGATTCAAGGTGGAATTTGCGCTAATTTTGAGGCAAAATCCACCGGGTGAACATACCCATAGGGGATTACACTACCCCCTCTACTGTCTCTGTAATTCTGAAATCACAAAAATGCTTTCATGCAATCCATGCTTTAAATACACTCAGAATCGGGAACACATACACATATAGAAAAGAATACATAGAAAAGGTATTTTTACAAATCATACAGATAGTCTATTCCCCAGGGCTATAAATAATAAGGCATTGGCCGCACCAAATCTATTTGGCGTACTTACAAGAATAACAAAGAGCTGAAAATGTGCATGATCTCCTGTATTAGGCGACCTATCATTGATTATCTGTATCCTTATATGTTATATTAGATTACCATCATCTTACTCCATATTTTCACTTGTAGACCTCAGTTTCTGACAGATGCCAGACACCCCAAATTTGGTAAGAAAGCACATGGTCTTGAGCGCTGTATCTTAGATCACAAAACAGGATCACAAACATTTTCAATGACAGATTCCCTAATACCATGTACTGGGTAAATAGCCAGTTTCTGAAAAGTGTCACTTAAATGAGTTTATTTAGAAGTCCCTGTCCTGTCTTGTCCAAGAGGTCACATTTTGAAGGGCTTCTCATTGTATCTGTGGATTGTTACACAGCCATGGTAAGAGACTGGTCTGGGCATGGCGGCCACTCCAGTAATGATGCTGGTTGCTGGATCGTAACACAGGATGGTATCGGTCGCCTCTCCGTTCTCACCTCGTCCACCAAGTATAAAGATTTTTCCATTGCAGACTGACATACCACAGTTCTCCTAAAAGAAGACAAGAGTAGTGTAAGTTGTATCCTGTAGTTTTAGTCATATACTAGAAGAAGGCAAAGATGTTATTCCACACACAAAAACTAAAACAAATATACAAAAATAATAGGATTCTTATTATACCCAGTGCATTTACTGCTATACCTTGTGTGATGCTATAGAAATTATACATACACCAGTGATTCTAAAATGTTATATCAAATACATAGTGATAAAGGAGTAAAAAGTGAAGAAGGTTTTTTTATATCAGTGGTGAAAGCTCACCTTGAGAACTGTGTTCAATTCAGATGGCCCTACCACCTAAAGGACACGAAAGTTAGAGACATTCAGGGAAGGGCCACAAAAATACCTGAGCAACACAGAGGACAGCAAAAGAAACCATAAATATAGAAAACATAAAAAGAGGTACTGTAAAGTTTCAACAAGGGGTATGCCCATCTCATCCAGTCATGACTGAGGGAGGAACATACTAACCACCACGCCGGGAGTTATGGAAATATGAGAGCAGGTTTCCATAATCCCCCATTCACTTCTATGAAGGAGGGGGTTGCAGAAATCATACCCCTATCCTCACCAATAAGCTGATATGTGAACTAAGCTGCAGCAACCCAGCTCGGCCACTATACAGTGTAGGGAGCTGTGTATTTCCGGCTCTATACACTGGGTTTTGCTGGTGCTCCGGCTTCTGCTCCAGCTGTTTGGTGGGGGTGTTGGTTGTCTGCCTTCCATGGATCTAAAATTCATGACCTACCATGATGATTCAATTCTGATATATGTGCACCATCAGCTTTAGGCTGCATGTTCTACATGTACATGATGCCCCTAATACTGTCCAGACGGATGCAGGATTAGGACATGTGACATAGTGTTCTAGAAGTAGCAGTCGACTAGTCCTGCAGATAGGGTGAGTGGGGTCACAAAAATGTAGAACAGGCTACAACAGTGCAAACTAATATTAAAAATATGGATATACAGTCAAACAACAGATTGTGAGACCATTCTATGAACTTCTCTGATCTTCCACTATTTTTATGTGACTATATACATGAACTGTCATCAGCAACGAAAAAAAACATGCCACTTCAAGGTGGTCACCTGGTACCCACAATGAACCAACAAAATCAGCACTATATTGGGCTAACTTTTATGTTTAATCAAAGTTTATTAAAGATTTTTTAAGTACAATGGAAAAAGACCAAAAATAGTGCTAGAAAACAAATGACACGAAGGCACGCAGGCCTCGCCTGTATTGGGCTAACTTTTAATATCCATCAATAAAACATGCCATCAAAGATCAAGACCAACCTTTAAAACCAATTACCAAACAGGTCCCTAGTCTGGAACACAGATAAATATAACAATTTTCCAATGTGTAAGGTTGGATTTTACCAACGTGCAGGGTCGGACTTAGTTTGGGATACTCTACCACTCCTGGGAGTCATCAATAGGACCAAAGGCACATCATTCACTCTAGTGAGCCCTGTAATCTTTGCCCTGTGCCGCATATTAATTCCCTTTGCCAAAGCCTACCCTGTTACTATTACCCTATTATGTCCCTGGACAGGGCGTATTGGTGACTCCCAGGAGTGGTAGAGTATCCCAAACCAAGTCCGACATGGAATATTCGTAAGATGCAACCTTACACATTGGGAGGTTGTTATATTTATCTGTGTTCCAGACTATAGCTGATAGATGGGTAAAAATAATCATTACAAACCACTAGAGGGAACCCCACTGCACTTAACAGGATCTTCCATTTATTTATATTATGGCTAAAATAGGTTCACTCAAAAAAATATTTTAATAAATTGAAAAATTAGAATTTTTTCTTAGCTTATCAGATTCTTGTGTGTCTATAGAATAAACAGAAAAAATGAACAAAATTCAAAAATGTTGCTTGTTTTTAGGTTTATTAGCAATTTACTGCCCCAACTGAGCTACTGTGTTTCAGTCTGAAAGGTAGCTGTGGTATTGCCAATGCCCACCAGGAAAGCTGCTGTGATATTACAAATAGTTTTAATTCAAGTAAAGTACTGTGACATCACAACTGTTTCCAGAAGGTAAGCTACTGCGACATCACTGTCATTCTGTGAGATTAGAATGTCTTTCTGTCACATCAGCAACTTGTGACATCACGAGTGAGAAATGTATTACTGTGACATAATGATTGTGATGTCACAGCAGTTACCTGATGAAAACACAACTGTTTCAGGCAACAGAGCTAATGTGACATCACAAGTGAGTTTCAGAAAGGTACCACTATGTGACATCACAACTATTTTTAGTCAGGTTAGCTGCAGGATATGAAAATGTTTGCATCAGGTAAGTAGATATGACATCACAAGTGAATTTCAGTCAGAAAAGCCACTGTGACATCACAACGATTTGAATCAGGTAGTCTCATGCAGGAAATACAGCACTGTACGAACTACCGTATATGGGACTACAAATCTATAGAATAGAAAATGTACAGGGGCCACCTGTTGTCAGTGTCCGCCCCTGGTCTTAATTACAACTCTCCTATCATTTTATTTGTGCATTCCTATACAGTTATATGCATCTCCATGGTAACAGACTACAAACAAACCCTATGATGTCTGCAGTCACACTCCTTTCCATATGTCCCCTATGTCTTGATAACACACAGTAAGTACATCAGTAAGAAGCAGGGGACAAATGGAAGCAAGTATGACTCAGGATCAGACAATACTTTGATTTCTGTTACTATAAAGTCACATATTTCTGTATTACAGAGCTGTAGATGCACAGTGGGATATTTTTTAATTAAAGAGAACTTGTCATCAGGTCTGAAAAGCGCAATGACATATATCATCTTATAGGCGATCTCATCCTGAGCATTTTGGTGTTATTTAAAACTGTTCAGCCATTCCAAAGTTATAAGCCCTATAAGTGTTGATACACATTAGGGTATACTAGTTAAGAAAACAGTAACACTGTGGTTTTCTGTGGGCGGGGTCTCTGTATTCTGTATGTCATGCAGTGTTACCGCCCACTTGATTGCGTCAGCACTACAAGTGCTTATATCTTTGGAATAACTGAACAGATTTGTATAAAAACACCAACATGCTCAGAGTGACAGCAAATGATGTATGATATTGGGCTTTTCAGACCTTTTGACAGGCACTCTTTAAAATTATTTGCAAAGCCGAGTCATTTTACATGCACTGGAACAAAAAAATCGCTGTGATCATTGATATAGAATGAAGGGTGAATGGTAGCTGCGCTGCAATAGTGTGACAGGGCCACTACACAGTGCATGGGACTGTCTGCTTCCAGCTCTGTATGCTATGCAGACATCCAGCTGATTGGTGGGGTCAGGTTTGGACTGGCCCACAGGTGAATCTCCTAGTGAGCCCCTGAGACAGGATGGGCCCCCAGATCACTCTGGCATGGCACAGTACATTAATTGTACTACATACAGATACTCATCGTACAGCATCTCAACCAGGCTATGTGTCATTATACTAACTAGGTAGTGTAGGTATGTGAGCCAGAGGGCACTGTTGAGCGACCCAGGCCCAGCCCTGAAAAGGCCTTCAGCCACACCTTTGTGGGGGTGGCGTGTAACTCCAGAGGACTGGAGTATCCTGCACAGAGCAGGAAATGGTGGACCAGTTGGACAGATAGACGGTCTGTGCCAGAGGGGCTGGGGCCACAGGGGACTTTTGCTGAGTGGAGCATTAGTCCGGCTGATAAAGTGAACCAGAGGCTAGTTAGGGGCTCGAGGTGTTAGTTAGTGCCCTAGGCGTTTATTGTTTTGTTATGTTGCAGTTAAGCTGAATAAAAGCCACTTTTATTTTATGCTTGGACCGTCTGAATGCTATCTTTCTGGCGCCCAGTACCATGAACCACCGCTGTCGGGACCAGGAAAAGCCGCCATTTGAGATTAATTCCCCAAGCTGTCCTGTCACAGTAGATTATATAAGAAACTACCCAGTTGATTTTTATATACTGTAGACACATTAGGGGGCTGAGATGCTACCTCCAGAGCCTCCAATCGTCTTACTGCTTAATGCGTAAGGCGGACCATCAAAATTATCGTATGATATCAGTAGGGTCTGGCTCTCTGTATTGATACCAGTGAGCTGTTTGCAGGGTCCATGGCATTTATATTGCTGTTTTCTCTTCATGTATTACATTGGTCTGTGCGGCATAAATCTACAGTATACTTTTAGTAGCAACTGTGCTTTGTCTAAAAATAATAAGCAGTTTATATTGGTCATGTTAAGAACAGGATACGCTTTTCAATGACCTGAAATGTCCTCTCCTAACACTTCCAAAGTATTAATACAAAAGCTTTGACAGTATTATAAAGATGAATTTAGAAGCAGAAAAGAACAGAGATTTTTACAAAAGCATGAGAGGGCGTATAAGATAGCAGGTGGCTGACAATGGGGGCTTTTGTGTTTAGGCCCCAGCAGCAATATTAGCTTAGTTGTGGAATCATATCAAAGGAAATGCAGACATCTATCTACACCCTGAAGGGAATCCATTAAGAATCATTCTTTACAGGAAAGAGAAATCCACATGAAAGTGTAAAAACCACATTTGAATAAATCCTGTATGTTATGACTCCAGAAATATGGCCTAAATGTATTTGGAATGTCGGTTTCTTATGTATATAAAACAAGTGCATTACAGTCACAGTTGTAGTACACTACATACAAAGACAGCAGCCTATTGCTTAATGTATTTTATCCTCTTGCCACTAGCAGAGCAAGTTCAGATCCTGGAAGTTTAACTTGGCAGATGCCGTACTGTGGCATCTGAGCAGTAAGAAAAAGTTTAGAGATTTCCTCTGTTCAGTCAGATCCACCGCAGTGGTTGTCATGAAATAAAAGCCCCCAAGCCTTCCATCTTGGTGCACCTAATACAGGATGTAATAGAATGCACATAAATGCACTTTATTAATCACTTAAAGGGAGTCTGTCAGCAGTAAACTGATTATAAACTTAATCCCAGTACCTTGTAGAGATGATTGTACAGTTTCCAAATATGCCTCTGTTACTTAGCTTTGGAGCCCCATTTTCATATTTAAATGAAGGAAAATGCTCCGGGGTCGTGCACTCCTGAGCAAAGAACTCTTCCCTCATTTGTGTACGAATAAAATGAATCACCTCTACAAATTACTGGTAAATTGGTTTATTGTTTTTTTTGTAAAAAAAAATTTATAAAAAAATAACAAAAAGTATGTGAATATGGTATTGCTGTATTTGTACTGAGCCTGCAGAAGTTAACATAATTTTTACTACCTAGTGTGAGAAGGTGACAGGCAGAGTGCTGGAGTCACAGTATATCTACCCCAGGTTTCCAGTGCGGGTCTTGAGTAGGCCTCAGCCCAGGAGTCCTGGGCTCGTTACTAGTCCATAAAAGGCTGCAGAGCCTGCACTTCAGGGCAGATCCTGGGAGTGAGAGGAGGCGCCTGGGTCTGTCCAGGAATACTGCGAGTTTGGTGAGACCTAACTGTGCTATTTTGTTTGTTTGTGTGGCTGGTAGTAAGCCACACGTATAGTTAACCTTATTCTGTTCAGTTAGTGCTCAGAAGAGCAGGAGTTTTGTTTAGCCTGAAGTTAAGGCTGTGTTTTATTTTGCCTATTTTTGTACCTCACGTAATGTTTATTTATTTTGCTATTTTTCAAATAAAACCTGTTTGCACCAGACATTGTGTCCCTGTCTCTGACTGGTTGGATCCGCACCATTGCTGCTACCGAGCTACCTACCCCACACTAGATATAAAAGGTCCTAATAGTATTTTTTTCCCCATTTCACCCCACAAATATTTTTTTTCCCATTTTATCAATACACGATATAGAATGTTATATAGCACCATTAAAATTACAACTCTTCTTGCAAAAAACAAGCCCTCATGGCTATGTTTATGGAAAAATAAAAGGCAATGGTTTGGCAGCAGTTGGAATAACATGAATAGGGCCGGCTGGGTCCAACCATGTAAGAAAACCAAGACAAATTTAAACTTGAAGTTGCTGGACAAGACAGATGGACTTCCCTTTAATATGGCAGAACAGTGCAAGTAGGTGATAGTAGTGACTGTGAGAATCCTGTCAAATTAATATAGACATTTTATATTACTGTTCCCCACCCAAACAGGTGGTTATCCCTAAACTGCATATTATGTATACACATTTGATTTATTCCTAAGGGTGCAGATGTAAGAAGGGCAGAGCCTCTGGAACTTCTTAAATGATTAAGACATGACTGATTACCTGTCTGCTGAATGTATTCTGCACATGTATCCAGTAATCTTCCACAGGGTCATAGCAGTAAATTGCCTTTGTGAGCCCTCCAGCAACGTAGATGAGGTTGTTCAAGGACACGGCAGTAATACATCTCTTTGCTATCGGTATTGAGGCACGTAGTAACCAAGAATTTGTGTCTGGATCATAGCACTGAACCTGGGTATGAAACCATATTATCTGTTATATGCTGGCATAAAGAAGAAACTGTACACTTATGCAGACATGTTGTACATACTAAACATACAATACATTCCAAGCCATTTTGGTTGACAATAGGTCTCTGTAAAGATCAATGTTCTTCTACACTGAACTAGGTACCCAATCTTTATGGCCCATATTTGTGCATGGACCATTGCTATGATGAGAAAGAAGAGTGCTGTCCACAAGCTATGGCCACAAATTTGACAAAATTTCTTTGTAAACTTTAGAGTTAATTGTCCGTTCACTGGAAGTAAGCCCAAGCCATGTAGACCAGCCTTAGAACATTACACCAAATGACTTTACATTTCAGCCAAGAAATGTTCTGCTGGCAAGTCCCATGGAAACCCAATTTATAAAACTCCCTTCGAATACTTTTGTGCTGACCTTCTAGGGAAAGTTTGGAACTCAGTACCAAGTCATGCTACAAGTATCAGAACTTGCCAGTGAGTATGTATAGCCTACTGCTTTGTGGCAGTAACAATGTTGCAAGATTACCAAGCCCAATGGTGTTGTCCAAGATTATGGCTGCTTTTTCCAAAAACATTGCTACAGCTATTCTGTTGCAGTATGGTAACAGATATTAAACTATTGGTACCACTGCTCATAAATCCTTTGGCACCCATGCTTCTAATGTACTCTCATTGACAAAAAAAAAAAAAAACTAATACACCTAGGTAGAAATGCTGAATTGCTGCAAACTGTGGCATGCAGATATATAAATGATGTGGTGTGGTGTGGTTAGACACTAGATCATGCCACAAGAGGATGTAAAAGCTTCCGTCTGCCCTCTAAAAAAGATTTAGACTATTTTTGGATAGTGTGTCTCTTGGTGAGAAACTGTTGACTGCTAGATATGCCTCTATGACACTCTCAAAGACATTTTGCCCAGTTGATTGACTTTGAGTTTGGGCACATCATTAGACTAAGATGCAGGATGGTAATTCTTACAAATTGCCTGCCATCTAAGTCAGGTGGCTGGTAACAAGAGTGCCAGGCAGTAAAATATGGATTAATATGATGGACCAGACTGCTTAGTATGTCTGACCGAGCAGTGGCAGTGGTGGTGTCTGTGGTAGAATGATTGCCAGGCAGTAAAGTATGGATTAACATGATGGAAGGCCGTAGGACATGTCTGGCTGCGTGGAGGTACTGGTGGTATGTGTGGCAGTTTGGGCACATCATTAGACTAAGATGCAGGATGGTAATTCTTACAAATTGTCTGCCATCTAGGTCAAGTGGCTGGTAACGAGTGCCAGGCAGTAAAATATGGATTAATATGATGGACCAGACTGCTTAGTATGTCTGACTGAGTAGTGGCAGTGGTGGTGTCTGTGGTAGAATGAGTGCCAGGCAGAAAAGTATGGATTAACACGATGGATCAGGCCGTAGGACATGTCTGGCTGCGTGGAGGTACTGGTGGTATGTGTGGCAGCATGAGTGGCAGGCAGGAAATTATGGATTAATATGATTGACCAGGCCACAGGGCATGTCTGGCTGAGTTGCCTGCCATTCTAACCTAGCTATTAGGAGGTGCTGGGAGCAGTGGCTATGTGAGGACACCAACATGCAGCAAACAAGCTATGAACAGTATAGACAGACCAGCAGTAGAGAATATCATTTGTCCTGCCAACAAGCATGAGCAGCTCCCACAGTTTCCTTGTCCACCATCCAGACACAGATGGCACCTTCATTACACACCCCTGTCTCTGCCATCTGGACCATTTCCAGGTGCTTAGCAGAAGGAAATTTGGAGCCATGGCGCTTATTACTTGTCCTACCATTGACAGCCAGCCACTTTTGCCATTGTTTGCAGTAGTGTCATGAAAGAGAAACCTGGACTGCTACGGACTGGAACCGTATCATTTTTAGTGACGAACCTAGGTTCAAGTATGCAGGCCTCGTGATGTGGATCGACACACTGCTCAAACTGGTGGTGTGATGTGATGATCCGGGGTGCTAGCATAAGAGTCAGTTGTATATTAGACACAGTAGTGATACAAGGGACACCTCATCACATCATCCTGCGGCCACATGTGTTGCCTCTCATGGCAGGTCTTCTAACTGGCCTTTTTTAACAGGACAATGCTCGCATGTACACACAGCAAGGGTTTCCCAGTAATGGTTCCACCATAACGCAACACTTCCTTGTCCTGCCCAATTGTCCAGTTTTTTTTTACCAATAGATAATGGGACCAGCTGGAATAACAGCTTTGGCACCCTACAAGTGTGCAGGATCTACAGGCCCAGCTGCAACATCTGTGGGCAAATGTGACACAGGATACCATAAAGAACCTGTATGCTTCCATGCAACACTGTATCTCATCCTGTGTCCAGGCTAGAGATGGCCCAACAGGGTACTAGAATCTCCGCTCAATATTTTTGTCAATGAATGTAATATTAAAACAAAGAAACATAATAATAAAGTAGAAATGATCTAAGAAGTATAAGTCATTGGGTCACAATATATCCATATAAAATCTTGATCTTTGACATAATTACCTTGTCAGAACATGTATTGTCATCTGGTCCTCCTCCAATCACAAACAATTTTCCAACACAGCTGGTAACGGCGGGCGAGCTCACCGCCTCCTTCAGGGGTGCCACATCTGTCCATCGATTAGAGAATGAATCATAACATTCAACACTGCTCAGCCTATTCTGTCCATCGTATCCACCAACCACATAAACCTGCAGGAGTCATCAAATGGTTACAATAAGTGAATATAAAGGAAGGGCTCTGCAAATAAAGCTGATTTACTGCAAATCACTGAAAAAGACCCATTTCTGATTTTTCTGTAATATCTATTTCCACATATCAGAATGACTTACTTTCCCAAGAAGGACAGCCATCTTATGACGCCATCTTCCCTTGTTTAAGGAGGCAACTCTGATCCAGATATTTAGCTGAGAATTATAGATCCATACATCACGACTGTTGATCCTTCCACCTTAAAAAAAAAAACAAGTCAATTAATTAAGATTAAAGGGGTTGTCTAGTTTTTTTTTTTATGTTGATGACCTATTCTCTTAAAATAAGATCAATAAGTGAACAGTGTGGGTCTGATACCCAGATGAGGTTCCTGAATAGGGTCCTCCCTCTGTGTGCCTTAACTGTACCTACTATAGAACAAAGGAATTAGAGTGGAGTGCGGTTCCAATTCCTTTATACTATGATATTTAGAGGGGAGGTGGTCAGCGCCTCTTAGAACGTGCACCCATCACCTCCAGACAACCTGAGTGCTGCCTACACACATCCTGTTAACTACACTATTCTCTGATATATTGCTGAATACTACAATACAAAGTGTGTTTATGTATACTTCTATAACAGAATGCAATAAAGGAAAGGACATGATAGATCATCAATAAGAGATCTGTGGGGGGTCCAATACCTAGGACCCCTGCTGATCAGCTGTGTAAAGGGGCTGCAGCACTTATGTGAACACCATTACTTCTTCTCTGTTCACATTACACGCGTCAGCTGTGTAATGTAATTACAGCCTAGAAGTGAATAGAAGTGAATGGGATAAGGCTGTAATTACATAGAATGGCCACTATGAATCAGACGGCTGGCGATTTACACAGTGAATAGGTCTTAGCGCCCCCATAAGTACCACATCCCTTCATACAGCTGATGCTAGGTTCACACCAGCCATTGTTCTGGTCTGTCGGAGAGCACTAAAATAGCAGTCACATACAAAGCTCAGCATTCCTCATTGACAATAATGGGTTCTGTCGGGTGTCCGTTGTTTTTAAACTGAAAGTGGCGGATGAAAAAGCTGTGCATGCAGGACATTTTCGTCCGCTGATTCCATCTAGTAGCCAGAGCAGAGAGCAAAGAGTGTGTCTCTCGCTCTCTAGGACCCAGCATGTCCATACATTGCACAGACAGCCCATTGAGTAGAACGTCCATCATGCAATATGTAATGTTCCCTATGGTGACGCTGCACTGAAACTGAACATTTGCTGTTAAGTTCCCCAACAGATTAAAGCGGATTGTTTGGGGTCACAGCAGTGGGACACCCTGTGATCATCACCCAAGGACCCGTCTACCAAAAAGGGATAGTACAAAGTAGACAATCCTTATGATCAATACAGGGCAAAAATATTTATTTCATTATTTATAATGTATAATAAATGAGCCACTAGTAAAATGAAATGGATACAAGTAGCAGAATTCTGAGGGTCAGTGGTGTTGGGAGTGCAATAGTAACAGTCGCACTGGGCCCTGGTACGTAGGGGTTCGAAAGCCCCTTTGGTGAAAACCAGTCTTATAAATAGCAGATGGTGGGTGGTGGCCTTGTTACAGATTTTGCATTGAGGCCCAGGAGCTTCTTGTTACGCCTCTGCTGAGAGTTTTAGATCTACTGTAGTTACCGCAGTTGGCACAATTAAAAAAAAAAAATTGTTCCTACTTGAAGCTAAATGAATCATCATCAACAGAGCTGACAGCCGCTGGGGCTTTTACAACCAACCCCATTGACAATTCAATGACCTGAATTTAATAGCAAATTTGTCCTGGCTGTCAGCCTGGGAGAAGTGTTTGTTACAGGGCAGGCGAGGAACTCCCAAAACACAGAACTCCTGAGAACTGGACCCTCATTGTTGTACAACCTGAGAAACCATAAACTTAGCAAATATTAGGATAGGTGGAGGTCTGTATCATATCGCCCTAAACAACAGTGTAAGGGCACAGCCAAAATAGTGGCAAACACTGTGACTGCCAAAGTAATTCAGTACAGTATACACTATATATTTAATATGGCATCCATTTTCTAGTAATAGACATAAATAACCACCAATCAAATATTGACTTCACCTTATTTCTTACCTGACACAAGAATGTCATTTCTTAAGGCGCACACTGCATATTCTGACTTTGTAAATTCTGGAAGTTTTGCCAGGGATTTCCACTCTCCGGTTACTGGATCATAGCATTCAGTGTAAGGAAGGTTAAATCCTCCAACACGTTCACAACCTCCGACTACTACAATGACCTCAGAGTAGCCAGTGGACCTAAAAAAATACCAAAGATATGAACATATATTTATAACCACTGCGGTCAAATTCTTGTAATCTGGTAGTAATGTATAATAGCAATCTACTGTGACTAGCCTCGGCCATTTAATTATGAAATATAACATTTAGAAACTTTTCAAGATATCTCATATACCATATCCCCTCTCAGCTTATGCAGCTAGTAAGTAGGGTAGTAAGGGACCAAGGCACTGCTTCACTTACGCCGGGCAAAACAGAACTGTCTCAACTATTAACGTATACATCACCATAATAATATTATGTGCTGGTCTATGAGAGTAAAGGTGTTAGTATGAGCATCCTTGGTGATCTAGGGTAGTAAAAGGGTTTAAGTCAGTATTAGAGATGAGCGAATTTTTCAAAAATTTGATTCAGCCGGTTCACCAAATTTTCAGAAACGATTCGATTCAATCCAAATTAATTTGCAGCAAATCGCATTAAAAAACAGCTATTTCCTGGCTGCAGAGGGCCTGTATAGTGGTGTAGAACACAGGTGTAGTAGGATTATTACTATTACCCAGGCTGCAAACACCCCAAATGAACCCTGTTCTGCTTCAATACTCTGAATAAATTCCTCCCTATCCTTTCCCTACACTTCTAATGCTCTTTCCCTGAACTTCGATCAAGGGGGCGTTCACACTACCGTTGGTGACCGTCAGTAGTGTCCATTGCTATTGTCCGTTACAAGATTTTAGCATCGGACACTGGCTGAACCGTCAGAAATCCGTTAAAATTTCCATTCATTTCAATGGGTTTTTATATTGTGTCCGTTTGTGTCTGTTTACACCAAATCCGTCAGAAGTCCGTTATTTTTTCACGGACAAAAAATCCTACATGCAGGACTTTTTGTCCATTTGAAAAAAACGGATTCTTGACGGACAGCAAGTGTCCGTTATTTTTTTAACATTGAAGTCTATGGGTAACGGACTTATAACAGACAGTAACTGATAGCCATCAGTTACTGTCCGTTATTTTATGTCCGTTTTTTTTCCAGTGCATGCTCAGAAAGCAGAAAAAAAAAAAACCGGACAGTGTTAAAAAACGGACACTAACTGATGCTAATGTGTCCGTTTTTTTTAACTAATTCATTAATTGGATCAGTTAAAAAAAAATGGACACATTAACATCAGTTAGTGTCCGTTAATGTCTGTTATGATAGGTGTCCGTTTTTTTTTGTTTTTCTTTTTTTAACGGACACTATCAGAACGGACATAAACAGTAGTGTGAACCCTGCCTAAGCAAAATATCAGTTTTCAAGTCTTTTCTACCATCTTCCCTGGCGCCTGCTGACGTCTCTCCCTGCACTAAGTACACTGGAAAAAGCCTGAATCCAAGATGGTGGAGGGCATTTATAGGGCTGTGACATCACAGGGCCGGCTGGTTGCTGATTGGCTGCACGCATGGCATTGTGGGTGGATCCCGCGTTTATAGAGTTCCTTGCCCCATGTCCTAACATGTGCAGCAGCCATTTTAGGAAAAAATGTGATTCGTTACCATGAAGCGTGAGGAAATCCGGATTCGATGCAAATCGAATATTTCCTGAAATTCGGATCGAATTCCACTTCGTCAGCTTTGATTCGCTCATCTCTAGTCAGTATCCCAGGTGGTCTACAGCAGTAAAACGGTTAATATCAGTCTACTTGATGATCTTGGACATTTGGGGGATAATTCCCTTATGGTGTAGGGTAGTAAAAGGGTTCATATAAGAATTTCTGGTAGTCTATGAAGGAGTGGTAATGTCAGTATACCTGGTTGTCAAGGCCAGTGAAAAGGATGATGTATGAATTGCTGATGGCCCAGGACAGCCAAAAAGTTACATGTAAGAGTCCCAGTAAAGAGCAATGGAAGGGTTAAAGGGGTTGCCACGAATTTCAGGACTCAGGAAGGAGGCTGGGGAAGGTGAAACAAAAAAAAAAAAAATATATCATACCTGTCCCCTATTACCTATTCTGAAACTTTCACCATTCTTTAAAGAGGGCCTTTCACCAACTCCAACTCTTTGCGCCTTTGTTAGTTTCAGTATCCAATATGCTAACTAGGCTGCCAGGTGGGCGGTCCTGGGCTAAAGTAGATAGTCTTGGACTGCCCACCTGACAGTAAAGAATCTAATTAGCATATTGAGTGCTTAAAGTAGCATCATCGATTGCTCAGGAATGGTGGAGGTTAGAGAGAAAATTGGTTGGAGGTGGTAAAAGAACCTATTTAAATATGTTTTAATATGTTTATCTTGTAATATAGGTGCAGTAGCACAAATTAGCTGAGTTATATGGGTCCCAGAAAACAGCTTATTTTGTCAGATGAAAATGTGACCAGCTATACCTTTTCTCTACAGAGACTTTTGTGGCAAAAAGAAGTATTACTTTTGGCCATTCAAATGAATATATCAGTGAACCAAGTCTGCCAGAGAGTTTGCTGCTAGAAGCTCTTTGTTCTGGCTTAGAGGGGGGCTTCACAAAGAGGATCCTACTCTACAACATTCATATGGACACCCAGCACCACCACCACTCTTAGCACAAAAATGGAGCAGGAAGCAAACAGCTCTATATTCTGTGTAATGAGTGAACAGAGTCAATGCAAGTGAATAGGAGCTGATCTGCAGTAACCTGTTCTGACCACTAAATGGAAAATGGAGCGGTCACCTTCATTCTCCATTTTTGAGTGTATCAACTACAGAGAACAGCTGAATGAGGGGGTGCTAGGTGTTGGACTCCCACCAATCTGATAGTAATGATTATTCTTAGGATGGGTCATCAGTACTTTTAGCCCAGAAAACCACTTTAACAATCATTATTTCAGATTGCTGGTCTCCCTACTATAACTACATGGGTGCTTGCTAATGGGAGTACCATCATACCATATACTATGTCCAGTGAGGGAGCAAAATGAATACAACAGCTACCCTGCACTATAACCAATGGATACTTGCTTTGTCCTTAATTTACAAAGTACAGTCCTACAGTCCTTAAGTTTCCGTGTCTAGCTTTTAACTGAAGATAACAGAGAAGGTCCTGAGTCAAAGCACACAGTAAGAGATCTGAGAAGTCAAACCTGCGTGGCCTGGTCCGTGGTGACATCATCTCATTTCCAAGTATGTGATATCTCCTGGCTTCATGGAGCAGCTGGTAGCATTCTGGCGAGTTCTGAATGAGTTGATCAACTTCTACGGTTTGCACAAAGTAGTTAGGATGCAGCAGAGGTAGCCGGACATGTGTCAAGAGCTCATGCAACATAGGTCTCCTGACATCAACATGGTGGTACACCCATCGCATGACAGCCTCAAACACAAACTCTTCTTTGCTGACAACCAAATCATCACTACTGATATAATCAATGACTTCAGCTTTTCCCAGCTCCAAAAACTCTTCATGCTGGACCACAACTTCAAATGCCTGCTGTGCAAAGGTTTTACACTTGGTGAAGAGAGTCTTCAATGAGTGAGTATCAGCAAAATGTTGGATTCCTAAGCAATTGCATGGGTCAAGCTGCTCTTCCAAAAATTTGGCACAAGCATCACGCAACACACTGATCTGGAACAAGCTAGAGGTTTCAAACAGATACTGAACATTCTCAGTTGTGATCTTGACTTTTCCTGTATAGACATACTGCAAAAAGCAATCCATAGCTTCAGCGAAAATCCCATTGATTTCCACCAACATCTCCCTGCTTTCTCTGTGATCGTTGCAGAACATGGCCCGGAAGTAGCTGCTACAGGCTGAGAGGACTGCTCTGTGACATGGGAATTCTCTGCCTTCCACACATATGATGACATCCGTGAATAAGCGGCTCTCCCGAAACTCATTGAAGGTTTGGAGGATGCTTTCAGAATGGGAAGACCCAGAATTAAAATCAAACACCTCATGACCTGACAACTTTTGATCCATCTCAAAGACTTTTCTCTTGGTTGCAGGGGATTCACGAACTCCACTCTCCTCTCTGTTTAAACGGCGTCCTAATATGAGTACCATTGTTCAGTTGTGTAGGTACACAACAGGCTTGGAAGAATTATTCTAGTGCCTGGAAAACAACAAGATCAGCAACTAAGAAGCAAAGCTAAGATGTCATCATGAATTACTATTTCCAAAATTCTATAATACATCTGTATTCAGTTTTCATTATAAAGTTTATCAAACATATGCAGTTACTACTCAGTATGGGGTACAGTATACTGCACAGCTGGTTTTTCCAAATTTGGTTAAAAAAAACTGAAATTGGAAGTGTAAGAATGACTTCTAAAACCAGCTATCTCTGTGACATCTTAGCATTCTACACTGATCACTGATAATTTCTTTTTAACATGTAAAACATACCTCCAGTGATCTACTTAAAAAATCTTTAGATCTGCACCTCAGTGTGTAATTTCAGGTTTCTAGTCTAGAACTTCAAAGTGAGTAATGTTTAATAGCTTATTTTGCTTGCAGAATGCACACTTCATGACACCTGAGTTACTGCTCAGGGATATAGAGATCTAGCTAAAATAACTTGACTACCTTACCCAGTAAATTACAAATTGTCTGAGGAAACCTGCTAGTAATAAAGTCCTGTGATCACAGCAGCATAGGCAATGATTCAAGAAGACATCCCCTCTCTCTCTGCTTTATGAATGGATGAAGGAAAGCAAGTGTATTATGAAAACACAGGTTTATAGACAGGCTGACAGGCTACAGATCCTCTGCATCTGTAACACTGTAGACAATGATAACAACTTCTTGTTAGTAAATTAAGGTGTCCACACATAGTAGACTAAAATCAGCCGAGTCAATGATAAATATATGTTAGTGAATTAAGGAGGCCATACACATTAGACTAAAATCATTCGATCTAGATGTGTGTCAGCCTATGTCAGAGAAAATAGGATTGGTTGACTTTCAACATGCCCTGTCATTTATTCTTAACTGATGAATTAAGCAGTCAAGCGTATCTGAAAGCCACTTAATTCACCTCACCCATTTAGAATACATGCACACTCAACTGAAATGTATATGGTGAGGTGGAGAAATAGCTGTTGACTAAATGAGTGTTGAGTGTGTATGGCCAACTTTAGCAGGAAGTATAGGTCTGCAGGATAAACAAGTGGACTTTAAAGGGAAATTGCATTTTTCATTGAAGGCACTCCTTATCGCCACATTTTCCATTCATATGTCAGATTTTTTACACTGACAATGTAACTAATGACTTTAGTTAGCCTTTCCCAGCTGCAAACACTTTTGACATTGGACAATATCTCACATGGGTAACATTAGTAATAAATTAATACACAAAAGGCCACGTCCACCATTCAGAGCAACTCCCTCTACACTCATTGCTTATTGGGTTGTCATACTTTGCAGGAAAACCTTATGTTTTGCACCAGTTTTTATTGAAGTCCCTCTGACCATTTGTTTTTTCCGGTTAGGATAATGGATTCCTAAGGTGTAATGTTTCCAAACATGATGGGACATGACACAGTAATGTTTATGCCGTGGAGAACTTTGTGGACTTGTCAATGCTGAAGATATGTAGGTATTACCACATGGACAAGTCATAACTCGCACTCCAGACACTTCTTGGCTTTAGATCTCAGAATTGTCAGACAATTGTATTAAATAGAGACTTTACCATTTATGTTAAGAATAGACAGATATATCAGTTCTAACTATCACCGATTCTATAACACTAGAAGGGAGGTTTCTAGACTTTTTTACCCCTACTGAGGTTTACAATAACAAACACTGGGGGAGAAAGGATTGAGACTAGTATTTCCTACAGCAGTCTTAATGAAGTCCCTGGACTCTTAATATATCATGCACAATCTTGTGTGCCAGAAATGAAATCTACGCCAGTCAGGAACTGGCATAGATTTCAGGTATAACTCAGTTTTCTGGTGAGAGTTATAATATATTTATTGGGAACAGTTTTGGATGGAGTCAGTCAGAAAACAAGTTACCAAGTCTTCAAAATAAAATGGTTAATTATTTTATTATATTGTACAATTATTAATATTGTATAATTAATTAGATGCAGGGCTTGCGGCATATTTACTTTTGTAGAAATTCAGTCACTAGCTTTCTCATGAGCTAGAGGAGCTTTGTAGCTTCTTTCTGACCATGGTTGTCAGCCATTTATAAAGGAGTAGGATTTGGAGCCTGAGTCCGTGGTTTGACTTACCAATTCCACAGACCTGCTGACTGCTATCTCTCCATTCTTGGGGGAATTCACATCTGCATTGTTTTAGTCCATTTTTCTGTTACCTTGTAGGAACAGATGAACTGACTAAACATTAAGACAGATCTGTATATTCATGGACAGCAACAGATCCCGAGCGACTCCACTGACTATAATGGGGTCCGTTGGGTATCTGTTGTTTTCGTTGCCATTTCACCAGGCACAAAAAGTTGTACTTGCAGGATTTTTTTCATCTGCAATTTTTGATGGACTCTGTCTTTGGCAAGGACACTGTACATGGCCATCTACAGTCACCCATCTAAGGTTGCTGACTAAATGCATAAGAGAACCTACTGTCCAACTATCTTATGTTTATTGGAGTACACTCATTTTCCTCCAACAGATGATGCTGAGGGAAGAAAGGATCAGAAATAATGAATTTTATCACACTCGATCCTTTGTTCCCCTAGGAGATAAGCCACCATATACAGTGCCTTGCGAAAGTCTTCGGCCCCCTTGAACTTTTCAACCTTTTGCCACATTTCAGGCTTCAAACATAAAGATATAAAATTTACATTTTTTGGTGAAGAATCAACAACAAGTGGGACACAATTGTGAAGTGGAACGAAATTTATTGGTTATTTTAAAGTTTTGTAAAAAATAAAAAACTGAAAAGTGGGGCGTGCAATATTATTCGGCCCCTTTACTTTCAGTGCAGCAAACTCACTCCCGAAGTTCAGTGAGGATCTCCGAATGATCCAATGTTGTCCTAAATGACTGATGATGATAAATATAATCCACCTGTGTGTAATCAAGTCTCCGTATAAATGCACCTGCTCTGTGATAGTCTCAGGGTTCTGTTTAAAGCGCAGAGAGCATCATGAAGACCAAGGAACACACCAGGCAGGTCCGTGATACTGTTGTGGAGAAGTTTAAAGCCGGATTTGGATACAAAAAGATTTCCCAAACTTTAAACATCCCAAGGAGCACTGTGCAAGCAAATAAATTGAAATGGAAGAAGTATCAGACCACTGCAAATCTACCAAGACCCGGCCGTCCCTCTAAACTTTCATCTCAAACAAGGAGAAGACTGATCAGAGATGCAGCCAAGAGGCCCATGATCACTCTGGATGAACTGCAGAGATCTACAGCTGAGGTGGGAGAGTCTGTCCATAGGACAACAATCAGTCGTACATTGCACAAATCTGGCCTTTATGGATGAGTGGCAAGAAGAAAGCCACAAAGATATCTATAAAAAGTCTTGTTTAAAGTTTGCCACAAGCCACCTGGGAGACACACCAAACATGTGGAAAAAGGTGCTCTGGTCAGATGAAACCAAAATCGAACTTTTTGGCCACAATGCAAAACGATATGTTTGGCGTAAAAGCAACACAGCTCATCACCCTGAACACACCATCCCCACTGTCAAACATGGTGGTGGCAGCATCATGGTTTGGGCCTGCTTTTCTTCAGCAGGGACAGGGAAGATGGTTAAAATTGATGGGAAGATGGATGGAGCCAAATACAGGACCATTCTGGAAGAAAACCTGTTGGAGTCTGCAAAAGACCTGAGACTGGGACGGAGATTTATCTTCCAACAAGACAATGATCCCAAACATAAAGCAAAATCTACAATGGAATGGTTCACAAACAAATGTATCCAGGTGTTAGAATGGCCAAGTCAAAGTCCAGACCTGAATCCAATCGAGAATCTGTGGAAAGAGCTGAAAACTGCTGTTCACAAACGCTCTCCATCCAACCTCACTGAGCTCCAGCTGTTTTCCACGTTAGAATGGGCAAGTATTTCAGTCTCTCGATGTGCAAAACTGATAGAGACATACCCCAAGCGACTTGCAGCTGTAATCGCAGCAAAAGGTGGCGCTACAAAGTATTAACTTAAGAGGGCCGAATAATTTGGCACGCCCCACTTTTCAGTTTTTTATTTTTTACAAAAGTTTAAAATAGCCAATAAATTTCGTTCCACTTCACGATTGTGTCCCACTTGTTGTTGATTCTTCACCAAAAAATTTTAATTTTATATCCTTATGTTTGAAGCCTGAAATGTGGCAAAAGGTTGAAAGTTTCAAGGGGGCCGAATACTTTCGCAAGGCACTGTATGTACAGCTGCAGCTTCGACCTCCTGTCCCCACTGGAAACACATGCACACTCAGCCAACCTGAGTGCACATGTGTATGAAGGAGCAGGAAAAAGCATTCATCTGATAGCATTGAGGGCATACAAGCATCTTAATACCACGCTTACAGTACCGTGACAGTGACAACTGTTTTTAGCACATTTCTGACCACAACAGCACTTGCTAATGTATTTCACTCATACTGGAAACGGGTTCACCTTTGCAGTGTGAATTTCATTTGTGGGTGGTGATAAATATGGCAGTCATATGACACCCCTGTAATACTGTGATGTAATGACTATTTTAAATATGGGGACAGAAATATGGAAAAATACAGAGCGCTAAATAGTTTCTTCCGGCTTTACAGTAATTCACCTTCAGAGATTATGTGGCAGATGCAAAGCAGATAGAAATTTACAATAAAATATAATCGAGAAAAAATTTGTAGAACAACTAGTTAATTGGAGAGTATACAATACAATTAGAGATGAGCGAAGTGTTCAAAAATTCGATTCGGCAACTTTGCTAAATTTTCCAATACGATTCTATTCAATCCGAATTAAATCGCAGTGAATTGCGTTATAAAAACCCAGCTATTTATTGGCTGCAGAGAGCCGGGGTGGGCATCAAAATGGCAGAACCCCTTGGACACCGCGGTCATATTGTCAGTTACAGCTAACACCCTGCTCCATAACCGATCGGATGCAGTGGTCAAACATGCTGTGGGCGCTCGCAAAGAGGTTAAAGGGCTGTGACATCACAGGGCTGGCTAATGATTGGCTGCACGTATGGCATTGTGGGTGATCCTGCGTTCCCAGAGTTCCTTGCCCCATGTCCTAACATGTACAGCAGCCATTTTCAACTAAATGCGATTCGTTACCACTAAGTGTGAGGAAATTCGGATTTGATACAAATCGAAAATTTCCTGAAATTCGGATCGAATTCCACTTCGTTAGCTTCGATTCACTCATCTCTAAATACAATAGTGAATATCTGCAGTAATGTATGATGTAACTATATTATACAATTATTAATAATGCATAAATAATTACATGTATAGTTTGTTACATATCTACATTCATAGGAATTCAATCACTAGTTTATTTTTACTGAATAAGGGTGGGATCACAGGATGAGAGCAATGGACATTAAATGACAAACACAGACGGAGCCTCCTCCATCGGGTGCTCATCTGCATTCATCCCAATGTAACAAACATGATGAAAGCTGTCTTCCATTATATTTTTCACTTTTCTAACAGAAGACAAAGCCCTGCATGCTTTAGAACGACCCTTGTGATAAAGGGTACATGTCCTGATAAGAGGCTGACGTGGGTCCACATGCGGACCCTGTGCACTTAAAAATCAGTTACCTACAGACACCTGCGGAAAGCATAGATAATAATGGGGTCTGCCGAGTTACTGCTGGTTTTATTTTGAAACTGGTGGAGAGAAAAGTTCTCCTTGCAGGACTTTTCTCTGCGCCAATTTAAGGCGGAATCTGCAGATGTGAACTTAGCCTTAATTTGTGAAAACCAAACTTTATAGATTCATTATTTTCCCAAAACAATAGCACTATATGCTCATTACAAAAGATCCTTCTCATGTTACTTAGATTATGCACCAAAGCCCATATTTTTTTTGAGTGAGGGAGGGTAAGGGGGTGTTTATACAAAACAATGGTTCTCCTGATAGCTATTAATATGAAAACAAAATGCTCTGAGCTGAGCAGACAGCTAAATTCCCTGACAAGAAGTCTCTGTTCACACTAGGGTCATTGCTTCCGTTTAGAACAACACCACTGTGATCCATCCTCATGTAAAAGATCCCGATTTATCATGACAACTCCACTGGTGGGGTCTGACGGGTTCCAATATCTTTGATGGCAAGAACAACAGTGCAGACTGTAATATTCCTGCTGTGGAAACATCTACCTTTAAACTGAATCTGTCAGCTGAAAAATCACTGCTGGGCCAATGCCTCACATTTTGGAAAAGTTGCTTTTTTTGTTGCAGATTTTGCTGCGTTTTTTTTTTTTTTTTTTTAAGCCAAACCTAGTAGTGGCTATGGAGGGTATGAAAGATATAAAGGAAACTCTTATATCTCTCCCTTATGTTCAGTCTACTGCCGGTTTTGGCTATCAAAAAAAAAAAAAAATGCAGTCTGTATCAAAAAAGCAGCTTTTCTGTAACATGGGACCTTAGCCTTTATATCCCACATCTTTTTTTTTTTTTTTTTGTTGCATATTTTGCGGGGGTTTTTTTGGCTTTTTTTGACCCAAAGCCAAGAATGGCTACAAACGGAATGGGAAATTTATAGTAAGTACTTCACCCTTCTGCTCAATGCACTCCTGACTTTGGCTCAAAAAACCACAGCAAAATCTGCAACAAAAAAGCAGCTTTTCTGCAACGTGGGGCCTCAGCCTTAAAAAGATTTTCCCAGACATACATATTGATGACCCATATGCTATTTGCACATCTGGCTGTATGCAGTTTGTGATTATCCTAACCTTGCAGTAACAGAAACTAGTGTTAAAGGTTTTACCCAAGATAAGATTTTGATGACCAATCCTTAGTGATTGATGAGTGTCTGACCCCCAGGACCCCCACAGATCAGCTGTTTGAAGCAGCCTCTTTGCTTTGCCTAGGACTAGTGTTGAGCGAATCCGAACTGCACAGTTTGGGTCCGTGCCGAACTTCGTCCGTTCGAGTACCCGAACCTGACCCCGAACGTCAGCGCTGAAGTTCGGGTCCGGGTCTGGGTTCGGCTCATCCCTAAAGCCGGTTTATTGACTGCTGAGCAGCCAATCAACCAGCTTTAACCCCTTCACGCATTGTCATGAACATGTTCGTGGGAGAATGTGGGTAGTTACCACATCCCCACGTACACGAACATGATGGTAACCAAGCGGGCTCAGAAGCAGAGCCTGTGCGATCACCGTGGGAACCCAGCTGTATCTGACAGCCAGGCTCCCACTGTGATAACATTGATCTCCACTGTTTAACCCTTAATGTACCATGGTCAATGGTGACCGTGGCATCTTAGGTGTTTGTCATTGAAACTGAGTGCCACTGGCGGCATTGGGAGCAGGTGTTAGCTGTAACTGACAGCTAACAACCTGCTCCTTAACCCCTGATCGGAGCTGATCGGGGATTTTAACCCCTTGGATGCCACGGTCAAACATGACCGCTGCATCCAAGGGGTTCCATCGTCCCCCTCGGAACCCCACGCGGCGAGATTGGGGAGTGCCAATATGTATCTTCTGCAGCCTGGGTTCTGGCCAGTGACCCCAGACTGCTAGGAGCCCCCAGTACCTGGTTGATCCTGCCACGAAGAGAGGAAGTCAGCCTATGCGTCTGCCGTCTGCATAGGCTGACTTCCTCTATAGGCTGCAAAACACATGTATTGCAGTCTATAGTGCTGAACCAGCGATCAGTGTATCGCTGGTTCAGGTCCCATAGTGGGACATCACTAAAAATTGATCCCAACCCCACAACTCCGACTTTACAGGTCTGGTTAAAGCTGTTCTTTAACTTCATAAAATCATAAAATAAATAGATAATAAAAAATAAAATAGAAAATATATCTTGACTACAGTATACAATATGTCATCACAAACCAAACATGCACAAGAAAATACACACGGTAAGAGAAAGGGTAGTTTATTACAGCACCTTCTGCCTTACCTTAGTTAACCCATAATTCTTTGCCTCTCCCCGTTTTTGAAACTATTTCCACATTCACACACAGAGATAAAACCAGGAAGCCTGTGATCTTATCAAGACTGCATCTATAAGCACTATACATCCTGGCTGAAAGTTATTGTTTAGCTCCTCCAGGCCAGGAACTACACCTTAGCTTTAGGAGTGACAAAACAAGGTGATCTGTAAAAGTTAAGGAGGAACTGTCAGCTCTCCTGTCATGTCTGATTTAACAAATAATTTTATTCTGCATAATATAACAATTCTGGGACATTTTAGTACTCTAGGTTGTACCGTTCCTAGGTTGTTATTCCTCCTAGAAATTAATGAATAAATTTACAACTAGATGTTACCAGTAGAGGATGTGTCCCTACATAATCTGACAGTGTCCAAACAGAGCTGCTAATGTCAGACTGTATACAGACACACCCCTTTGACAAGGGGAATGAATGGTAACACCCAGTTGTCAATTTATTTGCACATTTCTAGAAAGAATAACAGAGGTAAGGTACAATGCAAAGTTATAAAAAAAAAAAGGATGCTCCAGAATTGTTAGTTCACATAGAATACAAGTATTTAGCAAAACAGACATGTCAGGAGTGGTGATAGTACACAAACTGAACATTGCTTTGTATAATACAATGGTTGACTACAATGCAAAGGTCATAACTGTGGAGAATTCATTATATGCTAGTGACATCCCTTCATGATTCAGCAGTAGCAACACTGTATATAAGAAAAGGTCAAGCATTGAAAACCTTGTACAAACTAGTGTAAAAACATGAAATAACTATGGAGCGGCACACTGTAACATTGTGTAATGGTGATCTAGGAAACATGTTCACTGTGCAGACTGTATAAAATAGAAGTAAGTTAGGGCCGGTTCACATCTGCATTCGGCTTTCCGTTCAGGGAATCCGCTTGGGGACCCCCCCGAACAGAAACTTATACGCATAGAAAAGCAGTTACCTAAGGAAACCCGCAGACCCCATAGACTATAATGAGGTACGTGTGGTTTCCGCACAAAGCAAGTGGAGAGAAAAGTGCTGCAAGTAGCACTTTCCTCTCCGCATGTTTCGTGCAGAAATCGAGCGGAAACCACACGGACCCCATTATAGTCTATGGGGTCTGCGGGTTTCCTTAGGTAACCGCTTTTCTATGCGTATAGGTTTCCGTTCATGGGGTCCCCAAGCGGATTCCCTGAACGGAAAGCCGAAAGCAGATGTGAACCGGCCCTTACAGTATATCAAGATAAATTAAAAAGTATACCATATCTCACCTCTGGAGCCCATGCCTATCTCTAAAATACCCCTTTAAATTTTACAAATTGTGGCACATTATGCAGGCCTACAGTGGTGTAACTAAATCGTGTGGGCCCTAGTGGGCCTCTTACCTCATCCCTATGGTGTATTTTTGATAGTAGCGGTTATGTTTGCTGCAGTAGTGTCCCATAGACTTGAAAGGGATACCTGTTTAGTACTCACAACCACCGTTACCAAGAATAAGTGATAACTGTGAGTAAGTGGCACACTGCCCGGCATGTAAGCAATGCTGGGAGCCACAACCTCTGATCTGTGGGGGTCTTGAAAGACACCGGCAGCAGAAATCAGCACCATCTCTGTTGCCTGGAACAGTACAGTAACCTCTACAGAGTGCTGATCTCTGCTGCAGGTGATATATTGTTTTTGCAGTCAGTGTATCTGGCTCTTCCCAACAACTGTCATAATCCTATGGGGCTCCAGTCATCTCCAGCTGGCTCTGGGCCCCCACCCCCTCCAAGCCCGTCCTCGATCTCACACCCTGTGACCGTGATTGTTCCATCCCTGCAATGGAAGTTGTTTTCAACCTATCTAGGGTCATATTATTTAAATGCCGTCCTCACCACAAAGAAAATCAACTTCTGATGTAAATTCTGGGATCACAGTTATGAAAACTCTTAGCAAATAGATCATTAGTGGTTGTCTTCATCATAAATGGTTGTTTTGATGGTCCATAATCCACAATTACTTCCAGCACTTGCAGCATTTAAAGGGGAAATCCAATCAAAATGCCTACTGATATGTCACATATACTACAGTGATTTTCAGGATGTAAGTGCTCTATAAAGTGCTTTACCAATTTAACACACATGAGATTTGTTACTACAAATCTGACAAAATAGTCTAAGCAAAGGACCGTGCAAATCAAAAGAAAGCCAGCTAGGCTGTTGTATCAAATACAGTAACAGTAATCTCTATGCACTGACAAAGGTATTTATGGTGCAGCCCCTTTATTCTACAAATGAGGCATGCTGCAATGTGTTTTACTGGAGATGTGGATTCTCTAATCCACAGTTTGGAGCTGGCTAGACTGGACTGCATAGTTCACATGGTGAAATTTTTACAAGCTGGAAAATTCAGCTTTAGGTCTATCTGACCAATTTCCGGAGTGGACTCTGTCGGATCTGCTACAGAATTTGGAAATTCCACTTCAGCCAGGTGGAATTATACTGCCTTCCCTGGTCATGGTCCCAAAAGTAGTCACTGATTGGTGGTAGTAGGGTAGTGCTGAAACAGCAGTAGCATGGTCAAAAGCAGAAGCCAAGGGTTGAGACTGGTGAGGATGCAACAAAGACCAAACAGGAGTTTAGTCAGATGAGTGGGCCATGATTGGGGGCCAAAAAAATAACAATAGTACCAGATGAACTCCCCGAAAGATAAAGCAAGAGCAAAATCCAGGAACAAGGCCAAGGTCAAAATCTGGGGTCAATTAGGAGTCAGGACCAGGAGTACAAGAAATAAGCCAGGAAAGAACTACAACCAGTAAGCCTCTAAGGCTGATGTCATCTTCTGAATCTATTTGTCTCAGCAATTGGATGTGTTGTGCAGTCAGAGCAGGAGAGGCATGGTCCGATCTAGTAAGGCAGCAGTAGAGGACAGTAGACATTGAGGGAGCAGGCGCAGCAGAGGAGTCTTATTGCCTGGTTACACACAAGAGCCCATTGAGATGAGTAACAGGTGATCTGAGATCATAGACTCCACTATATTCTTCTGAAACGTGGAGTATTTAGGAAATGACTGAAGATCATATTGACTAAACTTTCCCATTAAAGAGTAACTGATGTTTAATATTTTTTGTATAACAATAAAATAAGTGAGTGTAAGACTCTTTGTAATACATGACGTCTTCTAAACATCTCAATTCACTGCCAGATCTGTGTTTACTACAGAAAGGCTACAGTTAATAGAAGTCTATGGACAGGGGAAGTGGAGGAGGAAGAGGAGTGAGTGAAAAGCAGAGAAAGACAGTTGTACTTACAGTAAATTTCTATCTATTTCACCAGCTTTATTCACATGTAATCTGCTCAGTTCTGCTAAAACCTGCTATAAAACTTCTAGAAATCTGCTAATCATTTATTGCTGCTATCTGAGGCAGCATGTGCCTGTGCTTGCTCCCTCTTGCTGGGATCCTCCTCCTCTTTCTATTGACTTCTATGTAACCAGATCTGTGCTCTAGCCCTTCTTCACTGAAGATTGCTCTGGCAGGGAGCTGAGGAGTTTAGCAGACAGGAGAGGACGGATAAGAGGAGATAGCATCATTTTCATCTGATAATTACAAAGTTTCTTGTATTCATCTGAAGTTACCTTTTAACTTACAGTGAAGTATGTTTAGTATACAAGTCCTTGACATGACCTATTATTTTCTTCTTGAGCTAAGCTTCGCATCTGCTCTTTGACCCATTATTGTTCTACAGATGAGTTTTGTTTAGAATATTAGCAACAACTGATATGGAGACATATCTGACCTGTCAGATTATCTCACAGCCTGCAGAAACTCCTAGACATTATTTACTACAGTCACTGGTGCAGATCCGGTATGTTAGCTGAGCCCAAACAATAGCAGAGAGAAAGATTAACTGCTTAGCAGCCAAAATGAGGAGATGATATCTGGTGTTAAAGAGATCAACAAATAATTCCTTATACAGTGTACAACAATATTTCTTCTTGGCTCACTATAAATTAGCTTACACAGTAGAATTCCTTTATTCTAGTATTAATGGGATCTGCAAAGTGCAGGATTGTCACATATTTTGGATTACTGCATGGACACAAATGGATAACTAACCCAATTACCACATTAATAATATTAATGGTGCCTTATGTGGCAGAGGAGCTTTTGGATCCCCATGGCACAAGGGCCCACATACAACCACTACTCAACACACCAATAGTTAAAGGGAATCTGTCAGGTCAATCTGGGACACTAAACCACCCACAGGTCCTTATAGACCTGGGGTTTAGTGTCCCAAATCGCCCTGTTGTAATGCAATCCGCAGGCGCATTCAAAATAAAAAACCTTTATACTTACCTAGAGAAAGGTCCAATCAACGCTGTTCGGTGAGAACAGTCCGGCTTATTCATGAGCTTCTTCCTTGGCACACCTCCCAGCGCCTGCGCTGTAATTCAATGAAGCCAAAGATGGACAACCCAGCTTCACTGCGTAATTGCGGGGCATGCGCACTGAAGCCGAGGAGTACTCCTCTGCCTTCACTGAAGAACTGCGCAGGCGCGGGGAGTACAGTGGCAGGGTGAGTATAAAGCTTTTTTATTTTATAATGCGGCCATGAATTGCGTTATAACAGGGTAATTTGGGACAATAGAAACCCAGGTCCATATGGAAGTGTGGGTGGTCCAGTGTCCCAAATTGCCCTGACAGATTCCCTTTAAGCTGCTAGACAGGAATAGAAATATTTATGATTAATAATTCTAATGAACCTCTAAGATACGTCATCAATATGTGGAGGTGCAACGCTGATACATGACTGATGCAGATGAGCACCCTCCATCTGTTACTGTCTCCATTCACTTTACATAACGGAAGCTTTTTTGCTTGTTGACTTTCTAACCGAAGTAAAAGTCCTGCAGGTACGACTGTCTCTTCCTTTAGAAAAGTACACAAACATGATGGAAACAAAAAGCTTCCATCTTGTTTTTTTACATAACAGTGAATAGAGACAGATGGGGGCATCTGCATCAATCATTCTATTTGCTTTTAAGTCCGTTGTTTTGATCCTATGATGGGTGAGAACAACGGACTTCAGTGATGGTGTGAACCTACCTAGCCTTATTTCCAGAAATATATTCAGCTGAATAGATAGTCAACTGGTGAAATAATACCAGTAGAACTGTGATCTTGGTGTCACATGAAAAATGAGAATCTCATCTTTCACGTCACCATAATTTACAATACCCAATTATAACTGTTTGACATGACCCTCCAGCCTCAACTTGCATTATAAGAGCCCTTACAACACATACTCCAGTGAGAGAAACAAGTAAAACATGAATATAGAAGAGACAGAAAGAAGACTTCACCATAGGATTTCACAGAAGTGAGCCAAAATCTGTTAATAAATTATATTATTAAATGTTTTACAGTCACAAATGATGCCAAAAAACAACAGTTTGTAAGTTTAGGTATGCTTTAAGATTACAGTCCAGGAAGGGTATATATATATATATATATATATATATATATATATATTACACCTGATGGTGTTATTACAGCTGCAATACTACTTCCTTGTTCATCAACATTTCAGTTTCCCAAGCATTGTTTATCCTGTACAGCACACATGGACACTCTTCAGGTTTATTGAGAATCCGTAGACACGTATGGCTGTCGCCAGAGAGCAATGAGGAATCATGTTTCCATTGATCAGAGATATCAGCATATAACACAATAAAGCATTTGTTTAGTACTTTCTAATCATCTCGCCAAGTTTAGTTGTGGTCTATGGTTATAGACACCTCCACCCACCCTTCACAGCCTGTTACTCTTCTTATACATCCTCCTATCTTCATTATCTTTACATCAGTTTCCCCTTCACTGTGCCTGATATTTCTCTAGCTGTATAGCGGTCATCACATTCATAGATTCTTATCAGTACATCTGTGTTTTTTAGTTGACATTTCTCCTTCACACGTTTTCTCCCATGTCTCAACATTGGGTTTCTTAGGTTGAAAAAAAAGACACGTTCACCCTTTCTCAGATAAATAATATAAGCTCCAATTTGTTCAGGGTCACAGCGGCATTCAGATATGTCACTTAGCATCTTGTACTTGGTGACAGGTCCTCTTTAATGGCCTCCAAATTGTTGGTGTTGCCTGAGGTGAGCCCTAGAGATGGGCAAACCTCATGCGATTCGATTTAACAAATATTTGTGAACTTTGACTGTCCAGATGGACTTGTTTGGCACAAACTGGAAGTGCTATTATTATACTCTGGGATCTCTTCAGACCCCAAAGTGGAGGTCCAGGGAAGGTGCAGCAACATAATAAATAGTTAGACTCACTTTGCGTCACCTCTCCTGGGTTCCCTCACGATGTTCAGAGGTTCCTTGGCATCCTCTTCCAGCCTCCTGACTGACATCATGCATCCTGGAGCCACCTCAAAGACCTGTGATTGGGTGAAGATGCTTTTGTCCAATAATAGGCCCCTGCGGAGACCCCAGGGTCCATGACGTCATCAAGAAAGCCAGAAGAGGATGCCGAGGGACTGCCTGACACTGCGAGGGAAACCAGTAGAGGTGAGGCAAAGTGAGTAACTGTTTATTATGTTGCTACCTCTCCTGGGCCTCCACTTATTGCACACCTACACTAAACAGTTTTAGACTGCACCAGTTTTATCAAAGTGGCTGATGTTAGATAACAAATCTGGGGTATCTTTAGACTGTCTAAAGTTTACACAACTTATTAGTTTCCAAAAAAGAATGTATCAAAAATTTCGAGTCGCATAAGAAGCCAGCCCCCTTTCTACGAAGCCCCACCCTTGTCAACTAAGATCCACCCCTTGGTGTACAAGGTGTAGAAAATGTCTAAAATGGTTAACAAATGTGGTGAAAACACAATAATGGAGCCTTTATATGGCCATGTGCACAGTCCTTATAAACACTGTTAACGTATTAACAAGTCTTCAGCTCTTATCACATAAATCCTTGGAAAAAATCTGCAATGGATATAGCCCCAATGAGTTAATAGCCTGTTACCTGAGTGGCGCATGCATGAATTGTTAGAAAGATAAGTTGGCACAAAAGATGGAAGGTTACAAGTTCCTGCAAATCCTGACACATATACAATAGAGGGTAGAACATTTAAGGACATTTCAACAAGTTCAGTCAGCTCTTTGTGTCAGATGCCAACAGTCTGCAGCAGCATCATCATTTATCTTCAGGGAACGGCAAGTAGACAATACATGCCTTATTATGGGGTACACAGCTCTATTTTGCTGTCAGACATGTGCCATCTATACCCTCAAAGCACTCTCTGGTAACAGGGATATGAATTAGAATTTAGCTTTAGATGTGAATGGAGAAGAAAAGATAATTCACGGTCTCATGCTCATCTGGATTTCCATCAAGTCTTTTCTTTCTAATGGATCAGGATTAACACTGAAAGACGAATGGCTCTTTAACAAGGCCACTGACTAAAGGGGTGTTTCCTACACAGTAGGAGATGGCATATTCCAAGGGGAATCCATAGACAGTAAAGTTTTTCTCAGCACAATGCTGCTGCAACCAGGCACTTTACAGTGTATTTAGACACATCCCTGGTCAATTATGTCAGCAAGAAACAGAGGGCTGATGGAAGGGATAAACAAATATCAAGGATCGGCTACACAGTTTATTTGTAGTCTGTAACCATGGAGACACATAGATCTGAATAGGAGCTGTAGGCACAAAACAGTTTCTTTATTTTTTAATAAACATGCTGTGGAGTAACAAAAATTGGTTGGGACACTCTAATACACATTAGATGGTTGGCTGGTCCTGTCAAAATCTGCAGGTTTGTCTGCTTTCAAAGGGAGTCTACTACCACCAAAATCACATCAAAACCACCTGTATGCTGTTGTAGGGGCCTTTAGTAGCATTTGTGCAATGTTGCTGATCAGAAAATCAACTATTACTCTGTATGCAAATAAGTTGGTGAATCCAGGGTATGGCTGTCCCTGCCAGAGCATCTGTATTCGTCTATGGTCACCACCTAGTGCTGCCCTGAGAAAGCAGATTTTTTTTTGGTAGCAAGACTGTACTTTGACACTAAAAAAGTATGTTCACTATATCATTAAACACCCTTTCCACTAGGGCTGTGGAGTCGTAAAAAAGTTACTGACTCCGACTTCAAAATAAGATAATTAATTTCAATTATATTATACAATTATTAATATTATATAATTAGATGTATAGTTTATTGCATATTTATTTTCATAGGAATTCAATCACTATGTTTTTTAGTCAATTATACAAACTTTACAGTTTCTCAGTCTGAGCAGAAGTCAGAGTCGGCCTACAGAAAAATAGGAGTCAAAGTTGGCGCTTTGGCCTACCATAGCCACAGCCGTACATACAACAGCATATAAGTGGTTTAGAAGCAATTTTGGTGGTGCTAGACTCTCTTTAATGTGTATGGTCATGGTTATAAAGCAGCATCATATATGCACTACTGAATGTTACAAGATTTACAGAATGTTACAAAACAGAACTCTTGGATCTTCAAGGGTGGTGGCCTGTCTTTATTGAAGAACTCTTATTTCCAAAGAAAGCTCATAAGAGAGCCAAAGTATACTCCTATGTAAACATATCCAGACCTGAATTTTACATATCAGATACTAGATTTATTCTTGCTACACAATGGAATGTAAACCATTGTTTATCAGTCATATACAATGCCTATTGTTTTTTCTTAATGACGCTACTGACGGGAAGTCTTTGACCTTGAAAATATTTCCTTCTATGAAACCTAAAAGGTACTCCCAAAAGCTATGACATATTGTTATACTTGACTGTTAGTGGCTTTACATACATTTTAATGAATAACGACATTTTGTCTTCCCTTCCTCTACTTCCATGAGTTTGCGTATTTGGTTTTCCAGAGAAGATGTTTTTACCATGAGAATCCATTACCACATTGTGAATCAATCTCACTCCATCAGGACTGACAGTATGTAATATTAGTCGTCAGTAGCCAAGGACTTTCTTTCGAGGAATGGGAGCTGAGCTGCAGTAACCAGAAATGGCCTATACGCAGTGGGGGTGATTTAATGAGACTTGTATCAGTACATCAGTCTTAAAGAGGACCTTTCACCACCTCCACCAACTCCATCTCAACGTTGCTAAGTAGACTCTCTATTGTCAGGTGGGCAGTCCTTGGCAGAGCAGACTGTCTGGGGCCGCCCACCTGACACTGTGCTGAAACTAACATAAATTATTTCTCGAGAACAGTGGAGGCAAGAGAAAAAATTCCAACTGCACCAGAATCATGGAAGCAGCACCTACTGAAGGATACAAAGAGTTAGTGTTGGTGGAAGTGGGGAAAAGTCCTCTTTAATAACCATCTGTGCCAGGGTGAAATGTGCCAAAATTACTAAGAAGTTCATGCCTGCACCTGAAGCTGAAATTTATGCCAGCAAGAGGCTGGCATAAATTTCAGTATTTGTTCTAGTTTGAAAATTTTTGGGTTCTGAAACCCTGCCCCATCTCCGTCCACTTTTTAGAAAAATGACAAAAGCCATGTAAATGGAGGAAACAATTTTTGATGCAAATTGCAATATTTATCATACATTTTATACAAGAAAGTGGCATAAAATGTATGATAAATCCCCCCCAACCTCAAGTATGGAGCTCTCAACTTCTGGTTTGGTACAAAGTGCTAGTTCCAGCATATCTCCTGATATCAGCTGATCTGTGGGGGTGCCGAACCTCCACCAATCTGATATTGATGACCTATCTTAATGAGAAGTGATCAGTATCTAAAAGCCGAAAAAGACCTCTTTAACCTAATAGGAAATGAAACAGCAGGGGATTTGAGTCACACAGACTTCAGTAGATAGTAAAGGCAAGATAGTATCACTGAGCTGTAGTAAACCTTACTGTGAAAGAAATTCCAAAAAGTAGATAAACTCTCAACAACCTCATAGTGGAAAAAAGTAAAAAAAAAAACAAAACAAAAATAAGACAAGGAGCAGTTAAAGTCAAGATTGTAGAATTGATAAGTTTCCTTCAGTTATAGTTCACGGATAGTTCAGGTACATGCTTTACTCTTTTCTACATGCTACAAAGACATATTTCAGGAGTCTGATGAATGCACGGGCCATATCTCAAAAAGATAAATAGAGGTATTGTAGGCTAAAATAGAATCTCGTATGTAGTATGCCAATATTGTGTGAGTCCTCAGCCACCACACATTTACAGAACTGAGTAGCACAAAGGTTATATCTAGCTGAATACAAGAGAATTATTAGCAAATCCCAACAATTTCTATTCACTAAAAAGAAAATATAAAATATTATCAACTGAATAAATAGAAGTGAAGTGCAATACTAAACACTGACACATGGAGAGGAGTGGCACTGTACAACGTACTGCAGTAGATTCTTTGTGCTGGGCAATCCTTATCCCTGATCCCACGCTGATGGTCTTTCCTATACATGGCCATTGTATTTTGCCACTATGAGCTATATTGTTTCTAGGAAAGTTGGATAACAACTTAAATGTGCACCATTACAGCTCCTATAGGGACTGCCATCCAACTTTCATAGACCTCAGAATAACAAATTTTCCTAGCCTTACACTGGTAGATTCCTTGATCCCATACTACTGCATAGTGAGATGTAATGGATGCTCAAAATTCTAGGGAAATTTGGAGTCAACCTGGGGGAGCTTTGTTTTTGACCTTTGATTGCTTTAATGGTAAATTTGCACAGACTTTTTGCATGCGGATTTTTGAGGAGGAATCCTCCTCACCATCTGTCTCCCAACTCTCCCTGCATGGCTGTCTAACATGTTCCTTCTCCAATTCATAGAAAACTTTATTCTCCTGACACTCATGACCTATTCTCAGGATAGGTCCTCTGCATCAGATCAGTGGAGGTCCTCACCTGGGCACCAGGCTGATCAGCTGTTCCAGCCAGCCAGTAGTGAAGAAACCTATACAGTGGATGAAGCCAAAAGCAGAGGGCTAAATCCGCTGTAATAGTGGCCATGCTGGAATTCTGCTTATTTTCAATGGAATAGGAAGAGAATAAGGTCACCACACCAGGAATCCCTCTACATACTCTATGGAGCAGAGACAGAAGTAAGACAGAGAATGTGTTTCCACCTCAGGACATCTTAAGATCCAATTATGTTATGTATCTGTTGCCAGCAGTAGAGAAATGCAGATCAGCTGTATCTACATCTCAAGAAACTGTGTACAGTCACATCTCCAGCCATGAATGAGAGCATGAGTTCGAAGGCGCATTGTGTGTTGGCGGCAAACTCATGCCATGATTCACTAGCACATGAGGCTGTGGACTGAGGCCACACATGTTGCCGTAATGTATGGCTGTACCATAAGAAACTGAGTGATGCCAACAATTGATGAATATATTAGCACATGTATATTGGGGGGAATTTATCAACCCATCTACATCAGTTTTCTGATGTGGCGCATCTTTGCGCAAGGCCCTTTCTAGAGCCAAATATGCGTCACATCCTTCTGTGCCTTGCTTGCCAATTTTTGATCCAACTTGTGTATTAGATTTCATGCCAGAAAATTTCCATGAGTTATATAGGAAATCTACACCAGTTCAATGTGGCACACAGATGTGTACCTGATTTACTAAGAGGTCGGAGGTGTGCCTCATGCCTGTCAGGAACTTTATTACGACTGGCATATGAAACACCACTGTAAATAAATTGCGCCCAGTGTGTGTAATTTCTTATTACTGATGTCATCCATCTAATATATATTTTGCAAATGATATATACAATATGATCTAAATTTGTATGTTTTTACAGTGGGTACGGAAAGTATTCAGACCCCTTTAAATTTTTCACTCTTTGTTTCATTGCAGCCATTTGCTAAAAGCAAAAAAGTTCATTTTATTTCTCATTAATGTACACTCAGCACCCCATCTTGACAGAAAAAAAAACAGAAATGTAGATATTTTTGTAAATTTATTAGAAAAGAAAAACTGAAATATCACATGGTCATAAGTATTCAGACCCTTTGCTGCTACACTCATATTTAACTCACATACTGTACATTTCCTTCTGATCCTCCTTGAGATGTTCTACTCCTTCGTTGGAGTCCAGCTGTGTTTAATTAAACTGATTGGACTTGATTAGGGAAGGCACACATCTGTCTATATAAGACCTCACACCTCACAGTGCATGTCAGAGCAAATGAGAATCATGAGGTCAAAGGAACTGCCCAAGGAGCTCAGAGACAGAATTGTGGCAAGGCACAGATCTGGCCAAGGTTACAAAAGAATTTTTGCAGCACTCAAGGTTACTAAGAGCACAGTGGCCTCCATAATCCTTAAATGGAAGAAGTTTGGGACGACCAGAACTCTTCCTAGACCTGGCCGTCCAGCCAAACTGAGCAATCGTGGGAGAAGAGCCTTGGTGAGAAAGGTAAAGAAGAACCCAAAGATCACTGTGGCTGAGCTCCAGAGATGCAGTAGGGAGATGGGAGAAAGTTCCACAAAGTCAACTATCACTGCAGCCCTCCACCAGTCAGGGCTTTATGGCAGAGTGGCCCGAAGGAAGCCTCTCCACAGTGCAAGACATATGAAACCCGCATAGAGTTTGCCAAAAAACACACGAAGGACTCCCAGACTATGAGAAATAAGATTCTCTGGTCTGATGAGACGAAGATTGAACTTTTTGGCGTTAATACTAAGCGGTATGTGTGTAGAAAACCAGGCCCTGCTCATCACCTGCCCAATACAATCCCAACAGTGAAACATGGTGGTGGCAGCATCAGGCTATGGGGGTGTTTTTCAGCTGCAGGGACAGGACGGCTGGTTGCAATTGAAGGAAAGATGAATGTGGCCAAGTACAGAGATATCCTGGAAGAAAACCTCTTCCAGAGTGCTCTGGACCTCAGACTGGGCCGAAGGTTCACCATCCAACAAAACAATGATCCTAAGCACACAGCTAAAATAACAAAGGAGTGGCTTCGGAACAACCCTGTAACCATTCTTGACTGGCCCAGCCAGAGCCCTGACCTCAACCCAATTGAGCATCTCTGGAGAGACCTGAAAATGGCTGTCCATCAACATTCACCATCCAACCTGACAGAACTGGAGAGAATCTGCAAGGAAGAATGGCAGAGGATTCCCAAATCCAGATGTGAAAAACTTGTTGCATCATTCCCAAGAAGACTCATGGCTGTACTAGCTCAAAAGGGGCTTCTACTCAATACTGAGCAAAGCGTCTGAATACTTATGACCATGTGATATTTCAGTTTTTCTTTTTTAATATCTACATTTCTGTTTTTTTTTCTGTCAAGATGGGGAGCTGAGTGTACATTAATGAGAAATAAAATGAACTTTTTTGCTTTTAGCAAATGGCTGCAATGAAACAAAGAGTGAAAAATTTAAAGGGGTCTGAATACATTCCGTACCCACTGTATGAGATAAAAGACTTAAAAAGAAACAATTTTTAAGTTCTTGAAGGAGCAGCAAATAAACATTATGTCACTTTAAGAAGAAAAAAAAATGAAACCAAGGAACATCCTGATAAACACACAAGAGAAAAAAAAAAAGCAGCACAACCATTAGACTGGTCTAAGACGCCAGCTTCCTTGTAGGTTAAAAGTAGAAACAAAGCAAAACGTTCCTTCCTCTTCTTTGAATTACAGGCAAAAGAGAAAAACAGCAAAAAAAAAAAAAATGCAGCACGGGTAACAGAAGGCTAATACAACAAGCACAGAGATTCGTTTAACTGCCCGAGGCCTAACGTGTTGGCTGGCTGCCTAAAAACTCAAAGAAAAGACAACTAAAGCACTGACATACTAAAATAACCTCCTCAGCAACAGCCGTGCAATGATCTAACCAGCCCTCCGACCTGAGCCAAACTGACACAGTATGGAAAGCAGAACAAATACGTCCTGTATCTCAGCGCCTCTGTCAACGGAATATTCAAATAGAAAGACAATGCTGGAAAGTGAAGCCAGTGCAAAACCAAAGCGGTACACAGCAGATGGCACAGTCTGATCTGGAGCCATAGCTAGCAATTCCCTAATATAATATTATCATTGGAAGCCTGCCTTTATCTGCAGGTCAGAACGTCATGATAGTGACTGTCATGATAGTGACTGTCAACAACACATTGGCAGGCCTGTAAAATCACTCCCGCTTATAGTGTGACCAATTAAATATTAATATATCAGGGGAATGATAGTTATTCATGGTACCAGCTCTAGGCTAAAGTATGTAAAGTGCAGCTAAGAAGCTCCGTCATTTCATGTACATAATCTATCTACTGCTTTAAATAGGTTGTCCAACAGGAAAAAAAAAAAACAAAAACAATACTGTGACTATGTGATTCTGCCCAGGATTCCCGCTGGTCTCTACTTCCTGGTCTCTCTCAACACACACAGGAAATGACTGCTTAGCCAATCCCTAGCTGCAACAGTGAAGCCGCGGCCAGTGATTGGCTGATGCGTCATTTCCTGTGTGTCAAGAAAGAGCAGGAAGTGGAAACCAGCAGGAAACCAAGGAAAAGTTAGAATGGGAGCCAGGGGGATTGCAAGGTGAGGATTGCTTCTTTTACTTTTTTTTTTTTTTTTTAACTCAACTCTTTTTCAATTCTGAGACCTTTCTCAAAAAGGTTTCCTAATCCCACAACCATTTTACCAAACAAACACCAAGTTTTTCAAGGATCTTGATTCCTGCATAGTCCCTCCTTAAAGATGGCCATACATATTGGACTACTGTTGGCCAAGCCTGGTGGTATTGGTGGGACTGACACACAATCTAATATGGATGTTAATGTCCTGATTCTTCCCTGACGACTGACGCCAGAAGAAAGAAGGATCAGGCTATTGCATTTTAACATATCCTATAATTTTGTTCTCAGGGGAAATAACCAGCTATCTGAGCGGTTTTGGCAGTGACTTACTGTTTTCTGCCTGTTTAGAACATGTAAGCTTAGCCAAACCTAGCTTACATGTCTATAGGAGTGAGTTGGGAGTAATACAAGTCGACCAAACAAGCTTTTGGCAGACAGCCTTCTAAAGCGTATGTCCAGCTTTAAAATTTTGTCCCATATCCTATTATGCGATGCCTTCAGTCTAAGAGTATATGTCTAACAGGACCAGTCTCCACCCAGCACTCAGCCAGAAATAACTGCAATCCAATAATAGCACTGATTTACGAGTTTAGGAGCTAGCGTGGGTAAAAATCCAAGCTGCTTTCTTACTAGAACAACGCCAATGCAGTTCATAGGCTGCGTCTTGTACTGCAAATCAGAATCATTTCACGTTAATAGGTCTGAGATGCAATACCATTTACCACCATAGACAAGAGTGGTGCTATTTCTGGAAGCTATATTGTATTAATCTCATACAACTGGTTTAAGTTGATTCCATCTAATGCTAGGTTCACACTAACGTTCGGGTTTCCGTCCTTCTTGTCCACATGGGGACCCGAAAGACAAATACCCTGTCAGCCTAAAAAGTGGTTACAGGTGGAAACCCACGGATGCCAGTATAAAACTGGCAGAGAGAAAAGTCCTCTTTGCTGGACTTTTCTCTCCGCCGATTTTAAGCGGATTCTGCGGAAGCCAACGCAAGTGTGAATCCAGCCTTAAACATTTGCTCATATTTATTTATGATATATTTATTATAATCTATATTTTCATTAATTATATTCTCAGTGAAATCACTGTTGTTGTTTTGGGTGGCGTTACCTCTTAAAGACCAGTCACAGACTGAGCCATATATAAATAGATTTATTGCAAGGGCTCACGTATATAAATGGAGCTGAATGCGTCACTTAAGTCAATATTGAACTGAGAAAAATCTATTAGCAGAAACAGATACTTCACTCATAACTGGCAACGGATGAGTAGCCCGGCAACAAGAGGCAAGTAAATTTGGTATTTCGGCCACGGGGACCTGAGCTGCAAACTTTGCAAAAGCAGCCAGATCAGTTTCCTCTTTATAAAACTTTGGCAGGCAACAGAGGACAACAGAGCTGATATAAACAATAGAGAATGGAAATGAAGCCAGGCTAAGATGTGTAACTGTAGAGTGTCAACACAGCGGAGGGTGCAGCTCTGCTTACATACTTTGCATCAACATATTCAGTTTTTATATTAACCCAAGCTTGGTCCCTAAAATGTCAAACAATCTGCCATCAATATTACAAGGTGCTCAGACTATATTGGCCATTACGTGTAAATATACTTAAGGACATAAACAAAGCTCGTCCTTCTTGGTTTTATTGCAAAAGCAAAGTACGGAACCGTTGCCGATAAGTCATATTTATAGCCCAGAATCATAAAGTGATGTCTTTTTTAGGAACATCATTAGCTGATAAAAATAGGTGTCACAAAGGGTTAAACACCAACGGTAGATTGATGTTACCTGCAGGTAAGTGTCTACAGACACCTTCCAGTAATTTACTGTAATCACCTCGGCCTGAAAATTAGCTTTGCCGCCATTTCGCCGATGGGCACATTTCCTATTACTGAGTAGTACTTGTCACCTATAAGACAATAAACCCTGAAATATTGATCCACATATCAGCCTCTGTATTCTTGTATAACCCATAGCTGCTTGTATCTGAAACAAGCTTTCCCCATATTGCTCAACGTCAATTCATAACACACATTTATTTTCTTAAAGCTACTCTATTTAGAGGGGTTTTCTGCTATGGACAACCCCGAATTATTAGAAGGGTCTCTTTACAATAAGTTCATCATGAAATGTCCTCCTGCTGGGACCCTCATTGACCAGCTGTAATCTGTAGACGAACCTGGAGTAAGTGCTCAATTTTTCTGCAGCGCCACCACAGGTAAAATTATGCATTACATAGTGCCCAATTCAGTCAATGGGTTGTCTGTGTAATGCAGGACAGGACAGGTCCTCCAGAGTGTGAGGTGCTCCATGTAACTGCTTACTCTGTAGCCAAGAGGGGAAGCGGTAAGTGGACCCACTCTTTAAAATCAGAATTCACTAATAGGGTTTTCTAAAGGGAACAGCCCCTTCATAGGCTAACATATCATAATGGGTCCTCTGGGCTATTACAACAGGGCACAAAAACATATGATGTCACTTGTCAAATAGCTGAATTTATTATTGTGTTGTTTTAGGACTCTTATCTTGGAAAATGTACAGGCTTACATAAGATGCCAGTCATTTGTATTCTGCATGGAAGGAAGTTACAGATCTCCAGAGACGGTATCTGAGGATGGAGCAGGTTCTCTGGCAGGACATTCTCCATGACTTATCTCCTATATGTAAGCACTTTCCATCTTCCCACTCCAAATGAAGTTGTTTATACAGTATGTCAAGAATGTCTTGCTTCTAAAGCATTGGGATCAACTAGTTCTCACACACATAGTGAATTATTTCCCAAACCCTGTGAAGAACCAATTGCTATGGCACCCAAGTTATGACTTCCCAGTCAGAATCGGTAATAAACCTGCGTAAAGAAACACTTCACCATAGGTCCCAGAAAAGATGAGGCAAAAATTCACAGTGATCTTGTCCTTTAAGGTAGAAGGAAAGGCAGGAGGACACGTGTTATATCTCAGCCAAGCAAAAGTGTAAAAAGTTGCCTCTGGGAATAGCTTATCTTCTTAAGACTGGGGCCCCGCAATTCGAGCATTTTACAGTACCTGCAAAGTGAATGGGATTCTGGGTAATCCCATCCACACGTTGCAGGAAAATATCTGCAGCAGAAATGCTGCAATTTCAGAAAAATGTTTTTGAAAATTGCAGCATGTTAATTATACCTACGGAAACGCTGACGGTTTCCATGTAATAGGGGCAGAAAGTCTGCAGAACTAAACACTGTGGACTTTCTGTGAAAAACGCTGCAGAAAAAATACGTTTTTGCCACTGTCTTATCCGCAGCGATTTTAGCTGTGGCTCGGTACATGGGGCCTTAGCCTAAAGAGGTGGAGGGGAAGAAGCAATACTCTCCTGCTCCTGGTCCTCTGTTCCTGTGACAGGTCCCCGGTTCCATCCCATGTCGGCAGCTCAAGTGCAACCATCACTGGCTTAAGTGGTCACATATTGAGCACCGGTGACATCACTGCTAATATGTCACCAGTACCCAATAGTGATTGGCCGCAGCAGTCACTGGACCAACTTCACTTCTAGTAGGGACAGTGTCAGTATGGGCTATAACACGGGGCATGACATTGTAACTGAGGACTGGGGGGGGTAGGTGAGCATCTTTTTTTATTTTTTTTTTATTTTACCCTATCATCAGCTCCTCCAAACCCCTTTAGGCCGTGTCCCACGTGGCATTTGATGATCATCCAATTTCTAATGTGTATGGCACCTTAAGATTTCAATGTTCTCCCCACAGGACTGTGATAAATATAATGCAATTACCATTGTTCAAGTTTCATAGCACAATAGGGATCACGTCCAAGTTCCTACATGTCACATGTAATGGTTCTGTCCTTAGGGACAAGACAAAACAGACAGAACTTACACAAAGCAGCAGAAGACATGCGAGCATAAATCAGGCATATGATGCAGCTAACCAAGGTGCCTTAGGCTGGTTAAGAATAAATAACCCTACCTAACGTTACGAAACCTTGCCCTCCCCTGTGATGCAAGCAAAAGCTGGGACACGGTGTAAATAAACACTGTAAGCCGGCTCACGTGATTGGACTGAGGCAAACTCTGCCCCCTGCCAGCAGCTATGTGCCTCCTGTTTGTGTACAGGTGAGAGAGGACAGGTGAGCGGGGTCCAGATCATAGACGAGAACAGCCAGAACTTCCTCCACAAGCCCGTCTATAACCCGGGGTGGGGAGATTACTCCATTGTACTGCCGGTCTCTATAGACACCCCCAAGCCACCAGCTCACGCTCTATATCACACTCACTTTACAGCCCAAGGTAGGAAACTGCACTGACAAAACACTGTGGCGGGGAACACAAAGGGGCAGATTTATACAGCTTTCTAAAAGAAAATCTGTCTTTGTTGCCCATAGGAATCAATCAGGTCAAACTTTTAGTTTTCAAAGGCATTAACAGAAATGAACGCTGTGCAGTGATGGGTTGCTATGGGCAACACAGACAGGTTTTCTTTTAGATGGTTTTATATGGCTAGGATTACAGCGAATCGAGTAATGTAAGTAAATGCAATCACACTGACACTCGCAAATTGGCGCGAGCCTGCGACACAATAATGCATCGCGAGAAATCTAAACCTTATGGATTTCTTATATGTCATATTGTGGTTTTGGCAGCTTGAGAGTGTGACTGCATTCACTTTCACTACTTGCGATGAAGGCAGTGCTCCAGGGTGATCTTTGGCCACGCGATGTGTAGTCCTAGCCTAAATCTCTCTAAAAGTCTGCTGCGAATCAATCGTGTACCCGCAATTCACAATCCAGCACTGTGTACCTGGCTGCCATCTTCCTCTCCTGGCATCTGGAATCAAAAATGCCAACCTTCATCCTTGCGCTGGATCTACACAAGATTGTTCAGCTGAATTGTTCATATGTGCCACCAAAATGACTTGCGGCAACACCCCCAATTTAACAATAAGAAATTCCAGTGTTTACCTATGAACTGGCAAACAATTTGGACGGATCCAATCGATAACAAGAGGTCATCCAGAGTAACACTCAAATCCATTGATTGAAAAATCGATTGGATTTGCTTAGACATTTTGGGGTGTATTTACAAACCCATCTACACAATTTATATGGCATAGATGGATGCTTATGTGGTGCATCTTTGGCGCATGGCCCCTTCTTGTGCCCCTTGTTGTGCCAAAGATGCACCTCGTTGTTCTTTCTGCGCCTCACTCACCACTTTTTACAATAGTGAACAGAGCAGGACGGAGACCAAGTTGGGCCTGTAGGGGATGCCAAATTTACTATAACAAAGCCAAGAAAACTGTACTGAGTATTGAGTTACACTTGAAATCAGATCTTGAATTTTGTAGAGTTCAATTCTGGTGCACAGGAATGCGCCTGAATTATTAAGAGGCCGAGGTCTCTTAATAATTCAGGAATATCTCACTCAAGTTGGGAGCTACTGGAAGACTGGCATACAGAACACCAGTCTTAATAAATTATAAATTTCCCACCTTTGAGTTTACGGCTACACACCAACATTTGGCCCTGTAGCATTATAATCACAAATATCGCACCAAATGTTAGTCCATGTAGTGATGGAGAAATCCAGCAGGGTTGGATTTTTCACGACTATTGCGAGAGTGTCACCTTGCTGATCACAACACAACCAAACACACTATCATTATGCAAAATGTACAGTAGTAGCACAACCATGGATCTTATGTTGTGTGACTGTATGCCACTGGGTAGTCCAAGCCTGAAACTTTTATGTTTGTGATGGCCATAATTTCAGAGTTTTACCCAAATGTTCACTATACAGATGAATATCACTATATCAAACTCAACTCCAAGTATGGAGAGTATAAGAAGACATTATTTGGCTGAGTGCCAGTACTGCAGACTTTGCTCCTCATGATATGTATTATAGGTAACAACAACACCTAGGATGGTAGTAACAATGTTACTGTGTGCATATTATGTGTTGTTACTCTCACACCACAACACAGATATATCACAAGGGGCTTTAACTTCATCTCATCTTCAGTCCCCCCCAGTATGAGGGCTACTGGATGCTGCAGACCACCCAAACTCCTTCTGTGATTTCAGCAGTGTCTACCATCTCTGAACGGTACCTAATAGATTCAAGGGCACTACAGAACTCAGCAGCTTCTTTGTTTCTAAACAGATGTTTAACCACATGAATGTACACTAATGCTATGTCCTGACATGTTTAAGATCAGTTTAGATGGACTTCCCCTTTAAGTTAAAGTGGTTCAAGAAACCAAGTGCATTGTCTAAAGTTCTATAAACTTCAGCTGGTTGGATGTCATCCATTATTGTAATAATTGTCGGTTTTGGGGGTATTCTACACTGTGTTTGTGGCCACCATAAGTATGCAATGTGTAGTGTAGAGGAGTCTCTGTGGAATAAGTCATGTGGTGGACTTCATGCATGGGGGCAGCAGATTGTGTAATACATCTGTAAACAATCCTGGATAGCGGAAATATGACCTCCATGACTTCTCCTCTATCCAGGATACGGACACTGAGGCCGCAGTGGCCCGCCAGCTGTTATTGAAAACTACAACTCCCAGCGTGCCCTGACAGCCTGGGGGTTGTAGCTGTACAATAGTTGGGGGATGGGGCACCAGATGTACAGTAATAAGACAATAACACTATATATGCTTGTAGTCTGGAGAGTAGACTGACCTGCCTGCTCCTGCCCAGCATGGACGAGGTGTAGTGTCCGGCTTCGGCTCTGCTGTGTCAGGGATGTTCAGCCAGCACACAATGGTGATACAACTTCTGATAGCACAATCCTGTCTCCTTGAAAACAAAGAGCACTGAACACATGACACTAAAGATCCAAAACATGTGACGTCACCAGGATGGACCAATCACAGCGTGTCTGTGGATGCCGGGAGGTGTAGTTCTCCTCGGGTGACAGACCTGGTGCTAAGTGGTTTTCTGGATGTGATTGAACTACAAATCCCATAATGCCTGCTAGCTAGCGCTAGTTCGGTGATTATCTGCCTGGATATTGGTAGATTTAGTTATACTGTATCCAGTGTGGATAGACTCTTAAAGAGACTTATCGTTCCCGTACTGTGTTAAGCATGGGAGCAAATGACTGTCAGGATAGTGTTCCTTTAAGGGACGAGCATGTGGCTGCGAGGCAGAGGTGGGGGCTGTTCCTATTTACTGTGTAGGTTACATGTTCCCTGCACCATCACAGTGTAAGCCCCCTCAGCCCCCTCCACTTCACTAGTTGGGCAAGTAGTTTGTGAGTTATTGCATTCCCCTTGTGCAGCTGCCATATCTGATAAGGCCCTGCTAGCTCCCCAGAAGGAGAAGCTTGTAGTGATATGTCACCCATGAACAAAGTGAACCACAGAAGTCGGCTCCTGGCTCAGAGGTGATTCTTTTTACTTGTTGCCTTGCTCTGCTGACAGCTAACCCCGCCCCTAAACTCTTACCTCTGCCCCTTTAACTGTATGGTTGCTGGCTCCAGAGCACAGAACACTGAATTAAATAGGGAGTCTTTTGGGAGCTGACAGAGTCACCTTTTTCAGTGAGCGGAGCCAAATGTTCCAACTCAGTGAAAAGAATAAAAATTCCCATCACTTGAAGCTTGCAAGGGATGGATCACAATGGCTGTTTCCCCTGTTAGCTGCGCCCCACGTGGCAATTGCACCCACCTCAGTCCCTCGACGTCGTCCTTCTAGTCTCCCATCCTCTGCTCCAGCAGTGGCTGACAGAACTACTCACGGCCGGAAACACAGAACATCCAATATTATGCCACGTGCACCGGAGCTCCCGGCCCCCCCTCCCTCTCCCCAAACAAGCAGTGTTGCCTGCTCAGAGTGGCACCACTGAGCTTCTGCAGGCGGCATTAATAGGCTCACAAGGGGTCACTGCTTCATAGCCAGCACCTACAGCCAGAGGCTGACTGGCTAAGTGGTTTGGTAGAAGGGACCATCACCCCCCTCCTCCTCTGCTCTCTTCTACACCACCACTTGGGTCTTTAGTTTACACCCTTGCAGGCACCCCAAGCCCCTGTAACAGGGTCTGGTAATATTACAGTGGTTAGTGCTAAGGGGCAAATCTTTTGGTGCCTGAGGCTTCTATATCAAGATCAGTATCCTTCTAGCATGATTGATGCTAGAAGTCTTGTGAAAAGCGGTTCCTCCGTGGAGGCAGCTTCTCTTGCCATGGGCATAGTACAATAGTACCGCTTTGGATCAGGAGGGTCCCTTGGCATGGCAGATCATGCAGGCACGCCCACAGCAAGAGACATGGTCGATCTCTTCATTACCATTCCCCTAGTAAGAGCAGCAGTCGCTTAGTGGTACAGCGGTCACGGGTTGTCCTATTCCTCCAAATCTTCTGAAAGTAGGTTGTGTAGTGGCCGTTCCAGGCAGACCAACCGTAATTGACACTTAAAAACACCCCTTCCCTCCAGCACCAACACCTTAACTTGACAACCAATAAAACACAGACATCGATCTTGTGGGTAAAATTGTGGGGTTTGGCCACAGCTTTATTAACTAAATTATAACATATCAGCAGAACCTTGTTACCCCATGACGACCAAAACTGATGTGTCACCATATGCCAGCCACTGTGTCCACGGTGGGCATGTATTCGATGTTCCCCAGGTGACTCATCCGTGCTGCTCCTTACAGGTGAAAGTGGACAAGGTCCAGCCATATGCCACCGGAGCTCGGTGTAAACCTATACCAGGGTCCGACCCCCCTCAGCAGCAGGAACAGGGCCCTTTCAACCCCATCCTGAATCCCCGACAGAAAAATGTCCAAGCCAATTTCGTTCAGGTGAACCCCGTTCCTGTGGAGCAGACTCCAGTTATCCCCCTCCAGCTAGCGGTACCTAACCACCACACCGCCCCGAGACCTCACATGGCGCGACACTCGCATGTTCAGCATCCACCACGCCCTTTCCAATGCTGATGGGTCACAGGCGTCACGCCAATGTGCCCTAGGGACAATCTCTGACCACACCACCACCATGTCAGAGAAAAATGCCGGGAACCTGTCAAAGTCCAAATGGCAATTAGCTCGGACAATCGGACCAACCCGATATCATTACCCCCCCCCCCCCCCGTGTGGATCACCAGCACCACTGGGGCCCAAGAGGAACTGTTAGCTGACACGGCAACACCTGCAGCCACTGCATTCCACGCACACCTTGCCAGTGCAATTCGGCATCCTGAAAGCCCAACTGGAGACCACCCGGCTGGACTGCTGCACGCCTTGCCGCCCAGTAGACATATGAATGGCCAATAATCCAAACCAACGGAGGGTCACTTAGAATAACAAACGAATGAAAAACTGGCAGATATATATATACCTTTTTTTTTGTTTTTTAAAGAAAAATACTGCAAGAGCTACATTTAGTGTCCTAATTAGTGAACAAACCAGGTCTAACATAACGTCGGTAACAACTGGAATGCCACTGGCCTATACGCTTAACCTTCTCCTCTGTTAAACCCGCCGCATACACTGCTGTGGCTGCCCCAATGCAGAATGAATGGGTCCCGAACTCAGAGGGGGGAACCCCCACTGCTGACAGGCAACGTTTAAACAAGGTCTCAAACTGAAAACTTGTAAAAAAAAGGCGAAGAAGTGGCATTTCCTGCAGCATCTATCAGATGCCGCAAGAGGAGGAAGTCGAAATCTACCTTCTTCCTTCCTCCAACCCCTTAGCACTAACTAGCACTGCCATGCCCAAGTGCCTAGAGGAACACTCTGCCCATAGGAAAGATTCTACAAGCAAAGGTCAATTGTCCCAGCAGCGACTGCAACCGAGACAATGGCACTTTCCTAGCTGACAGACAAACATCAATGTCCTGTCTCAAACGGGATAACTTGTCCTGCGGGAGCTGAAAGATCATGCAATCCGAGTCAATCAAAATCCCCAAGAAGGAGAGGCGTGACTCCGAACCCTTGGTCTTATCACTCGCCAAGGGGACTCCGAAATATTCTGCAAAGAAACGGAACACATTAAGCAAATACAAACATTGGGAGGACCAACAAATAAGAAATCATCCTGTCTCCTGCCGAACCACCCACTCCAAGAAGGTACTAAAAACCTCAAAAGGAAATGGAACACCCTATCAGGAGACACATATAATAAAACATCCCCAAAAACTCACATCCCAACAAATGAAAACAATCAGGGTGTACTGGTAAGAGACGGAAAGCTGACTCGATGTCCGACTTTGCCAGGAGAGCACTGCGTCCTGTGCACGCCACCAAGGACACTGCTCTATCGAACGAGACATAGGACACTGCTGTCTCTTCTTTGGGAATTCCATCATTTACCGATTCACGCGGGGAAAAGGAAAGGTGATGGATGAGCCTAAACTTTCCCGTGGCTTTCTTGGGGACCAGAACCAGAGGAGACACCCTAAAATTCGGGAACAGGGGCTCAACAAAGGGGCCCGCCATGTGGCCCAGCGACACCTCTTTATCCAACTTCTCTTGAGCCGTAATCATGTCCTTCTGAACTGACAGCAAGCCAGGATCACCAGTCAGGATGAGGGCTGGCTGCATCGGCAAGGTAGAGGGTGAAGGCTGTGGTGCTGGTCCAGGCACCGAAGCAACAGGCACGGTCGTCACGTCCTGGGTGGTCCCGGGTTCTCTCCTCTCACTCCACCTTCTAGACCTCCTGTGTCCATGCGGCCGTCGGGAACTGTACGAGTCCCTTGATGAAGAAGAGGAGCGCGACGCCAACAGCTCCCGGTCGGAGCTACAGGAGCGCCTCCTTCTACATCTCTCGGACTGTGAACCATGATGGCTGTGCCGACTCCGTGACCTGGATCTACTCCGGGAACTCTGACGTCTGCACAGTGAACGCCGGGGGCTACACATGCGTCTACTGGATCTAGGGGACCCCGTATCAGCCTCTGATCTCTTGTAGGAGAGTGCCGCAGAAACTAGAGAACTGCGTGACAGGGAGTGCTGGAAGCGCGTGAGCGTGCCTGGCACATAATCAGGCTCAAAATACTCATCACTGTCAGGGACGGCACTTTGGGAAGCCCCAGTATCTAAAGGGGAGGACGCGGCAGGGACCTGACTAGGCACCCCCGTTGACCCAGCCACAGGCGCGACCGGAGCAGCAGAGGGGCCGACCGCCTCCACCACCACCAGCCTGGCGGCCACCCGGCCATACCACCGAGCCGACCTTCCAGGCGGCGGAGTCGGAGTAGGCAACATCTCCTGGGGAGGGGCCTGGATAGCCTGAGGGAGTGTAGGCACTGGGGGGCAGGGGAGAGGTTGTAAACCGCCCCCGTATTAACTGGGTTGGCAACACTGCCACCCGGCGGGCCCGCAGGTGGAAAAATGGCCGACAGCCCCGGCAAAAAGGCTGATGGTGCCGGCAAAATGGCCGCCGGAGATGGGGCCACGTCCTCTATTAGCCCCACTGCCGGAACAGAAACAGAGGCAGTGGGCTTGCGTCCACAAGGCCTGGACCTAGGCCCTGCCCCCGACGTAGAATGCCACCTGCACCCATTGTGGCCCCCACACAGTATAATGTCCCCTTTGTGGCCTCCACAAACAATAGTGTTCATAGCAGCCCTTCACACAGTATAATATCCCATAGAGTAAAGTGTAAAAAGTAATACTTATCTAGCTACTTTCCCCTAAAGTCCAATCTGGTCTCTTCAGTTTTTTGGAGCATCAGGTGCCATGTAGCGACATCGCGACATCATGTGCGTCTGCGTCCAAGCTGTCAACTGCAGTGACAGGAGTTGAAAGGTGGAGCTGGGAGCAGAAAGTGACAACAGCACAGGACCTGAAATCTAAGACAAATGTTACCAATGAATGCTATATCTCTTCCCTCAAAAAAACAAGCCCACATGCAGATGCATCTACCAAAAAAAAAAAGTTATTGAAGTTATAAAACATAGCAAAACTTTATATATTTGATGTTGTAATTGTGCCAACCCACAGACAGTGCCAGTTTTAGAGAAAGTGGGGCCCTGGGAAAAATTAAAAGGTGGGCCTCAAATATTGAATATATTTGAATATTGAAATATTGTACCTACTACATAGTCACATTCTGTTAATTCGATGTGCTGCAGTGCTTACAGGGGTGTTCCTAAGGTCTTTAAGACCGGGGCCCCATGTTGCGAAAACGCATAGCTCCCAACTGTCCCACATCTGGCGGGACAGTCCCGATTTTACACTGCAGTCCCACGGTCCCGCATGGCTTACAGTTTGTCCCGCTATGCCCCTGAAGTGTTTTGCTATTAACAAACTTTATTAGGGTAGGGTAAAGGCTAAATGGTAGATGCTAAATCCTAGTGGCTAAAGGACCTTTGATGATGTCATGACCATGTGATCAGAATCTTGTGTGGGCGGAGCTATTCTGGATACTGCTGGACAGTGTGATGTTACACAGAGGAAGCTGCTGGTGATCGAAGATAAGTATAGAAGAGACAGCATGTGTGACCAAGAGGAGGGAACTGGGGGCAGATGTAGGGGGCAGTTAAACTGAAGGCAGATGAACGGGCAATTAAACTGAAGGCACTTGAAGGGGGCAATTAAACTGGTGGCAGATAAAGGGAGACATTAAATTAGTGGTAGATGAAGGGGCAATTAAACTGGTGGTAGATGAACGGGCAGTTAAACTGAAGGCAGGTGAAGGGGGGCATTAAGCTGGTGGTAGATGGAGGGGGACATTAAATTGGTGGTAGATGGAGGGGACAATTAAACTGGTGGCAGATGAAGGGGGGCATTAAGCTGGTGACAGATGAAGGGGGACATTAAATTGGTGGCAGATAAAAGGGGACATTAAACTGGGGCAGATGAAAGGGGCATTAAGCTGGTGACAGATGAAGGGGAGACATTAAATTGGTGGCAGATGAAGGGGACATTAAGATGGTGGCAGATAAAGGGGGACATTAAACTGGGGTCAGATGGAGGGTGACATTAAACTGGGGGCAACTGAAGGAGGACATTAAACCGTGGGGGTAGCTGGAGGGGGACATATCTGCCTCCAGCTGCCCCATAGTTTAATGTCCCCCTCCAACTTCCCCCACTGTTTAATGTCACCCTCCAGCTGCCCCATAGTTTAATGTCCCCTCCAGCTGCCCCAGTTTAATATCCCCCTCTAGTTTCTGCCAGTTTAAACTGGGGCACGAGGAGAGGGACTTAATACTGTGGGGCAATTGGAGGGGAGCATTATAATGTGGGGGCATATAATGTTAGGGTGACTGTAGGAGCATTATACTGTGTGGGGGCACATGGAAAAATATATGAGAATGGGCGGAGTCAATGTAGAAGTGGGTGGAGCTAAATTTGCAGTGGCGCACATAGCGCGCCGCATATTTTGTCCCTCTTTCTGTCCTTTGAAAGTTGGGAGGTATGCGTAAACGCAGCGTTTTGGCTGCGGCAAAAAAACGCTGCATTTTACAGTACCTGCAAAGTGGAGGGGATTCTGACTAATCCCATACACACAATGCAGAAAACAAATCTGCAACGGAAAAGCTGCCTTTTCACAGTATGTCAGTTATACCTTCAGGTATAATAGATGCAGAAAGTCCGCAGAGGAAAACTCTGAGATCGCAATGAAAAACGCTGCAAAAAACCCCAAAAAAACGCAATGAGTTTCTGCCGCAGTCTTTTCCACAGCATGGGGCCTTAGCCTAAAGGGGTTGTTTCATATGTATGTAAATTTTTTTGCATAGCCAAACTAGTTGCTTGTGACTCTTTATAAATCAGGTGCACAAGATATCCATACACAGAATTAGCATATAACAATAAAGTATTTATTTAAAAAACGGCGTTGGATAAAAGCTAAAAAAAGGTAGGGATAGAATAGCCTTTCTAAAGGCTATTCCAACATGTCATTAGGCAAATTTGCCTAAATCTAATGATAGAATCCCTTTAAAGTCTATGAAACAGATGACCTATGACCTCTGCTATCTCCATCAGTTCCATACACTTTGTACAGACCGGCAGTCCACTCACTCACCCACCAAACTATTGACATGGGAGAACACAGGACACCTGACCTCATGACACAGCAGTCAGGCCTATTTTAGGTTAGAAGTTTTGATGATCAAAAAACCCCTTTAGTCTAAAGCCCCATGTAGCGGGCTGCAGCAAAAAAGCGCTGCAGGGAAAACCGCGGCAGCAATGAAACATGGTTTTTCCCACAGCACTATTCACAGAAAAAAAACGTTTTGCTTCAAATATACCTATGGGAAAACCACTGGCATTTCCGTAGGTATAATTGACACTATGCAATTTCCAAAACAGTTTTAGAAATCGCAGTGTGTCAGCGAGGCCCCACTGAGGCCCTGCTTTGTGGAAATGCAGCTTTTTTTATTGCAGATTTTGCTGCATTTTTTTGGGCAAAAGCCAAGAATGGCTACAAAAGGAATGGGAAATATATAAAAATCTTATACTTCTCCCTTCTGTTCAACTTACACCTGACATTGGCTCAAAAAACCTGGGGGGCGTTCCTTACAGCTCAGCGTCATCACTGGGCAGTAAGGAATGCCACCTCTACAGTACCCACAGTACAGGGCTATGGATGAGTACTGTCAGGGGGGCGTTCCTCACAACCCAGATAAACTGTCCGGAATGCCCTTCTGACAGTGGGTAGAGATCGGTGCCAAAACTAACAGCACCGATATCTCCGGCCCCGGGGAACATAATGGGACAGCTGACAGTGCACTGAATTCAGCGCACTGTCGGCTTTCTAGCATTCTGCAAGGAGGCCGGGGAAGGTGAGAAATAAAACTCACACACACCTGTCCTTGGTTCTCCCACCCCTGTCCGGTCCAGCAGCGCCTCGGGGCTTATTCCAACGACAGTCCTCGCCACACATAACCGCTGAGGCCAATCAACGGCCTCAGCAGCCTAAGAAAAGGAACCAGGATGTCACTCACATATGTCACCTGTGATGTCCCTTGTCCTTTCCTTAGGCCGCTAATTGGCCTCAGCAGTCCTGGGCGCTGCTAGACCGGACAGCCGTGGGAGACACCGGAGCACTGGGGACAGGTGTGTATGGGTTTTCTTTTTCCTATTTTTCACCTTCCCCCGACCTCCATGCAGAAAACTGTAATTCCTGGACAACCCATTTAACATCTCAATATACTGAGTATCACACTATAAAATACAATTTTAGTATGCATAATGGTACACATGTACATAAGAAAACACAGATAGAACTATGCTGTATATACCTACTAGAGATGAGTGAATCGATTCTGCAGAAGTGGAATTTGATCCGAATTTCAGGAAATCTTCGATTCACCACGATTCCGGATTTCCTGATGCTTCGCGGTAACGAATATTTATTAAGGACCTTTGTGACATCAGACGGTCACAAGATATTCTCTAGTGATGTGATTGAGTAGGTGTGTCTTTGCTTGTTAGCAGATCCTTCCACATGAATAAAAGTTGTCCGTGCTGAAGAGAGATAGAGACATGACTGTGGCATCCAAGGGCTTCCGCCATTTTGCCGCCCACCTGCCCAGCCCGGCTCTCTGAAGACCGGAAATAGCTGTTTATTCGCTGCAAAGTAATTCGTATCGAAGCAAATTTGTTTGGAACTTCGAATCGAACTGCCGAATCGAACTTTTGAGAAATTCGCTCATCTCTAATACCTACATATATACATTCATATTCCATATATTCACACACATACCTGCCTATAAATATACACTACTCACACAGTATATAAGACACATACTGTAAACAAATATACATATATATACATATTAAATATACATATTTTACCCCAAAAATACACTCACGTTCGATTGAATTGCTGGGTGCAATGGAAATGTAGGAAACTCATGTGCAGCTCTGTCTGGCAGTAGTGAAGCTGTTACATCGCAGCAGACTTCCTCCTTCACACTATGACCTGCTGGATGAGTCACTGCTTGTGAGGAAGGGGCAGTAAGTGTTGTGAAGCTTTGCAATCAGGGATCAGTAAACCCTGCATGTGCTAATGCTTTCTCTACTTCCAATCCACTAGTCCTAATAGTAGGCAAACTATGGGTGTGGGGGCCCTGGGCAATTGCCCAGTTTGCCCCCCTAATGCTGGCCCTGCCCACAGAATAAAGCTAAAATGTTGTTTATACTACAAGAACGAGCATAATGACTAGGATAGCAACATAGCAGCTGCCATGGGGCCCAACAACTAAAGGTGCTCAATTCCACTGAGACCTAGGGTACAGTTAGTTCTAATTATGGATAATGGAAGTGAATGTGGAAACTGAATGTGCCTCCATTACTTTACTGGGATATGATATTGTCTGAATGTGACATCATTAGAATTATTTTATAATCATATTCTATGATGTCTCAGTGTACACAGTGATCTTTTTTGTGTGTGCATTATCTATGTGCTATGATGTCATAGTGGGCATTATCCTTGTACTGTGATATCACTGTATATATTATAATTATACTGTGACATCACTGTGTTTATTACCACTGTACTGTGACATCACTGTGTGAATTATCTCTGTGCTATGATGTCATAGTAGGCATTGTCCCTGTACTGTGACATAACTGTGTTTACTATCCCTGTGCTGTGACATCTATGGGTATATTATCTCTCTACTGCGACATCACTGCATTATTCCTGCACTGTGATATCACTATATGCATTATCCATGTACTGTGATAGAGATATATGCATTATCCTTGAACTGTGACATCACTCTGCACATTATCCCTGTGTGCATGATCCCTGTGTGCATGACCCTGGTACTCTGTGCATTATTTCTGTACTTTAAAATCACTATGTGTGTTACTCTTGTAACAGAAACCAAAATAATCATACACTTTTCAAGTTCTAAACTTGGTGGTTATGGTAGTTTGATTATGGGGCCTCATAGCTACTTTATATGCCCCTGGCTAAATGGTGAATGTTATAAAATGTAAAACTCAAAAAACAATAGAGGAATTGCTTCCCATCTCACAGAAATAGTTAATAAATGTTAATCAATGAGTTTTAAGTATCCTAAAATGGTGGCACTTGACAACACAACTCATCCTTCAAAACACAACTCTTCATACATCGATGATAATATAAAATCATTATGCGTCTAGGAATGTGGCAATGAAAATCAGGAAAAATACATGCTATTCTAGGCTGGTCCTGAAAGGGTTAAAAAAGTTGCAAAAGAGGCTGCTTAACACTGTGTGTCAGTTTAGTTAAGGATTATACATTGTAGCTAGGATAATGTTATTACTATAATGTCCCCTTCTAGCTGTACAAGCATTCTCATAATAACCGGCAGAATACAGGGAGTTCCCCTGAGTTGCCCTTCAGAAGCGGCAGCAGACACAAGCTGTTTTTTGATAGTCTGTAGCCTGGAGTCTATGACGTACTATGGACTGCAGTTAGCTAATACCATATGTCTGCAAGGTGCACAACACAACAAAGAATTCCTCAGAGGACTAGCTGTTACTTTCAGAATGTTTCATTTCAAGGGCTATGATATTGATAACCTATCCTTAGGATAGACCATCAATATTACATTGGTAAAGTTCTAAACCCAGGACCTCCGCTGATCAGCTGGTTAAACAGCCTGCAGCTCCAGTTCTTTTTTTCAAGCCAGTGACATCACATCCATTGGTCACATAGCCGTACTGCAGCCCAGTCCCATTCAAAAGAATAGGTCTGAGCTGCAATACCAAGGAGCAATACCAAGTGCAGCCCCTTCAACGTGAAGGGGCTGCACTTGGGGGGGCAGCCAAAAAAAAGGGGGGGGGGGGGGGCGCGCGCGCGGCGCCCCTTCAATCAGTTGATGAGTGGGAATCCTGGGTCTCGGATTACCACTATTCTGATATTGATGACCTATCCTAAGCACAGGTGATCAGTACCATAGTCTCAGAAACTATTTTATAGCTAGTGTACCAACTCCCCCAAGCATATTCAGCTGTCACTGCGGAGTTACAGAGCACATGACAGAGATAAACAACATACCTTTGTTAAGTATGTCACTTTTGTAGATTTGGAAAAAAACAACTAGTGTTAAGCAAATGAGGCAGTTGGTGCACCAGGAGTGGGTCTTTAGCTACCTGGAGCACTACTCGTGCCAATCGGACCCCTTCCATCTCCTGCCTGCACCACCCCGTGCAGTGAGAGTTGATCCTCCCACTGTTATGACATCACTACTACTTGAGCAACAAGAACAGTGCTCCCAGGGCTGAAAGCCCTCCCCCTGTGCACACAAGAAGTTATTTTTCTCTAACTCTGCAAGTGAAGAAAGTATTAGTGAGATCTACTAGTGCTGCATGAGTACATGTATCATGGAAGCATTAAACCCCAGGAGGTGACCATCTATTCAAATTTATTTTACTGTGAACGCTTGTGATAGATTTTGTTCATCTGATTTTTAACAGAGTCCACAAAAGATTCTCCATCACAGACGTGAACATAGTCCAATGCTGGCCATAAGGATCAGGCAGTTGAACACCTATATGTTTTGGTCTTCCCAGACACCTGGTATAAGGGAAGATGAGTGGGGATTCTTCTATACACATTATTGGCCAATCCTGCAAAAATTTTTGGGCTCAGCCGACAACCATCTAATGTTTATGGTCAGCTTTACCTGCATAATTCAGTTTTTCCAGTATTTCAGCGTACATATACATTTTTTATCATCTGTTTCTTATGACCAGAGACAAAACTCTGACTGCTATAAATGGACTCTGCGCTCTGCAAATGTAGTCCTAATGCAATGGATGGAGTTTCTCCTGCCTATAAAGGGGGGCAAATCCTATAGTGAATATATGTAAAATGATTATACAAAACTGATATACAAGATATGTCTTACTTCACTGAAGGCAAACCCTCAGTCCAAAGTAAATCCAGAGGAAAATAAAAAGAATTTGTTAAAGAGGTTCCCTACCTAGAATTATTTTTTAGATTTGCTGTGGCTTTGGCTCAAAAAATCCACAAAAAGTATAGTTCAATGCAAGTGATGCATGTAGGAGTTTTACCTTTTCACCAAAGAATCATATCCAGGACAAAAAAGGGGTGCTTGGTTTGGTAGTGTGGCTTAACACACAGGTTTTTCAAGAAAAAAAATTGACAACAGCAGGAAATGTATGTAAGAGTAAAATAGCAGTATTACTTACCTCTAATTTCCTCTGCTAGTGTCTGGTTTGATATTGCAGCAATGACCAACTACCATACATGAGTGTTGAGGCTAAGGATTGGCTGCTACAGCCGCATTATGGGGTCACTGATGTTATCAATGATGCGGGAGATCAGTGGAGGGGTCTTGGGCCCTGACACGAGTGTAGCAGGGAGAAGAAGAGGTGAGTAATGCTGTACTTTACACCACTTTCACCTGTCTTCATATTTGTTTTCTTTTCCTAGAGAACCCCTTTAACCACAGAAAATATTTTTCTATCAAAATATCAGGGTCAAGCTATCCTGTGTGGATACTGAGAGTGTCAAGTCCAGCAGTGTGAACTGCAACAAATTTCACACTCCTAAACCCATCCATGTCCCCTTAGCCCATTCTCTGCACCCCCATACAGTATAATGCCCCCTTAGCAGCACCACACAGTATAAAACCTCCTTGGTGGCCTGCACACAGTATAATGCTCCCCACACAATGTAATGTCCACAAACAGTATAATGCCCCTTTAGCAGCCTTCACACATTAGAATACCCCCTTAGTATCCCCCACACAGAGTTGAAATCTGGACATGACACCCAATGCTCAGGACAGCGCTTGAAATCCATGCTTGTCCTGCTTGATCTAGATGGTATGCTAAATATACCTTAGTAATAAAATAAAGATACCAACACTAGCTTGCCTATATCGTCCAGGTTGGTAGTTCACCAGCCAGGCAGCAACCCTATGGCATCTTACAAAATCCCATTGACGTGCTGCAAATTTCAAAACAGATTTCACCATTGTAAAACCCTACCAAACTGCATTTACTCTCCTATTACACTGTGCCAATGTAGGCTTCAAATGAACAGCTGGGTCCATTGAGAAAGACTATAGAGAGACTGCCTGACATTCACAGGCTTTATATGGTGTTGTCAAGTACCTAGCATCTGGTCTGATCCCAACAGGTAGGGAGCCAAGGGCAGAAAAGAAGCCAGGAGATATGGCATTACTCACACCATGTGTTTTTTCTTTTCTATTATCAGTTTGGCCTTATGCACATGCTGAAGCCATATTCCTAGAACCAGTATGGCCAGGGCAGCCGCACAAGCAGTTCCTACACTACCTTTATGTATAATGTCTCTATGTACCACCATATTGCCTTCTTAAAGCAATACTTTTAGGGATTAATGTCTCCATAATCCCATGAAAATTGGTTATTACACAGAACCTGTATGGTAGTACAAGGAGTCCTGTCACTTTCCGTATGGAGATGTTCTCCAATATAAGCAATGATACCTTACACCTCCATACGTAGGGAACCCGGTGGAGCATGCCGTGATTTTCTCCTGTTGGATCTGCATAGAGTCTGACATCAAAAAAACCCTCTGTATACTTCTAAATGAAATCATAAACTTGCAGAGGTAAACGCCTCATGCACCTATATGGCACTCTTAGTATCACTGTGAACTAAACATAGCAATAGTAACCCCATGTCCATAAGCCCTTACAGTCATGGAGTGGTTAAAATTCTGCTTCTCCCGGTGTCATCATGCTTGTGGCAGATCCCTGCGAGCTACTCCAGTGTGTACAGGATTACAGGCGGTGCCTTGTGGTCTGTTGTCAGTGAATGCTTATATATGAATCAGCCATATTAAATAAGGTGACTCAAGGATGGCACTATTGATACTAGCTATTGAGAGTTTTGTAAATATCAGAATCTGTTTTCTGCCACCTTGCATTTTCCATCATTGCTTCTAACGTATATGACAAATGTTCAGCAGATTCAGTTCCAATAACAGGATGCACCAGTCCTGCATCACTTCTAAGAAAGTAGTACAGATACTCTGTACGACTGTATATGCCATTGTCGTTTTATGTGCACAGCAAAAACTAGTGTATAATCCCAGTGGATGCTGCAAAACTTATTTTTATTTTTGTGCCACTTGTACACAGTTCATCTAATGTGTGTATGTAACTAGAATTTTCCCTTTAATGTGCTGTTCCAGCAATAAATATTGGAACAATTCCTAGGTAAGGAGTGTGAAAGATTTGAGATTTGGTCCCTGGTTGTGATGCCCTCACCAGATCTGAGGACACATTCCTTAAGTGATGTAGAATGACATAAGGTTGTGACAAGTTTCTACTCCCAGACCCTCTTGTCTCTCTAAGATTTCCATGTAACTTATATTGTGATCAGACTTACAGAAATGTTTTGGCACAGGGAGATCCATCCTCTGCTCTTTCATTGTATGAGGATGTGAGTTCATTCTCAGTTTCTGTGCTGGTTCTCCTACATATAGGCCACCAGTAGGGAATTTTGTACATATACTTAGATGGGGTTATCCACTTTCTACAGTTGATGGCCTACCGGTCAGGAGAATGCGGACCCACAAACCCCTACAAGTACTCCATGAGAAAGAAGTGCTGGTGCACATTCTTGATCAGCACTCCATTCACTTCTATCTCCCAAGGCAGTCCTATATAAGTAAATGGAGTGGTGGTTGAGCATGTGCACGGCCACTGCCATTCCATTTACATGAGGTACCTGGGGACGCGTGCTGGAGATCCCAGCAGTTCGACCCGCAGTAATCAGACATATATTCCCTATCAATGTCTTTAGTGGGATAATCCCTTTAATTCCATCATGTCCTGACTAAACCTGTGGTGTGTGAATAAAAGACGTGTCTGCATGCAAAGCAGGATCACACCCTCATGTCTGCTATTCATTTTTTTTCATATTAATATCACTCTTGAACATCTGCAGTTTAGTTTTAGCCCCTTGTGCTGTATCAAAGCACAAGGCTGCTTAAGGGGAATTACTACATAATATACAAAAAAGAATAGAAAGCACAATCCCCAACAAAAAGGAGATTAAGTGTGTGACTGAAGTCCTCATTCTTATTACCAATAAGTTTTAACCAGTGATAGATTAGAACATAGACCCTTGGCCCCCAGTCTTCCCCACCACTGGGTGTTACCACTATGCTAGTCGAAGGGCTCCGCTTTATAATTGGGATCTATGTGCTTTTTAAGTGTCTTTATTGTTGTGGTTTTTGCTGAATAAAGAATACATGTTTTTTCTATGCACCATTGTGGTTGATAGGTTTGGCTACTGTGATAATTTGGGGAATTAAACTCAAAATGGCGGCTTTTCCTGGTCCGGACAGCGGTGGTTCATGGTACTGGGTGCCGGAAAGATAGCTTTCAGACGGTCCAAGTGTAAAATAAAAATGGCTTTATTCAGTTTAACTGCAACATAACAAAACAACAAAAAACCTATGCCACAGTTAGGGCCTAACTCACTCCTTGAGCCCCTAACTGTCCTGACTGTTACTCAGCTCCAGCCTATCTCTCTGTCCTAGCTGGTCCACTCCTGTGGACGTCAGCCCTCTGGGACAGAGCTCTCTCTCTCTCTCTCTCTCTGTCCTAGCTGGTCCACTCCTGTGGACGCCAGCCCTCTGGGACAGAGCCTCTCTCTCTCTCTCTCTCTCTCTGTCCTAGCTGGTCCACTACTTCCTGCTTCCTGCAGGACACTCCAGCCCTCCTGGAGTTACGTGCCACCCAAAGGCGTGGCTGAGAGCCTTTTCTGGCCTGGCCTGGGTCGCTCAACAGCGCCCTCTGGCTCACATACTTACACTACATACACACATCATTTTTGTTATTGATGTAAAGATATCTGCCCCTACATGTCAGTGTCAAATCATTGCTGACTCCGAGTGTGTAGGGTAGGGGTAGGCAACCTTCAGCACTCCAGCTGTTGTAAAACTACAACTCCCAGCATGCATACTTGCTCTGCTGTTCTTGGAACTCCCATGGAAGTGAATGAAGTATGTTGGGAATTGTAGTTTCACAGCCGCTGGATTGCCAAAGCTTGCTGACCCCTGGTGTAGGGATTGTTCCTAAGTGGAATCACCTGGGCTACTTGGAATACCAGTATTTGCTATAACAGACATGTCAGTGAATGGTCAGTGTGAGGTAACCTCTTCTCTGATTGTAGTCATTTGCTTTTCATGTCTTCTTCATCTGGCCCAGATCTCCATGATGACTCCTGTGCCAAGGTTCAGCAACACACTTACATCTTTGATAATAATTATAGCATCAATGCATTTTCTACTCTATTTATATATGTCTTGGTGCTTTACAGAGTGCTGCTGCAAGTTTTGTATTTATTCAATTGGTGCAGTTATTTTCAGAACCAATATACTGGTTAGGCTCTCTACTGTCAGGTGGGTGGTCCTGGGTTGGAGCAGACAGTCTGGGATCACTCATCTGACAGTACCGCCTACTGAGCAAATTGGGTGCTGAAAATTATTGGAACAATGGGGGCTAGTGAAAAAAGTCCAACAGTGGAGAGTCACCTATCAAAGAATGCAAAGAATTGGAGTTGGTGGAGGTGGTCAAAGGTCCTCTTTGAGGTTAAGGCCCCACGTAGCATGTCGCAGCCGAGAAACGCTGCGGGAAAGACCGTGGCAGAAACGCATCACGCGTTTTCACAGAAAATCCGCAGAGTTTTCCTCTGCAGACTCTCTGCTTCTATTATATCTTTCCGGAAAACACTAGCATTTCCGTAGGTATAATTGACATGCTGAGAGATTCAAAAACACAAGTGTTTTTGAAATCGCAGCATTTCCGCTGCAGATTTTTTTTTCTGCAATGTGTGGCTTTTATTATCTAGAATCCCATCCACTTTGGAGGTAATATAAAGCTTGTCATTTTTTGCCATTGTGTTTGCGCCGCGGCCAAAACACCGGGTTTTCGTAACATGGGGCCCCGGCCTAAAGGTCTTTTTACCTCTGTTCAAGATCTCTGCTTGCAGTCTTGGAATGGAAATCTTAATTTTTTTGCATCCAGTAGACAGTCCTCATCTAATGTTGTCCAGTATATGACCAGAACAGATTTTTATCTTGTTGAAGCAAAGAGCTATTGAATGACTACAAAAATATATACTAAAAGTAACACTTATATCCTCAATCGTACAAGAAGAAAGCATTCTTCAGAAAGGATGCGCTCCGTCAAGAAACTATTGTTTTTTTCATAAAATTAATTTAAATGAAAGAGATTACGGTAGAAACGGGGTCGCATTCATCTGGGACTGTCGGCCATCTTAGGAATGGTGCCGTAGGTAGTAAGTGTGTATGGATGGAACAGCTGTTCCTAAAGGGTCCCAGGAAGTGCGCTCCTCGAAATGAGATCACCAGATAATAACGGGTGATAGTAGTTCAAGCTTTATTAGGATAGGATAACGCGTTTCGGGGTTTTAAGCGTTCAAAAGAGCGCACCCCTTCATCAGATCTATACATAAATAATAGTAAAAAATAAAAAGCTTTTTTTCTGTACATTAAACATTGAAAGATTGTTTTACAATATATAAAGTGCATAAATGAATCAATAACCAAATACGTGAATAAAAATGCATATACATATATATCTCTCGAACTATTTTGATATGTGTATGAGTATATAAATGAATAATTAAATAAGAAAGTGAATATATAATTAATTCAATAAAAGATTCAATAAAAGAATGAATAAGTATCCGAATCTTATATATATATATATATATATATATATATATATATATATCTTCTACTGTATACATGTAAGTGGACATATCACAGTTTTGAGGCCATGTCATACTGGTATATAACAAAGTGCATGAATGCAATTTCAATAATACAAATAAAATAATATAAATATAAATTGATATAAATATAAAATAGAATATACATATAAATGTAATGTGTATAGCGGTAAATAAAGTGATGGAAAATGCTATTTGGGACTGTTGTATGTGGTTTAAAAAAGACTAAGAGATAACCACATGTGTAGTCAAAGGTCATTACTTAAAATGGGCTGATGTGAGATTAATATACAAAGGTCTTTTCTAGAGAATGTAAATAAACATTAACTATGCATGTAATATGTTCAGTAGTTTGGATGTGTATGAAAATATATAGGTGTCAGATGGCTATTTGGGTGATTCTTGGAGCCTGGCTGGGAGTAACAAGAGCTTACCTCTATGGCTTTTATATGTACTGCCGGATTAATGGTGGGGTATCCTCAATACCTCTTTAACCCCCTACAGTTCTGAACAATCCCTGCTCAGGGTGAACTTTGCTTAAACCCTGAGCAGGGATTGCTCAGAACTGTAGGGGGGTTAAAGAGGGATTCCAGTTTCAGGATATAAGTGCTGTTTTTTGTATATATTTCAGTAAAGAGTTCTGCTTGTAGTCATTCAATAGTTCTATTCACTCTTTACTTCAACAAGATAGAAATCATTCAGGGACACTGTAACTTTAAATGGCAGCAACTCTCCAGAGCCATGGGAGCGAGAGCCACAATCTTGGTCTTATTTTAAAACCAAGAACCAAGTAACCAAGAACCAAGTAAGACCATGATCATGTCTGTAGCCCAAATAGATTCAAAGATATCGCTGGTTAAAGCGGAAATGCATATACTCGCAATTTCACTTTAACCAGTGTGCACGGGAACAGGAGCAGCTGTCAGTGCATGAAGAGGAGACAATTATTGTCCCTGTCACTTCAGATACCCCAAGGGAAGGGGGGTAATAAGGACTTTTTTTCATGATATCCCCCTTCCCCATGATCAGTCAGAAGTATACTTGCCATTTAACTCCTTATATGCTGTGGTCAATGCTGACTTTAATGAAAAATGTTAATGAAAAAAAAAACAAAAACACACAATTGGTAACACCACATCCGTAACAAATCCTAAAATAAAATTAGTTTGTTATTTATTCTACATGATAAACACCATAAACCTTAAAAATTCAGATGCCAGAGTTCATGTTTTCTGATCAACTCGCCTCTCAAAAATAAAAAAAGTAATAAAAGCTGATCAAAAAGTCTTATGTAGCCACAAAATACAAGGTCTCGTAAACTTACATTGAAATAAAATGTTACTGGTTTAAGTTTAAAATGTATTAGATCACTAAAGGGTTAATATGCACATAAGGCACTGGAGTTATGTGTCAGTAATATTTATTTGAGCCATAAATTCAAAATCTGCAATAAATAAAAGTGAAAATTTCGGGAGGGTTTTTGTAATTTTAATGTGACTGTTAGGGGGTTAATGTAAAAGAACATAAATTCTCGGGAAAAAAACTAACATTCTGTGCTATTGCTTCCAGGAAAAAAAAACTAAAGTTATTCCTTTTTATGAAGTAGGGGGTGGATTGCATAACTTAAAAATGGATGTGTTATGCAATTCCTTTACACCAAAATAGTGCTTGGTAGTGTGAGCGATAGGTCATTGAGATAGGAGAGGCAACAATATAACACTTTCTATGATAAGATCTAGTGGTTAAGCCATTGTATGTACAATAATATGATTTACATTAAAGGGAATCTGTCAGGTCAATCTGGGACACTAAACCACCCACAGGTCCTTATAGACCTGGGGTTTAGTGTCCCAGATTGCCCTGTTGTAATGCAATCCGCAGGCGCATTAAAAATAAAAAATCTTTATACTTACCTAGAGAAGGGTCCGATCGACGCTGTTTGGCGAGAACGGTCCATCTTATTCATATTCTTCGTTGGCACGCCTCCCGGCGCCCGCGATGTTCTTCAGTGAAGCCAAAGATGGACACCCCGGCTTCACTACATAATTGTAGGGCATGCGCACTGAAGCTGAGGAGTACTCCTCTGGCTTCATTGAAGAACTGCGCAGGCGCGGGGAGTACAGCAGCTGGATGAGTATAAAGCTATTTTATTTTTAATGCAGCCATGGATTGCATTATAACAGGGTGATTTGGAACACTAAACCCCAGGTCCATATGGACATGTGGGTGGTTTAGTGTCCTAAATTGCCTTGACAGATTCCCTTTAAAGATACTATTTAGTAAAAAATAAAATATGTATATAAACTAGTACAATAGAAACTGGAGCAGGTACAATCTCCACCAGTCAGATGACCTCTTTTTGGTTTGGAGGATGAAAAGCAGAGGTGTGGTTGGTGATCATGGAGAAATGTACCAGCCGTCTCCCCCAACACTGTCTTTATGTAGATAGATAAACAATATAAGTTTATAGGAAACCATGGCTGAAGATGCTCTAGATCTAAAGCTGTCTGACCGGTCATACTGCTGATATAATCATATCTATAATTATCTGTTGCGTTGTTGCGCAATTCTGTTCTTTGTTCTTGTTCTTCTTTATTCTAGAGAAGTACGCTGAGGAAAATGACATATCCTGCAGGCTCTCATTGGCCTAACAACGGTTAAAAGGTCCTAACATGTTCAGATAAATAGCACAAAAGGAGACATTTTAACGTCTTAATGAGTTTTGTCCATAGAGTGGTTTGTAGTCAGGTGAGTCGGATGAAAGACGCATCTGGGCTGTCATATCATCATTACAAATACAGTATATGGCTGTTCATGTAATGCATAGATGTATCCTATCCACTAAGGCTACGGCCCCATGTTGCGGAAACACAGCTTTTTTTGTTGCAGATTTTACTGCGTTTTTTTGAGCCAAAGCCAAGAATAGCTACAAAAGGAATAAAAAATATATAGGAAGCTCTTATACTTCTACATTCTGCTCAATCCACTCCTGGCTTTGGCTCCAAAAACTGCAGCAAAATCTGCAACAAAAAAAAAGCTGCATTTCCACAACATGGGGCTTCCACCTTAAGCAGGAAACAATCTAAGGCTAAGGCCCCACGTGGCATCCCACAGCAAAAAAGAGTTGTGGGAAAAACCACGGTGGCAACGCATTGCAGTTCTTCCCGCAGCACTTTTGACAGAAAGTTCACAGAGTTTTCCTCTGCAGACTTTCTGCTTCAGTTATACCTATAGGGAAGCCGCTGGTGTTTCCGTAGGTATAATTGACATGCTCCAAATTCCAACACAGCAACGGTTTTGGAAATCGCCACGTGTCCGCAGCACGTATTTTAGCGCAAAGTGGGGATGGGATTCGCTAGAATCCCATCCATTTTGCGTGAACTGTAAAAGGCCGCGATATCTTCCGCGGCGGCGTTTCCACCATGTGGGGCCCTTAGGGTGAGTTTACATCACATGTCTGCCATGCTAAAAATGGATGCCAATGGAAAGGGATTTGTTTTAGACTTCAGTGTTAAAAAGGAGTCAAGTACTCAAGAGATTCTGCTCCCAATCATATAAACCTATATATCACCAAGCTCAGCTTCTATCTATCTCTACCATATCCTACTATAGGGCATCACAAAGCACATGACAGGTTCCCTTTGGCCATTATTTTTAGAATCAGAATAAAACCCTGTAAGGCTTTGTTACACTAGACTCATTATTTAGGCTCTTTATGCATACTTACCAACTTTCATCTTGATAACTAGGTCATCAATATTTTTAGCCCCGAAAAACCGCTGGACTGACCTGGCACCACTCCAAACTTAGTGGAACTGCCAACTTTTGGATGGAGTTTCGAAAACTTGCCCCCTTTTCGGACATGCCCGAATTGCAAATTCAGAACAGTTGGCAGCTATGGAGCCATGGCAGCTCCAGACAGATCTAGCTTCAAACAGATCTCAGCAAATGGTTGACTTATTACATGGTCTATAGGGTTTTTGTCATGGTTTAGTTTTTTTGACATACTGTAGAGTAGAGTAGCTATCCCTGCTGTCAAAATGTAGCAGAGCACCTACAAGCAGGAAATACACCAACATAAGCAAATGTAAATGGCTCCTGCAAACTAAAAGACTGATTAAATAGTTACAACCCTGTCCTACCAATCTACTAGAGGATCCCTTGCTGAGCCCAGGATCTGACACAATAATAGGCTCCTAATACAACAGTCCCAGACTGTTTCAGACTGGGATGTCTAGGGCCCATCAATAAAATTCTTACTGGGGCCCACTGTACAGTAATGTGCAAATGTTACCTGACATCCATTCACAAGTTCCTAAAATTGCTCTGATGTAGTAGCTTGTAGTGCACAGATCTAATATATCATTCTAATATAGTTGTGTGTATGAGGCCTACAGCTCCAAACCACTATCTCCACCGATCTGATGCTTGTTTCCTTTGATAGAAACCATCAGACTCTGCTGCTTATAGACATTAGACTGTATATGGATTATATTTAATGACATAAATATATAAATAAACAGTATTAAGTACTGGACTGAAAACATTAACTACCCCTGGGAAAGAAGCAGCACAGAATATTGGACCTGGCAATGTGTAAGATTCTCGCACAAAGTTGTCAGTATCAAGTGACATGTAAGTTTTCATGGGATCTCTGAACTGATGCTACTGTTTTCTTGTGTACTAAACTAGTCAAGCATGAAGGCATCCGACATCTAGTAAAAAATCATATTATATATAGGGTTGCCACCTCGGTGGTAATCTACCACCTGCTCTGAGGCCGGTGCCAGTATTTTATTTTTAGCAGCTTTATTAAGGGATAATATTTTTTCTGAGGCTAAGGGCATCTCTTCACTGAGCTGATCGTTGGGGGTGCCAGGAGTCTGACCCTCACCAATCTGATATTGATGACCTATCTTAAGGGTAGGCTATCAATAGTGAAGGGTTGTTCAGCTGCAGCAAATAAATGTTATTATTTGTATAATGAAAAGTTGTACAATTTTCTAATATACTTTATGTATCAATTTCTCATTGTTTTCTAGATTCTTCTTGTTGTCATTCTGCTTACTCCCAGTGAATAGAAATCAGTCCATGGTCATGTGATATACAGTCCATGGTCATGTGATATACATATAGGTGCATACTTCGATACAGTCATATCTCAGTAATCAGACATTGGAAAATTGTTGACTTTTTCATTATAAACAATAACATTTATTTGATGAAAGTGGACATTCCATTTAACCCCTTGCGATATACCTCGTAATAGTATGGCACAGGCGCCAAGGCCTTAAGGCACTCTGCTGTACAGCTAACACCCTGCTCTGGCACCCGTGGTAACAATCATGACCACGGTATCAAAGGGTTGTTGCGACTCCCACCCCCTCCCCGATCGATGCTGATGTATGGTAACGACAGCCCAGGGTCTGATCAGAGACCCCTGGCCTGCCTGTTACTACTGTCAGGATCAATGACATAGGCCATATGCACTGCAATACACAAGTATAACTGTATATACTACTGAACCAGCAATCAGATTGATGGTTCAAATCACTGGTTTCAAAACAAAAATTGAATATTGCTCTTTTTGGCCTAAGCCCCAACCTTGTACCCATACAACAGTATACAACCACATATGGGGTATTGCTCTGTTCAGGAAAAATTATGTAATGAACTGTGGAGTGCTTTTTCTCCTTTAACCCCTTGTGAAAATGAATAGTTTAGGTCTAAAGCGACATTTTATGGAAAAAAGTAATTTTGTCATTTTCATGTCCCAATGTTAGTAAAATCTGTGAAATAACTGTAGGGTCAAAATGCTCACTATACCCCATGATAAATTTATTGAGGGGTGTAATTTCCAAAATGGGGTCACTTATAGGGGGTTTCCAATGTACTGGTACTTTAGGGGCTCTGCAAATGAGACATGGCACCTGAAAACTATTCCTGCAAAATCTGCTTTTCAAACCTCCAGTGTCGCTCCTTTCCTTTGGTGCACTACTGTGTGCCCAGACAGCAGTTTACATCCACATGTGGGGTATTTCTGTACTCAGGAGAAATTGTGTAACAATGAAATGTCTACATTTTACCTCCATATTGTTTTAATTCCCCTGAAATGCTTAAAGGGTTAACAAACTTCCAAAATGCTGTTTTGAGTTGTTTGAGGGGTACAGTTTTGAAAATGGGGTGATTTATAAGGGTTCTAATGTATAGGCCTTTAAATTCCCCTTCAGAACTGAAGTGGTCCCTAACAAGTGGGTTTGGATAGTTTCATGTGAATTTGAAAAATTGCGGTTGTAAGCTTTATAATGTCCAAAATAAATTTATGAATTATTAAAAAGATGATGCCAATATAAAGCAGAGATGTGGTAACTAATATTTATTAGTGTATCTGGGTGGTATGGTTATCTGTCAGAGCATTTCACATTTGGAAAAAAAAATTCCCAGTTTTCATAAATAAATGCAAAAAATTAGTTCACCACTAACATGAAGTGTGTCGCAAAAAAACAATCTCAAAATCACAAAGTGACACATGTCAGTTTTGAAAAATGGGACCTTGTTCCTAAGGCGGTTTTTGGTCATTTCCTCAAGGGGTTAAAGCCCAGAACACTCCTTTAAGATCTGAATTTCTCTTTTAAAAAAATTCTTTAAGGCTAAGGCCCCATGTAGCGGGCCGCATCAAAAAAGTGCTGTGGGAAAAACTGCAGTGGCAACGTATCGCGTTTTTTTCCCGTAGTGCTTTTCTCAGAAAGTCTGCAGAGGTTTCCTTTGTGGACTTTCCACTTCCATCATACCTTTGGTTTTGGAAATTGCAGCGTTTCTGCTGTGCGTATTTTTCTGCAATGTGTGGATGGGATTCGCTAGTGGCCAAAAAGCGGCGTTTACGCCTCGTGGGGCGCTGGCCTAAATGAGAGATGTCCTATTGTGCTTGATAACTTTGTGACCCTGACATTACTGTACTGGAAAAAACTTTGATTACTATAGCACCATAGACCTGTATAGAGGCATCTCTGGGGTCCCAACTCATACACTACAACTAGTGATATTTCCTGACATGCCACTGAGATTACTCACTGTAATTCCCCTTTAAGAACACTATTGTGCCTTTCTTTGCTGAAAACATTTTTCCTGATCTGCACATTTTCACACTGACAAGTCCGTTGTTGTTATTGTTTTTTTGTGCTTCATTCCTTTCCTTTTCTGTTTTTTTCCATTTATTTATCCAAGTCTTTACAGTCATTGTACAATGTTTGTGTTCTGTATTTTTTCCTATTTGTTTTTTTACATAGAGCAGAGATAGCAAAGTGTCAAGGAGTGTGGAATTTGACAACATTGGTTTTTGAGTTTTTTTTGTGTCAAATAACTAAGGCACTTTCCATGGCCGCAGCTCCTCATGTGTCAGCGCAGAAGTTCTGGCAGTATTGTGATGGGACAATAATGGAGAATTCCCTCATTATCCTTCCTTCTGACAGCCAGCCAAGCTCACTGAAAACACAACTGTAGTATGAGGAGGGTTCAGTGGTCATCTGTTAATTTATAGATTCCTATTCATAGCCTTCCACTTTAGGGCCAAGTTCACATAGGGACATTTTTAGAAAAGTGGCAACTATTGACAGCAAGAAGCACACAATATATAGCAGTACGCACATGTGCTTTTTGATGCAGAAGAGATGTAAATGGAAAAAATTAAGAAATGCGAATAGTTTTGTGTTTGCTTTTAAAAAGGGTTTTCCAGAATTTAGATAGTGACATGGACATACCATTGATGCAACCTGTGGAGCTTATTGGGGCCTATTAGGTTAGGGGGCCCTACCACCTTAGCCACTTTCGACTATTAGATTTAGGGTAATTGCCTAAGCTGATGAACATCATGACTAACTATTACTGGTGGATTGTTAGAGAGGCATAATGGGATGTTCTATGCTGAGATATTAGAAGATAAGGGGCCCATAACTGTTCTTGCACAGGGGCCCTCAGCTGTCTGTATCCACTCCTGGATATTGGTGTCCCATCCTTAGGAGACACTATGCTGTGAGTAACATAGTTTATGGAGCTGAATGTACTGTATATTGTTCTACTCCCTGTGCTATGGTCCCTGGAATCAGTCAATAGCATGGGGTGAAGGATTCCCACTGATCTGAGATCAATGACCTGTCCTACGTATTAGTCATCAGTACTACATACTAGAAAACTCCTTTAATTACAGGGGCTTATAGTTAACTTTGGGATGTGGCCTTTGGCATGTGCAACCACCAAAATCCCGCACTGACATCCTAAAAACCTGCATGTCTCCAGGCATGAACACGTCACAACCAGGACAACCAAGAGAAGCTTCTTCCCTGCTATCTTATTAGGGTACAAATTGTAGTGACAATAGTGTCATGTGCCATAAAAGATGGTATGTTATGGGTTCCATGGAAAACATCCCAACCCAGCAATATGAACTTCAAATGGTGTAACCCTTCAGCTCTCTGTATGTGCAGAAACCCAGGAGAGTTAGGGAATAGTAATACTAGCTGGGAATAGTAATACTGAAAACAGGATTTGTCACCGTGTCTAGATATCTCAACCAAATTTCTCCAACTCGTTTCCTGAGCTGCTGCAGAGCTGAGGGGGCCTGCAATGTACCTGATGGTGGTGGTTGTTTCTCTCCTAATGCATCTCCTAATGGTATTCAGCCATCCTGAGTCTGATGAAGGTTGAAGAGCCCATAATGGTGTCACAGGAATGAGACTCATGAGACTCGTGGTTGCAGGAAAACACATCACACATAACTTGCAAAATGGAGCAGTAAGGAAACCAACAACTTCCAGCCAATGGAGTACACTTCTTATAACAGAGGACTACAGTGAGAATGGGGTGAGCCAACAGATGGTAGCTCCACAACAGATTTTACTTTACTCACTCTTGTTTGCTCAACAGCTGCCAATGTCTTTTTTGTCTCAATACACCATGGTGCCTGGTCCTTCCTGTGGCTCAGGCAGAGTCAATACTCTGAGACCCTTGTTTTACTTATCCTCAAACTCCAGGAAAAGCACTCTTAAACTCCAAAATCCAAATCTCTGTGTCTTTAGGCCACTGCACATTCCATAACTCAGGGCTGCAGCAAAATTACAGTTGTCTGTGGCTCTACACCTGCACTCGACACAACCTTCCACCTTGGAAGCTGGTTGAAGACTTACAGTCTTCATCCACTTTCCAGAACTAACAGGCTGGAGCATATCAATGTTCGATCCCCAGCCCACAGTGGTCCAGCTTATTTAAGGAGAAATTGCAGGATACATATAAACTATGTATACAGTTGCACAGAAATAGCATATAAGCAATATAAACACAACATGTACAATTTTGCAGTGTCCAATGGGACGCTGTATATGTAAGGGGACGGCGGAGCTATGCTCAAGTACTTGTCTAAACTAAACTTTATTGTGTATTGTACTGTTACTTTATAGGGACATTTTGTAGGTCTCTCTCCACAGTTTCCACACCATAACCAGAATCATGTTCTGGCCTTAATATTTTGTGCCCCAGCCTCTTAATAATTCTGGCACACCACTATTACAGACCCCAGACACTGAAGGTCCTTTTATTTATCTACAGTACTTGCCATGGTGTAATGTGAAACTGCAATTACTTGCTATCTAGATGACCTCCTGTACTGACAGATGATGTCATCTGTGTATAATGTTGTACCGTGTTAGCCATTGAAAGTAGTGGAAGAGTGAAGAAATCAGGCGATACCTTTTAGAGGATAACTGAGTATATTTATAAGTAAGCTTTCAGGAGTGCTCGCTCCCTTCATCAGACATGGTGTGATACAAGAACTGAAAATTAACAGATTTTTATACACATGGTTTTCAAAGCATTTTAGAGTCCTTAAAAAAAAATTGCAATCTAAGTAGAGAAGTTATTTACAACAGGTCAAAAAAACAGTCTGGAAACTTGTGGTGCGTGACGGAGGGATCACTAATTCTTGCTGTTATCTGTTTGCTATCAGGAGGTGATTTGTGTCCCTCACAGGTCATACATAGTGTGATTTGAAGCTGGCATGAATATTGAGTTCAGTTCATGGTTCAAACATAGTGTGACATGAAGCTGGCATGAATATTAAGTCCAAATTGCAGAGTTTGAAATTTTTGCATAAATTTGTACTCCATTTCTTTCCTTTTCTCCTGTGTCTTAAAATGTCCCATTAAAACCACAACTCGCAAATCTTCAATAGAGTGGTTTTCTCCGGAGAAATGTGCGGCCACTGGGAGATCTGTTCTGCTGTTATTAATGGTGGATCTGTGTGAGTTCATTCGTTGACTGAGTCTCTGCCCTGTTTCCCCCACATAGAGGCCTGTGGTGGGACATTGCACACACATTATGAGGTACACCACATTGGAAGACCTGCAGGAAAATGTCCCCCTAATTCTGTGCACCTGTTGTGACTGTGAGATAGGTACACTGTCAGCGGTGTGGATGTGCTTGCAGGTCATGCACCTTTTATGTAGGCAAGGTGAGGTGCCATTTTCAGTTGGGGCCTTCAGGGCACTCCCGGACGATAATGCGCCTCAGGTTTGGTGGTTGTCGAAAGGAGAGGAGAGGGGGGACTGGAAATATGTCCTTGAGTCTGTTGTCCCTATGTAGCACAGGTTGGAGCTCCTTGGCAATCCTTCGTAGGATCTCCAGCTGTGGGTTGTAGGTGACAACTAGGGGCACTCGGGCATCTTTCTGGGTCTCTCTATATGTGAGCAGACTGTCTCTGTTAATGGCTGCTGCTTTGTTTAATTGGTTGTCTGTCACTTTTGGTTTGTATCCCAATCTGAGAAATTTCATCCTCAGATCCAGATGTCATCTGTGGTCATATATGACATATCATGTTCTCAACGTTATCTCAGAGTAGTTGTAACTGCACTTTTACTGCATGGAATCATAACAACTGATGGATCAATAAAGTCTCTACCACAGAATGTGACAGTGGTGACAAATCATTTCAGGCTGTTCCAGGGATCATGTCACTCTCCATACTGTACTCTATGGATCCAGTGCCAGAGAAATTCATGCTCTTGGTCTCAGGTTCTATTCATACTTATGCAGTGATCATACAGTGGACCCCACAGATTGACAATGGAGTACTTTGAGTTTATTTCTGGTGTTTGTCATGTGAACAGAGTCTTAAGGGGAACCTGTCAAGAACTTTTGGGACACTAAACAACTTATTGGTCCATATAGACTTGTGGCTAAGTGCCTGAAATATTGCTTTGTTAGTGTTTGTATATATATATATATATTTTTTTTGTACTATTGGTCTGTTTCAGATCTTGTTGTATTATTATTAAACTGCAATAAAAATTCGAATTGGAAAAAAAAAAAAAGTGCCTGAAATATCTCTATTTTAGCAATGTCCATGGCCACAATTAAAAACAAAGACATTTATGCATACTTACCTAGAGATAATTCTGATGAGTCTCAGTGGACTCTGGCGCTATTGTGCAGCTCTTCACCAAAGTCAGGGAAGCTTCACTGTACCTGCGAGGTCCAGCACATGCACAGTGAAGCCTGGGTGTATTACTTCATCTTCAGGAAAGAACTGTGTAAGCGCCAGGAGTAGCAGAATTCATGCAAGCATTAGCACTGCATAGGGACCTGTTTGTGGTTTAATGTCCCAAAAGACCCTGAGAAGTTTCCTTAAAGAGGACCTTTCACCACCTCTACTCAGTGCAGTTGGAATTTTCTCTAGCCCTGATTTTTCCCAGGCAATCATTTCTTTTTTTTTTTCAACAAAATTATGCTCTCTACTGTCAGGTGGGCCGTCCTAAGTAGTAGCAGAAAGACAAGGACCGCCCACCTGACAGTAGAAAATCTAATTTTGCTCAAACTAACTCAGTGATTGCTCAGGACCAGTGTGGGCTAAAGAAAAAATTCCAACTGTACCGGAATCGGTGGATCAGCACCGACTGAAGGATGCAAGGAGTTGGAGTTGGTGCAGGTGGTGGAAGGTTCTCTTTAAAACAAAGCTGGTCATTTTTACATGCACATAAATATGATTTTGAAAAATCATATTCACTTAAATTGAACTGTAGCTTTTTGTGTGTGTGAAGGTGTCCATGCTGACTCTCTGGCTGGGATTTTGGAGGATTAGCTTTCTAGCAGTGTTGTTTGAAGTGGCATTAATAGTATTTGCAATGCAGTTCTGCCTCGCAGAGTACATCATGTGAACTGGTTCTGTCTATTTATATTCTGTAATATGAGCTTTTACAAGCTGTGGCGCTTACAAATGTGAAATAGGGTTACATGGGAGATTTGGGTAACAACTGTTGTAGCCAGTTTGTTTTGTTATAGGAGCTTTGTATATAAATCCACCCATTTCAACAATAGAGTCATAAACTGTCACGTGTTAATTTAACCCCTTCATAACAAAGTTCCTTTAAACTTAACAGGATTTCCTGGGATATTAGATTGATTGTCTAAGCTTAGGATAGATAATGTTTGATCTGTGGGATTCTACCACTGGGGCTCTAGTAACTGGTGGAAAGAGGGGGCTATGAGGAAATGACGGTGGTCAATGAACTTGGACTCAAAGTTTCTCAGAAATTATCTTGTCAGGTACTTATTATGCCTTTGGAACTGGTCAAAGATTTCTGTAGACCATCAACAGGGTGTTTCAGTGGCAATTTCTATTTGCAGATCTAGCTGCATGTAGGTTATAATTATTCTAACCTTGCAGTAATGAAAACCAGTATTGAATCGGTTGTCCCAGATTAGATATTGATGGCCTATATTTAGGATAAGGATCCCAGGGACCGACCCCTACTGATCTGCTATTGCTGATAGGCCATCAGTATCTGATTTTGGATATCCCCTTTTAGGATGGGAAGGAACAAACAACAGCCTGGGCCTCTCCTAAAATGAGAAGTGCATTAATAGAGATTGGTGAGGTAGGCTTACTCCTTTCCATATGCCCTGTTAGGGACTGTCCTTTATGAGGTGAGGTGTGGAGCATTACAAAAAAAGTGTATCTTGATGTGTATTGTTGATGACTCTATGAGACAATGTGCTACGTAAACATCACTTTTAATGGGGACCATGTCCTACTACATTTTCCCCTGAAAATTCCTTTCATATGGAACCCAGTAATCTGCATGTTTCATGAATCCATGTAGCCTAACCTAAGTTTAAAGAGGACATTTCACCATCTCCACCAACTCCAACTCTTTACATAATTTAATAGGTGCTGCTCTGCTGATTCCAGGACAATTGGAAATTTTATTTAGCCCCGCCATTCCTGAGCAATTAGTACAGTTAGTCTCTCTACTGTCAGGTGAGTGGTCCCTGTCTAACTGTTTCAGCCCAGTACCGCGCACCTGACAGTGGAGTGCCTAATATTTGGTGCTTAAACTAACAGCACCTGTTGCTCATAAAAAGGTTAGAGAAAAATTCCAACTGTGCTGGCATCAGTGGAGCAGAGCCTATTGAAGGATGCAAAGAGTTGGAGTTGGTAGAGGTGGTGAAAGGTCCTCTTTAAACTTAGGTTAAGCTACATGGATTCATAAAACATGTATATTCCTGGGGTCCATATAAATGGAATTTTACTGTCTTAGGTAAAAATTATTTATTGCTTTGTTTCAGTGAGAAGTGAGGAAGAAACTATTAGAACATTAGTGTTCTACCACTATTAGATTAACATCTCTCTTAGCCCAATGTAGGACTAGCTCAACTAAGAACCTTTTTATTATCCAGCAGGGGGAGTAATGAGACATCTGTTCAACACAATACTGGCTATCAGGTGTAAAGGTCTGTTTACAAGATGAAATACAGATTCTATACTTTCTGACAGCAAATATTGGCAAATAACTGCACTGAGAAATTGGTAATACGCTCTTAAGATCTTATACATACAATGTTGTGCAAAAGTTTTAGGCAAGTATGGAAAAATTGCTGCAAAGTAAGCATGTTTCCAGAAATAGAAGTGTTAATACCTTATTTTTGTCAGTTAACAAAATGAAGTGAACAAAACGGAAATCTAAATCACTTCAATATTTCGTGTGATCACTCTTTGGAGGAAGAGTCCTGGAAGTGATGATTTGACCCCCACAGAGTCCTGATCTCATCATCATCCAGTCTGTCTGGGATTACATGAAGAGACAGAAGGTTTGGGGCAAGCCTACATCCACAGATGATCTGTGCTTAGTTCTCCAAGATGTTTGGAACAACCTCCCTGCTGAGTTTCTTCAAAAACTGTCTTCAAGTGCACCTAGAAGAACTGATGGAAGGTAAAGGACGATCACACCAAATTCATGTGATTTAGATTTCTCTTTTGTTCATTCTCTTCATTTTGTTAATTGACAAAAAAATACTCTAAGGCTAAGGCCCCACGCTGCGGAAAAGACCACGGTAGAAATGTAATGCGTTTTTTCCTGCACTGCTTTTCACAAAAAGTCCATGGAGTTTTCCTCTGCGGAGTTACTGTCCCTATTATATCTTTAAGGAAAACACCTGCATTTCCGTAGCTATAATTGACATGCTGTGATTTACAAAAACGCAACAGTTTTTGAAATCACAGTATTTCCGCTGTGGATATTTTTCTGCAATGTGTAGATGGTGTGAAAGATCCTCAGTGCGCCAACACCGCGATGGCCCACACCTGAGACTTCTTTACTAAAGACCACACTCATCGCCAGTGAGTGCTGGGTCCACAAGATAAATACAAGACAAGCTTTCTAAATTTTATATATTTATTAACCCCTAAATGGGTCGGTATTAACATCTAACACATGCAGTTCAGAACAGATATGCAGATGTATGCAAGCATTAACAGTTACTAGTTACAATATACAGCACTTAAAATAAAAAGGGAATAAAAGTTAAATAATTACTTTACCACACATATCCTTGATGTGGCTCTATAGTCCAACACTCACACATAGCATGTGGAGATAACCAGTGGAGGCTTCTAGCAGCAGCATAACAGCATTCCAGCCTGCATGCTCATCACAGTATATTCCTCAGTAGTCTCAGCACAGTCTTCTATATCACTGACCTCTTACCTCATCTTTTATACCCTTGATTACACCACCCAGAATGAGGTCACCGGCGACGACAAGTCTGATTGACTAACGCACTCAAGTCAAGATCCTTTTAAGGAGATGGGACCAAGTGGAATGATACAATGCCTTCTATATGTTATCAACCAGGTTGGATCAGCAGCCCAGGCCAAACAATACATGTGTATTTGATCACCCAGGGCTATGTAGGAATTCAATGGAGCCATTCTGGGATGAATACAAAGCCCTTTTGTTACATTGTTGCCACTACTGACAACATACACCTAGGATTAGAGCTACGCACAGTTAAATTAAACAGAATTAAGAGAGAGATACGCTACCCAGAGATCAAAATACATCTTTGAGTTATAGCCATAATTAAGTGGAATCATCACAGATGGGATTAGCCAGAATCCCATCCACGTTTCCGGTACTGTAAAACTCTGCCTTTTTTGCTGCGGTGTTTCCGGTGTTGCCAAATTGCAGTGTTTTTGCTATTTGGGGCACCGGCCTAAGGCTAGGTTCACATCTGCGTTGGAGTCTCTGTAGGAGACATCACTGCAGATTCCACCTAAAATCGGCAGAGAGAAAAGTTCTGACTGGAGGAAACCCCATTATATCTATGGGGACCGTGGGTGTCCACGAGTAACCGCATTTTTAGTGGATGGGCTCTCCGTCATTCGGGTCCCCATGTGAACCTGAACAACGGAGAGACAAACACTAGTATGTATTTGTATCTGCTTATCTTTGCTGCTGTAACACACTGAATTTCCCCATTGTGGGACTATTAAAGGACTATTATTATTATTATTATTATTATTATTATTATTATTAGTATGGACTTAGCATAAGGCTAAGGCCCCCACATTGTGGAAATGGTGCTTTTTATTGCAGATTTTGCTGTGGTTTTTGAGCCAAAGCCAAAAGTGGATTGAGCACAAGGAGAAGTAGAAGAGCTTGCTTTATATTTCCCATTCCTTCTGTATCCAGTACACAGCAAAATCTGCAACAAAAAAAGTAGCGTCTCCATAAATGTGGAGCCTTAGCCTAAAAAACACTTACACTAGGTTCACACTAATCATGGGGTGTCTATTGTTCTGGCTAGAGGACCAGAACAACGGACAAATGGACTGTTAAAGTAGCAGACACTAACGGAGCCTGATGAACACTATGGACTATAATAGGGTCCATTGGGTGTCTGTTCTTTTTAACTGATAGCACTGGATGAAAAAGTTGTGCTTGCAGGACTTTTTCATCCTGCAATTTTAGATGGACACTGAATGGAGACTCTGATGCAGATGTGAACCCAGTCTTAGAATGCTAAAAAACAATAAAATATTTAATATCCATCTTACCAATCCCCTGCAGCTCCCATCCCCATCAGTCTCAGTTCTTACTGTTCCAGCGAAGATGTGTTGCCATGAGTGCTACAGCCAATCACTGGTTAGAGTGGCGATGTGTCACATCACTGAGGGCACTGCTGTAAGCGCACAACCAATGGCAGGGGCTATCTACTGTGGGTGCAGAGGCTGCAGTCATACCTGGGCTCTAGGACCTTAGAGAGCTCAATGGCACTCAAAATTGCAGTGCTCATGTCAGTGTTATTTTCAGTACCGTGGCTTCACTGTTTATTATCCTTGTCCTGTGACATCACTGTGTGCATTCTCTATGTATCAAGATGATTTGTTTATTATGCACATATGGTGATACCACTACGGTTTTCTTCTTTGCCATTAGTTTTGTTTATGGATCTATGGGTTATCCCTGTTTGTCACTCCACAGTATCGGGATAATGTATATAGTGATATAGCTATATACTGTATACCCTTTCCTATTAGTTCCCTCGGTTTGTTATACATGTCCTATGTTGTGACATCAATTTGCACACTATCCGTGTATAGTGATACTCTGTGACATTGATTGCAGTGACATCACTGTGTGCATTAACTATGATGGTATGTTTATTATACAAGTACAGTGACATCACTATGGTGCATTCCTTAGTCATTATTTCTTGCATCACCATGGTTATTATCCCTAGTTGTCACCTCACAGTATGGGGATAATGTATATGGTGATACTTTTTATGACGTCACTTTGCACACTATCCTTGTATAGTAATACACTGTGACAATTATTACTATGTGTATAATTCCGGTCTGTGATATCACTATGTTCATTATCTATGATGATTTATTATACTTGTGTGGTGACATCACTTTGCACACTATCCCTATATAGTCATACACTATGACAATTATTACTATACTATACTGGTGTGGTGACATCACTTTGTGCACTACCCTTGTATAGTCATACACTATGACAATGATTACTATGTGTATTATTCCTGCCTGTGACATTACTATGTGCATTATCTATGATAATTTATTATACTTTTGCACACTATCCCTGTATAGTAATACACTGTGACAACGACTACTGTGTGTTTCATCCCTGCCTGTGATATCACTGTGACTATTATTCCTGTGCTGGATATAGCTTTTTTTTAGTACAATCGTTTCTTAATTCTTCTTCTTTACAATGGCTGGCTGAATTATTTCCTATGCATGATTTACGCTTTGTACTCCGACACGAGCTGCATTAACCAATCAGATTAATCTATTTTGTCTGTCAACTAAGAAAGTTTAAGATTTCCTGTTTTGTGTGTGACAGTTTTAGATAAGTTTAGAGTCTTTGGCAGGAAATCCGCTTTACTTGTTAAGTGTGACCTAACAACTTCAGCAGTTCACAAGTAGACACTCTGAGTTACCTACAGGTCACAATTATGGGAGAATCCATGGAAAACAGCACTGATGACTTCATCATTTCCCTCAACAGAGAATGCCCCAAAGAATTGGGGGAACTCATTGAAAAATCCAGTGGAGATGTCCGAAGGTTTGATGACACCGGATTTACATTGTCTCTTCAGAATGGGCTAGAAAACCTCAGGCTGGAGAAGTCGCTGACAGACGTGGTGCTGGTTGTTGGCAATAGCTCATTCTCATGCCATCGCGTCGTACTGGCTGCTGCCAGCAATTACTTTCGGTAAGAGACACCTCCAACCAAAATATAGATCCTATTTCTAATGTGTGATAAAATCAGAAGGAATAAGGTATAAAGTCAAATTTTATTTCTTCTTTTATATTCTATGGGTACAGTTTGTGACCCGGAATATTATAACTTGAAATTGGTTTTTAGAGGTTTATTTCTTATTCAGCAAAATCATTGTTTAATAGAAAAAATTGAAAAGTAAATGAAAAAAATCATAAAAATGTGTGCATTACATCATACTTACTGTGTATTAGCGTCATGAGTATGGTTTTACCACTATGACCAGTCCATGTTTGAATGGATCCCAATGGTTCCTGCTGCATGCCATTGACTTATAAAGGTGTTTCCATTGTGGTTCTATTATTGTTAATGGCAAAAATAGTGATGTATAACTGTATTACAGAAAATTACATTTCATCTATAGATATTGATGTACTATATGTTAATGTAATATATAGCAATGTATTTCTATTTATATAACACAACCTTTCATATGTTCAGATAGAAGCATTGCTTGTAACCAGTGTTGCTGGCAGACATTGTTTCTGTACGTCGCTGTTTTCTGCATCTAGTTTTGGACCAAATTTTTATGATACATTCGAAAGGGTTGTGGCTTCACTTGGCTGAAATATGCCAAACTCCAACAAAATTTTGGCATAAAATTCTGTCCCGAAGTAAGACAACTAATAGATGGCTTAAATGTAGGTCTTATTCCTGTATTTCATGAATGTTTGCTGTCCATCTTCTCTAAGCACAGCTACATTCCTCTTGATTCTATGGACATGTTTTGTCCTTGGTTGATCCATTCTTTATTACAGATTTCCATACTTTACAATATCTTGTATACGTGAAAAGCAGGCACCACATAGATGACATCTGTTTGGTTTGCATAAAGGACCAAAGTAGTGAACTATGTAATGTGTATAAACCCTTAGCCTAAGCAGTCTAAAGATGCGCCAGATTTATCATCCAGCATCAGCCATTGTGATAAATCTGCCTGTCATTTTAGTTGCTGTCTGACAAAGTTTACACTGTAGTACTATTATTAAATATGGGCCATTGATGGGAGAAAGAATGACAATCTGGGACGCGGATATACTACTCATGCCCATTGGAAACGCGCTAACAATTTAATGTCTATGGCAGGCTCTCCTTCACTGCCTCCACAGATTTAACATGGTTGGGCCAACTTGAGAGCCTTTTCTGCTATGCACCCTGGACAGGTGACAGCTGATCGGCGTAGGGGCCCTTTCACTATTTTCTTTTCTCTATTCTCTACTCGTCTTGGCCATTCAAGTCTATGGGGCCATGAAAGAATGTCATTGTATACTGTCTGTGTTACAGCCATTTTTTTACATACCTATTATTAGGTGGTGCTGAAAAATCCATTGTTAGGTGTCCCCCAAAAAACATAGATGGCACATGGAACAAAAACTGAAATACACTAGGATGTACAGTGTCCATTTTTTTATAGCCTGCAAAACGGATCATTTGTGTGAAAGCAAGCTAATGCATTATTCACATGTCCGCATTTCATGTATGTTTGTCTGAATATGGTCTAAGTCTGTATAACTTAACCGCCATTGATGTTAGATGAAGTTGCAGGCAGAGAGATCTATAAAAGGCAGATGGTATTCTCCACTTTTTCTTTAATCCATTCCCAATTTTGGCTTCAAAAACTGCATCAAAAACCTGAACGTGTAAACACAGCCTCACTCTCACTTGTTAGCTTAACCTCCTATTAAATAGATGATATAACTTGAGACACCATCTAGTTATCAATTCACTGCCTTTACTTGAAACCCACAATGTATTTTCCCATCTGCTGCTGCCAATAGTTTTATACAGAAAGATAACTAATAGGAATATTTGGCAGATCTACAGATGATAAAGCTTAAGAATTTGTACAGTATATACAAGGGAATTGTGGTCATTGGTATAATTGACTCTGCTGTACGTGTCTTGTACTACTGAGATAACATATTGATGACCATAGAAAATACTGAAGTGCCGGTTATCGTCGTGTCCACACTTAACACGTCACAAGGGCTGTTAAGCACTTTTTTTCATGGATTCTTATCCAAAAAAGTGTCAGACTGTGAGTGGCCTAGAAACATTACTGCTAGGGTAGGATTCAATGCTTAGGCACTGTGTGCCTATAGGTCTATAATGTAGCCCTGTAGAAAATCAAGCAAAGCAATCCAGTATGGCCACCTCTGTTGATTGAAATACTAAGAAGAAGACTGAACTCATGTGTTGCCTACCAAACTTATCTTTTACAGACATTGGGGAGAATTTATTAAGACCGGCTCTTAATATTGTGACAGCTGGAAGCAGATATATTAAGTATTAATATAATAAATAAATTAAGTATTAATATTAAATATTAAGAGGCTCCAGCCTTTAATAATTCTCCCGCACTGTTGGAGGTCCCCATACACAAGAGCTAAGATTTATGTCCGTCCAGGAGTTCTCACTTGCCTTGATCTCCACCCAGCTCCACCAAGTTTTCTTAAAAATGGCAATCAGGTTGAAAAATGGACAAAGTGGCACAGACAGCCATGTGCCAAAAATTTGGCTTTTCTATAAGGAAATTGGTGTGAGCAGTTTACCCCCACTATTCATAAGGGAATCAATGCATGCCTTACCCTTTAATGGAATGTTTTACTACAATAACTCCTGTCTAAGGGCCACTGTTATTTTTTGAGAAGTAGCCACTGCAGTGAAATGTGTGGTGCTTGATACTATTTGATCACTCAATATTTTTGAAAATCCTTTTAAGCCCCAAGTAGCTAGCAGCAGCAAAAAATCGCTATGGGAAAAACCGCGGTGGCAATGCATTGCAGTTTTCCCCACAGCGCTTTTCACAGAAAGTCCGCAGAGGTTTCCATTATACCTATAGGGAAACCGCCGGCATTTCCGTAGGTATAATTGACATGCTGCAATTCCCAAAACCACAATGGTTTTGGAAATAGCAGTGTGCCCGCTGCACGTATTTTTTCGCAAGGTGTGGATGAGATTCACTAGAATCCCATCCACCTTGCAGTGACTGTAAAACACCGCATCTAAGGCTGAAGCCCCATGTTGCGAAAATGCAGTTTTTGCTGCTGCGGAAACACTGCGCCAAAAAACTCTGCATTTTACAGTACCTACAAAGTGAATGAGATTCTGGCTAATCTCATCCACAGAAAAGCTGTATTTTCAAAAACGGTTTTGCAAATTTAAGCATGTCAATTATACTTGTGGAAACGCTGGTGTTTTCCCTGTAGGTATAATATGGGCAGAATATCCGCAGAAAAAAAGTCAGCGAAAACACAATGAAAAATGCTGCGGAAAAAAAAATGCAATGTGTTTCCGCTGTGTTTTTTCACAGCATTTTTTTGTTGCATTTCGCTAGCCTAAAATAAGTTTTTGCATCACTTTGATAGATTTTTACTGTATGCATTGATGCTGCTTTTTCTGACACAGCTGTGTATTTCTTTTTTAGAGCCATGTTCTGCAATGATCTCAAAGAAAAGTATGAAGAGAAGATTATAATCCAAGGGGTTGAGGCAGAAACCATGCAGACTATCCTGGATTATACTTACACCAGCAAAGTAGTGATAACCAAGCAAAATGTGCAAAAAATATTGGAGGCCGCCAGTCTTTTTCAGGTGAGTACACTACAGTAATATGGTGCAAGCACTAGGCCCCGGTTGAAAAGCTTGTGCAAATAAAAAGTGCACAAATGTGTGTATCTACAGGTCCATGGGAGAACGGCATGGACGATATATGCCATCCATGCCCTACTCAGACCTTTTCAGAAATAGAGCCTGCCTTACCTATATGTCTACAATGGAGTACATGGTTTTAGACTACTTTCACACAGCAGTATTTTGGTCAGAATTTTGCTTCAGTATTTGTAAGCCAAAACTGAAAATGGAGCCTACAGAAAAAAAGTGTATAATGGAAACATTTGCAGGTCTTCTGTGTTTGGACTCACTCCTGGTTTTAGCTGGCAAATACTGATGCAAAATAATGACCACTATATTGCCGTGTGAAAGTGGCTTTATACATAGATCCTATGACAGGACAGGTCATGTACTGTTGTAGGGCAAACAATTCTAAGAAGTACTTTTGTGAGAAAATCAGAAATATTGCAAAATTTCTGGTTTCTCTGTTGCACAATAGACCTCAAGACGGCTCACTGGTGTCAAGGAAGTGTTAAGTGATATCTAAGCAGTGAGGGTTATATGTACCAATTGCTAGAAGAAAGTCCTTGTCTTCTCATAAGAAATGAATGAATAAAAAAAAGCTATTTCTTCTTAATGCAAACAGAACATGAAGATAGTCCTTCTGAAAGGTTACTCAGGTAACTGTTAAATTTTACAACACGTATAGGCTACACTTACTCCAAACAGCACATATCCTATGTACAATGTATGTCGTGTATGTTGGTGGATTTTTTTTTTTGTTGTATATGGGGCACAAATCCTAATATTTATGCAAGACTTCTATCTGCTCAGCATCAAAAGTAAAGGGGAAACATCAAATGGAAATGATGGACTTCAACATGCCTAATTCTAAGTCATGTAAGAGATGACCCGCCGTAAAGGCACTTAAACTGTGTCCACTCCCCCTTAAATAAACCCATACATATAAATAAAGACATGGCAGTTGATGTTGGGTGAAGTGGGGGTCAGCGACAGCTTTATTAACGAGTTATTAACCATATGTAGAACCTTGTTCACGCTAATACAAATATAACATATCACCGGATGCTGGCCACCGCCTCCACAGTGGGCATTCATCAGTTGTTCCACCAGGTGACACGTCTATTGCTTCATCACACTGTTGAAAGGGAACAAGGTCCTGCCATATGCCGCTGTGACACCTGATAAAAAAAACAAATAAATATATAAATAAAATGAAACAATCAAGCAAAGTGCAAGTACAATGCAAAATTGGGCGGGCGGGAAGGAGGGGGTCTTGACTCGACGCTGGGCAGTGTCCAAGAGGAAGAGGACTGCCCAGTGCCAAGCTTATATCTGATCTTGGACAAAATCCTCCCCAACTCTAGGCCAACCCCAATGAAGGGAGGGGGCCAGGAGGCGGGACGAAACACATACAGCATTGGGGGCGCACAGTCTTGCAGTGGCTTGTCTTCTGCTTTCCAATGAAATAAACATAAGCAGGTCAAGAAAAAAAAGATACACACTAGATATTGGTAAAATGTTCATTTGGTCAACAGCTATTTCTACATCTATTTCTCACCACTTCTCCTATTTACAAGCACATTCGGCTTGGTTGTGTGGTGCATGTGTTCTGAATAAGATGAGGTGAATAAAGCTGCTGCCATACACCAATGGTAGTGGTTTATCTCCCCTAAGAACAAAAACATTGGACTTTGAAATCCAACAGCCTGATCCTTCTTTCTTCCAACATGTGCCATTGGGGCATGTCAGGTTACTTTATGGGTTTTAGGGGATTTTATCACACCCTTAAGAACTGAATTGCAACATGGGTGTTTATAACAACACATGTAAGCCCACTAGTCATGTTAGTCTATTGCTTAATAGCCCGTTGGGCGCTCATTTTTCATCTGCTTATTTTTAATAAAACATGTTCTTGGATCATTCCCAAATATTTTTTGCACTTCTGGATCATGATTTTTTTTAAATAGACAATACGATGGATTTTTCACAATCCTAGTGATAGGAACCATTAATTTATATGATATTTTAGACATTTTCCTGCGTCACTTCCTTTAGCTGTTCACTTCAACCTGCTATCTCTGTGTGTTCAGCCAGTGTTTGCATAACTAGGGACCCCTGCACTACTTTCTTATCTGGATTGGTTGTGTGGTTATGACAGGGTGGGATAAGTGTAAGGAAAACAGCTTGCACAGATAAACCCATTTATATGCCTCTAAAAGCTGAATTTCACCAAGCAGGAGAACGATCCTGCTGCTCTGGCTTGTCACAATGAAATGTGGGTTTTAATGGTTAAATTACTGAAACAATGGATAAAAAAAATCTGGTAAAAAATAAATGTATCCTGTTCTGTGATGGTAATAAAAGGGGATGTCAAGGCTTGGAACTAAGATGAGGAATCTCACCTCTTGCATTCATTTTTATGTGGATAAAGTAACAATGATAAAAGAGATAATGTCATAATACATTCAACTGTATGTGCAGAGAATTTCATAGTTTATACACTATGTTGATATCGTCTAGAAATAAAAATGAAAGAAATTGCATTATCTATTTCTCATTGATCCTTGAAGGGGTGCTGCAATTCTTTTTTCAAAAGCAAAGTCACCTCTCCTTTTGACTGGGGATCCCGCGGACAGTCTCTGTTCGAGTCAGTCTCTGTTCGAGTCCCCGGTGTTCCTGACCTTTGTCCTGCATGTGAGTGATACAGGGAGTCAGTGGCTGTGCAGTGATACTCCAGCGAAAGATTGACTGACAAAATCATCTTTGTATCACAAGGCATTATGGGAAAGGAGCTGGGAGCTCATGCGCCCTCTGTTGGATGTAACAGATCCTCAATTTGCTTTTGACTCACCGAGTCTTGAGACAACAAAAGGGATTTTAGCCAAGCCAATTTCATTTATCTGCATACAGCGCAGTTTCGGGATTTTTGTCCCTCGTCAGTGCAGAGCAAAATGAACTGGCTGGCTTTGTGGGAGGCAATGAGTGGGTTATGGACAGAGACATCTCTCCTTTGCCATTTTGCTCTGCACTGACGAGGGACAAAAATCCCGAAACAGCGCTGTATGCAGATAAATGAAATTGGTTTGGCTAAAATCCCTTTTGCTGTCTCAAGACTTGGTGAGTCAAAAGCAAATTGAGGATCTGTTACATCCAACAGAGGGCGCATGAGCTCCCAGCTCCTTTCCCATAATGCCTTGTGATATGTAGATGCTTAGTAGAGGGCGAAAGGCAATTTAAAACTCTACACACCTTCACTGGTGCTCTTCTCAAGGAGAGATGTCTCTGTCCATAAAATCATCTTTGGGCAGAATGTCAACGAAGAACGGAGACCAGAATGGAGACTCTCTGCTGGATCCCTGGCTGAACAGAGAGGTGAGTATACAGAGTTTGTTATTTAATGGGAACCTGCTACCAGGAAAATGCAGTGCAATCCACCGGCATCATGTTATAGGGCAGGAGCAGCTATGTAGATCTTCTTTCCTATAAAGTCATAGAGATGGTTCTATAAGTGATTGACAGCTCTCTCTGTATACATAATCATAGCTGGGAGGTTGTCAGTCACTGATAGGGCTGCCTCCTAGATTTCTCACCATACAAAAAGCAAAGATTTCAATGGATAAATGACAGGTTATACTGAATCTTTTCCCATGAAACTATATATCTCAATCTGCTCAGTTCTCAGTTCTGCCCTCTGCTCTATAACATGATGTATGCAGGTTGCAGTTCCTCGTCACAAGTTCCCTTTAAGCCTTTGTAACACTCTTTAAGGGGCTCAAGCACATTAGAGAAGAGTTGCCAGGACTGACTGACTAATGTCTATTGAGTCCTCCTGACTCTTCCAACATAGTAGATTTCGAGTGAATGAAGGATCAGGCCTACTGGATTTCATCATGCTCAATCTTGTGTTCCCACAGAAATTCAGCCAGAGGAGTCTAAATGGTTGGCTACTTTTTACATATACAGTACAGACCAAAAGTTTGGACACACCTTCTCATTCCAAGAGTTTTCTGTATTTTCATGACTATAAAAATTGTAGATTCACACTGAAGGCATGAAAACTATGAATTAACACATGTGGGATTATATACTTAACAAAAAAGTGTGAAACAACTGAAAATATGTCTTATATTCTAGGTTCTTCAAAGTAGCCACCTTTTGCTTTGATTACTGCTTTGCACACTCTTGGCATTCTCTTGATGAGCTTCAAGAGGTAGTCACCTGAAATGGTCTTCCAACAGTCTTGAAGGAGTTCCCAGAGATGCTTAGCACTTGTTGGCCCTTTTGCCTTCACTCTGCAGTCCAGCTCACCCCAAACCATCTCGATTGGGTTCAGGTCTGGTGACTGTGGAGGCCAGGTCATCTGGCGTAGCACCCCATCACTCTCCTTCTTGGTCAAATAGCCCTTACACAGTTTGGAGGTGTGTTTGGGGTCATTGTCCTGTTGAAAAATAAATGATGGTCCAACTAAACGCAAACCGGATGGAATAGCATGCCGCTGCAAGATGCTGTGGTAACCATGCTGGTTCAGTATTCCTTCAATTTTGAATAAATCCCCAACAGTGTCACCAGCAAAGCACCCCCACACCATCACACCTCCTCCTCCATGCTTCACGGTGGGAACCAGGCATGTAGAGTCCATTCGTTTACCTTTTCTTTGTCGCACAAAGACACGGTGGTTGGAACCAAAGATCTGAAATTTGGACTCATCAGACCAGAGCACAGATTTCCACAGGTCTAATGTCCATTCCTTGTGTTCTTTAGCCCAAACAAGTCTCTTCTGCTTGTTGCGTGTCCTTAGCAGTGGTTTCCTAGCAGCTATTTTACCATGAAGGCCTGCTGCACACAGTCTCCTCTTAACAGTTGTTGTAGAGATGTGTCTGCTGCTAGAACTCTGTGTGGCATTGACCTGGTCTCTAATCTGAGCTGCTGTTAACCTGCGATTTCTGAGTCTGGTGACTCGGATGAACTTATCCTCCGCAGCAGAGGTGACTCTTGGTCTTCCTTTCCTGGGGCGGTCCTCATGTGAGCCAGTTTCTTTGTAGCGCTTGATGGTTTTGGCCACTGCACTTGGGGACACTTTCAAAGTTTTCCCAATTTTTCGGACTGACTAACCTTCATTTCTTAAAGTAATGATGGCCACTCGTTTTTCTTTACTTAGCTGCTTTTTTCTTGCCATAATACAAATTCTAACACTCCATTCAGTAGGACTATCAGCTGTGTCCCAACTGATGGTCCCAACCCCATTTATAAGGCAAGAAATCCCACTTATTAAACCTGACAGGGCACACCTGTGAAGTGAAAACCATTTCAGGTGACTACCTCTTGAAGCTCGTCAAGAGAATGCCAAGAGTGTGCAAAGCAGTAATCAAAGCAAAAGGTGGCTACTTTGAAGAACCTAGAATATAAGACATATTTTCAGTTGTTTCACACTTTTTTGTTAAGTATATAATTCCACATGTGTTAATTCATAGTTTTGATGCCTTCAGTGTGAATCTACAATTTTTATAGTAATGAAAATACAGAAAACTCTTGGAATGAGAAGGTGTGTCCAAACTTTTGGTCTGTACTGTACATGGTACATGTCTTAGCATTAAACGTTTTATGACTAACTCATAAGTGGCCTTCGGGTCACATGATGCATGTCAAATGCAATTTCTACATGTCCGCTGTCGTCCTGTCCATTCACCCTTCTAGGCTTGTGAATGGGTGGACACCTCTCTACTTTATTTAGGAATAGGGGCGTGTAGGAGGGGAGAGGATGTTCGGCCCATCTGACGTCCTTACAGTGAACTAGTGATGGCCGGAATAGGGGCATGTAGGAAGGAGCACTGAAAGTTCTGTACTGTCTCAGCCTGGCTTACTTGGGTTTGAGCTGAGGAAGGAAGAATCAGTGGAATAGGTGGAGAACAGTGGATGAAGAGTCTAGTATTGCAGAAGCAAGGTTTGATAGTGCCATAACAAGGGGAAATGAATAAAAAGGTATTTGGGGAACATTGTGACAGCACAGATGTCTAAAAAGTCCCCCCCAAAATAATACATCCGGGGCCTGGATAACCTCTTTAATACCAGTTTTAAAAGAAACCTATGACATAATCTGTGTATAAGAGCCAAGCCAGAGTAACTCCTCCAAAAGGAAGACATTCCCATCCACTGAAAGCTGTTTCAAGGTTTTGTGTCACTCATCAGTGCAGAGCAGATGACTAGCTGTGGGAGAGGTCTAGATGAGGATTAGAAGGGATCATGTGTCTGCTAAGAATTCTGGGTAAGGATTATGCAAATAAGACCTCATTGGTGAAAAAGGGGAATTTGCCACTAGCGCCACCTTTTAGAAGGTAGCTCCTTATGGATTAAGAACCTATGGGCATAATCTGGGTAGTGGACACCTGCTGTATCACTTGACTCTTGTATCCATGGCAGCCTCCGTCTGGGCATGCACAGACTCATACAAAATATTATTTGTACAATTCTTTCACAGACAGGATGTACTATGGTTGCAGTGGTTACATTATACGTTACATGACTGCCACCTCCATCACTGCACTGTAAATGTCCCCATGCTCTCCCATCCCGTAGGTTTCAGATCGGTTGGGAGAAGCACAGACATTTATGAGTAAGTCATATCACTTCTAATTTAAAGGGGCTGTTCATTTGATTTTTTTAATTATTTAATGCTACTGCTAGTTAGGCCATACATAACAAACCAGTAGTTACCTTTCTCCAGGCCTCCATTTCCAGTGGCAGCAGCTCTGTTCATTTGTATACAGGTCGTCCGACTGTTTATGCCAGGTGACCACTGGAACCAATCACAGGCCTCAAAAAAGTGAAATGGGCAACCCCTTTAAGCCACATGTCAAGCATATTTAGCATTGTATCTCAGTAACATTCTGTATGTTTGTAGCTGTAAAGTAGATTCCTCCATATCCTGCTATATTATGTCTCCACATGCACAGATGTTGCATGCTACAGTTTCACAACTTCCTGTTTTTCTTTCAGTTCCTCCGCATGGTGGATGCATGTTCCAGTTTCCTAACAGAAGCTCTTCACCCTGAAAACTGTGTTGGGATTTTACGACTTGCAGATGCCCATTGTTTGGACTTGTTAAAGTTGCAGGTCCAGAATTATATCATCCAAAACTTTTCTCAGGTTGTAAACCATGAAGAATTCCTTGAGTTAACATATGACATTCTACATCATATTCTGAAGAGCGATGAGCTATATGTAACGGAAGAAGCACAAGTCTTCGAGACTGTGATAAAATGGGTGCAATATAAACAATCAGAGAGAATTTCTCTTTTGCCAAAAATGTTAGAATGTGTGCGACTACCCTTATTGGATCCCTGGTATCTTGTTGGTACAGTAGAAACCAATGAACTTATTAGAGAGTGCCCTGATGTATTCAATTTAATGCAAGAAGCACGCATTTATTATCTGACTGGCAATGAGGTGAGTGAAGCTACAGAAAAAAGTTTCCAAATTTCCCGAATTACCTGCCTATAACTAGAATGGATTGCTAAGATACGTTTTACAGTAAGCTTTGTACTATATGTAGAGTGTTAGTGGCATGGATCACATGGGAGGGAGACATTTACAGTTTATGTACAGAAAACTGCTGTAAAAATCATGAAAAAAGTCACTGTGCTTTGCTCAAGTTTTAAAATTTGCAGCCTACATGACACTTTCCTCAAAGGGGGCATTGCAGAGATATGGTGAGGGCAGGACCATCGATCCCATTGGACATCATAATTTATGTCAGTTTTCTGGTGTAAATGATGCCTGAAGTCTATGGAGCTGGCAGAAATGTCTATTAAGATGTACAGACCTCGTAGGATGTGCCACATTTATGATGAAGCATTCCCCTTGTCATAAATTGGGTGCAATCCCTGGCAGGGAAGGGTTTATTGAGAGTGCAGATAAATCAGCCCCTGTATGTGAATACCTATGGCTATGCTGTGAATATTTATGGAAAAAGGATGCCCTGCTGTGACTAGTAGAGGACAGAAGACCAGCCTGCTCTGACTACTGGTGGAAAGTGGCTAGGGCTTGCTGTTATTGTAAAAGGATTGGGGGCGTCCTGTTGCAACTATATGGGGTGGAATACTTTTAAGAATCTTTGAGATGAGTCAAAATGTTGCTGCATTCTGTGGACACAGTGGAAAACCAACGGCTGTTTCTTTTTATTGGAGTTATGTTGTGGGTGCTACCGAAATAGTAAACTGCTGTGACAACTGATACAGGCACTGTTGTCACTGCTAAACGGAAAGGATGAGCATCCCCTGCAGTTCAGTCTATGACTTCAACCCTAAGTGCATTTTCGGCTTCTCCCAATTCAAGTACAGTGAACAATTTCCAAACGGCCACCTCTTAGAGAAGACCACTCCCTTATGTACACCAGATTTCCTGTGATAGAATTTTAGTTTTACTATATACAGTATTATGCATACTGGTCACCTTCTTAAAGCATAACTAAACCTTCAGACAACTTTTGATTTTCTGGCAGTATTTGTGTCATAAATAAATTTTGTAATATACTTTATTAACTAATTTTGTCTCCTTTCTGTGAAATCTTGCAGTTTTTCACTCTTTCCCTTGTTTCTGTATTGAGAGCTGTTCCTGCCTCTCACTGAATGTTACTGTGTATGGCATAGGGGGCTGTGTAACATGTAGAGAAAATGAAAGCAGGGGAGGGTCACTTCAAATAGTTATATCTCAGACATTATAAAGCGTACAAGCTTGCTTTTGGTGTCATATGAAAGAGGAGATTCTCTTTTTTCATATGACACTAAGAGCTATCTAAATTATTTCCAGAGATATCACTGGTTGAAAATAAAATCGGGATTAGAATATTTATATGCAGCTGTGTAATCCCAACTGTGTTTTCACTGCAGCCTTAGTGTCATATAAAAGAAACCAAAAGCAAGTTTGTACATTTTATAATGTCCGAGATATTTCTGTTTGAAGTGACCCTCCCCTCCCCTCACTTTCTCTACATGTTATACAGCCACATACTCCATGCACAGTAACATTCAGTGAGAGGCAGTAACAGCTCTCAATACAGAAGCAAGGGAAAGAATAAAGAGATGCAGGATTTCACAGAAAGGATTCACAATTTGTTAATAAAGTATATTACAGAAAGTTTAGTTACGCTTTAAAGAAGGTCACCCCCACAGTAATCTCACACACCTTCAATAATACTGTGGTAATAGAGGAGGTCTTCTGTTCAGGATCCTCATCTCATGAACATAGTGGTGGACCTGTCCTGTCCATCATTACACAGACAGCCCAATGGTTTGAATTGGGACTGTCTAATGTGTCTTCTTGGGTAACTATGCTGGGAAACTACTTACTTACTGCCAGGATTCCTCACACATTACATCTTATAGCTCAGTTCTTCTGCATTCTTTTGATAAGTAGTAAACATGTGGCCCTTAAGAAGAGCTATTATATAGTGTTGTCAATAAAGCCTTTTTAGATGTTTATGAGAAAGAAATTTGCAAGTTTTCTAAGGTGGCAAAAGGTAGTTCTTTGTGTCTTCAGTGTCTCTTTGAAGGGTTGAAATGTCAATGACAGCTGTCAGAACATATTTGGTTGGAAGGACACAACTGTAACTTGATGATATTAAATCAGCTTTGCTGGGTCTCATTCCACCCTGTCTGAGGGCAGTATAACATGGGGGGAATGCTGAGCCAGGAGATATAAAGTTTCCATTATATGATCCATGTAAACAGTTGTACAAGTGATGCCAGGAATGACAGAATGTGTGTTACAGTTGGGTTATATAAAGGCCTGCATTCTCTCTAATGTAAAAACTCTCTTCCATCATGTTTGTTTACTTTTCCAATGGAAGAAAAAGTAAAAAAAAGCTGCCATCATGTTTTTTTACATTACAATGAATGCAGGCAGAGGGGGATCCATATGCATCAATCACTCTATTGCCGGTAAAGTCCATTACTTTCATATTATGACAGATAAGAACAATGGCCATTAGTAACAGTACCATTAAAGCACCCTTAGTGTGTAAAAAATATCACAGACCACCAGTTGCAGGTGGAGTAGGATTTTAGCAGTAGGGCTCAGATACCTACGATGAGAATTTATGGCCTACAAATCACTATTTTTGAGCCTAACATGTTCACTGGTCTTGTTAGACCAACATTAGGACACTGCCCTGAAATGATCACTCCAAAGGCATACAAAAGGAATTTGACTCTATTCCAATTAATCCTTATCACGCCTATCCTAATATTGGCCTTTACTCTCCATTTAATCCATCTAGTCAAAAGTATAAAATGAAAAGTATGTTTTGATGGGAAAAGAAATCTGACCATGGACAGGAAAATACAGGGGATATAATGGTGGTTGGCAAAATGTTGAGGAATAGAGAAGTCATTTAACTATGGTTATCTGGGGGGTTTCTTCAGTATATATATGTAGTAAGTTAGCTATTTTCACTGCCTCTTTCACTAGCCAAGCTTCTCCATTGACAATGTTTGTTTTAAGGCATAGGTGTAGATACCAGGGTAGTAGACATAGAAGCTGCTATGGGGCTCTACAACTAAGGGGCCATTTCCACTGAAACGTAGAGTGCAGTTAGTGATCACTATTAATGATGGAAGGAGATATCGAAAACTGACCGAGCCTCTAATACTTCATAATAAGACGTCATATTGTCTGAATGTGAAATCATTATAATTACTTTCTTCATATGCTGTGATGTAACAGTGTGCAAACTGATCTAATTGTTTGTGGATTACGTCTGTGCTATGATGTGATAGTGGGTATTATACCTTTACTGTGACATCACTGTGTACATAGTCCCTGTGCTGTGACATCACTATGTGCATTGTCCCTGTACTGTGACATCTCTGTGTATATTATTCCTGTACTGTGACATCACTGTGTGCTTATTCCAGTACTGTGATATCACTATGCACTTTATCCCTGTACTGTGACATCACTATATACATTATCACTGTAACATGACACTGCTTTGTGGTCAGGGCCGGCGTCAACACCTGGACAACCCCGGGAAAGTGCCAGGGCCCCAAGCTCCTGAGGCTACTCAGCTGCCGGTTGCTGAAATAAGGCCTGTTACCCACTGTTGCTATACTGTGTGGAGGGGCCGCTATGGGATGTGTGCAGGGACTGTTATGGGATGTTATACTGTGTGAAGTAGCCACTGTTGGACATTATACTGTGTGCAGGGGCCGCTATGGGATATTATACTGGTTGAAGGGGTCACTATGGCACATAATACTGTGTGGAGGGGCCGCAATGGGACATTATATTTTGGAGGGGCTGCTATAGGACATTATACTGTATGGAACATTATACTTTGGAACATTGTACTGTGTAAAGTGGCTGCTATGGGACATTATACTGTGTGAAAGGGCCACTAGGGGATATTATAGTGTGTGCAAATGGGGTGTTATACCATCTGGGGGGCAGGAAAGGGGAAGCTTTGCTGTTGCTTGGGGGCCCAAACAAAAGTTTGCTAGTTACTGTAGGCAAATTGTTTTTTCTTTTAACAAGTTAACTCAAAGATGGTCAAAGAATGACTATAATCACACCAGAATATAATAAAATAATAAGTGTTTAATAAATGTAAAGAGATAATACTTAGTTGTGGTTACAAATGATGTAATAGCTCACTGGATGGGGAGCCCCATTATATATCATGCACTGATATATACCCATCGTTCAATGACTTCCAGAGTTGCATGGCACGCATCTATTCATGGTCCATGCTGAAGCTCACGAACAATAGCTTTCTACAGCTTTTATAGTACCTTTGGGGGAGGTAAGGGGCTCAGTGGTCAGCTTATAACATGACCATTTATGGTACAGGAATTTGAAGAAATTCTTATCTACTGAGCAATATAGAGTGCCCAGCATAGTGTATATATATATATATATATATATATATATATATATATATATATATATAGGGTCCCAATCAGTTTCTGCATTGAGCACTTATATTAATACAGATGAAAGCATTCATTGCACTGTCAACAGTATCAGGCCCTGTTTAAACGGTGGAATCTGGTGCTGATTTTGCAGCAGATTTCGTACCCAAATGAGCAGCAGATTCTTCCCTCATTCTGCCTCCCATTGAAAACAATTGTTTTTTGCCAATGTGCGCATGAGTTGCTCCAAAAGGGGCCCACTAAGGCTCTATCGCCCTAGGGCCCACACAAACCTGGTGCTGGCCCTTTGTGTGGTGTGCATTATCCCAGTACTGTGTCATCCCTGTGTGCAGTATCTTTACTGTAAAATCACTGTGTGTTATCCCCGTGTGTAAAGGAGACCAGAATAATGATTCACTTTTCAAGTTCTGAAGTTGCTGCTTAAGGGGGTCATGGTAGAGTGGGACCCATTACAAGGCTTGTTGCGGTGCCCCATGGTGATTTGTTGCACCTTTGCATTCAAGGAATGATTTAAGGTACTGGTTTAGTACTGTGGGATCATAAAAATAGGGAGCAGACTATGCCATCTGACATTGATGCAGCCATGAATATTGAGTGACCATTACGTGTCTTATTGATTGGCAGAGGTGCTGTCGCTTCGATGGTCAATGAATATTACATCCCAGAAAACCCATATTCTATGAAGTTGATGCTCTCATTGTACTGTTGTGACTGTTGTATACTGATCATGTCAGGCTTAGCAACCCATTCAGCCTGAGATGTCTTGTCTGCAGATTAAGACATTAACCTTTGCTTTGCTCCTGTTTCTGTGCATTTAGCCTCTTATCTTCGCTCCTGATTTGTCCCTGACCTTGACCTCAGCCTTGAATCCACATCTTAGATGAGAAACCTAACAATTTTATTGTAATGGTCAGAGAGTTTTTCAGGGAAAAATGGTTTGATTTTAAAAGAGGGCAAATGTCTCCATTGAGCGGCATAGTAAATGGAACCTCAACTTGACATAAATGTGAAATAGGAGTAATATTTGAGTACTATATAAAACTGTCCTATAAAGTAGATTCTATTGTCAGAGGTACTCTGCCACCTGTGTCCTTTCCCTCCTAGAGACAGCGCCCCACTCCTCCTATTCCAGGCTCCCCTTTGCTACTAATGCCACACTTATGGCTTGAACCTGACCTCAGAACCCTCAGGACCCCTTGCTCCCTGTCCTGAGCACTTGCTTGTACCTGACGTCTGAATCTGTATGGAAATTACCATCCTTCACACTGGTCTCTCTCGGCCTGCTGGGCCAACTGCTACCAATAACAGGACCACCTGAAGAGGTAGTGTTCTGGCAGACTCCCTGCAGGGAGTCCCTGTACAAGGGTTAAAGGTTGAATACTGTGGAGGTTGCTTAAACAGTTCCCTTAGAAGTAGCCCAAAGTCAAACAGGTTTGGTAGCACAGTTAGCCCACAAACCATTGACCCTGACACAGATGTGCTGCAACCAGTATAGAAAAATGTAGGTTGTTTCTTCTAAAAATATTGCCACTTCCTCATTTGTAAACTGTGGAGGACATGTGTGCAAAAGTCTAGACTCATGACTCTTCCTCTTTCATGCAGCTGACCTATTGTACATCTGTAGATGTTTGTTTCCATCTCATGTATACATCATCAAAATTTCCATATCCATGACTGTGCGAAGGGGAAGTCCTGAGCACCACAGATTTATAGAGCAAGTGCAAATGTTCAGTTTGAAGGCACAAAAACAATCTCTTTGAAATGGCAAATCATGTTCTGCACCAGATCTTTTTCCTTTGTCTTTATTTTTTCCTATAGCTACTTCTAGTAGTGACATATTTGTTACTTTTCATCGTTAATGGGGGAACTCCTGTAAAACATCTGTAAGCAAAAACTTTTTTCATTGTAATTGATAATTAGAGTCCTTACAAATCCTCAATGAATACTTTCTCCAAGCTCAGGTTCAGGTTGTTGCCTACTAACCGACACTGTAGCCAGTGGGTGACTACTTTGTGTCTCTATGCCACTGAGTGCTAGGCAGAAATATGTAGGCAGCCACTATTCTTCAGAAGAACTGGATGGTCACCAGTCCAATATATGCTGTACATTTTTGACTCCTTTTTCTCTTGCACCAGGGGTAGGGTTGGGGCTTGGGGGTCTCTGAAGGGGGGGGGAGAGTGTTTGCAGGGAGCAGTAGCTCTTCCAGGGTCAAACACAGCCAACACAGAGCCCATGTACTTCTGTGCAGACTTGGAAATGGTGCCTACTGACCACAGGGTATCTACCTATCGGCTAGTAATTATGAGTCAGTAATGTTGCCCATTCTATATAATCTGATGATCAGTACTATTATTATCATAGGGCCCCCTTACCTCCTAGGCTCCTGTACAGATGCACAGGGTACATCCACAGTATTCCCGCCTGCGAGTCCTCAACATAGCTCCGAACTTGGGCACAGGAGGCCATTTATTTTGTTCCTCTTTGTAGACATTATTTAATGATAATGTTAAGCCAACCAAGAAGGGCAGCTTCAAAAAAGTTAAATTTTATCATCTGCAAAAATTCTGACTTCAATTCATTTCAGTGGGAGGCAGATGCTTCATTTTCATTTGATTCTTTCAGCTAGTAGAAAAAGGAAGCGTCATGCTCAATCTTTGGGCTGAAGTGAATAGGAAATCTTCTTGCCATTGGTAGGAATATTTTAGTGGCAGATTTTGCATGGCAGTTCCAGCTTCAAAATCCACCTTATGAACTTACCTTTAAGTGATGATAGGATTCAGTATAATCACTGAGGCTGTATTAAAGGGGCTTTCCAGGAATTTCTTTTTTTTATGGCCTCTTCGTATAGGTCAGAAATATCTGATCAGTGAGGGGCAGACAGACGGCCCCCACACGGATCAGCTGTACAGGTCCAACACCCGTACTATTACACAGCATGGAGCTGGAAGCAGTTGGCACCAATCCCTGTATAGTGTCCGGGTGCCGATAAAGCCGCTCAGCTCCCGTTGGAATTCATATTATTCACTGTCTTTCTCTTTTTGAACAAAATCCAGCGGTGAAGGCATGATGCAAACACTGGAGCATTGAGTATGATTTTTTTTTTTTTTTTTTTTAATGTTACACCTTCCCCGGCCTCCTCTGTGACTTGTCCAGTTCCCCTTTAAGCAATAATGTCCAGAGCTTACTGGAAATCATGGCACCAACCATGGTCAAAAAGAAAGTATTTGTTGCATCAGATGGGTGCATCTTTTTATTCGAGATAATCTTTTTGATAATCTTTTTAAAGCAATATTCTTTACCATGCTGACACTTTTGAATGAAAAAGTTTTTTTAAGAATGCATGGTTTATTGTAATTTAGTGCAATTTTCTGCCCAAACCAGTAACAATGGCAATATAACTATGTAGTGACAGAAGAAAGAATAGAATATTGACTTTACATGTTTGGCAACCTGATTGTAGTTTTATTATTATCATCAAAGGTGAATATTTTTCTAACAGTGCATCAGTGCACAGCCACTATACGACATAAAGAGCTGTCTGCTCATGGACCCCCACTGAGATGGTATTGATGACCTTCACGGGGTATGTGCTACCAGAAAAAGACCTATTTTTTAAATTGAGTTTTCTTATTAAATATATTTTGATTATATTTTAACTCTTTCCCAATATCTGCCATAATAGTTCAGCAGATGTTGGGTTTCTAAATATGGCAGCCGCTCAGAAGCTGAGAGGCTGCAATTGGGGTGGATCACAGGTCCCCCGATCAGGTTCTGGGATTGGCAATCCGTTGCCATGACTCCCGGGAGCCCATTGAAAGCTCCCAGGCTTTTCTGGGATTTACTTCTATTACAAGATAAAAAAAATATCAAAACATTAAAAGAAATAAAAATTCAAATCATCCCCTATTCCCTAGAACACATGTAAAAGTAAAAAAAAATAAAGTGAAACACATATGTATTAGGTATCCCTGTGTCCAAAAATGCCCGGTCTACAAACGTCTAAGATTATTTTTCCCTTATGGTGAATGCCGTAGCAGTAAAAAAAATCAAAAGAACCAAACCAGTACATCTGGCCCTGCAAAAAAAGACGCCCTATGCATCCTCTATACGCAGAAATAAAACATAAGTCACCTGTGTAATATGGCGGCTCCAAAAAATGAGGGTTTTTTTCGCAAACTTTTGGATTTTTTTAAGGTGTTAAAACATAAAGAAAACTATATAAATTTGGTATGCCTGGAATCCTACCGACCCATAGAATACAGGTGACTTGTCATTTTAGCTTCCCAGTGAACGCTGCAAAAAGAACGCCCATAAGAAAGTCACAGAAACGCAGTTTTTCTCCAATTTCCATTCTGAATTTTTTTTTTCAGCTTCACAGTACATCATACGGAATATTAAATGGTACAATTACAAAGTATAAATTAAGCCCTCATATGGTTCTGTGAACAGAAAAATATAAAATTATGGTGTTTGGAAGGCAAAAATCGAAAATCAAAAAATTGTTACAGCTGGAAGAGGTTAAAGAATTCTCCATGTAACTCTCTATTTTTAAAACAAACTAAATTAGACTAAGGGTGGGTTCACACTTGCACCCGCACTCCGTCCGTCGTGAATCCGACCTAAATGTCGGAAAAAAGGATTGGCACAGGATAGGGAAAGGTTTGCGATGCTTTGCTTAAAAACCCATTCACTTCAATGGATTTTTAAAGCAATGCGCAGGTGTGCGCTTACACCCTCTGCGCCGTGAAGCCAGTTTTTTTCGTCTGACACAAAGTCAGACATGCAGGATGCCTTAGGAAGATTTTTGGTCCCCCCAACACCTGATCACTGGGGGAACTGGTGATCAGACCTCCAGCTATCAGACACTTATCCACTGTCCTGTGGATAAGCGATAGGTGTCCATGACAGGACAACACCTTTAAATGCTGTTGCAAGAGCAGAGGAGAAGTTCAGGAAATATGGCAGCCCCCATAATCATATACAGTAAATACAATAAAAAAATATATACAGTAATATATATATATATATATATATATATATATATATATATATAGTACAGACCAAAAGTTTGGACACACCTTCTCATTCCAAGAGTTTTCTGTATTTTCATGGCTATAAAAATTGTAGATTCACACTGAAGGCATCAAAACTATGAATTAACACATGTGGAATTATATCCTTAACAAAAAAGTGTGAAACTACTGAAAATATGTCTTATATTCTAGGTTCTTCAAAGTAGCCACCTTTTGCTTTGATTACTGCTTTGCACACTCTTGGCATTCTCTTGATGAGCTTCAAGAGTTAGTCACCTGAAATGTTCTTCCAACAGCCTTGAAGGAGTTCCCAGAGATGCTTAGCACTTGTTGGCCCTTTTGCCTTCACTCTGCAGTCCAGCTCACCCCAAACCATCTCGATTGGGTTCAGGTCTGGTGACTGTGGAGGCCAGGTCATCTGGCGTAGCACCCCATCACTCTCCTTCTTGGTCACATAGCCCTTACACAGTCTGGAGGCGTGTTTGGGGTCATTGTGCTGTTGAAAAATAAATTATGGTCCAACTAAATGCAAACCGGATGGAATAGCATGCCGCTGCAAGATGCTGTGGTAACCATGCTGGTTCAGTATTCCTTCAATTTTGAATAAATGCCCAACAGTGTCACCAGCAAAGCACCCCCACACCATCACACCTCCTCCTCCATGCTTCACGGTGGGAACCAGGCATGTAGAGTCCATTCGTTCACCACATGGTGGTTGGAACCAAAGATCTCAAATTTGGACTCATCAGACCAAAGCACAGATTTCCACAGGTCTAATGTCCATTCCTTGTGTTCTTTAGCCCAAACAAGTCTCTTCTGCTTGTTGCCTGTCCTTAGCAGTGGTTTCCTAGCAGCTATTTTACCATGAAGGCCTGCTGCACACAGTCTCCTCTTAACAGTTGTTGTAGAGATGTGTCTGTTGCTAGAACTCTGTGTGGAATTGACCTGGTCTCTAATCTGAGCTGCTGTTAACCTGCGATTTCTGAGGCTGGTGACTCGGATGAACTTATCCTCCGCAGCAGAGGTGACTCTTGTTCTTCCTTTCCTGGGGCGGTCCTCATGTGAGCCAATTTCTTTGTAGCGCTTGATGGTTTTGGCCACTGCACTTGGGGACACTTTCAAAGTTTTCCCAATTTTTCGTACTGACTGACCTTCATTTCTTAAAGTAATGATGGCCATTTGTTTTTCTTTACTTAGCTGCTTTTTTCTTGCCATAATACAAATTCTAACACTCCATTCAGTAGGACTATCAGCTGTGTATCCATCTGACTTCTGAACAACACAACTGATGGTCCCAACCCCATTTATAAGGCAAGAAATCCCACTTATTAAACCTGACAGGGCACACCTGTGAAGTGAAAACCATTTCAGGTGACTACCTCTTGAAGCTCATCAAGAGAATGCCAAGAGTGTGCAAAGCAGTAATCAAAGCAAAAGGTGGCTACTTTGAAGAACCTAGAATATAAGACATATTTTCAGTTGTTTCACACTTTTTTGTTAAGTATATAATTCCACATGTGTTAATTCATAGTTTTGATGCCTTCAGTGTGAATCTACAATTTTTATAGTCATGAAAATACAGAAAACTCTTGGAATGAGGTGTGTCCAAACTTTTGTTCTCTACTGTATATATATATATATATAATCAGAACATAGAAACAGATTAGAAAAAATATACTGGTTTTAATAAATTAAAAAAGTGGCAACACATTCCCTTTACGTAATAACATAATGTATCACCATTACAACATGTAAGCCTCTCATAAAACATTTTCTGTGTCCAGTTTACAACTGGTGTTTCTTTCCATCCCATTGGAAATGATGGTGTTTTGTTCCAGAGCTATGTGTGAGAAGGAAACATGAGATAATGTGATTCATAGCGCTGTAAAGATGCCAGAAAGCGTTCAGCTCATCTTCATGCCTGATCAGCACAAAAACAGATCTGTCACTAAACTGGCAATCTACATGGAAGGAGGGATTGACCCAGTCACTGAGATTACACAGAGCCATGCCTCTTGCTTGCTCTCCTCTTCCAACTATGTTTTTGGCTTGGACTTTCTACAAGTTACACAGTGAGGTCACCTTCACCCAGCTGGGTCACTTGATCTTATTAAAGAGGACCCGACACCTTTCCTGACATGTCTATTTTGGAAAATACTTGTATTCACTATTAGATAATTCTGGAGCTTCTTTTCCCAGGACTCTGCATCATGCTGTTCCTCTGTTATTCCTCCTAGAAATGTATGACTAAACTGACAACTAGGTGTGTTACCATTCCCCTTGTCAAAGGCTGTCAATGTCTGCTCTGATTGGACAATGTGAGAGTATGTAAGGACACATGTCCTATTGGTAGCATCCAGATGTCAGTGCACTCATAGTTTTTAATAGTAATAACAGAGGATCAACATGGGCCGGAATGATTATACAGGAAGAATACAAGTATTTCCTAAAATAGACATATGAGGAGAGGTGTCAAGTCCTAAAATGCCATATTTGTCAAAACGGTCTTAATAGTAGGACGGTCTTTGTTGCCCATAGCAGCCAACCAGAGCTTAGTATTGAGAGCAGTTTAAAGGGGTTATATGAAGTGGGAAAATATATAGAAAAAAACAAACATATCAGGATACTTGCATGTAGGGGTTGAATCAGGTACATAAAACACATAAGCATCACATCCATACATTTTTGTAACATTTATGTTCTTCTTTCCTTCTATATCTGGGTCTAGGCCACTATAAAGACTGGACAACATGTCTGTGCAAACACAAGCTTCCCATCATTCATATCCACTGTCATTGCCCCCCAAACAGTAATCATTTCCCCTTTCATGCTGCAGCTCCCCTCACAGAATCCCTCCTTGACAATATGGTGCTGACCAACTGCCATTTTTCCATGAAAAGGTTAATTTTCTCCTTTCTGACAGTAGAAGGCTGTGTATCATAAATCGTGTTACTCCAGCTGAGTAGAGGGCAGGGGTAATACATTTATGATGCACAAACTGCCAGTCATCAAAGGAAATCAGAAAGGAGATCAAAGAAAATGGTCCAGTCTTAGTGTGTTGAATTGAGGATGACCTGTGGGCCCTCTTGGCTTCTGGGCCCAGTCACATCTGTGACCACTGCAACCTATAACTATGCCAGTGTTTTGGACCATATGTGGACCCACTCCCGACTCTGCCCCATAAGGTCCGGAGCAGCACATAACCTGTTCTAGGACATTTTAGGACAGGTTTTTCACATAGGATGGGGCTGGTTGCCATTTTCTTGTTATACTCATACTCCTATATGTAAGTGAGCTACTGCATCTTAATAAAGGTGTACAAGTGCCAGATTAACCCTGCGGTTTAGTCATTTTGTAGTTTTAGTATATATTCACATGGCAGAATTTGGTTATGATTTTGAGGTGGTTCTGCCTCAAAATCAGTACCAAATTCTGCCCTGAATTCAATGGGAGACAGAGTCTGAAGCAGGATACTGAAAAAAAAAGTTTTCCGCTTGATTTTGCCGCAGATTCCGTGGCTGTTTGAGCCACAGAACCCGCAGCACGAGTCAGTGCCGAATAGGTCCATTCATCTGAGCGTAAACAGCGAGTTAAAACGAGAAGGGCAGAAAGCGGAGAGGGATTTGAGGCAGAAGTCCACTTCAAATTCCTCTTCCTTTTCCGCCGTGTGAACGTACCCTTACAGGATACAGTACAGTCACCTATTTTGAAAGTATCTAGAAAAATAAGAATGGCTGAGAAGTCTTCTGAAATTTGCCAAATTTACTAAATGTGCCATTTTTTGTTGTAAGACATGTATCTGAATAGCATAAGGCAAGGGATAAGTGTGGAACATGAATTCCTAGCAAGTTGTTCTTCAACACTTGATAAATATGTGGTAAAGCTGTGGGAAAATGATATTTGCGCAGTGAAAGCTTGCTTGGTTTTCTGCAGTTCTGTGTTCTTTGTCTCCCCCTGTTGACAGTTTACTGCAACTGCTCCATATGCATTATAATATTAATGCATATGGATAATAATAATAATACATTTTATTTATATAGCGCCAACATATTCCGCAGCACTGTACAATTAGTAGGGTTCAATTACTGACAGAAAAGATACATTACAAAGAAATAGTCAATTCACACACTGGGACTGAGGGCCCTGCTCGCAAGAGCTTACAATCTATGAGGTAGAGGGGGTGACACAAGAGGTAGCAGGGGCGGCATTGGAGGTAGCATTGCTTATACAATGGTCAGACAATTCTGTAATAGAGGTTACTGTCATTACACATATATAAAGCTGTATGAGCCGTACCAGTCGTGTCCTTTAACGTGCAGATGGTGCCTGGACATATCAAGTTAGTCTGATACAGCATCATATCCTGTGAGGTAATGTTGAAGCATAAACAGAGAAGGGTACGTTTTAGGGATTTACATTAGGAGTTGTGATAGGCCTGTCTGAAAAGATATGTCTTTAGTTTACGCTTGAAGCTGTGGAAATTGGGGGTTAATCTGATAGTCTGGGATAGAACATTCCAGAGAAGTGGTGCAACTCGGAAGAAGTCTTGTATAGAAGCGTGGGAGGTTCTGATAATAGAGGATGTTAGTCTTAAGTCATTGAGTGAACGGAAAGTACGGGTTGGGCGATAGAGATGAGGGAGGAAATGTAGGGAGGTGCAGCATTATGGAGAGCCTTGTGAATGAGGGTGATAAGTTTATATTGTACTCTGTATTGAATAGGCAGCCAATGTAGTGACCGGCACAGACCGGAGGCATCGCTGTAGCGTCTAGACTGATAGATGAGCCTGGCTGCCGCATTCAGAATAGATTGTAGTGGGGAGAGTTTAGTAAGGGGAAGACCGATTAGTAAGGAGTTACAATAGTCAAGGCGAGAGTGAATCAGGGCAACAATAAGTGTCTTTAGTGTATCTGTGGTAAGGAAAGGGTGGATTCTGGAGATGTTTTTGAGGTGGAGATGACATGAGCGTGCGAGTGATTGTATATGGGGGGTGAAGGAAAGGTCTGAGTCAAACAAAACCCCGAGGCAGCGGGGATGCTGCCTGGGAGTTATGGTAAGGCCAGAGACTGCAATGGAGATATCAGGGACAGATCTGTTAGATGGTGGAAACAGCAGTAGTTCAGTCTTTGAGAGATATGGATCATTTGAAGTATCGCCAAGTAGACTATACCAAAATCATTGCCAATGTAAAGAATATTTACAGTACCATTTCAACATTATTTATAGTATTAACATAAATGTATTATATATGCAATTTTATGTTACTCTGTGTGAATGAATTTTAACCCTAAAATTACCTTTTTTGTAGATAATTTCAGAAAGGACAAAACCACGGATTCATGAATTTCAGTCTGAAGTGTTTATGATAATCGGAGGTTGCACAAAAGATGAGAAGTTTGTCACTGAGGTTACTTGTCTTGACCCTTTAAGAAGGAGCCGTCTAGAAGTGGCAAAACTGCCAATGTGTGAGCAAGAAGGAGATAGTGATATCAAGAAATGGGTGGAGTTTGCCTGCATAACCTTCAAAAATGAAGTCTACATATCAGGTATGTACAATTATAGATGGATAAGTGTTAAATATGAAATCTGATTTGGGATATATTTCTCCTTAAAGGGGCTCACATGATTTGGATAACCCTGAATATGTGATAAATATGGTTCTACCTCAGGGAACTTGCTTGATTCTATAAATCCCATAGAATTAACTGCAGAAAGTCACAATACTCATGTGGCTACAACTTCATATCTGGAACCTGCTGCCTTGCCTGACAGCTGTGTAATCCCATACCTCCCAACTTTCAAAGGACAGAAAGAGGGACTGAATGGGCGGAGCACCATGTGCACTGCGGCAAATTTAGCTCCACCCACTTCTGTGTTGACTCATACATTTTTCTTTGTGCCCCCACACAGTATAATGCTCCTTCAGTCACTCTAACATTATATGCCCCCACATTATAATGTTCCCCTCCAAATGCCCCACAGTATGAAGTCCCTCTCTTGGTGGCCCAGTTTAAACTGGGGGAAACTAGAGGGGGACATTAATCTGGGGTAGCTGGAGGGGGTCATTAAACTGGGGGCAACTAGAAGGGGGCATTAAACTGTGCCAGCTGGAGAGGGACATTAAACCACAGGGCTAGCTGGAGGGGGACATTAAACTGGGAGCAAGTAGAAGCAGACATGTCCCCTTCCAGCTACTCCCACGATTTAATGTCCTCTTCCAGTTGCCCCCAGTTTTATGTCCCTTTCCAGTTGACCCCAGTTTAATGTCCCTGTCCAGCGACCCCCACAATTTAATTTCCCCTCCAGCTGCCCCCAGTTTAATGTGACCCTCCATCTGCCCAAAGTTTAATGCCCCCTGTGATGATTCCACTTAAATATGGCTATAACTCAAAGATGTATTTTGATCTCTGAGTGTCGTATCTCCCTCTTACTTCTATATACTCATAATGTGCGCAGCTATAATCCTAGGTGTATGTTGTCATTAGTGGAAACATTGTAACAATAGGGCTTTGTATCCATCCCAGAATAGCTCCATTGAATTCCTACATAGCCCTGGGTGATCAAATACCCATGCATTGTTCAGCCTGGGCTGTTAGATCGGACATGGTTGATAACATTGTATCATTTCACTTGGTCCCATCTCCTTACAAAGAATCTTGACTTGAGTGCATTAATCAATCAGACTTGCCGTCGCCGGTGACCTCATTCTGGGTGGCATAATCAAGGGTATAAAAGATGAGGTAAGAGGTCAGTGAGGGGGAGTTTGGGCTGAGACTACAAGGAGAATACTATGATGAGACTACAGAGAGATTACTGAGGATAGACTGTGATGAGCATGCAGGCTGGAATGCTGTGTTGATGTTGCTGCCTCCACTGGTTATTCACACATACCAGAGCATGTGTGAGTGTTGGACTACAGAACCACATCCAGGATATGTGTGGTAAAGTAATTATTTCACTTTTATTCCCTTTTTATTTCATGCACTGTATCTTGTAACTAGTAACTGTTAATGCTTGCATATATCTGCATATCTGTTCTGAACTGCATATGTTAGATGTTAATACCGACCCATTTAGGGGTTAATAAATATACAAAATTTAGAAAGCTTGTCTTGTATTTATCTTGTGAACCCAGCACTCACTGGCGGTGAGTGTGGTTTTTTTATGAAAAGGTGTAGCCAAAGCGGTGTTGGCGCACTGAGGATCTTTCACACCCCCTTTCATCTACCAACAGTTTAATGTTTCCCCTTCATCTGCCCCCAGTTTAGTGCCCCCCTCCATCTGCCACCAGTTTAATGTTCCCCCTCCATTTGCCTCCAAAGTTTAACATAATAAAACTACTGATACTTACCTCTCCTTCCTCTCCTGCTGCTCTGTCTGCAGTCTCTGCTCTTGGAGTGTTCAGGGAGCTGCAGGCGTGATGTGAGTGACATCATCACATCTCGCTTACAGCTCCCGGGGCCAGAACAAGCAGGGACAGAGTGAGCCTGTCTCTACTTCCTCTGAAAGATGAAGGTCCTTAAAGAAGCACTCCTACAAAAATGTTTATTCTCTGGCCCATTAGAAAGGTACATGATATAGATTATAGCTGTGCCACATGACCAACAATAAGACCTCCCCCCCAGCTCACACAACTTTTTATGCGTAGACAGGAAGTCAGTTTCTCTGTACATTCCTATGAGACTCACATTGAGGTTCTTATAGGAATGAATGAAGAAACTGACTTCCTGTCTATAAAGAAGATGCTGTGTTATTTGGAATGCGTAGAGTTTACAAGGAAATTTAATGGTAAGATTAGCTTCACTATAATTGACATCATGTCTAATGGGACAGAAAATACATTTTTTGTGGTACTGTAACGGCAATGTCACATCTATTAACCCTATTAAGATTACTTATACAGTGATTTAACAATGTAATATTATCCTCAATATAATAATAAAATGATTTTGAATGTATGTTATATGTGATCTACTTAGTTCATCAAAGTTCATGCCTTCCCTGAAAAATAATGCCACAAGAAATGTTAATCCATGGATTTTTTTTTTTAGCATCGATTTATTAATTTGATTAATATAAGTACAATAATAACCATCAGAATCAATGTATGCAAATTATTGGTGAAGCAGTAAAAATGTTGTTTTCTAGGTGGTAAGGAAACACAGCATGAAGTGTGGAAATATAATTCTTCTATTAACAAGTGGATTCAGATTGAGTATTTAAATGTGGGCAGATGGAGGCACAAGATGGCGGCACTATGTGGCAAAGTGTATGCTCTTGGTGGTTTTGATGGCAGCCAAAGGATTTACAGTGTAGAAGCTTATGATCCATTCCACAATTGCTGGACAGAGGTGAGTCACTATTATTTCTTATTGTAGACGTCTTTTACCTTCACATAGTTTTAAGTTCAGTAAAGTTACAGTATCAGAGGGCTATCTTATGAAGAGTCGTTCACCTGCATACAATGTTGGACAGGCCCATTAGAGTACCAAAGGATCCTCTGGTGGGCTTAAGCTCTAACACAATAATGGTTCAGCAAAAGACACCCAAATTTGAAGGGTACTATGGTCTATTTCCTAAGGGTTGTTAGACAGTGGGCCCCCAGAATAATTTTATCTGGTGGGCCCAAGGAGCCTCAGTCCGACAATGCCTGTGTGTCCATCATATGAACTCTACTGTACCATTCATCTGCTATTCCTAGAGACATAGGAAAACTAATTTGCATGCCTTTTCCTAAAATTTCTGGGGAAGCATACATGGCTCCTAAGTCTCTTCAATGAAACAAAGTACCCCTCCTGATCTAAAGTATGCCATACATTTTAGATTTTGTACACCAAATGGAACCCACACCCATCTTCTCTGCCAGGTTTTTAAAACTGGTGAGTGTAAAGAAAAGTTACAAATTTCCGTATGCAAATATGGCATTTTTTGCCAAAAACATTGCATGCTGTGCGCCAATAAGTTAGTTCTTACCAAAAGGACTGGTGAAGACATATTAAAGTGGCAGTGGTAGAATACAGGCACAGCACTGGTGATGTGAATAAGAATGGATGCCAGTATAATGTAGTTATCTCCACAGATTCATTGGTTTTATACTACCTATTATTGTCAGTGCTGATGTTTGCTGTTCATACCTGAGTGGGTTGAGTATACAGAAATACAGTGCTCTGAAGACCTCTGCATATCTAGCACTGCCGGGTAACAGCAAACAAACACCATGATCCAACTGTGTCACTGATGTAATGGGGTCATTAACATTTAAGAAGCTGGGAGAATAACCATATGACGCTACTACATCCAACATGCTCATATGCAGATGACATGGCACTATATTTTACGTGTTCATGTACTGATGACATGGCACTGTATCCTATGTGTTCATATACTGGTGCATGGTACTATATCCTACATATTCATATACTGGTGACGTGGTACTATATCCTACGTTTTCATATACTGGTGACATGGTACTATATCCTACGTATTCATATACTGGTGGCATGGTACTATACCCTACATGTTCATATACTGATTACATAGTACTACTGTATATCCGACATGTTCAAATACTGGTGGCATGGCATTATATACAGTGGGTATGGAAAGTATTCAGACCCCTTTAAATTTTTCACTCTTTGTTTCATTGCAGCCATTTGCTAGAAACAAAAAAGTTCATTTTATTTCTCATTAATGTACACTCAGCACCCCATCTTGACAGAAAAAAACAGAAATGTAGATATTTTTGCAAATTTATTAAGAAAAACTGCAATATCACATGGTCATAAGTATTCAGACCCTTTGCTCAGTAATGAGTAGAAGCCCCTTCCTTTTGAGCTAGTACAGCCATGAGTCTTCTTGGGAATGATGCAACAAGTTTTTCACATCTGGATTTGGGGATCCTCTGCCATTCTTCCTTGCAGATCCTCTCCAATGAGTGAAAAAACAATGAGTGGAAAATTTAAAGGGGTCTGAATACTTTCCGTACCCACTGTACTACAAGTTTATTTACTGATGACATGGTACTGTATTTTATGTGTTCATATACAGGTGACATGGTACTATATCCTACGTATTCATATACTGATATACATAAGATAGATGGCCAGTCCTGCTGACAGGTTAGGCCGATTTTGCTGTAATGGGTATTAGGGCCTATAATCCAGTTTCTACCTTAAAACTTTAGACTATGATGTATACAGTTGTGGACTTTCTAAGCCTCTAGCGATAGACTAAGGCTAACACATTGAGACCAAATAATTTGCGAATCTTCACCTGGTGGTTGTTTTTAATATCTTTAGTGAGGCCCTGCGGTGCCCCCTACTGTTGACAGCCTTCCAGGTCTGTTTATTAGTTATAGTCACAAGAATGGCCAAAACGAGTCTGAAAAATGCAATCTGACCACATATGTTAACAGGACAAGGACTGGAAGTCTAGCCAGATAAGCCGGGAGTCTAGTAGCAATGGAGTAAGGGAATAGAGCATAATAAAGCTCATGGTCTTAGAACTAAGAAGGAACATACTCACTGTGCTATACCAGATAAAGGATTTTTGACCTTATATAATTCTTCAGTTTTCAGTTATAGTACAATATATTTCTTAGAATTATTCCATAGCATTTGCAGTGGAGTTTACATTTTAGCTTCAGATTCCTTAAGGAACCTGCATACAGAATATAGTCCATTTGTCTTCAGAAGATAATGTTATAGATTCTTCAGCAATATACCCCATTGATCCATCGACTCTCCTTGTGTTCATGTAGGTGGCTCCATTAATAATCAGTGTGAGTTCATTCGCTGCAGCAAGTCACAAAAACAAGCTTTATGTTATTGGAGGTGGACCCAATGGGAAACTGGCCACGGATAAAACTCAGTGCTATGACCCATGTACGAACAAGTGGAGTTTAAAGTCACCAATGCCAGTTGAGGCAAAATGTATTAATGCTGTGAGCTTCCATGATCATATCTATGTTGTTGGTAAGTTGCTTTATAATCTTATAGCATGTCTTTAAAGAAGGATCATCCTTTGCCTCTCTCAAGAGAAAAGCACTATCATGTGCTACATTCAAACGTCCATTTTATTAATGCACCCAAGTGCACCCGTTTTCACAGATCCCCCATAAATTTGATGAATCCCCCATGCATTTGAGAATTTAATGCTGCCATGTGCCATCTGTTAAAAGCGGATGTCACATAGCCATTAATCACTGTCTTGTGAATATAGTCTTAGGCAGGTCATTTGACTTTGGCATTGTCTAGGTAGGCTAGTCTTATGGGTATGCAACCTTAGTGGTTGTACTGTGTAGATGTCTTGGAACCTAAGACATGTGACTACAACTAAATTTATAGCTATTATCCATAAGCGGACAACTTGCTTACTGAATCCTCTGCTACTTCAGCGCCCCTGATCTGGTCCTCCCCGCTGGTCCTTTTTTACAGTCTGCAGTGGTTACTTGCTCTTAATATGATGTCATCTCTGTATCCCAATAAACAAAGACTGGTAGAGAGGAACGGAGCAGCAGTGGTAGATCAATGACGGGATTGCCTTATTTGTCATTTTACACCCTTGTCTACAGTTTCCCCCATTTTGTCTGAACTAGGACAACCCCTTTTCTACAACTTTATTTACACATTGTATAACTCTGTTAATAATTACCTTACGTAGATTGATTGTGATTTTGTCAATGTGTGTTGGTATTATTTGAACATGTATGGTGGTATTAACATTGGTATTGTATGGTAATGCTATTTAAACACTTTGTATTGTATTATTTCTGCAATGTATGGTGGTGACATCACTAAATACCATGGTTGTTTAGGTAACTGTATGGAAGTGTTATGTTTACGGTATTATTATGTATATACTGTATGACAGTACACCATAAGAAGTGCACCAATAGAAGGTATGCTAGTGTATCATGCAAAGTCATCCCTCAGGCCTAGGTTCTCTACCTTTAGTACTGGTATTTTAGGGTACTCACATTATTCTCATGCTTATATGTGCATCTCCATGTATGATGCTATCTTTGGATGATCTTTTATAGTATATATTTGGGTAGGTTTATTTGGCTTAGGAACACACAAAAATACTGGTCAAGGTGTACACACACACACACACACACACACACACTGTATACACATATAATGTGTTCAGTCGTTCTTAAGTGTGATCATCAGATCATGGAACAGTGACACAAAACATAGTGTAAAACTGGGTGGAAGAAACTGAATCACTGAATCTGGTCATCTCGGCCTCAACTTCATCTACAGATTTGGCACTCAACATATGGAAAATCTTTGTCAATAGTTGAAAGACAAAATGTTAAATGGGTTAAAAAGCTTATTTCTTCAAAACATAGTGCCCCCTTGTGAATTGGCTGTGTCTGGTATTGCAGCTCTGATTCACTGCACTGGCAGCCACAGACAGACCTGTATAAGAGTGCTTTCTAAAAATGTATATTTTTGATAATGTTGGTTTCCTTTTTTCACAGGTGGAGCAATGAAGGCACTATATTCATACAGCCCTGTAGATGACTCCTGGAGTTTAGTAACAACCTTCAGCCATGAACGTGCAAGCTGTGGGATTGCTGCCTGTTGCAATAAAATATTCATCACGGGTGGTCGAGATGAGAGGAATGAGGTTATTGCTACTGTTCTGTGCTGGAACATCGAGACGGGAAAACTGACTGAGGAATGCGTCCTCCCTCGTGGCGTTTCCCATCACAGCAGCGTTACTATAAGAAAGTCATACACTCACATTCGGAGGATAGTCGCCGGAGCAGTTTCTGTCTAATCTCCAATGGACCATTGTATAATATTTAAATTATTTCTTAATTTATTACAATGATTTGTAAAAGTATAATGGGTAACTTTTTATTTAGATATCAGAATTTCAAGGCTACCTTCAATAATCAGCCTACACAATTGTATATTTTTTGTAGATATTTTCATTTATTTGTTCGAAATAATATGTTTTCTACTTAAAATTTCACATCTTTCCAAATTTTATAGAACTTTTCTCAGCTTTTTTTTTTTTTTTTTTTTTAAATCAACGGAAATTTCCCAAAATACATATGGACAATCATGTGGTCATACCCAAACCACAGTGTAGGTGGTGCAATACTTTGGTTCCTTGGACCCACCAGAGGAAATGTTTGTAAATGCTCACCCTATATTATACATAACATGTGCATGTCCACATTTAAGTGCATGGAAGGCTTTGCTGCTGTTGTACACACAGGACACAAGAGGTACAGCTGCTTTATGGTTACAGTTCAGTTTAAAAGAGCGCAATAAGCATTGTAGTTGTAGATCACTCCAGGTGGCGCTCTCGATGGAACGCTAATGGTCAGTCTGGAAGGTAAGGGTCTTGAATGTTCTGGAATCCAACATGCACTCAATCTTTCCCACAAGTCAAACACTTTTACTTGCAGGAGTCATTGATAGAAGGGACCCCCCAGGTGCCCCAATCTTTCTACCTCCACTCATTCACTCAGCTATAGTATGCCTCACAACTGAATGAAATAGGTTGAACTTTAGGCCTCCAGACCTAAGCTGTGATTTTTCCTGTGTTCTAGCAATACTGGTAAATATCACAATTGTGACTGGACTCACCAATAGCTGTCCCATATTAAAACTCACTACTGCTTGTTCCTCTCTGGTTCCTTCCAGGCTGACATTACAACTATGTCCACATAGCTATCCCCACATAAGTCACAGATGTTTAGGAACTATACCACTTCAGTGGAAGCCTGCACAATACTCACACAAACTTACCCAATCCTACTTAAGGCTGCATTCACACACTAGGGCCCTGCACTTGGCCGTGAAAAAAAGCATCCTTGGTAGTTTTCTGTGAGGTTCTCCCTTTGTCACTTGCCTTATTAAAGAGTTATATGCCTCTGAACTAGTGCCTGCCCTCAACGTGAGGTTTTTAGCCACTGTTTGCTTTACATCCTGGACAATAGCATATATATATATATATATATATATATATATATATACACACACGTGGATAAAATTGTTGGTACCCCTTGTTTAATGAAAGAAAAACCCACAATGGTCACAGAAATAACTTTTATCTGACAAAAGTAATAATATATAAAAATTCTATGAAAATGAACAAATGAAAGTCAGACATTGCTTTTCAACCATGCTTCAACAGAATTTAAAAAAAAAGAGAACTCATGAAACAGGCCTGGACAGAAATGATGGTTCCCTTAACTTAATATTTTGTTGCACAACCTTTTGAGGCAATCACTGCAATCAAACGATTCCTGTAACTGTCAATGAGACTTCTGCACCTCTCAACAGGTATTTTGGCCTACTCCTCATGAGCAAACTGCTCCAGTTGTCTCGGGTTTGAAGGGTGCCTTTTCCAGATGGCATGTTTCAGCTCCTTCCAAAGATGCTCAATAGGATTTAGGTCAGGGCTCATAGAAGGCCACTTCAGAATAGTCCAATGTTTTCCTCTTAGCCATTCTTGGGTGTTTTTAGCTGTGTGTTTTGGGTCATTATCCTGTTGCAAGACCCATGACCTGGACTGGACCAAGCTTTCTGACACTGGGCAGCACATTTCTCTCTAGAATCCCCTGATAGTCTTGAGATTTCATTGTACTCTGCACAGATTCAAGACACCCTGTGCCAGATGCAGCAAAGCAGCCCCAGAACATAACAGGGCCTCCTCCATGTTTCACAGTAGGGACAGTGTTCTTTTCAAGATATGCTTCATTTGTCCAACTGTGAACATAGAGCTGATGTGCCTTGCCAAAAATTTCGATTTTTGTCTCATCTGTCCATAGGACATTCTCCCAGAAGCTTTGTGGCTTATCAACATGTTTTTATATATTATTACTTTTGTCAGATTCAAGTTATTTCTGTGACCATTGTGGTTATTTCTTTCATTAAAAGAGGGGTACCAACAATTTTGTCCATGTGTATATATATATATATATATATATATATATATATATATATATATATGTATATATATATATATTACAGTGAGTACAGAAAGTATTCAGACCCCTTTAGGACCACGACAAGAAGGAAGCAGGCCGGCCCAGCCAGAGCCGACCCAACCCAAGAGCACCGGAGAGACCAAAAGGCGCCACCAAAGCACCACAACCGCGGAACGGAGAGGACGCAAGGAAGAAGGCAGAGACCCCAAACCAGAGGAAAAACGGCACACCCAAGAAGACCGGCGACCCCAAGGGGCCCAACGAGCAAAGGGGAATACAGACCAGGATATTCAGTTCAAAAAGCAAAATATCTACATCGTTCGCAAGGGGGGCGGGTACAGAGAAAAAGAACTTTGCTAGCAAGGCGCAAGACAGAGGTTAAGGGGGCCGCCCCGCCCGCAAGGGGCAAGAGACAACAAACGGGGGGGGGGGCAAAGGAAAAAAAAGAAAGGGGGAAAACAAAAAACCGGGAGAGAAAAAAAAACACAAAAAAGGGTAAAAAGGATACAACTGCAAAAATAAAAATATACTTATGAAGGTATAAAATTCACCCTACTTACAAGTTGTGTTTTTTCTAATCTAGTAAACTTGAGGCACTTGAAGTTTACAAAAAAATAATACAGTGTACAAACAGCTGCATGACAGATACGATAAAACTCCACAAATTTCATGATGTAATAATACATGTTATGTTCATATTTTAATTTTCACTCACACAAAAACTGTATATATTCTGTGAGATTACATTGTATGATAAACTGTAAAATTATGTAATAGAACAATGTTTTTGTAATGTCTTTTTTATACTGATTTTTTTTAAATCGAGTTCAATAAAATAAATGATGAACGTGAACTCATGGTACATATAGTTTAATGGAGATGAGAAATGTGTCTTTATTTTAATTACTGTGCAAAATGCTATAAGAGGTTCCAATATTATATATATATATATATATATATATATACTGTATACACACACACACACACACACACACAGACATGACGTGTGTATATGGATGGTTTAAGCTTGATTTACACTTTGACTTTTTGTTATTTTGATGATTGAATCTGGCTTTTTGCCATTTATAGGTGTTGGACACCTTGTAACGTTGGACTTGTACATTGGGACAAGGAGGCAACCATCTAGAAAACCAAACACAAGCAAAGTCTGCCATTTGGTCATTAAAATCATATCTGCTGTTTTTTCTTTCCCTTTGGTGCGCAATGATGTCTCTCTAATCCGTAGCCAACTGTTTTCTATAACGGGACCACTCCGAGAGGTAGCAACATGTTAGTCTTCCCAAAGCAAAATCCTGATCCCTGTATGGGAGTTAAAGGGTGAATACCAGGGAGGCTACTTAGACAACACCTTTAGGAGTAGCCCAACGTTGAACCAGTTAAGTGGCACAGTGGGCTCACATCCCGCTGCCTATTATAGGTGCCATGCTTCTATGCCCTCTCCACTCACAGAATCTTTATCGAGAAATTCCTATTGCCAAAATTTCTCCTGACTATACAAGATAGTTGGAATGGAACTTAGTAATAACTTTAAAGTAACTCCAAGGTGGATTGTTACTTTAAGATTATTGTAGACTACAGTTAAGAATGTGAGAACACGGCCTAAGACATCCCATTTACTATAACAAGTCTTTTTATAGTTGTGCTGTTTACAACAAGGCACATTTCTTTCTTGGCACAAAGTCTTCTGTGGATGGAAAAATGTAACTTGGTGCATTTTAATGAAATCATTTTTATAAATAAACTGGAACATTCTGTTTTATGATATGAACTGATGCTGATATGTTTCTAAGCTAATTGTATCTCCCCTGCCTGATCTGCATATTCCTAGCATGAACCGTTGTCCAATTTATCAGGAATTGGTGGATCTTACCCATTTATTTAATAACTAGATCAGGGGTAGGCAACCTTTTTTGTTCGGCCTGCCGATTTTAATTAAACAATCAAAGATGAGGTACTCGGAGTGCCGAGCAATAATTGTAAGGCTGACGACCCCTAATCTAAAGTCATATACCACAAACCATATCACAGAAGTGCTGCCACCAGATGCTTTAGGACACACGCGCTTACTGCTATTTCCTGGGACGCTCCTGTAGTTTCCAATTAGAAGCAATGAAAGTCCATGTGCAGCCCCAATTAGTGGTAATGTATGTGTCCAGGAGCACCGTATGGCAGCACCCTCAGGGTGGTGACACACTATGTATCTGGATGCAGCTATATTCTTAGGCCACTGGAACTTTTACTTCGATGTAAAACTGCATTCACGGGTCACAAAAAAAAATGCCTGTGTTTTCTGTGCAAAAACACATCCTTAATACAGAAAACACACCATTATACAAAATAACGTCCCATAGTGGCCCCTGCACACGGTATTATGTCCCATAGTGGCCCCTGCACACAGTATTATGTCCCATACCGGACCCTGCACACGGTATTATGTCCTATAGCAGCCCCTGCACACGGTATTATGTCCCATAGTGGCCCGTGCACACAGTATTATGCCCATACCGGCCCCTGCACACTGTATTATGTCTTATAGCACCCCTGCACAAGGTATTATGTCCCATAGTGGCCCCTGCACACAGTATCATGTTCCAACTTTTATAATATTCCAATTGTCGCCACTCACTAGCTATTATTATACTCGGGGTCTCTTCAGACCCCCGAGTATAATAAGCGGAGCCTCAGAAGTGATGAAACATAAAAAAACAATGTACTCACCATTCCTACGCTCCGCAGCCGCTCTGTTCTCTTTGGGCGCTTCTGCCTGTAGTCAGCGACCGCTGATTGGGTCTCAGGGGTCACGTCGCGTCATTATGCGTAATGACGTCGGATGTGACCCGAGAGGTCCTGTCAGCTGTCGCTGACTACAGGCAGAAGCGCCCGAAGAGAACAAAGCGGATGCGGAGTTTAGGAATGGTGAGGTTTTTTTGTTTTTTTTTAATTTCATCACTTCTCCTGAGCCTCCGCTTATTATACTAAGGGGTCTGAAGAGACCCCCCGAGTATAATAATAGCAGTTTCGTTTCGGCCGTGTTCCATCCGATCGAAACTGCTGGTTGAGGACTCGGGCTGCCGTGCCAGGGAAATATGCCTCGCGTGCCACTCTTGGCACGCGTTCCGGGGGTTGCCGACCCCTGAACTAGATGATAAACTCTCCCTGCATTATTAATGATGTGGATTAAAGCAGCAAGACTGTATGGGAAGGATTGTAATGCAGACTCCTTCGCTAGCGGCTGTGTCATGATCTGGGTGTAAACATGGTGGTACATACAACACAGCTCCCTTGTTATAGAAAATAGATGGTACACCCCAAATTTAAATAAATAAAGTCAAGGCGATGGGGAGCAGTTTCCAAATTCACATTTACATTTCTGAAAAGTTTGGTCATATACTTCTAAATGCAAAGGTACAGCTCTCTTGAAGAAGTACAACCTTAGGGTTTAGCGCCACCTTCACATGGTAGTATTATTGCCATGGAAACTGCTGCATAAAATCTATCTCCTATTAATTTCAATGGAAATTAAATGTTTCTTTTTCCACTAGCTCAAAAAAATCAGCATAAAAGAGAAGAGTCTAAAATTGCAATTAAAATGAATAGGAGTAGGAAATATTTCTGCCAAGGGCAGGAAGAGTTCTACAGTGGATTTTGCATAGAAGGTCCGACTGTGTGAATCTAACCACCGTATGAACAAGGCATTAGTAGAGTTGTTATAATATCAGAATTTGGACTTTGATACAGATACCAAGTGTAGTATCATGACTTAATGCCAAAACAATACTTTCTCAAAAACTCTACAAAAATATAAAGTCCGTCCTTTGTCTTTTAAGTGCATTGTGCCTTTATTACATGCTGTTAGTCTAATACCTTCCTGGGGATAGGCTGTGACTGTCACTGTACCATGTATACTCTGATGCAGGCACTCTAAGTGGCGAATTCTGTCCCTATTCGCAGCTCCAGCAGCAACATTCTCCTGCCTTCCTGTTTCTTCATATATGCAGTGGGGAAAAAAAAGTATTTAGTCAGCCACCAATTGTGCAAGTTCTCCCACTTAAAAAGATGAGGCCGGCCTGTAATTGACATCATAGGTAGACCCAGTGGTGTAACTAGGAATGGCTGGGCCCCAAGGCGAACATTTGACATGGGGCCCCCAAGCCGCCGCCCCCAACCCCCCCAAGCCGCCGCCCCCAACCCCCCCAAACCGCCGCCCCCAACCCCCCCACACACAAACCGCATTCCTGCGCACACTATTATGCCCCATAGTGGCCCCTGCACACGGTATTATGTCCCATAGTGGCCCCTGCACACGGTATTATGCCCCATAGTGGCCCCTGGACACGGTATTATGCCCCATAGTGGCCCCTGGACACGGTATTATGCAGCATAGTGGCCTCTGCACACAATATTATGCCCCATAGTGGCCCCTGCACACAGTAGTTTGCCCCATAGTGGCCCCTGCACACAGTAGTTTGCCCCATAGTGGCCCCTGCACGCAGTAGTTTGCCCCATAGTGGCGCCTGCACGCAGTAGTTTGCCCCATAGTAGCCCCTGCACACAGTAGTTTGCCCCATAGTGGCCCCTGCACACAGTAGTTTGCCCCATAGTGGCCCCTGCACACAGTAGTTTGCCCCATAGTGGCCCCTGCACACAGTAGTTTGCCCCATAGTGGCCCCTGCACACAGTAGTTTGCCCCATAGTAGCCCCTGCACACAGTAGTTTGCCCCATAGTGGCCCCTGCACACAGTAGTTTGCCCCATAGTGGCCCTTGCACACAGTATTATGCCCCATAGTGGACCATCCATGAACGATTATTATACTCTGGGGTCTTTTCAGACCCCAGAGTATAATGATCGGAGACCCAGAGGAGGATAGAAACATAGAAAACACTGCAACTTACCTCTTCCTCGCTCCGGTGCACTCCCGTGCGCTACTTCGGCCATCTTCAATGTCGGACCGGATCTCGCGCGATCCAGGCCGGCGTTGCGACACATAATGAAATGGTGGAAAATAAGTATTTGGTCACCTACAAACAAGCAAGATTTCTGGCTCTCAGAGACCTGTAACTTCTTCTTTAAGAGACTCCTCTGTCCGCCACTCATTACCTGTAGTAATGGTTCCTGTCTGACATTGTTATCAGTATAAAAGATACCTGTCCACAACCTCAGACAGTCACACTCCAAACTCCATTATGGTGAAGACCAAAGAGCTGTGGAAGAACACCAGAAACAGAATTGTAGACCTGCACCAGGCTGGGAAGACTGAATCTGCAATAGGCAAGCGGCTTGGTGTGAAGAAATCAACAGTGGGAGCAATAATTAGAAAATGGAAGACATACAAGACCACTGATAATCTCCCTCCATCAGGGGCTCCACGCAAGATCTCACCCGTGGGGTCAAAATGATCACAAGAACGGTGAGCAAAAATCCCAGAACCACACGGGGGGACCTAGTGAATGACCTGCAGAAAGCTGGGACTAACGTAACAAAGGCTACCGTCAGTAACACACTACGCCGCCAGGGACTCAGATCCTGCAGTGCCAGACGTGTCCCCCTGCTTAAGCCAGTACATATTCGGGCCCATCTGAAGTTTGCTAGAGAGCATTTGGATGTTCCAGAAGAGTATTGGGAGAATGTCATATGGTCAGATGAAACCAAAGTAGAACTGTTTGGTAGAAACACAACTCGTCGTGTTTGGAGGAGAGTGAATGCTGAGTTGCATCCAAAGAACACCATACCTACTGTGAAGCATGGGGGTGGCAACATCATGCTTTGGGGCTGTTTCTCTGCAAAGGGACCAGGACGACTGATCCGTGTACTTGAAAGAATGAATGGGGCCATGTATCATGAGATTTTGAGTGCAAACCTCCTTCCATCAGCAAGGGCATTGAAGATGAAACGTGGCTGGGTCTTTCAGCATGACAATGATCCCAAGCACACCACCAGGGCAACGAAGGAGTGGCTTCGTAAGAAGCATTTCAAGGTCCTGGAGTGGCCTAGCCAGTCTCCAGATCTCAATCCCATAGAAAACCTTTGGAGGGAGTAGAAAGTCCGTGTTGCCCAGCAACAGCCCCAAAATATCACTGCTCTAGAGGAGATCTGCATGGAGGAATGGGCCAACATACCAGCAACAGTGTGTGCCAACCTTGTGAAGACTTACAGACAGCAAAGGATATATAACAAACTATTGAGATGAACTTTTGTTATTGACCAAATACTTATTTTTCACAATAATTTGCAAATAAATTCTTTAAAAATCAGACAATGTGATTTTCTGGATTTGTTTTCTCATTTTGTCTCTCATAGTTGAGGTCTACCTATGACTTGCACAATTGGTGGCTGACTAAATACTTTTTTCCCCCACTGTAGCAACAGGTCCCTCCTAGTCATGATCATTGTTGGTGGCGGTGGAGAAAGGAAGGAGTATTCCTCCCTCCTCCTTTGATGTGGGCCAGAGCGGCACTAATAAACGGCAGGTTGGTGCAGGTGCTGAAGGCAGAGAATATGCTTGGCTCCGTGCAGTGCGTTCAACATGTTTTCTGTATTAAGTGGGACCAGCTGCTAAGCTGTGCTTATTGAAACACATTAATTCCAGGTATTAAAAAAGAACCTTTCACCACCTCCACCAGCTCCATTTCTTAGCACCTGTTCTTTTCCGCTCCACTGATCCCAGCACAGTTGGAATTTTCTCTCTAGCCCCCACTGTTCCTGAGCAATCAGCGCTATTAGTTTTGGTGCCTGATAAGCTCTGTAATGTCAGAAGGGCAGTGTCAAGCAGGGGGTGTGATTCAGAGCTCCAATCAGAGGCAGCCAGTGTCAGAGCTCAGAATCACACCCCTTGTCTGCTCCTGTCTGATACCGCCCCCCTTACAGTACAGAGCCTAAATAGCATATCAGGCACCAAAACTAACAGCACATTGCTTGGGAATGGTGGGGGCTAGGGAAAAAATTCCAACTGTTCCAGAATCAGTGTAGCAGTGACTATTAAATGATGTAAAGAGTAAGACTTGTCTTTAACCATTTGGCCGCACATTGTATCAAAATTGTGTTAAAAATTAGATTCATTGCACAACCCTAAGTACTAGTGTGCAGAGGTGTAGATTGGAACTCCAGGGCCTCATTGCAAAATCTGTAATGCCATTTATAATAGTAGTATATTTTATATGCCCTAGGGATCATTGGGGCCCCCTCAGATTCCAAGGCCCTTTATTTACTGCTACCTCTGCACCTTCTATAGCTATGCCCCTGCTAGTGTGCAAAACTAAGGATTGGGTTTACATCTGTGTAGACTCTGCCACAGATTCTGTCTAAAATCGGCAGAGAAAAGTCCTGCACAGTGGACTATTCTCTCCACTGGTTTCAGTATAAAACCGTCAGAAAGCCAACGGACATTCCATTATAGTTTATGGGGTCCACAGGTGTCTGTGGGTAACCACTTTTTTAGCGGACGGGCTCTCCGTCTTTTGGGTCCCTATGAGAAACACGGTAGATAATGTACACAGCAAGCATGCAAAGATGACTCTCATTGGTGACACAACATTTTTTTTTACAATTTTTTATATATAACCCCCTTATATAACCACTATAGTGAGTTTATTACAAGCCTTACTCTTACTAGCCATACATGAATACATTTGTGATTTAGTAGCTTACATACAGTTGCCCATAGAACTAACTGCCTGCATTAGTTTTTACACAGGACACCATATGGTGACAACTCTATAAACCTACCACTGATAAATACCGGACTGCCAGACATACATCAATTATTAGACTTATATTCTTAATGTTCATTATTTTAATTAGGTCTTATCGTATAATTACCTTTATACTATAAAAGTGCTCAGTATTTTATTAAGTCATAGTGTGCCAAAAACATCAGCTAAAAACCTTATAACTTATTATCCTGACTGCAGCTAGCTATATCTGCCTAGTAAATATAAGTTTTAATGAGTTGCCTGTTATCTGGCACAACGGCTGCAGCATATAGCTCGTATCTCTATGGTATTGCACCATGTCACCTAACAACACTATGTATGTTTACACATGAAAATGTATTAAAGGATGTTCTTCAAGTGTTAGTAAAATAAAAAACACAATTCCCATGTTTATTGATCCTCTGGATAGGTCATCAGTATGAAACATGCATTTGGGGCTGGAAAACCTCTTAAAGGGGTTGTCCGGTTTCTAACATTGACAGCCTATTCTTAGAATAGACCATCAATATTAGATCTGCGGAGTCTGATGCCCGGAACCCTTGCAGATCAACAATACTGAGACAGCATGGCTTGCGGTATTGTTTACATACCGGGAGCCGCACTGCTCACTCGCCGTACAAACTGTAGTGGTGAGTGTGGGTACTGCAGCGCTGCCCCATTGAAATCTATGAGGCAGCACTGAAATACCTACACTCAGCACTACAGTTTGTACAGCGAGTGAGCAGCACGGCTCACGGACTTAAACAAAACCGTGAGCCGTGTTGTTGGTATTGGTGATCTGCTGGGATCCCAAGTGTCAAACCCCCACAGATCTAATATTGATAGCCTATGTAACAAAGATATGTTTTTCATCACTGTAATGTGCTCTGTAACACAGTGGTGACAATGGAATATGCTAGGGGAGGTGGTAAACGGTACCATTAATGGAATTGTCCCATGATGTAAACTGACAAGGACCTTTTTGCGCGCTCCACATTCAACCTGACCGCAGCCAGGCTTAATGTGGCCGGACTGAGTGGGACTGGTGACAGTACAATACTGACAATCACTTCAATACGAGCTCCAGAGATAGCTGAAATACCAAGTGACAATCCTTCTTCCTTCCCCTCTTTTCCCAACATGTTTTCAACATTGCAAGACTTTCTTATCTTATTGCTAGGACATACATACACAATAAGGGGTTAAACTAGGACATGGATTGGTAAGTGATTTGCATCATATACTACATAAGTAAGGGAGGAAAAACAGGTACAAATTACACAATCGTGATAAAGTGAGCTGTATTCAGGAGGAAGAAGAGCTGTAAATTAGGACCTTTGATATGTTTACAGTGCAGCTTTTATCTTAGCACATATGCCAATCATATGGATTCACAGATGCGTCCTTCCTTTTGCTCTTGGCTTAATATATCCTGAGATGAGAGCTGTGAGATAAACAGCTTTTTAAAATAAACGTTATTTTGTGATACTCTGTCAGGAGATGTTTAGCCTATAGGAGTCTATTAGTGGCCACCATGTGGTTGTGTTGTGAACTACAGCCTGTTAATAGTTTTGCTAGCATTTGTAGTATTTTTATATATTTTCATTTAATGTCAGAAAAGAAAAAATATCAATGGTCCATTGTTTCCTGCTAGTTTGTGTCTTAATTTTTGACTAAGTAAAATTGCTCTTATCATTTGAATAACTATACTGCTTCATGCACTATAAGAAGAGTAGGAGAATGGAAAATTTCTTAGACAATTTTGAAGAGTACATAAAACTACCAGAGCTACAGAATATTGGTATGTAACCTCAGACAGGCAGTAAAGCTTACGGTACTAAATAATAATTGGCCCCAAGGCAGATCTTCTCCTGCTTTGGATATATTAATGCTGATATTCAAGGTGTGAGAAAACTAGGTTGACAGATTTGCAGACTGCTCATTGCTGAGAACACTGAGCTCTAGGAAAACTCCTGAATATGAAAATTTGATAAAAATAAACACTACAGTGACATTTTGCATGAGATCTCTTCCTACTGCTATCTCCCATGTCTACATGATATGTTAAATGAAAAAGGAAAAGGAGTGAAACTAAAGAGGCAACACTGTGGGAGATTTTGCACTAGAATTCTCATATAATTTTTGTCAAAAATACTAACAGGCTGTGCTTCACATTTATCAAGTATTTTTTTGACACTTTTTAGACACTTTAATGACTTGCACATAAGGAAGTGTGACCTATCAGGGAACGGAGTGACTTTGTGGGAAAGGGGTGTGGCCTAAATTGCAACACAGTGCTCCAAAAATTCTTAACCCACCTAATAAGTGGTGTAATGTTAGACTAGGCAGTCTAACAATATGTCAGGAATGTCTAATCTAGATTTATCTAAAAAGACACTATTACGTTAGGTTCACACCAGCATTCGCCTTTCCGTTATTCTGGTCCATTGGAGGATTGACAGCAGTCACATACAGAGCCCAAAGGGCCCCATTAACTATAATGGGATCGCTTGTAAAGTAAGAATGCTTTAAAAAAAACAAGTGTTAATAGTTTGTAGGGAACTGCCATTTCTACTAGTATATAATGTATCTGGCTTCTTTGCCCCTGCAGTTTGGCTTCAGAGACCCCAGGCATTCAGTGCAAGTTTTGTTTTGTAAATACAGTGAGTCAGACACATGTGAGGCAGAGCTGCTGGGGGGAGAGATGTGAGCAGAGCTGCTGAGACAGACATGTTATGTCTGGGGGAGTCTAAGAGCCACTTGTTCCTCTTTACTTCACAGTATATAGTTAGGTATGTGTTACCCCCTATATACTCACAGGACCTAGCTAGTAACCGTAGTTAGGGATCCATATATATATATAGTTCAGGGCAGTGATAGGTTAGGCTTCCGAAGGCCAACTAGCTAGTTAGAGGCCCGGTGGCACTAGTAGTTTAGCTGGCAGGTTAAGGACTCAGTGTTAGGGTAGTCAGGCCTGCATCTACTGCCGTCACCGTCGCCCTGTTTGCTGCCTGTGAAGAATCTCATCATCATCTCCTGATCGGCTGTCTGTCATCTCCTGGAAGAATCCGAGGATCCACAGTCATCCACAGGGGCCCCTGCATCTCTTCTGTTGCCTGGAGGTATTGTGCACTGGACTCTTGCTATATATCTATATATATACCCGGGTATATAACCTAAGACGGTTGAGGACTTGCTGGTTGTTGTAGTATTGCTGTGTTCTGAGTATATTTTATGTATGTATTATTACCCTGTTGATTCTTATAAAGCTACTGTTATAACCTTATGTGGTATCTGTGTGTATTCTTCAGACTGTGAGATTAGTACAGTGATCCTTGTTAAGGCTACTAACTGTACCTCATGGGTAAGTCCCAGGAAGAGATCCTCCCTGTAATACAGAGGCTCTATCCTGGGTGGAGGCACTGATATATTTCATATATGTTCCCACTCTTCCCTTCAGCGAAGGCTTCAGGTCCCATTATACACACAGGTCAGCGCCAGAGTCTGTTGCGGGAGGGATAATACTCATACCCCCCCCCCAAATAGGGCTACATTTGGAGGCACTGCTGAGATTTAGAAGTGGGAATAGTCATTGATATGGAGAAGCGATATAGCTCAGAGGGGAACCTCCCACTAGCTACTACATGGGATTACCGACCTCCTGTTCCTCCCCTGGTTCAGGTAAAGGAAGAACCCCGCTCAGCCAGTTACCCCCCCAGTATGGCCGTCGCTAGCAGTTCCTCTAGTGACAGTGCTATTAGCACTTTAGCCAGGCTGACTGAAATGTTAGCTCAGGGCCTGCAGGCCACTCACTACAAGAAACTAAAAGTATTCTCTGGTAATGTCCCAGTACCACAAGGGGAGGAAAACTTTGAGATATGGAAAGAACATACTCTCCAATGCCTGAAGGAATGGTCTTGCTCTGAAGAAGGCAAGCGGCAGCGTATCAGTGAAAGTTTGCGGTCTCCTGCTGCAGAATTGATCCGCTTGTACAGAGACTCTCATGAAGGAGTGAGTGCATTGGACTATATACAAGTACTGTCTGATCACTTTGAGCCATACTATGACCTTGCCCAGATGGTTGCTGATTACCGAATGGTTCGTCAAAAAGAAGGGGAAAATGTCTCTACTTTTATTAACCGTTTACAGCTACTTCTTTCACATCTGGTGTACCACGCAGCTATATCTACTTCAGAGGTAGACGCTATGAGAACCAGTCAGTTGGTGAGAGGGTTACAACCTCATCATCCTCTTGCTCAAGTACTCAAGGTCTTACTATCTGATAGAGTCCTTCCATTTCCTGACTTAATGAAGTTAGTGAAGAAACAAGAAGCTGACATTAGTTTTAGTACCCCTAAGAAAGCGAAAAGCATCTCTAAAGAAGATGTTGTTCCTAATTCAAACAAGGACAAACCAGCGGAGCGGTCAGAACTTAGACAGTCCGCCACTCCACCCACTGCCACTCAACGGAGGAAGGATGCTAGAACCTGTTATAAATGTGGTCAGACGGGCCATACTGCCAGACAGTGTACGGAGGACAGTGAGGGATTGGGACACAGTGCTGTCTTCTCTATTCACAATCAAAGACACCGAAGGAAGGCGGGCCGAGTAAAGACCAGAGGCGCTATCGCGGGCTCCAGGTCCGTTGTCAAAGTCACTGTCAATGGTCATGCCGCTCCTGCTCTGTTTGATACAGGATCTCAAGTGACCCTGATTTATCGCTCGTTCTACCAAAAGTATCTGAGGGATATACCTCTTCAGTCTACGGGACAAATGAAATTGTGGGGGCTTAATTCAGGATCATATCCTGTAGATGGCAGCCTGCAAGTAGTTATAGCTGTCCCTGAATTAGAAGATCAGAGTGTCGCTCCCATGAAGATTACGGCTCTTGTCTGTCCTGATACAGGGGATTCTTGTGCAGCTCCTGTGATACTTGGCACTAATTGTCCCGCAGTGCATTATGCTTTTCAGAAGTTTCTTGGAAGAGATTGGAACCCTGCAGCTCAGCCGGTGAATATATCTTCTGATCTTAGAGAACTCTGTGATGCCCTGTCTACTGGCTATCGACATGGAATGGTATATCATATCGGTGAGAGAACCGTGGAAGTTCCTGCCGGCGGGGAGAGAGTTCTGAGAGTAGCCTCCAGCATTGCTCCCGATTTGCTTGAAGGGGGGAGTTATGTCCTTATGGAAACCCCTGAAGAAATGATTAACCAGAATGGCTGGATGGTGATCCCAGAGAGAAAGGACTGGAGAAATAAAGTGGAGTTATCTACCTGTGTGACAGTGAGGAACTGTTCACCGCATCCGATCGTAATTGGACCATACCAGAATGTGGCCCACTGCTACCCTGTGCTTGGAGTAAATCCATACACTGAAGTGTGCAGGATTCAAATCCGAGATGCAATCCCTAATCTCAATCTTGACTTGAGTGATCCACATTTACCAGAGGCCTGGAATCAGCGACTGACACAGAAGTTGTCTGAATTATCGGAAGTGTTCTCCATGGATGATATGGATGTAGGTTGTGCTAAAAGTGCTCAACACACTTTCCGATTGACCGATTCTACTCCCTTCCGGGAGCAACCACGGAGAGTTGCTCCAAAGGATGTTGATGAGTTAAGACAGACTCTACAGCAAATAAAAGGTCAGGGGATCATTGTGGACAGTAAGAGCCCCTATGCCTCACCTATTGTGGTGGTAAGAAAAAAATCTGGAGCAATTCGCCTATGTGTGGATTACAGAACTCTGAACCGGAGAACCTTACCTGATCAGTATACACTGCCGAGAATTGAAGAAGCTCTGGAAGCTCTGAATGGAAACTGTTGGTTCACAGTGCTGGACCTAAGATCGGGATACTATCAAGTCCCAATGGCACCTGAGGATCAGGAAAAGACAGCCTTCATATGCCCCTTGGGTTTCTTTCCAGTTCACTCGTATGCCGCAAGGTACAAAAGGTGCGCCAGCAACGTTCCAAAGGTTGATGGAAAGAGTGTTAGGTGATTTAGTGCCCCGGGAATGCCTTGTATATCTTGACGACATTATTGTGTTTGGAAAGACGCTGGAAGAACATGAAGAACGACTCATGAGAGTACTCCAACGCTTAAAAGAAGAGGGGCTGAAGTTGTCGGCTGACAAATGCAAATTTTGTAGATCTTCGGTCACTTATGTAGGTCATATTGTTTCTGCTGAAGGAGTTGCTACCGATCCTGGTAAGATTGAAGCTGTGGTGAATTGGCCCCGACCGCAAAATATTACGGAGTTGCAATCTTTCTTGGGGTTTTGTGGATTCTATCGACGATTTGTGGAAGGATATTCAAAAATTGCTCGAGCCCTCCTCGACCTGTTGAAGAGCGATGCAGGAGATCCGGGAAAGAAGAAAGGGTCTTCCAAAAGCCTTTTTGGCGATAGGTGGACTGCGGATTGTGAAGAAGCATTTAAGTTGTTGAAGAAGAAATTGACAGAAGCTCCCGTTCTGGCTTATGCTGATGCACAGAAGCCATATGTGCTACATGTAGATGCCAGCTTTGAAGGATTAGGTGGCGTGCTGCACCAAGAATACCCGGCCGGGTTACGGCCCATAGCTTTCATAAGTCGAAGTCTTTCTCCCAGCGAGAAAAATTATCCAGTACATAAATTGGAGTTTTTGGCGCTCAAGTGGGCCATTGTTGATAAATTACATGACTATTTATACGGAGCCACATTTGAAGTAAGAACAGACAACAATCCACTGACATACGTTTTGTCAACCGCTAAACTCGATGCTACAGGACATCGCTGGTTGGCGGCTTTATCCAACTACCAATTCACACTCAAGTATAAATCGGGGCCTAAGAACATTGGGGCAGATGCTCTATCAAGACGGCCTGGATTACCTAGTCCGGAAGTAGTGGATGAATGGGAAGAAGTGCCAAGTCCTGGAGTAGGAGCTTTGTGTGCCATGGCTGCTGTAGTTGAAGACCGAGTAGCCTTTTCTGAAACTCGGCTTATTGACTCTATTGGGGGAGGTCCCGAAGCTGTACCAGACATGTTTGCCTACCCTGCCGCTTTAGGATCCTTTGAGAGTTGTTCTATATCTTCAAAGCGAATGATCTGGAGTCAAAAGACTGATCCTTTAATTGGACCTCTTTATCAAGCAGTGAGTTCTCAAGACAGTGAAATGTTAAAGACATCCCTACCCTCTGAATGCAGTCAACTTCTACGAGATTGGGAGAAGTTTGAAATAGACAATGGCCTACTTTATCGTGTGGTGCTGTATCATGATCACCCTGGAAGGCGCCAACTAGTTATTCCAAGCTGCTTTCAGAAGATGATTTTCCGAAGTCTGCATGATTATCATGGTCATTTGGGACCTGAGAAGACTTATGGCCTAATACAAGACCGATTCTACTGGCCCAAAATGAGAGATACCGTGACTCGTCTGTGTAGGTGCTGTTGCAGATGTTTGCAGAGGAAGACTGTCCCGGTTCGAGCGGCCTTCATGGGACACTTGAAGAGTTCGGGCCCCATGGATCTTGTCTGCATAGACTTCCTTTGTATTGACAACGACTCCAGAGGATTTGGAAATGTATTGGTGGTGACTGACCACTTCACACGATATGCTCAAGCCTTTCCGACTAAGGATCAAAAAGCAGTCACCGTTGCAAGAGTGCTTTGGGAAAAGTATTTTATCCATTATGGCTTACCACACCGGTTGCATTCTGATCAAGGCCGGGATTTTGAGAGTAACCTGATCAAAGAGTTACTTCAGTTGTTGAACATCCGCAAAAGTCGGACGACGCCTTACCATCCAGAGGGAGATGCCCTTCCTGAAAGATTTAACAGGACTTTACTTGATATGCTTGGTACCTTACGAATTGAGGATAAGCGATCCTGGAGTCGAAAAGTAGAGGCTATGGTGCATGCCTATAATAGTACAAGGCACGAGAGCACAGGATATTCACCATACTTTCTGATGTTTGGAAGAGAGCCTAGGCTACCTATTGACATCTTGTTGGGAGTCTCTACCGATGGTATCAGTCATCGAGATCATTACCGATATGTGGCACGTTTGAAAGAAACGCTTAAGAGTGCTTATGAGCTGGCTGAGGAAAATGCGGCCAAAGTGAATGAAGGAAATAAAAGGAGATTTGATCTTCGAGTAAGATACCGAGAATTGAACCCTGGGGACCATGTTCTGCTACGGAATTTGGGAGCATCTGCAAAACATAAGCTGGCTGATCGATGGCGGAGTGAACTCTTTACAGTGGTAGATCGGTTGCCTGGAATACCAGTCTACAAGATAAAAGGACGGGACGGGAGGATCAGGACTTGGCATAGAAATCATTTGTTGCCTGTACCTCAGATTGATGGTATGGATATTTCCAATGATGGCTCGGCCTGCGATTCTCCACAGTCCTTAGCCGATATTCCACCTGACCTTCCTGAAACTCCTGAGAGTGATTGGACTGTGGCTCCTGAAGTTCCTAGATCACCAGTATCTTCTCCTTCAGGGAGACCTATGAACCCTCAAACTCCAGGATTCGTACCTAGATCTGTGTCTACAGATGAGCAGGGATTTAGCTCTCCTACGCCACCAGCACCATCCCCTCCCATGGCAGACAACCCTAGTTTAGGGCCTGGACAAGCTAGTTTACCTCAGAGAGAGGTACGGAGAGGAGAGAGAATTAGACACCCTCCACCTATGCTGACATATGATAGTTTGGGGGACCCCAGATTTACTACTCAGCCTCATTTATACCATGCTTGGGTGGGTGCAGTGTCCACTTTGGTCAATATGTTACCAATTTTTGCTCCTGCTGGCATGTATACCTATTAACCTGTTGTGACTCTGTAAATGCAAAAGCAACCATATTGATATTGTCATTGGTAATGTTGACTGTATACTATGACTTTGTATGTCTTTGACGTGACGTAAAGATTTCACCAGAGGGAGAGTGTAGGGAACTGCCATTTCTACTAGTATATAATGTATCTGGCTTCTTTGCCCCTGCAGTTTGGCTTCAGAGACCCCAGGCATTCAGTGCAAGTTTTGTTTTGTAAATACAGTGAGTCAGACACATGTGAGGCAGAGCTGCTGGGGGGAGAGATGTGAGCAGAGCTGCTGAGACAGACATGTTATGTCTGGGGGAGTCTAAGAGCCACTTGTTCCTCTTTACTTCACAGTATATAGTTAGGTATGTGTTACCCCCTATATACTCACAGGACCTAGCTAGTAACCGTAGTTAGGGATCCATATATATATATAGTTCAGGGCAGTGATAGGTTAGGCTTCCGAAGGCCAACTAGCTAGTTAGAGGCCCGGTGGCACTAGTAGTTTAGCTGGCAGGTTAAGGACTCAGTGTTAGGGTAGTCAGGCCTGCATCTACTGCCGTCACCGTCGCCCTGTTTGCTGCCTGTGAAGAATCTCATCATCATCTCCTGATCGGCTGTCTGTCATCTCCTGGAAGAATCCGAGGATCCACAGTCATCCACAGGGGCCCCTGCATCTCTTCTGTTGCCTGGAGGTATTGTGCACTGGACTCTTGCTATATATCTATATATATATACCCGGGTATATAACCTAAGACTATTGTGGACTTGCTGGTTGTTGTAGTACTGCTGTGTTCTGAGTATATTGTATGTATGTATTATTACCCTGTTGATTCTTATAAAGCTACTGTTATAACCTTATGTGGTATCTGTATGTATTCTTCAGACTGTGAGATTAGTACAGTGATCCTTGTTAAGGCTACTAACTGTACCTCATGGGTAAGTCCCAGGAAGAGATCCTCCCTGTAATACAGAGGCTCTATCCTGGGTGGAGGCACTGATATATTTCATATATGTTCCCACTCTTCCCTTCAGCGAAGGCTTCAGGTCCCATTATACACACAGGTCAGCGCCAGAGCCTGTTGCGGGAGGGATAATACTCACCCCCCCCCCCCCCCCAAATAGGGCTACAAGTTTATTTTTGTTTTGGGCACTTCTGCTTTCGTCACGTCCTAGCATTTGTCCCATTCATGCCAGCATTTCCAAGCCTGTGAATGGACAGATACGTTGCTGCAGTTCAATGGAATAGGGGCAGGCAGGACAGGCTAGGATTCTGAATAGCAGTGGTCTAGATGGGACTGGACGTTTGCCTTCCTTTCTGTGCCCCACTGATGTTAGCTATAGGGATGTGCAGGATATTGGAGGAACACTTTCCCTGGCTGCCTTTCTTGTGCATGCGCTGAGGAAGGAAGCAGAGTCCTCATCTTCTCCTGTTTTTTTTTTTTTTTTTTGGTACTCAGGGCATTTTCAGGACTCGGGAATGCCGTGCACTGAATGGTGTGGAGGAGTGAGAGAAATAATACTTTATTTGAGAGTGGCAGTATGGTGATGTGAAATGGAGTGGGTGGAGAAACAAGCAGACAATGGGGTGCACATTAGTGCCATAAATGGTCTATGCTTGGGGGGGTGCTAGCTCAAGCAGAGAGCAGAGCAAAGGAAAGCATAGGAAATGTAGTAGGGAACTGGCACTGGAAGTGATGGACACAAAGAAACAGAGCTTAGGGTGGGTTCACACTTGCACAGGCACTCCGTCCGCCGTGAATCTGACCTAAGTGTCGGAAAACTGGATAGGGAAAGGTTTGCGACGCTTTGCTTAAAACCCCATTCACTTCTATGGGTTTTTAAAGCAATGTGCGGGTGTGCGCTTACACCCTCTGCGCCGCGAAGCCTTTTTTTTGTGGGACACAAAGTCCTGCATGTCCGACTTTGTGTCTTTGCGGCGCAGAGGGTATAAGCGCACCGCGCATTGCTTAAAAAATCCATTCAAGTGAATGGGGTTTTAAGCAAAGCGTCGCAAACCTTTCCCTATCCAGTCCCTATACAGTTTTCTGACATTTGGGTCGGATTCGTGGCAGGCGGAGTGCCACCGCAAGTGTGAACCCACCCTTACAGAAGCAAGTCCTGATGGTGTAAAACATTGCAGAAAGGAGTGTAAATTTATTTGGGGGATACTGTAGTAGAATTCATCTAGAAGATAGCCAGCAAAAATACATATGGGGTGTGGACAACTCCTTAAATCCCTTCCTGACATCCACTGCAATAGTACACTGGATGTCGGGCCTTTAAATATAGAGGTCGCTTAGAGACAAAGCAGCTGCTGTAGCCATGGGTCTCCGCTGTTCTCTACAGTGGAGTCCCAGTGGTAATGCTGTGATCGCAATGGACTCGCTACAGAGCGGACTTAACCCTTGCAAATCAGCCCCCAATCATAAAAAAAAACCCCTCTTCCTGTGGTGTCCCCACCACCCATTTACAGAGCTGTTGGAGGGCTTAATTATTGCAGGACAAATTTATATATATATTTACGTACATAATTATAATTACATACATTATACATAATGGTACCATTTAATATTCCATATGATGTATTAGAAAGCTGGAAAAAAAATTCAGAATGAAGGGAGTTAGAGAAAAACTGCATTTGTGCCGTTTTCTTATGGGCCTTGTTTTTACAGCATTCAATTTGCACTCAAAATGACATGCTACATGTATTCTGCGGGTCGTTAAAATTAAGGCGATACCAAAATTCATATACTTTTTGTTAAGTGTTAAAAACATTAAAAAAAAAAAATATATAGTAAAAAATAATTTCTTGGATTCTGGCAATTATAACTTTTTTTTCACAGTTACATATACAGAGCTATATGTCTTTTTTGTGGGGCCGGATGTACTTTTTATTTATACTATTTTGAAAATTTGTAATGTTTTGATCACTGCTTATTCAAATTTTTTTGGGTAGGTGAAACAGGGAAAAAAAAATCAGATTGTTGCTTTATTTATTTTTATATCTGATCTAGGGAAAGCAGGTTGATTTTTTTAAAATTTTTTTTAACTTTCTACTTTTTTAGGGCATCTGATCACTAGTACAATATACGAATTGCAGTGTATTGTATAACCCACAGAGCTGTATTACAGGCTGTTGTAGGCAGCCTGCAATGGAAATATACTAATGACAAACCTGGGAATCTTCAAAAGACTCCCAGCTGTCATAGTATCACATCTTTGCCCCTGGATTTCGTTCTGGGGAATGGTGATCATCATGAGCATGGTAATACAAATGTGCCATCAGTAAATAGATGCCCCGGGCACGTTTGACCAAGGAACATAAAGAGTTAATGCCTGCAATCAGAGTGTGGCTGCCATGTTTAAAGACCCAACATCTGTTGTAATAGTATGGTGGATGCCGGAAAAGGGTTAAGAGATGGAGCGATGCAGAAAGGAACGAATGGGCCATGGCGGGTGGCTCGGCTCAAGAAAAATGGGAGTGCCCAAGCTAAACTTTTGTACCAGGGATCGTGAGCCTATAGCTACACTCCTGGCAGTAAACACTCAGTACATTGCTGTATTGCAATGTTATTTTTCATGTTTCTAGTTGCAAAGTATAATATGTTGTATTAATGTGTCTTACTGTATCCTCTGTGCCACCTGAAGGTAATTTTATATATTTTTAGCCATATATTTGTCTGTCTTACCTTTTGACTAAACCTAGAATTGCTACTCATTGAGTTTAATTGGAAATCGTTTGCTCTTGGTGTTATAATGTAGCGATCACTTATGCATATGTAATGAATAGCAAGTAACCAGGGACAATGTCCCCATGGTGCTGCATAGATCTCAGCAATAACTGCATTAGTCAGCTAAATGAGTCAACAAAGTGTTATCTGCTGATAACCAATTCATTACATATTGAAATGCATAAGGGAAAATGATTTCCTATGTGGTGCGGCAGGTGAGTACAGCACTCTGCTGGGAAGAATGCTATCATTAGGGGGTTCTCTGGTCGGAAGGGATTCTGAGCCAGCGGTTCTATTCTTTAGATTTGCCAAGGATACAAAAGTATAAAAACCTAGGTAAGTGTAATGTGTCTTCTCCCTGTGTAGCACTGTGTGGTCAGAGTATGCAGCTCGCTTATTTGACAAATCCATGTGACGTCTGTTTGTTATATGTAGGTGTTATAACCGGTGTATACTTATTGATGGAACATGTCTTCATTTACTTGACAAGTACATATCATGTTTTTATGAGAGACACTATCTTATATGAGTCCTATAAGGCAATGGAGATAATCACTTAAAGGATATGGGGGAAAATTAATGTCTTAAGAAGAAAATTCCTCGAACTGAGGTAGAGGCCGAGGCCATGAATCATAGTAAATGGGTTATTTCGGTCAATAAGAGTTAATATTATATTGTTCTGATTTATCTTATCTGGACTTAATCCAGTCTTAAGGTGCTTTTGGTCTACTCCAGTTATCAGAGATGTTCTTTGGACTTGATGTCCTAGTGACAAGCTGTACCAAACGCTTTATGTACCAAAAAAAAAAAAATTCAATATATGTAGCAAAATACTGTAAAAAGTGACTTCCACATAGCCATTAGGGTTACTGATAACAAGAAAACAGCAGTCATAGAGAATGAAAGGGATTTACAGGGTAGGAACCAACTATAGCCCAATGAGCATTTAGTGTATAATTCTCTTATAGAATTCAGACATGAAATAAGAAGGTACGAGGTTATCGTAATCTTTGTCCATAACTATTGTGCATATGCATTCTCCAGAAATGGAGATTTCAACTGATTTTTTACCTGTCACAATTCAAATTTGGTCCTATGTTCTACATATGGAATATATGCTAATATATGAAGAGTTCACATATCAAGGTAAGTACATACAGATGTAGACAAGTTTAACATGACTTTTAACATATATTAAAGGGAGTCTATCATTCAGAAAATACATTTTTCACTAACCCTACGTTGGAATAGCCTTTACAAAGGCTATTCTAGTCCTACCTTTGTTTCTGTTTTCCAAGCAGTGTTTTTGCATAAATTAGTTTTTTGCAGATATGCAAATGAAGATCACGGGGCACAGAGGGCATTCCCCCCTGTGCTCCGAGCACAGCAGCGTCACAAACTTCAGTGTATTTGCTCCCTCCTCCTGTCCGTTGTTTTCACGCCCCCTCCAATGATGAGCTCCCTTGTTTTGCTGCCTCTTCTGCTGCGTCATCAGCAGCATCTGTCTTCAGTGAGTTCGCAATGTTGTGCATGCACTGTCAGCTCTGCCACTTCGGGTTCAGGCAGAGCCGACAGCACATGCTCAGTTGGCCATCTTGGTTTTCATCCATTCATCTCCTTAGAACAACACAAGCGTACTGCACAGGCCCAGTACGTTCATGTAGGATGAAAACTAAGATGGCTGACTGAGCATGCGCTGTCAGCTCTGCCCGAACCCGAAGTGGCAGAGCTGACAGCGTATGTGCGACATTGCGATCTCGCTGAAGACAGACACTGCTGATGATGCAGCAAAAGAGGAGGTAAAACAAGGGAGCTCATCATCGGAGGGGGCGTGAATACAACGACTAGGAGGAGGGAGCGAAAACACTGAAGGCTATGACGCTGCTGTACTCAGAGCACAGGGGGAACGCCCCCTTTTCTCCATGATCTACATTTGCATATCTGCAAAAACCTAATTTACCCAAAAAATGCTGCTTGGAAAACAGAAACAAAGGTAGGACTACAATAGCCTATATAAAGGATATTCCAATGTAGGGCTAGTGAAAAATGTGTTTTCTGAATGATAGACTCCCTTTAAGTAAACAGTTGCTAATTATGCTAACTCAACTTTTTCCATTGCTTTCAATGCCTTTTGTCATGAGTTATCACGGTACAGCGAATTATCAGATTCAAATTGAATATGACTGCCTCTGTATACAATGGACTGCAATGGGTTAAAACACTTTTTTGTGATTTGTTGTTTTGTTTCTGAAAGTATAAGAAGTTGTATGGAATTAGGTTCCTGCCCAAGACAGACGTAAAACTTATGGTACTTCTACCAATGGCTATACTTAAAAACGGAAAAACTGAATCACTTTTGAACATATTTCCTTAGGGTACAAAGTTGGAATATTAAAGTGAAAAAGTGCAGCAAAGCCAAGAGCATTTCCCTATTTTTTTATTGATATCAGTTTCCACAAAGAATTGAAAGCAGAATTTTCATTACGAGACATGTCATATGTAATTGTGCCCATAGAAAGTGTAGTAATACAAGGGGAGGATATAATGTTATAAAATTATACATTTTTCACCTTTGGATTAAGATGCTCTTTATGGGTGATAAATGTGAGAATATGACAGTCTATAAATATGTCTGTATGTGGACGTGGATGTGGTTCTCCTTCCAGTGATACAATTGATGTAGGCAATGCTCTTTTGGAAAAGTATGCATACAAGCTCTCTTCCAGAAGGAAAAAAATCTCTCTAGTGCCTCCTATAGGTAGCTACCTCTTAGGTCAATGTCTGACCCATTAAAGGGGTTATGCCATAAAAAAATATTTTTCCTCTATCCATAGGATAGAAAATAGCTTGCTGATCAGTGTGAGTCTGCGAATGGGGTGTTTTACCCTTGCTGTGAATACTGCTGCTGAACCTCTGGTGGATCCTGAGGCACCCTTCCTCCCATTCTGTGCAGTGGGAGTGCCAGAGTTAGCCAAGTGTTGTACTTGGCGAATGGGAGCGGGGGGTGGATCTGGGGTTCACAGCAGGGATTTCACAGCATGAAAACACCCTGATATTAGCAGTCAGACCCCCATGATCAGTAATTTTTCCTCTATCCTATGAACAGAATCTAGTTATTTTTCATGGCATAACCCCTTGAAAGAGCCTTTAAATATAACTAGGGATATGGGCCAAATCAGAGAAATCAATCTGTATACAGCTTTTTTGGAGTTCTTTCTTCTTGTCAGTATAAAGTAGGGTGTAACAATGCTAGTTATCAGATCTGGAGTCCAATTGGTCCAATTGGAGTCCAATAGTACAGTACTTAAATAGTAGGAGATGCAGAAATAGTACCTCAGGAGTAGAAGTAACTGTTTGCAGAGTTTGGAACACAGGAGCAGTAGATCAACCGTAGTCAGACGTATGCAGAGTTCGGTACACAGGAGCAGTGGATCAATCGTAATTAGACATATGCAGGAGTTCGGTACACAGGAGCAGCAGAGTAATGGTGACGATCAGGGCAAACAGGAAGCAGATAGCCAGAATAATCAGGCACAGGATGGAGTAAGCTGTGCGTTTTTATAGGAATAGCTACCCTGTGATTGGCCACAGAGCAGGTGAGATCCATAAGCTAGTCATTCCAATAGAAAGGACCAGGCTCAGCAAAGAAAAGAACAAACAGTCTTCTACAATGACATTGTAAGGGAATTGCCAGTTAAGCAATTCCCCAGTGCTGCTGCAGAAACCTGGGGGGAGGGGCACAAGAAGACAGTGAGCCTTAAAGCTGAACTGTTCCTGGCTAACTTGCCTATCTGTCCTAGACGACAGCAGCAACTGGTCGACAATCCCTTCTTAATGTAAGTGGCAACACAGAACGCAGACAGGACAAACAACAAGAAAGGAAGGTCAGCTAGCCAAGGGGTTGGTAACAGACGAGCAATGCAGTACAGAATAAGAATCCAAGAGAATAGTCAAAAGTCAAGGCCAGAGGTCAGGAATAGGAATACAGATAAAGCAGCAAGTAGTAATAGCCAGTACGGACGAAGCAATAACCAGCGCCATTGAGAATGTGAGCAAAGAATAAATAGGAAGAAAGAACTCGCCCCAGACTTGATAGGAGGATAGTCTGTCAATCACACAGGTAAGGCTAAAATTAACTATTAGTGGAGCAGAGGAAAACCAAGGTGAAGGAGACGGGTGTGGCAGAAAATCAATTACATAGTCTAGGACAGTGTTCAGACTGAGCAACAAGAATCTTAAACAAGGAATCAAACTGAACACGTCTCCTGCTCCACCGCGTGCGGGCGGAGGGTGGTGCAGGGACCTGAACAGGCAGAGACGTTACAGACATATTGGTCAAGGCTGCTGAACATGGCTGGGAAGTCAGGGGTTCAAGACCCAGTGAGCTCAGTTCCTGACATTACTCCCTCTTCTCCAGGAGCGTCCTCTGAACGGTACTTGACTTGGCTTGCCTGTGTAGCGCTGATGAAAATCTCTTACCAGTTGTGGAGCATGAATGTTGTTTACTGGTTCCCATGAGTTATCTTCAGGACCATATCCTTGCCACTTTATCATGTACTGTAACTGATTTAGAGAAATTCGAGAATCCAAAATATTTTCTACTACATATTCCTCTTCTCCTTCAACAATAACTGGGTCAGGTGGAGGCAAGTTATATTCCGGGAATGGATTTTTCACAAAAGCCTTGACAAGGGAGGAATGAAAAACAGAGTGAATCCACAGAGTGAATCTGGAAGTTTTAAACGAAATGCTACAGGATTAATTTGAGCCACAACTTCAAATGGTCCAATAAATTTCTGACCTAGCTTGGTTGAAGGTATCTTGAGCTTCAAGTTTTTTGTAGAGAGCCATACCTTTTCTCCTATACCAAAGGAAGGGAAAGACTTGCGATGTCTATCAGCAGTTTTCTTATAGTGATCCTGAGCTTCATGCAGAGTGTTTGTCAATTGTTCTTGAACTTGCTTCAATGTAGACAGTCTGTCGGTGACAGCAGGAACTGAAGAAGAAATTGGGAGATTAGGAATGAATGCAGGATGGAAACCCATATTGGCAAAAAATGAACTCTGAAACATAGATGAATGGTGGGAGTTGTTATAAGTAAATTCCGCTGTAGGAAGAAAATTAACCCAATCATCTTGTATAGATAACTTGTATAACACCGCAAATGCTGTTCAAGGGTTTGGTTAGTATGCTCAGTTTGGCAATTAAACTGTGGATGATAAGCAGAAGATAAGTTTACTTCAATTCCTAGAGTGGCACAAAAACTCTTCCAAAACTTTGAGGTAAACTGTACCCCACGGTCAGAATCTACATTGTCAGGTATGCCATGTAGGCGGAAAACTACTTGAATAACCAATTCTGCAGTCTCTTCCGCAGAGGGTCCCCCCTTTGTGGGTATAAAATGAGCTATTTTGGTAAGACGGTCTACCACTACTAGAATTGTATTCATATTTTTTGAAGATGGTAGATCAACAATAAAGTCCATAGAAACAGAACCCCAAGGACGAGATGGAATAGACAGAGGTTGAAGTAATCCAACTGGTGAGGAATGAGGGGTCTTATTCCTAGCACAGGTTTGACAGGAAGAAACATACTTCTTGACATCCATCTAGTATTTAGGCCACCAAAATGAGCGGGACAAAAGTTCTTTGGTCTTTTTGACTCCCATGTGACCTGTGGGTCTAGAGTCGTGAACAAGGTGCAGAATTTGTAATCGAATAGTCTCAGGAACATGAACACACTGATCAAGAGTCCAAACCCTGTCTTTGAACACCTATATCTGTGGGGGGATGATTAAGGAAATGATCTCCATTATAACCTTCTTTAATCCGCTGAAGTATACCCTTGGAAACGGTTGCCCCCACAAAATTCTTAGCAGGCAAGATGGTGGTTTCGGGTGTGTCTTGTGTCAGTTCGGAAAACATCCGGGATAAGGCGTCTGCTTTATAATTGCGGGATCCCGGTCTATAGGAAATAATGAAATTAAATCTTGCAAAAAATAAAGACCATCTAGCTTGTCTACCAGAAAGTCTCTTGGCTGATCTAATAAATTCAAGATTTCGGTGATCCGTAAGAACCTGCACCACATGAGCTGCTCCTTCAAGAAGATGCCTCCATTCTATGAATGCTTTTATAATTGCCAGTAATTCTTTATTCCCAATGTCATAGTTTCTTTCAGGAGGTGACATCAGGCAGGAGAAAAAAGCACAAGTATGAAGCAACTCTTTATCCCCAACTCTTTGGGACAATACTGCTTCTACTGCCGAATCTGAAGCATCCACTTCAACTATAAATGGGAGGTCTGGATTAGGATGAACTAAGATAGGAGCAGAAGTAAAAATGTCTTTAATTGGGTAAATGCTTCGTCTGCACTTGTAGACCATTTAAAAGGAATTCCTTTCTGAGTTAATTGTGTTATTGGACTAATAACTTTTGAGAAATTCCTAATGAATTTGCGGTAGAAATTTGCAATGCCAACAAATCTTTGGACCTCCTTGACATTCTTGGGAGAAGGCCAGTCTAAAATAGCTTGGATTTTACTGGGGTACATGCGCAATCCTTCTGTAGAAATGATGTACCCCAAAAACTGAATCTCTGTCCTTTCAAATTCACATTTTTCCAGATTAATATATAGTTGGTTTTCTCTTAAACAGCTTAAAACCATGTTAACCTGCTTACAATGTTCTTCAAGATTTTCAGAGTATATTAATATGTCATCCAAATACGCCACTACAAATTATCCAGCAGATCTCGGAAAACATCATTGATAAAATGTTGAAATGTCGCTGGGGCATTGCAAAGTCCAAATGGCATGACAAGGGATTCAAAATGCCCGTAGCGTGTTCGAAATGCTTTCTTCCACTCGTCCCTGGGTTATATACGGACAAGATTGCATGCCCCCCATAGATACAACTTGGTAAAGATCTTTGCTGACCGTAATCTCTTGAGTAACTCTGGAATAAGCTGAAGAGGGTAACGATTTTTGACGGTTATTTGGTTTAGTTCCCTATAGTCAATACAAGGACATAATGTGCCATCTTTCTTTGGTACAAAGAATATAGGTGCTTGTGAAGAATATCGCCTCACCCAGCCGCCTGGCACGCCTGCGATCAAACTTCTTTCTTAACCTCCCACTCACACACCGTGAGTAGACCGGGTCATAGGATAAAACGAAACGAGCGATATAAATTTTATATGTTTAATAACCCAAGTGGGTCGGTATGAATTAATAGCATATACAGAAATATACAATATTAATACGATCAAGAATAAACATACAAGCAAAAGATCGATGATACAATACACAAAAATAAAAGGGAAATTAAAAGATAGAGAAAATACCAGCATAGGCTCGTAGTCCATTTCTCTAGGCCACAGCAGAGTTTTGGGCCTAGGGCGCAAGCTTAAGCAAGTTGCATAAAACAATCCTTCTACATGCTGTCCAGAACAAAGGGAAAGGCTTCAGGCCTCGCTGCTAGGCCCTCAAAGCATTCCTCAGTAGGGCAGGCCCTCTCATCTTATCCCAGATCAGAGCTCCTTACTGCCTCTTTGCTGAATGACCCCAGAATCCAGGTCTGCCCACAGCATATGGCTAGTGCTCCACCCACCCCTTGCACCCAGGCAGCCCCCCTTCTCCCTCCTTTGCAGAACCCTCGGAGAGATGGGTGAAGTTAAGGTCACTGGCTTGCTATCCCCCATCCCATCTGGCCAGGGATAATAAAAGTGCCTGGCTATAGCAAGCCATCTCCAATGAACACACATAAAACCAGTGAAGCCTATCGTCCAGCAATGTGGACTCAACTAAAGCACCGCATTCCAAGTGGGGGAAGGACTGACATAAGCAAGTAAAACACACTTCCAAGAAAGATATAAAACTGAGGGTCGGTTCATCACAGTGCTCCTGCTGGAGAAGTGGAATGCCGTATAAATCCTTTGGCCAGATTTTCCTTGATGTATTCATCCAGGACCTTCAGTTCCATCTCTGCAAGTGGATAGATGCGTCCATAAGGTATGGATGCACCTGGTAAAAGTTCAATAGGACAATCATAAGAGCGATGAGGAGGTAGCTGGTCAGCATTCCTTTTGTCACACACATCTTTAAATTCCTCATATGGTTCAGGTAATTCTACAGAGTTAGCGATAGGTCTTTCAGTAGCTCCCACCTGGGAAGGAATTGATTGCTTCAGTTGACAATTTTGTTGAAGATATTCAGAAGTGAAATTTACATTTCCTGACTTCCAGTCTACTGAAGGATTATGAATGCTGAGCCATGGTATGCCCAAAATTACTGGAAATTTTGGTGAAGAAATTAACTGGAAACAAATCCTCTCCTGATGACAAGGATCAACCAACACTTCCAGTTTGGTAGTTTCATGAGTTACAGGACCAGAATTTAAAGGTGACCCATCAACAGTCACTAATTCAACTGGTGAAGATCTTGGACTGTGCTCAATATTATTATCAAATGCAAACTTAATGTCCATAAAATTTCCAGCTGCACCAGAATCCAACATTGCTGTAGTGGACAACTTTTAAGAACCATAAGAAAGCCGAACTGGTAAGGTGAAATGAGGTTGGTTAGAAGTCATATTATCAGGACATGGTGTGATGGAAAACAGACTAAGCGAAGCACAGTGGGGACAAGACTCTGAATTTGGTCTAATTTCAGTTGCAGCAACTGCCTGTTGAGGTTTATTAGGGCAGTCAGAAACATAGTGTCCAGGTTGTCCACAATAAAGGCATAGTTTTTCAGCAAGGCGAGGACGTTTTTCAGCAGTCGAAATTGGTCCCCGGATGGCATCCACTTGCATAGGTTCTGGGGCAGAACTTCTTTGAGAAGGTGTCTGCAACTTTGTGTGAAAACGATCCTCTTGTAAATAGGAGAAGGTGCCCGGATCATAATAGCTCCGTCTTTCTCGCTTCCTTTCCAGGAGTCTTTGGTCAATATGGATGCATAATCGTATATACTCTTCAAAGTCATCTGGAAGTTCTATTTTAACAAGTTCATCGTTAACTGATTCAGAAAGTCTTCCATAGAACCGCCATTTTAGTGCAGAGATGTTCCAGGAAACATCAGAAGCTCAGCGCCGAAACTTTGCAGTGTATTCTGCAACAGAGCATCTTCCCTGGTGAAGATCACGCAAAGCCCCCTTAGCAGTGGCACAACAGTTGGGGTCATCAAATACTAGGTTAATTGCTGCAAGATAGTCCTTCAAATCATCCAAAATGGCATGATCCTGTTCTAAATAGGGTGATGCCCATGCTTGTGCATCGTCTATTAGCAGGGCAATGATTACCAAAACCTTGGACCTATCAGTAGGGAACTGAGAGGAATGTGTAGGAAAAAATCATCCGGCAATGATTAAGAAATCCTCGGTACAAATCTCTCTTTCCACCAAATTTTTCAGGTAGTGGAATACTGTAAACTTGAGTGGCACTGACAACTTCAGAATTTGCACGCAGTTCATGTACTTGTCCTTCTAATTCAGTGACTTGACTTTTCACTGTATGTAATTGCCCTTGAAGGTTGTACACAAGGTTATGTAACGCCGAGATCTGGAATGCATGCTGTGACAAGGCAGTCTCCACCCCTCCGGCCTCCATGTTGAGCCTGATTATAATGTAATGATGCTAGTTATCAGATCTGGAGTCCAATTGGTAAGGCTAACAGTACAGTACTTATATAGCAGGAGATGCAGAAATAGTACCTTGGGAGTAGAAGTAACCGTGGTCAGACGTTTGCAGAGTTCGGTACACAGGAGCAGTAGATCAGCCGTAGTCAGATGTTTGCAGAGTTCAGTGCAAGGGAGCAGTAGATCAATTGTAGTCAGACGTATGAAGAGTTTGGTAAACAGGAGCAGTAGAGTAATGGAGAGGATCAGGGTAAACAGGAAGCAGATAGCCAGAATAATCAGGCACAGGATTGAGTAAACTGTGGGTTTATATAGGGTCAGCTACCCTGTGATTGGCCACAGAGCAGGCGAGATCCATAAGCTAATCATTCCAATAGAAAGGACCAGGCTCAGCAAAGCAAAGCAAAGAGCAAGTAGGCTTCTACAATGGCATAATGGTCAAGGCTGCAAAACATGACCAGGAAGTCAAGAGTTCAAGACCCAGTGAGCTCAGATCCTAACACAGGGTACTGGTTAGCTAGATGAGGCTAGGTTCTCTCTGCCGGTTACAGTATAAAAATGACAAAACCTGGTGGAACCCTTTATAGTCTATGGGGTCCGGTGGTGTCTGCAGGTAACAGTTGTCTTAGCAGATGGGTGATAGAGAACCCACCACTAGTGTGAACCTATCCCGAGATGACTTTCATGCTGCTCATGGCCACTACATTCACTATATTAAAGGGAGTCTGCCACCAGAACCCAGCATTCAGACAGATAGGTTGGGGTCAATCTCAGAAATAAAAGATTGGCAATGATATCTGTCGTTCTTTGCAACGTTAAATAAGCATAGTTTATCATTCTGCAGTGATGTGGCATGGGTGGCTAGTTTCATAACATTCAGTTTGAAGCCACAATACTGGCAAACAGTTATTGAAATCCACGTCACAGCTAGTTATATAAATGTAATCAAATGTAAACAGGAAATGTCTCTCAGCCATTCACTGACTAAGGTGGGTCACCGATGAGGCCAGGGATTGATTGAGCAGTTATATCCTGTGTGTAAAGAAGAAGTAGAGAGAAGCAGGAAACCCAGGAAGAAGCAGAACAGCAGTGGCGGAATAGTGAGGTGAGTAATATTTCTTCAAATTTTTTAATCCATTTTTTTTTTTTTTAATCTAACCAGACAATCTGACCTTTAAACACAAAACTTATACACATGAATATCTGACATTTTACCACTTCCCTTATATTCTTTACAGATTTTATCTACTGATCTCGAAGGCAGGAATTTAAGGAAGATCTACAAGGGGAATGAACTCGGCTGAATGATGAGGCAAAGATGCTTATAGATTATGTAAGCATCACACCATATTTCTCTAACCCTTCATCAATGACTACGCCCAATGGTTCCTTTGACAGTAACACCACAGCAGATTCTCCATCTATTTCTCAATCTGCTTCTCTGTTGTGGACATTTTTGATTCCAGTGGCCATCTTCAGTGTGATCACATTACTGGTCAACCCAATGATCCTTGTTAGCATTCTGAAGAAGGACACTCTACGGAAAGAGACCAGGTTCATCCTGCTGGCCAATGTGATGATTTCAGACCTAATATTTCTCTTTTTTAACTCAATCATCTCTATGTGTAACCTCATCCAATGGCATGTGCACAGGGTTCTCTGTTTTACATTGATTGTCTTCACGTTTGCTGGCTACTCCAGTTGTGTTTTAACTTTTACCATCATGGTGGTTGATACATATATAGCTATTTGTTACCCCCTTCATTACTATTCTCTCTTTTCAATGCAACGGACGAGGAAGGTATTAATGGCCATTTGGATTTTTTCTGCACTGTTTCCCTTGTTAGTATTTTTAACATCTGAATCATTTGACAGAAACCCTCTTGAAACACAAAATGTCTGCCTCATGCTGTACTATGGTCCTGACCAGAAGACAAATATGTTAGTGACTGTAGTCTGTTCTTTATCAATATTCTTCTTGATGATTTGCTCGGTTATGATCACATGTTTTTACATAAAGTTATACACAATGACCCGGAAATCAGGAATCTGGGTAAGCCGCTTCTCCAGAGCTCGAGTCACTCTACTGACACACTCCATTCTCCTATGCTTGTATATTATTCCTGCTTTTATCCTGGCAGCCGAACTCATGATGTTCAAAAACAGTGTCATTAGCATAAATGCAAGATTGTGGATATCGGCTTGTAATAATGGAATCATGATGATGATGCCACGAGCCTTGGCACCACTACTATATGGACTTCGCTACCGGGAGATATATTCCACATTAAAACACTGGCTTTCTCGAAACAAAGTGGGTTCAGATTCATGTAGATGACATATCCACCCACAATAATTCGTACATGTTACATTTTAATTGCACTTGTAATTTATTTATATATTGTATAAGGTAATAAATTTGTTAAACATATCATATTGTATGTTATTTTTCATTTTCAGTTTAATTTTCCCATAAACATTTAATGCTGAGCCCTTAACATTTATTTATTTATTACATTAATTCAGCAGAATTCACACCATGCTTCATGTCATTCTTTTTATGTGTTTTTTTTCCCCAAACAAACTTTCAAAGTGTAAGCCACAGTAGGGAAATTTGAACCCAGCATATCTCCCTGGTTTTGCAGATAGATAGGTTAGTGTCACTTGCATCAAATGTTGTTTTCCCCTTGTAAATCAGTGACTCCATTGCCGAGATATAACTATTTTTTGAAACTATAAAAATGAGCTCTTTGAGGGCAACAAGACCATTGCTGCTTACCTTTTAGGAGCAATGACAATGCCTTTGTTGTGCCATAGAGCTCATTTGCATATTGACGAAAAAGGCAGTATCTTAGTGATGGAGGCACCGAACCACAAAGGGCTACAGGACTGGGTTAATATGCTGGGTTATGGTGACAGACTCCCTTTAAATATCTGCTACGGCTATGGTCACACCTGTGTTGGGTGACCATTTGGGGTTTCCGTTGCCAATTCCGCTTGAAGGACTTTTCTCTCTGCATTTTTCGGGTGGAAATCAGGCGGATCAAATTATAGTCTATGGAGTCTGCGTGTTTCCACGGGTAACCCTTTTTAAGCAGATTGGGTTTCCTTTTTTTCGGGTCCCCAAGAGGACCTGAAGAACAGAAACCCAAAGGCAAGAGTGAACCTAGCTTCATATATACTTCAGAGACAAAGACCAAACATGCTATCTCAGCATAGGTTCTGGTTTTAGTTTAGCATATCACCTGTGGTTGCCAGAACACTATTGCCACATGACTGTATACATAATATAGTACTTTAAGCAACCTTAAGAGGCACTGTCATTAAACAGTCTTTGCATAAATCAACAGTACATGAGATGAAACATGGTAAAATATCTTATCAGAAAGAAATGCTTCTTTCTGTTCTTATCAGGCAGTTTCTCTGTTGTCCCTCCTCTCCTAAACTGCCTTTCAATCTGAAAATCACTGTTGTAGCCATCTTGAGACAGACTGCAGGTCACATGACTCAGATTACAGATGTCCATAGAAGTCTACAGAGAGGGGGAGTGAGCAGTAAGCACAGAAGAAAGATGATAAATAGAAGCTTTCAATTACAACTGAATCACTTCATTCACATAAATGTAATGTGCAGTCATTTGACACAGAAATGAAAACCAGTATGGATTATAAACTTGCTTTACTATAAATTTGATAATAATGATCAACTTGGAACCATTTGTAAACAGATAAACTGGGAACAAAGGTGTCTTTCGCTGTTCATCTTTAGCTTCCTGGCCGGAGTTTTCCTCTTGCAAAGATGGTATCAAAAGTACTCCAATGTCACAGACTCCACTGTCCATTTACTGGGAACCAAGATGCTTTAGTGTAGGACTTGCTGCTGATTACATCTTGCTCCCAGACCAACTACATGCCAACAACCAAGTGTGTGCCAAAAGCTGCCAGAATGGATCACATACTGATAGCCTATGCTGTAGATAGGTCATTAGTATGAATAATTGATTTGGGACCAGTCAACCCCTTTAACCCCTTCCTGATTTATGCTGTACTACTACGACGGAAGTTGGGTGTTTAAATATTGCAGCCACTCAGTATTATACAGTGGAGACCCAGGGGTAATACCTGTGATCAGAGCTGATCGCGGGTATTAACCCTTTCATTATAGTTGATAAAGTGAAAAAGTGCCCTACCAATAGTATCTCTGCTGTCTCATCTGGCTCTTCTGCCGGTACGGCTCCTGTGCGGCGAGAACACGAGAACTCCCTGGTCGTCATGACAGCCAGGAGCCTTGTGAAGGCTCCCAGGCCTGTCTTAAGTATATACCTATTGAGGCTTGCCTGTGGCAGGCCTCAATAAGCATATAGCGATTTACTCATAGACTGCAACACAGTAGTATTGCAGTCTGTGAGACAAGTGATCTAAAGATCGCAAGTTCAAGCCCCCTAGGAGGGGCTTAAAAACATTTCTTTAAATATATAAAAAAAAAAATTCAATATATAAATAATAAAAATAAAATAAAAATTCAAATCACCCCCCTCTTCCCTAGAGCTCAAATAAAGATAAATAAACATAAACAAATTATAGATCCCCACAAACATAAAAATATTTACAAACATATAAACATATTTTTCCTATACAGCAAACGCCATAGTGGGAAAAATATTAAAATGGACAAATTGTTATATTTTCGCTATTTTGCCTCCCACAAAAATTTTTATAAAAAGTGATCAAAGCAACAGACTGAAATGATATATCTAAAAAGTACATCTGAACCCACAAAAAAAAAAAAAAATACCCTATGCACCCTATACATGGAAATATAAAAAAGGTTGTTTTGCAGTATTGGATTTTTTTTTTATGAGGGATTAAAATGTCAAAAAAATTAATAGTGAACAGGTGCACAGTGAACATCATAAAAACTACGCCTATAATAAAGTTGCACAAACACAGTTTTTCTCCAATTCCACCCCATTCTGAATTTTTTTCCAGCTTCCCAGTATATTGTATGGAATATTAAATGATACCATTACAAGGTACAATTTCTACTGCAAACTAGTGCTAGTTGTACTGCAAATTAGTATGCTCCTGGGAAAATTGCCAAGCTTAAAACAAGTTCCAGCTAGATCCTCATCTGTGTTTTTTATTTTTTAAATAATCCATGAACTGGGGCGACATGAAAAGTTTTTGCAGTGGAACACTCCAGAGGAATGCCTTAGGCCCCCGGCAAGTAAAAACTGAAGGGCTGCAAACTAAAGTAACTTCAGTTTAAAAAAATCTACAAACTTTACCAAAAAGTAGTTATAAATGTTTTCCCTTACGTCGTACAGCAGCACAATATGGGGTATTTCTGTCCCTGTGTGTTGATAGGACAGGCGGAAATTTTAATTAGAATAATTTATGCATGACTAGGATACCCTATAAGAGGGCAAAAGGGACCTCCCCCTTGTGTTTTTTATTGTCCTGTGTGGTGGGACAGGTGGAGGGAGGTCTTTTGTTCTCCCATATTTTGTTTTTTCCCCTAAAGTTTGTTAACTTCCTTTGGGGAATCATCTTTACACCTCTCTTCTCTTCTTTCTTCCACTGGACCCTTCTGTGGAAAAGAAGGTTTTTTTTTATTTAGGCAGTTTTTTTGTGCTAGCCAAGCTTGCAACCTTTGCTCTGAAAAGGTTGATTTAAGTAGTACATGCAGCGGTAGTTGCATCCTGTATGTTCAAAGACCTGTAGTGCAGGCCACTTGTACGGCCTTGATGTGGGGCATTACCGTTTCACTTACCTCACAAGCTCTGCGGCCGCCAGAAGTGATGTCAGTCACTTTCTTCCTCTGAAATCTTTGTTTGTGTTCCGGTTTTCCGGGGACTGAATTCTCGGACGGACATTTTGCGGCTTAGTTTTTCCTCCTTTTTTGCAAGTTTATATTTGCTGAGCCTATTTTCTGGCATTGGCCTGTATATTTTTAGCTTAATTCTGTGTACAAGGAATTAACGTTTGCAAAATTTGCAAGGGGGGGTGAGGGTTTTTTGTGTGCACTACTTGCTCATTCCTTCTCCCCTCCTATAGAAGCCTTCATCTCAATGCAGGAGATGGCTTGTCTCTTAGTGAGGAAGGCCTCAGTACTCCACTTGGATTACTGTTCATGCTGCTGCAGCTCTGGGCAGCACAGTGGCTTAGTGGTGAGCACTACTTTGCAGCGCTAGAGTCCTGGGATCAGATCCTACAAGGAGTTTGAAAGAAAAAAACAAAAGCAAAAAAAAAGAGGGCCTAGTTTGTGCACATTGCGACACACTGTGGGCCTGAAATTACTTGCTGCTGTCGGTGCGTGGACCCCCCATCTGAAGTACCATCTATACAAGACATTGTTATATGTGTCAAAGATTACATGAAGGAGAGTCGGCACTTCATTTCTCAGATTTCAGAAAAGTCCTGATCTGAAAAGCATACTCTTTAACTAGCCTCTAAGAGAACTTCCAGGTGATTGATGACATGCCCTCATCGGATGAAGATACCTTGGAGAACCTCTCTTTCCTCTAGAGAAGAGGAATAGGCTGGGGGACTGAGATGTTGATGGGGAAGCCTCCACTTCCACCAATAGGGGGCCTAGGGCCTTCCAAGTGGTCGGAACACTGATAAGCTCATGCTATTGGAGTGGAAACATCCTGAAAGAGCCATTATTTTATCAGGAGGTTAAGGCCTTATTTCCTATTGTGGAATCCCAGCTGGACCGATGTGGTCTCCCACCTAAAGTCGATATGGCAGTAGCCAAATTGTCCTGCCGTACGGTGGTTCCGGCGGATGATGGCTTCAACCTCCAGGACCCTATGGATAGGTGCATGGAGGGCACCCTCAGAAAGGCTTATTCTGCGGCCTCTACTCAAACCTCGGTGGCCATTGCCTCTAATGAGGTATCAAACAAGTTGTGCTTTTATCTAGCCCAACTAGAGAGGGACATCGACTCTGGAGTCTCCAGAGATTACCTCTCATCATTCTTGAGGTCAGTCTCCTTGTCTGCAGATTCCCTATCCGAGGCCTCCAAACATCAGCCTCAGTCTAGACCTCTGTTCTAGAGGCATCCTAGATACCAGTCTAGGGGTTCTGGACGGAAGTTCCCCAAAGAAGGGGACAAGAAGAAGCCTAATTTCTGATGCCAGCTGTTTTCTTCCTGTGGCAGAGACTCCTGTTGGGGACGACTCTCCCAATTTTTCACCTTCTGGCAGGAGAAGATTCAAAACCCTTGGGTCTTGCAAGTTGTACAGTGGGATATGCAATCGATTTTCTTCATCTGCTCAAGTCTGATTTATTATGACCCGCTCCCTTCCTGCAGCTCGGCAGGTTATACTGGTAAGTTCCATTCGCGATCATATTTACAAGGGAAGCTTGAAAGAGATTCCCCTCTGAAGAAGGATTCAGTGTTTACGCCCCAGTTTTTTCTGGTGCTAAAATCATCAGGCGACTGGAGGATGGTTATAGATCTAAGATATCTGAATCTCTTCATAAGGATAAATAATTTTGGAATAGAGACTGTGAAATCCGTCACATCCTTTCTACAGCAGGGCAAGGTCCTTGTCATCCTAGACCTAAAGGATGCCTATCTAAACATTCCTGTTTATCCTCCACACAGAAGGTATCTCAGAATCTCCTTATTAATATATATGGTAGAGACAAAGGTCTCAGAGCTTCCAAACCTACCTTATCTAGATGGATCAAGGAAGTGATTAAAACTTCTTTTTCTGCTCAGAGGTTAACTCCACCTGAATTCTTTACAGCCCACTCAACTAGGGCTGTGTCAACCTCTTGGGCTGAGAGCTGTGCGGTACCTCTTGATCAGATTTTTGCAGCCGCTTCTTGGTCATCTCAGCTGACCTTTGTAAAACATTACCAGCTAAATGTCCAGAGTTCAGAGGCTTCCTCGCTGTACAGTTCCTAGGTACTGTACAGTGAGGAAGCCCTCCCTAGGGGAAGTACTTGCTACATTCCCATATTGTGCTGCTGTAGGACGTAAGGGAATCGTTGATTATGATGTTAATCTGTTTTCCCTTAGTCCTAACAGCAGCACAAGCTTCCCTCCCTAATTTAGGATTTTTACTTTATAACTTACACAAGGGGGGGAGGTCCCTTTTGACCTCTTGTACCATAGTTATGCATAAATTATGCCAATTAAACATTTGGCCTGTCCTATCAACACACAGGGGCATAAATACTCCATATTGTGCTGCTGTTAGGACTAAGGGAAACAGATTAACATCATAATCAATGAAATTTTCATAGCACAAGGAACTTACTATTTCATTTTAACTGGTTATGACTGATTTAATTGCTACGTTAGCAATTTTGATATTATACAGTCATATGAAAAAGTTTGGGCATCCCTATTAATCTTAATCATTTTTAGTTCTAAATATTTGGGTGTTTGCAACAGCCATTTCAATTTGATATATCTAGTAACTGATGGACACAGTAATATTTCAGGATTGAAATGAGGTTTATTGTGCTAACAGAAAATGTGCAATATGCATTAAACCAAAATTTGACCGGTGCAAAAGTATGGGCACCTCAACAGAAAAGTGACATTAATATTTAGTAGATCCTCCTTTTGCAAAAAAACAGCCCTAGTCGCTTCCTGTAGCTTTTAACAGTTCCTGGATCCTGGATGAAGGTATTTTTGACCATTCCTCTTTACAAAACAATTCCAGTTCAGTTAAGTTTGATGGTCGCCGAGCATGGACAGCCCGCTTCAAATTATCCCACAGATGTTCAATGATATTCAGGTCTGGGGACTGGGATGGCCATTCCAGAACATTGTAATTGTTCCTCTGCATAAATACCTGAGTAGATTTGGAGCTGTGTTTTGGATCATTGTCTTACTGAAATATCCATCCCCGGCGTAACTTCAAATTCGTCACTGATTCTTGTACATTATTCTCAAGAATCTGCTGATACTGAGTTGAATCCATGCGACCCTCAACTTTAACAAGATTCCCGGTGCCGGCATTGGCCACACAGCCCCAAAGCATGATGGAACCTCCACCAAATTTTACAGTGGGTAGCAAGTGTTTTTCTTGGAATGCTGTATTTTTTTGATACCATGCATAACGCCTTTTTGTATGACCAAACAACTCAATCTTTGTTTCATCAGTCCACAGGACCTTCTTCCAAAATGAAGCTGGCTTGTCCAAATGTGCTTTTGCATACCTCAGGCGACTCTGTTTGTGGCGTGCTTTCAGAAACGACTTCTTTCGCATCATTCTCCCATACAGCTTCTCCTTGTGCAAAGTGTGCTGTATTGTTGACCGATGCACAGTGACACCATCTGCAGCAAGATGATGCTGCAGCTCTTTGGAGGTGGTCTGTAGATTGTCCTTGACTGTTCTCACCATTCTTCTTCTCTGCCTTTCTGATATTTTTCTTGGCCTGCCACTTCTGGGCTTAACAAGAACTGTCCCTGTGGTCTTCCATTTCCTTACTATGTTCCTCACAGTGGAAACTGACAGGTTAAATCTCTGTGACAACTTTTTGTATCCTTCCCCTGAACAACTATGTTGAACAATCTTTCTTTTCAGATCATTTGAGAGTTGTTTTGAGGAGCCCATGATGCCACTCTTCAAAGGAGATTCAAATAGGAGAACAACTTGCAATTGGCCACCTTAAATAACTTTTCTCATGATTGGATACACCTGGCTATGAAGTTCAAAGCTCAGTGAGGTTACAAAACCAATTTTGTGCTTCAGTAAGTCAGTAAAAAGTAGTTAGGAGTATTCAAATCAATAAAATGATAAGGGTACCCAAATTTTTGCACCGGTCAAATTTTGGTTTAATGCATATTGCACATTTTCTGTTAGTACAATAGACCTCATTTCAATCCTAAAATATTACTGTGTCCATCAGTTATTAGATATATCAAATTGAAATGGCTGTTGCAAACACCCAAATATTTAGAACTAAAAATGATTAAGATTAATAGGGGTGCCCAAACTTTTTCATATGACTGTATAATCACTTCTGCAAATAGCTTGTATTAAAGGCAGAACATCTAAAAGTAGACTGATGCCAAATGTACAGTATACATTACCACAATGCTTCGCTGGAAAAGAGCTGTATGTAAGGTGCAAAATATGTGAAAGTTTTTAATATACCTATTTATGTTGATCAATTTAGCACAATTATATGCCTAAAAATTGGGTTTTCCACCTTAATTTCTCCCGCAGGTAGGGAGTAACAACTACAAAACCCATTAAAAAGAAAAAAAAAACAGAATAGGGCAAATTTATTAAGACTGGCGAATGGTACGCCAATCTTAATAAAGGCCCTAAAACTGATGATTTATGAAGATACTCTGGCCCTCCGCCAGAATGGAGATCTATGCCAGTTAGGAACTGGTATACATTTCCATTATAACTCATGCCAGAAAACTGGTATGAGTTATAATGAATATGCGGTCCATGAGTCATGGGTGGGTGCAGTCGGCATGACGTGGCAGTGACCGACTGGTCAATTGCGGACCAGCTGGGGGATCAGGGATCTTTTTAAAGAGCAGCAGGGTGGCGTAATGATAATGCCGATGTCAGTGGTGGTCATTTTGTATCACCAATGTTATGATTTGCCTATATCTTTTTGCTTATTAAAGAGGACCTTCATGTCCTCATCAATATGCAGCATTATATACCACTAGAAAGCCGAGAGTGTGCTGAATTCAGTGCACTCTCGGCTTTCCCAGTATGCGACCCGGTGGTAGAGATATCGGTGCCTTTAATTTTGGCACCAACGTCTCTCCACTGTCAGAGGGGCAGGCCTTACAGCCTAGCGTCATCGCTGGATGGTAAGGAACGCTTTCCCCCCCCCCCTCCAGGACAGTATTCTTCCATAGTCTTGGCGATGATGCTAGGCTGTAAGGCCTGCTTTTCTGACAGTGGGGAGATATTGTGCCCAAACTAAAGGCACCAATATATCCACTACTGGGCACATACCGGGAAAGCCAACAGTGCACTGAATTGATGATTGTATTTACAAGAAAGGCGTAGGTGTCTGTTTTATGGCATGTTTTATGGCACTGTTTATCTAGCACTAGGTTTAGCTTTTCTGACGCTTGTCCAGTCTATGTTTAGAGGTCTGATCTTATTGACATGGCACTAGGTCAGTATCCTCAAGATTCATTTCCTCTCTGTGATTTATTTCAGTTGCGCTTAGTTCACATTTGGCGTCTGTAATGAGTCACTATAACTACATTTATTGTGTGAAGGAGGGCACAGTTCATTAGGTTATTAGTACTTCCTTGGCCCCTGCTATTCCTATTCTATTTAGTGCCCATTTAGTGCCAATGGTGTATGGTACATTGATTAGACGCTATTGCTCTTTAATGTTTTTTACTAAATAAAGTTTTATTTATATTTTTTCTCCTCCTATGATTTTCTGTGATTTGTGTCAAGACCTAGTTATTCAACAATAATAGGTTTGCAAGATAATATTGTTACAAAATGACAAATATACTAACCATGATGATAATTTTTTTCAAATGAAATAGAAAAATGTCAAACTTTCAACTTCTGATATGTGTTCTATGTTCTACTGTGAATAAAATATGGCTAGACATTTACAAATCATTGCATTCTTGTTATCTTTACATTTTACACATCGTCCCAATTTTTTTTGGAAATGGGGTTGTAAAATATGAAGCATCTTGCTAAGAACAGATGTGTAGGCTTAAAACATGTGTATGGCTTTGACTCTTCCAATTATTGTATAAAGTCTGGAACTAGACATCTGATTATGCTGTTACCATTTGAGTCCAGAACACAGTATTTTTGGAAAAAACAAACAAACCAAATAAAATTTTGTCATTGTGATGAGCATAACTAATTCTTAAGAAAATCGGGCATGATCGTTCTAGTGTTCTACTGGTTTGCCAGGGTTACAATGGTTGGACCCCCACCTACAGTATTAGTGAGTGATGGGATATCCTAAAATTTGTGGATTCTATGCTGTGTATCACAAAAAACAGAATATCAGAATGGAGTTCACCAAATGATTGATGTTGTACAGCTTTTGAATAGTTTTACTTTGGTACTGATAACTAGTAACTCCATCTACAGGGCTGCTGTAAACATAGATATTACGTATCCTAATGATAAGATATGACATTGCACTATATCTCTATAGCTACATGAACATAGTCTGGCTTAAAGTGAATTTTCCTTTATTAAAACCATGTCATTTTTAGGTCCAAAATTCTGCACTGATGAAATTCTTGACATACTGTATCTAATAATAATAATAATAATATACAATAATAATAATTCAATAATCAGATCACCATTTTTCTAGTCTGGCTACAGTCACCACTAGAGAGAACACAGAAGCCTCCATTATAGTGGTTTATACCCCATGCACACAACCGAGTGCACATCTGATGTGGGGGCCGAATTTGTAGCGGATACATTCAGATGAAACTCCGTTATTGATTCATGTCTATGGGTGCTTCTGATCAATTCCGTTCTGATAACATAAATGATTATAGAGCAGGTCCTATCCTGCTCCATGTCATCAGAGACCCCAGAGTATAATAATAGCGCTCAAATTGCACAAATATTTGTTGAAACTAATCTCATCAGGTTTGCCCATCTCTATCCGGCAACCCCACTGATCAACTGCAAAGATGCTGATATGGAGCCAGAAGCCACCACAATGTTGTGCTCCAACCATTGATACACCCACCGATATGGAGAATAGGGGTGTTTTGTTCCCCGTTCTGAATGGAGCAGTAGTTGGGCAGATGATGCACTTCATTAGTTTCATTTGGAGTTCTGGATATAGTCAAAGTACAGGGTACAACCCCTTTAAGTCCATGGCATAATTGAAATGAATGGAGTAATATGCATGCTGCCTGACTACCACTTTATTCAGAATTTTCCTAAGCGGTCAGACCACCACTGATCTGCAAATTATCCTTTTGTGTGAAAACCCCTTGAAGTACAAGTATGCAGAATGCAAAGACAGAACGCTGACTGCTACTAAGACATATTTAGAATGAGAAATAATCGTCACAGAATTGCAAACCTATTTATTCTAAAGGCGTTTTCCATAAAACATTTATCACCACAGAAGGAAGACTTTAAATGGTGGTCGAGCGTGGGAAGTGCCACTAGTCCAGTCAGCATTGAATACAGAAGCAGGGCACAGCTTCACATGTGCTCCGTTCATACTCACTGCCATTGTCAGGAGTATATTAGGAGTATATGTACATACAAGGGATGATAAATAAAATTAAAAATTTCAGACTTCTTACAAGTGTATCATTTATTTTACAGCCAGATGACACCATAAGCCATGATCCATGTTATGTATATATTCCCTAAGATTTGTATCATCTCAAATTTAAACAATGTAGATATTTTCTCATTTTCATAAATGTTTGCTATGTTCCAAGAAATAGGTTTTCCAATTACTCCTATTCTTTTAATTAAAGTGCCTGCTTTGATCCCCAGATGTTGGAGCTCTACCAACCTGTACTGATCTATTTATCTATCTAGCTAGATATAAGGCTGTATAGAGACAAAATTGCTCGGCAGAAGGATTGTGTGCACAGAGCCTACCTGGAGGCATTGCCCCTGCAACTTCGTACTATAAAGTTGTAGACAATCCCTGTGCTACTGTGTGCTGCCTCTATATGGCGCTCCATTACACAGATCCTCTCCTCTATAAGCAGTGCTTCTTTGGAAGAATATCCGGCATAATTCTATGTTTTATTTTCTCTGGGATTCATACTTAAACTGAAAGAAAAAAAAACTAAAGTGCATAGAATTAGAGAAACATAGCGAGCCCCACAGACTTCTAAGGGTGGTGTATTACAAGTCAGAGGTTGCATATTGATGTAATACACTAGTGTGAATGAGAACTTAATTTAAACCAATCAAATATAATATTGATGCTCTGACAACCAGCACGTTTTTAAGACATTCGACTGTACAAATGAACATATACATTATTTATCATGCAGATTTTATAGATACAATAAAAAGCATACCATAGTATATGTATCCCCTTGCCCTTTGCAGCTAAGGCTAACCACCTACTATATATTATCAAGCTAAACAGATTAGTACATTCTTCTAATAATAACAATTTACAGTAATAACTGCAATGTATATGTTATTTTAAAAAGGAACCTGAGCAGTATGAAATACAAACAGTCTCTGGAAATATCTATTATTCTGTAACATTTTAGAGAATACATAGTTTTACACAGGAGAAGTGTCCATCTTCGTCTGATTGACAGGTCTCTCCCTATACATATATACATGTCAGTCAAGCATACGCTAGGTTCACACCTGCATTCAGGTGTCCATTCTTCGGGACCACTTGGGCACCCGAAAAACAGAAACCCAATTTGCTTTAAAAGAGACAATAGTGGGGGAGACTATAATTGGGTCCGCCGGGTTTCCATCCGAAAAATGTGGAGAGAAAAATCCTGCTTGTGAGACTTTTCTCTGCTCATTTTTCAAGAGGATTCAGGGACGGAATTCCCTAGTGGAGAGCGGGCGCAGGTGTGAACCAGATGCTTGAATCAGATGCATCCTCCGCTGGGCTGGGTGTCTGAGCTCGTATATTTCTGTTGTCATGTATGCCACAAAAGTTGAGTAAATGTTAGTGAATATGCCGCTGCAGATGGTGCTTGCATCAGCCTGTGTGAAAGATCAGCTCTCATCTTCCCTGGTACTGCCTGCTTAATAGGATCTTTAACCCTCGTCCGGCTGAGTAGGTACAATTGTACCTATTCCTATGCAGTCTGTTAATGTTGTAAAATTATGCAGCCTGACGAGGGTTAAACATAGTTTATTTAAATGTGGGTAAGGAATATGCAAATAAAACATCCTTGGTGGAAAAGAGTAACTTGCTTTAGCGCCACCTTTTGGAAGGAGGTCCCTGTACATCAATACATGATCTTCAAAAAAACCTAATAGCATAATCTGGGAATAATAGCCAAGACAGAATATATGAGAGCCTGTTGGTATTTTATGGTTATGACAGAATGAATCTACTGACAGGTTCCCTTTAAATCATGGAATTAAGAAGTTTACCATTAAAATCTGTTCAGCGTGTCATCATGAATGCTTTATTTTTATGACAATATTTATGCAATATATACATTTCCATTTAGCAAATCATCCACTAAGAAAAAGTGATCTCACCATATGCAAATCTTTCAGAGCTGTTTTTCCAATAAGTACCAATTTTTCTCCTTATTATAGAAGCTTCATTATATTACTGTAGTCTATTTGTATATATATATATATATATATATATACCATTAAACCTTGTATAAAGAGCAGAACCCAGGTCTGACATGTGTGACATGTATTCAACATATACTGTGGATCAAACCATGGATTATTCCATATGCCATGTAAGGAGTAGGATGTAATCTCTCACATGAATATACTGTACTAATGCTATAGGTATAGTATATGCTTTATAGCTGCATCTCACTTAACCTCCACTTCCTAGATGCTGACTTATTCACTATCAACATGCAAAGGCCAAAATGGAATGTTTGTTCACAACACAATCACAGTAACAAAAGAAGTCATTCAATCTACAGTGTTAAAATATAGTTTTCAATTTTCCTATGAAGGTATATATAAATTCCACCATGATATACTCCAAAGTGCTATCCTTGGTCCTCCCTGGTCTGACGTGTTTCCCCTTTAAAAAACAGGGTTCCTCATGGACCACAAGTAGTCACTACAAATGCAGTGCAGCAGAAATTACTTATACCAAAAAATATACAATAAAAAGTTAATATATTCATCAACAGGGATACGTATAAGACTTTATACACTGTGTGTCCAAATACAAGAGTTGAATATCAGACGTACTTTAAATATTGTACAGGTAATGTCGGCTAAGTCAGTAGATGTCAGACTTGCTTTGAGTAATGTACATGTAATGTCAGACGAGTCAGGAAATGTACCAATGGTATCAGATTTACATTGGGTAATATACATAAATATATGTTTACATTGGACAATATACAAAAATATCAAATACATGTATGGGAAAATGTGCACTAAAGATACTTATCCCCAGTTCAGATGAGATAGGAAGAAGAGCGATGTCTCGTCCCTACTATCCCTGGTATAGAGCTTTACATTAAATGGATAAGTTGAGCTTGATGGAAAAAATGTCCCCTGTTGCAATGCTGATTCTGAATTTATCTATATGTATTAGTAGGCTCTTCTATCTTGTGAGACTACTGGTGCAACTTGGCCTTATTGTTTTTACTTTGTTTTACCTTATTGTGTCACTTATCTTTCAGTAACCTTCAAGTGTATCAGCTGGTGCTACATGACTGTGGTGCTTGAATTTGCAGAACAACCTAAGAGATTTGTAGATCACCCTATATCTGAGCCCATATAGGCATGGAGAAACACCTTTTGGCAACACTATGAGGACATTACAGATTATCAGTGTGATCTGCATTCCAGTAGTTAGATCGATAACATTATTAATGTACAGTAAGGATTCTGCCAAGAGAAGAAGAAGAGGGCAGAAGTAGAAGCCTAGTATGATGTGATGCATCAGGAAAGTGCCGCTCGCCCTGGAAGAAACACCTTTCCATAAACCACTTTCTCTGGTTTTGTAACACAGGAATATATAGCAGCACAAAATCAGTGAAAAGCATAAAATAAAACCAATAATAAAAAGAATATGGCACAGTCTTATGGCTTGACCACCATGTAACGTCATAAGAAGTATGACTGGAAGAGAACAAAAATCATATTGGCATGGAACAGGTTTTTGAGTAAAGTACAAGACCAAAAACAAGATTCCAGCAAAGAAGCAGGAGGAGAACCATAGCACACCTATCAACTTTTTAGTTCTTGACGGAGGTAGAAAGATCAAATAATGTAGAGGCCACAGAATGGCCAAGTACGTGTCCACCACCATTCCCACTGCTGTGAGAACTCCGCCGCCGTAGGTTGCAGCCAATGAAAACAAAAGCAGTACACACAGGTGCCTTGGGATATTTATGTTGACCATGTCGCATATGCTGCTCAAAGTATACAAAGACAGATATATTAAATCTGAAACCAGAGCATTTCCGAGGAGCAGGAACCGAGTCTCCTGACGCAAGCTGAAGTTGGAAAAAATGGAGAACAGAATTGGAGGTGTCAATAAAATGGCAGCTATAAAGCAGATGGTGGTAGGAAGCAGAAACATCTTCATCTCAAGGCCAAAGGGAAATAATACCAATTGTACATGAAAACGGTGAGAAAAGGTGGCCACATTTTGGGAAAAATTGTCCACCTCTCTCTGTGAAATCACTGCAACACAGCTCGAGGAGTTCATGTCAGACTTTTAGATCCAGGCGTCCTCCAGATAGACAATGTAACTCAGACTAAAGCTCATGTCCAAAAACCCAAATTCTTGACACGAAAATCCTGCTAACGTCCAGAATGGCTCAATCCATATCCAGAAATCTAGACATCCAACAGCAGTGTGTTTCTACCTGTTGCTTCACGTCTCAGTATGCTCTATCCCCTGCCAGCAGAGTGACAGATGGGATATCCGCTTCACCAAGCACATCACCGAGTGTATATAGAACAAGTTGTGTATGCTCAGCCATAATCCTGACTAAAGTGAAACTTTTAGCTGCTTCTGGTCATGGGTATTGATTCTATCTACTGCACCTGCCATCGTAACATCTGATGATAAGAAGACAACATATAGAAATAAAGAATCTGGCTGATCTGGACCTATGTAAATGTCTTTAGCACATGATCAGCTGAAATGAAGCGTGATGTGTGTCCTTTTACTAAGATAACACAGAGTTTCCCATTGTATGTTATCTTTACCTTCACTGGATGTATCAATGCCAGATGACTATATGTAAAGAGTAAATAGAGATAACAACATCCATCAATCTGTCCTTCCTGTTATATAAACCTTCCATTGTGCTTATTTATATTCAGCAAAGTCTTGGAATCAGAGTTTAAATCCATATACTAATGTTTCCATATATATACAGTTATATATATATATATATATATATATATATATATATATACATATATTATAGTGAACTAACTATATTCTGTGATTTCAACCTACCATGGAGGAAAGATGCGACAGGAGCAGGGATTGGTGATTAAAACATTGGCCTGTTGGAATAATCGAATAGGTAGTGGCTGAACTTGTGCGGCACCAGGGGTGGTAAATACAAACCAAAAACAGTTATGCTCACCTCTACCGGGCATTCAGCGGTCCCCAGCATCCTCTTCAGGCCTCTTCTGGTCTGTGTCTCATGTCATGCGCTGCAGGGGTCAATGCAGAAACCTGTGACACGTCGAGCATCTTGACGTCATGATGTTTTGCACGCCCCATCTGACCGCTGAGGTCCTATCACAGGCCTCAGTGGTGATCCCAGCAGCATGTGATGTCAGACGGAGGCCTGAAGAAGACATCGGGTTCTGCCAGACGCTGTGAAGATGCCCGAGAGAGGTGAGTATAAGAATTTATTTTTCCGCAACTCCCCCTCACCCCCCCTTATTATACTTTAGGATCTGAGGAGACCCCAGAGTATAATAGTACTTTGTGGGTGATGAACCCCAAAAGTTTTGGGTCTGGGCTGAGCCTGAAACTTTTGGAAAATTCAGGTCAAATCTAAGGCTAACATATCACTGTGTGGGGGCCTAAAAGGGGGCAGAATACTGCGTGGGGGTGCAAATGAAGAGGGCAATATTATGTGTGGGGACCTAAAAAGGGACAATATAATGTGGGGAGCCAGTAAAGGGGGCAATATACTGTGTGGGGACCAGTAAAGAGGTCAATATACTGTTTGGGGACAAGTAAAGGGGCAATATACTGTGTGGGATAAAAAAAAGGGTCCAATATACTGTGTGAGGGTTAGTAAAGGTGGTATTATACTGTGTGGGGGCCAATAATTGGTGTAATACACTTTGGGGGGCAAGTAAATGGGTTGCTATACTGTGAGAGGGTCAGTAAGATGATAATATGCTATGGGGACCTGTAAAGGGGGGATTATACTGTGTGTGAGCCAATTAAGGGGATTTTTTGATCTGCAAATTAGGTGATGGGGCCTACAAGTTTAATCAAGGGGGCCCCATCATGAAACCAAAGATCACTGGTTCAGGTATTTTTTGGGGTGGGCACCTTTATAGGGCCACCTATAGGTTGCCTCAGACAGCAAAGAGGCTAGGTTCACCACTGTCAGTAAGATATTATGAATCTGTATCAGTCATAAAAGAACAATAATTCTCCCACAATGTTTTGCTATGTAGTTTTGTTCAGGCATATGCCCCTGGCTGGGTTCAATAATCCAAAGATGACATCAGTGGCCCTCAAATGTGGCCTCTGCAGCCAGTCACTGGCCTGAGTGGTCACGTGCAGTAGTCATTGCAAAGGCTCAAGTGTTGCAGTGATGACCCATCTGACTACCACACCTGACCACTGAGACCAGTGATTGGCTGCAGCACCATGCGGGAAGCCGTATATGTCATTGCTGGAAGCTGAGACCAGAGACTGATGCAGTGGACATGGTCTGGCCATTAGGACAGGGTAAAGAATAAGTGAGTGTCACTTATTATTTGTTTTACCACCATTTCTGTCATCAGCACAATGTGGGGTGCCAGAAAACCCCTTTAAGACAATATTAATAAGTTTTATTTTTCCACCTTTTTAAGCTTTGTTTTCTATTACTGGAAACCTTTCTATTAACATTCTAAGGTTGACATGTCTTATATAATCCTGGATGATAGTATATAGGTTTATGGATAGCTACAGCGCAGAGTTTGTCACTTTGTATCATTCAGGTAAGAGCTAACAACCTAGGGCTTAGGGTAGGAGGTTAGAGCTCTAGTCACATATGTGTACATAAAGTTGATGCGATCAGTCGGTGACTATTTGGATCAATCAGACAACAGGTCTGTCACAATGACATGGCTTATGACCTAAATGGAAGTGAACATGAACAAACCTTTAACAGCTGTGTAGCTCACACAAGACTGTGTGCATTGTTAGATTGGAACAAAGTACATCTTTGTGCTAGTAGGTTTAGTCTACATTCACACACCTGTTAAAATCATTTTTTTTAATGGCCGTAACATGGCTGAATTAAATTCACTGTATGTGAATGGGGGCTATTCATATGACGGATTTCATATCCTATTTATGTCCATTTTCACAGATCCTTCAATACACTGAAATGTATGAAGGGTCTGAGAAAAAGGGAATTCCTAGGGGGGGGACAAACTGGGCATTTGCCCAGGGCCCCATCCCCAAAGGGGCCCCCGGGATCCGGAGCCTGATGACTCCGGATCCCGGAGTCAGGCCTGGCCATATCAATAGCAGAAAGGGACCGCAGGGCCCCTTTCCGAGGTGAGTAAAAATAACAAACATTTTTACTCACCTGTCCTTGCGTCCGACGTCTGGCGTTGCAGATTTCACCGCTGAGGCCAGGCCTCAGCCGTAGCGATCACATGGGGTGTGCTCACGTAATCGCTGAGGCCCAATCACAGGCCTCAGCGGTGACGTCCACAACGCGTGACGTCAGCCGCAGAGAAGAGGAAGCGGTCGCCGGCGGGGATAGTGGAGCAGCGCGAGGAGGCCCAGGAGAGGTAAGACAAGGTGAGTATAACTCTTATTTTCCCTTACCTTCCCCGGGCCTGCGATAATTATACTCTGGGGTCTGGAGACCCTAGAGTATAATATAATACTAGCACTGACGGAGTCTGTAGGGCCACTGTGGAGCATTATACTGGGGAGGGGGCCCTCTGGATAGCATATTATACTGTGTGGGGCCCCTGTGGAGCATTATACTTGGGGGCCCCTCTGGATAGCATATTATACTGTGTGAGGTCCCTGTGGAGCATTATACTGGGGGCCCATGCTCTCCAGAGGACCCCCTCCCCAGTATAATGCTCCACAGCGGCTCCACACAGTATAATATGCTATCCAGAGGGGCCCACCCAGTATAATGCTCCACAGTGGCCCAAAACAGTATAATATGCTCTCCAGAGCCCCCCACAGTATAATGCTCCACGGTGGCCACACACAGTATAATATGCTCTCCAGAGGGGGCCCTCCAGTATATTATACTGTGTGGGGCCACCGTGGAGAATTATACTGGGGGGGCCTCTGGAGAGCATATTATACTGTTTTGGGCCACCATGGAGCATTATACTGGGGGGGACACTCTGGGGAGCATAATATATTGCGTGGGGCCTTGTGGAGCAAAATACTGGGGGGGCACTGTGGAGCATTATACTAGCGGGGCCTTCTAGGGAGCATATTATACTATGGGCCACTCTGGAGCTTTATATTGGAGGGAAGGGGCAGTGTGGGGAGCCTGTTATACTGTGTGGGGCCACTGTGGAGTGTATTATATTGTGTGGGGCTTTTCGGAATTATATTATACTCTGTGGGGCCATTGTAGAGCATTATACTGGGGGGACTATGGGCAGCATATTATACTGTGGGGGACCTCTGTGGAGCATTATACTGGGGGAACCCCTCTGGGGAGTATATTATACTGTGTGAAGGCCATTGTGGAGCATGTTATACTGTGTTAGGCCACTGTGAAGCATTATACTGGGGGGGCACTGTGGGGTGCATATTATACTGTATGGAGCATATTATATTGTGTGAGGCTGCTGGGGAACATATTGTACTATCTGGGGCCACTAAGTGGTAGTATACTGTGTGGGCCACTGTGGAGTATTATACTGTGTGGAGCCTTATATACCATGTGGGGGCTCAGGGGAGCATTTTATACTGTGTGGGGCTACTGTGGAGCATTATATACCATGTGGGGAAACTGTGGAGGGCTCAGGGGAGCATTTTATACTGTGGAGCATTATATACCATATGGAGCATTATACTGTGGGGGAGGGGCTCAAAATTCCTGCTGGCAGCCCTGTGTACTATGTCTGCATCACAGCTCCCTCACTATAATTTTGCACATATGTGTAGTGCCCCATGGCCATGTCATTCCTCCTTCAGTCCGACACTGTATAACGGAGAACTATTATATATAAGTTACTACATATAATTGGGAAACTTAAATATTGAGTGGGCTATTTTAAAAAGGGGAACTATTATTTATAAGACGGGCTATTATTTATAAGGGGGGAACTATTATATATAAGGCATCCATTATAAGGGGGAGCTATTATTTATAAGAGGGGAACTGTTTATAAGGGGGGTATAATTGTTAAGTGGGCTTATTTATAAAGGGGGCTATTAGTGATAATGGGGACTGTTATTTATAAGGGTAACTATTATTTATGAGGGGACTATTATTTATAAGGGAGCAGTATTATTTTTACGGGGTGACTGTTACAGATAAGGGGGATATTACTGATACAGGGCACTATTTATCATTTATAAGGGAGCTATTACTGATAAAGGTGTAATATTATTTATAAGCAGAGACTATTATTTATAAGGAGGTGCTATAATAACTGATGACTGGGTGCAAAAATCTATTAGGTGGTACAAAGGTGCTCATTTGAATTGTGTGTGGTAAAATGGGGCTTGTTATTACTTTTTTGTTGGCAGAAAAGAGGCGTTATTATAGGGTCTGCCACTGGAAGATGATGGTGTTGTTTGCATATCAGCATTTGGGGCCCTTCTTTTAATTTTGCCCAGGGCCCCACTTTGTCTAAAACCGGCCCTGCACAAACCTCATTATCACTACAAAAAACATCTGACTGCTGTGCTTGCCAACAAGGGTTTTGCCACCAAGTATTAAGTCTTGTTTGCCAGAGAGATCAAATATTTATTTCCTTCACTGTAACTGCACCGCATAAGGACTAATAAGACCCCAATAATTTGAATTACACAGGTAGGATCTATTGCAAACCTGCAATGAGCAGCAGTATAATGGCAGTGAGTGCTGCAATGTGTAGTACGATTGTTCCTATTACCCAGGCTGCAAACACCCCAAATGAACCCTGTTCTGCTTCAATACACTGTATAAATTCCTCCCTATCCTTTCCCTACACTTTTAATGCTTTTTCCCTGAACTTTGAGCAAAATATCAGTTTTCAAGTCTTTTCTACCAATTTCCCTAGCGCCTGCTGACGTCTCTCTCTGCACTAAGTACACTGGAAAATATCTGAATCCAAGATGGCGGAGGGTATTTATAGGGCTGTGACATCACAGGGCTGGCTGCTGATTGGCTGCACGCATGGCACTCGGTGATGCCACGTTCCTAGAGTTCCTTGCCCCATGTCCTAACATGTAAAGCAGCCATTTTAGGAAAAAATACAATTCATTACCACGAAGTGTGAGGAAAACCAGATTTGTTGCAAATCGAATATTTCCTGAAATTTGGATCGAATTCCACTTTGTCAGCTTCGATTCGCTCATCTCTATTCCTGAGCACTGCCTGAATCTGAGAGCTCTGGCAGGTTATAGAAAGAAGATGTTGTGCACCTCTAGATCAGTAGGTAGAACTTTGGGGGTGGACATCTCTACTCTGTTCACTTTTAAGAATTCTGTTCACATTAAGAATAATTTGTGAAGCTATATATTCATGTAGATATTCTGGTAAAAAAAACGTTTGTGCTTCTAAGCATTAATTTGATGTAGTTGAGGTCCATTATTTGTCATTTTGTGAAGAAGACAGTAATGTCCTTCCGGGAGCGCCAGCTGTGTTTGCAAATCTATCGTCCCTCACGGTCACAATCTAATGTCAGGTAAAAAAAAAATCTAATAGAAATATTGTAAAAGCTTTTATTGGTTTTAGGTCATACAATGAGCGCAGATTTTCTTGTCATTGATTTAAAAGCATTCAATTAAAATCACATTAATATAAAAAGTTAAACATCCAGTAGCTTAATATAATAAAATGTTACATTCTGTTATTTAATACATTCACCAAAATGAAAGATCTACTATGGCATACACAGAGTTTAATTCCATTCATCTGACAATAAGTATGGAATGCCGGTTTGCCAAATGAATTTTTATCTCTTAAAGGGAGTCTGTCAGAAGGAAAATCTGTATCAGACTAATGACAGTACCTCGTATGGCAGCTTCTACACTTTCCAAAGATGCCTTACTTATTCTGCATTGCAGCTCCATTGTCATGAAAAATCTGTATTTTACTCTTATACAAATCAGCTAAAAAGTGCTTTAGAGGAGTTTCTTCTCCTGCCGGGGCTTCACTTTCTGTTCTAGATAACTCACTCCACCCATGCTCCCCCCCCCTCATTGCTTGAGAGACATCTTCCACTTTGTCACACTATGTCTGCAGTTAGTAACAGTTATCTAGAGTGGAGAGCAAGGCTCCAGCAGGAGAAGAAATGCCCCTAAAGCCCTTTTTAGTTAATTTGCATAAGAATAAAATGCTGATTTTCATGAATATGGAGCAGCAATGCAGAATAAATAATACATCTTTGGAAAGTGTATTAGTCACCCTAATAGGTACTATCATTAGTTAGATACTGATTTGTCTGCTGTCAGACTCCCTTTAAAATATTAAGTATCTAAGATGCTGCAATGAATGTACTGTACCTTATAAGTGTTGTCCAAGAATTTATATTACTGTCCTATTCTTGGGATAGGTCATTAATATCAGATTGATGGGGGTAGCACATCTGGCACCCCTACCAGTCTGCTGCTATACTAGGTGCTGGTTCTGCACAGTGTATGGAGCTCAAGCAGACATCTCCGTACACTTTGTAGTGCCTGCTGCACTACTGCTACTCAACTTTGATTCACTTGAATGGGATTTGATGGGCAGTACCCATGAAACCGTCACAACAAAGTGTAGTGTATAGAGATGTCTGCACATGGCTCTGCACACTGTGCAGATCCAGCAGTTGAGGCAGTTAATCAATATTAACTCTTGAAAAACCAGTTTAAGATCTTGACAAAGCATGCAATCTGGCATTTGCATCCCTTTCTCCATGTAGCGTGCTAAAACTGACTGTTAGTGCAGGAAGCTTATGATAGATAAATCTACAGAAAATGCACTTTTGTACATTATTTCACAGTACACATTTAGGTATTTACATGGGGAGTCCTTACTTTTCCAAGTACCTATAAGAAAAGGGAAAACTCCCAGAAAGTTTAATATAATGTTTTACTCTATAGGGTCTCTTATAACTGTTCTGATTTAGCCAAAGTCTACGCAGCAAGCAGAGGGATTTGGAATTAAAGGAGTTTTCCCAGGCTAAAAATATTGATGATCTATCCTAACAATAGGTCATAAATATAAAATTGATAAGGGTCCGGCACCCAGCACCCCCACTGATCAGCTGTTCTCGCGAGCTGATAAACAGAAAATGGGGCAGGAAGTATACAGCACTGTTTTCTGTGTAGTGGCCAGACAAGGTTACTTGCATTTATGTGAATAGGACATAGGCTGCAGTACATGGTCTGGCCACTACGCAGAGAACTGAACTGCCTACTTTCTGCTCTATTCTCTGTGTATCAGCTGCTGAGAAGAGATGATCGGTGGTTGTGTCTGCTGTCAGATCCCCATTGATCTGATATTGATAACGGCTTATCTTTAGAATAGATCATCAATACTTTTAACATGGAAAACCCCTTTAATCACAGAACATGAAATGAATGTCATACAGGCTGCAACTCAGAAATAATAAAAATAAGTTACCAAGTTACAGATGTGTCCACCCTTAACTTTCATCAATTTCTCATGGAAGAAATTCAATACATTATTGCAAAACACATACACAAATATAGCACATACATCTCATGACAGAGTATCGCAAAGCTGGTCATCTAGCTGTACACATCTTAGGATATGTCAAACCAGGAGTAAAGTTAATGAAGGACACATTGGCATTTAATATATGTAAGTATATGTAATATATGTAGTTTCTGTCTACATACATCTAGGTACAGGTGAATCTCAATAAATTAGAATATCTTTGAAACGTTCATTCATTTCAGTGATTCAGTAATACAATTCATAATCAGCGTCTTCCATGATTGTGTGTCCTACTGAACCAGACTGAGGGACCATTTAAAGGCTTAGGAAACCTTGGCAGGTGACACACTGAATTTACAATACTGAACTTTTTTACAACATTCTAATTTTCTTAGACTTGGGTTTTCATTACCTGTAATCCATCATCAACATTTACAGAAATAAAACACTTGAAATAGAACACTCTGTGTGTAAAGAATCTAGAAAATATAGGAGGTCACTTTTTTAATTTAATTACTGAGAGAAAGAAATGTTTCAAAGATATTCTAAATGATTGAGATGTACCTGCATATAAGGTACAATTGTGTACTGTATATATACCTAGGATCATTCTTACAGTGGGGAAAAAAAAGTATTTAGTCAGCCACCAATTGTGCAAGTTCTCCCACTTAAAAAGATGAGGCCGGCCTGTAATTGTCATCACAGGTAGACCTCAACTATGAGAGACAAAATGAGAAAACATATCTAGAAAATCACATTGTCTGATTTTTTAAGAATTTATTTCCAAATTATGGTGGAAAATAAGTATTTGGTCACCTACAAACAAGCAAGATTTCTGGCTCTCACAGACCTGTAACTTCTTTTTTAAGAGGCTCCTCTGTCCTCCACTCATTACCTGTAGTAATGGCCCCTGTTTGTCATTGTTATCAGTATAAAAGACACCTGTCCACAACCTCAAACAGTCACACTCCGAACTCCACTATGGTGAAGACCAAAGAGCTGTGGAAGGACACCAGAAACAAAATTGTAGACCTGCACCAGGCTGGGAAGACTGAATCTGCAATAGGGAAGCAGCTTGGTGTGAAGAAATCAACTGTGGGAGCAATAATTAGAAAATGGAAGACATACAAGACCACTGATAATCTCCCTCGATCAGGGGCTCCACGCCCCTGGAGGCGTGGGGGTCAAAATGATCACAAGAACGGTGATAAAAAATCCCAGAACCACACAGGGGGACCTAGTGAATGACCTGCAGAAAGCTGGGACTTTTGTAACAAAGGCTACCGTCAGTAACACACTACACCGCCAGGGACTCAGATCCTGCAGTGCCAGACGTGTCCCCCTGCTTAAGCCAGTACATATCCGGGCCCGTCTGAAGTTTGTTAGAGAGCATTTGGATGTTCCAGAAGAGTATTGGGAGAATGTCATATGGTCAGATGAAACCAAAGTAGAAATGTGTGGTAGAAACACAACTCATCGTGTTTGGAGGAGAGTGAATGCTGAGTTGCATCCAAAGAACACCATACCTACTGTGAAGCATGGGGGTGGCAACATCATGCTTTGGGGCTGTTTCTCTGCAAAGGGGCCAGGATGACTGATCCGTGTACATGAAAGAATGAATGGGGCCATGTATCGTGAGATTTTGAGTGCAAACCTCCTTCCATCAGCAAGGGCATTGAAGATGAAACGTGGCTGGGTCTTTCAGCATGACAATGATCCCAAGCACACCGCCATTGCCACGAAGGAGTGGCTTCGTAAGAAGCATTTCAAGGTCCTGGAGTGACCTAGCCAGTCTCCAGATCTCAACCCCATAGAAAACCTTTGGAGGGAGTTGAAAGTCCGTGTTGCCCAGCGACAGCCCCAAAACATCACTGCTGTAGAGGAGATCTGCATGGAGGAATGGGCCAACATACCAGCAACAGTGTGTGCCAACCTTGTGAAGACTTACAGAAAACGTTTGACCTCTGTCATTGCCAACAAAGGATCTATAATAAAGTTTTGAGATGAACTTTTGTTATTGACCAAATACTTATTTTCCACCATAATTTGCAAATAAATTCTTTAAAAATCAGACAATGTGATTTTCTGGATTTGTTTTCTCATTTTGTCTCTCATAGTTGAGGTCTACCTATGATGACAATTACAGGCCGGCCTCATCTTTTTAAGTGGGAGAACTTGCACAATTGGTGGCTGACTAAATACTTTTTTTCTCCACTGTATGTGCCTAAATTCTCTTTTAGAAGAGGTACATTATGTCCTCAAGCTTACAGTTACTGACTTTACTGCTTTCAATTTCAGCTACTAGTTTCATGTAGAGCACTTCATTGCACTTCATACACAAGAAAGCTTGGAATAAATATCAGTGAAATGATACACTAAATGCAGAAAATACATATTTTTATAAAATGTCATAATTTTCTCTTTGTAAATATCCTATGCCTATACCTATTCATATACGCTAAATTAAAAGCATATACATGTACAATATATTGTGCAAAAAGGCAAGCACTTAGCAAGCATATAAGAAGATTCTTACAAATATTCATGATTTTATAATGTATTGTGTATCTTTATTATGATAAGGTAACGGTAACCTCAGTTGCATTATCTTCTTTTGTACATTAAATAATTTGGGAAATTCTGTTTCCATATTTTCTATACACTCAGTGGTTACTTTATTACATCATTCCAGAATAGGACTCCTTTTGGTCATTGGAGCATCTGGAATACTCTAGGTGGAGAAAACATTATTCAAACTAAGTTTCTATGAGCCATGCCTCTCTTCCCTTGTGGTAAGGTGACCGCAGAGGAACTGAACACTTTTTTTGCTACCATTGCTTGTAAACTGTAGACACTTGTGTGTGTGAATATACTCAAAGAATAATTTCTGAAATACTTAAAGTGTACCTCAGATTATAAACAGCTTTCCATAAATCAATAGTGCAAGCTGAGAAAAGAAATATGGTAATGTCTTAAAAGAGGCAATGCACCTTTTCCACATTCCAGGCTCATTTTCTCCTTTCGCATTATCATTATCATTTCAGGTGACTTCTTAGGATAAGCTGCCTTGTCTATGCACATGAAGAGTAATGCTATTTCTTTTCACTATATGACTTTGATTTTACAATCTTAGCATTTTCCTCCTCTTCAGGTTCTATCTGTAGTTCGCAGTTCTCCCTACGCTGATGAGTGGAGACTAGCTGCCATATGCTGCTCACAGTAAATAGAGGAGAATCTGCTCCAAAGTTGTCTCCCTCACAAACAGCCCCAGAATTATGTAGGAGAGATGTATCAAACTGCATTGATGCAAATAAGCACTTGGGCTGTGATAGAAGCTTCCAGCTAAGCCTCTGTCTGTGCTTCTTTCTCCTACTGCTCCTACTTATTACTCAATAACCTTCTATGTGTAATTTGATACACATGACTTGCATGATTTTAGTGTGAAAGTTTAACAGTATATGTGTGTATGTGTAAGCAATAAAAAATTAGGTAAGAGGAGAAAGAAACACGTTACTCTGATGATATTATACAATATTTCTCATAATTGTCTGTACTGTTCACTTGCAACGTTTGTTGAAATAACAGTGAGCAATTGTTCAATCACTCTGAATTCACCGGTAGAATCCGTGTCCAGAGAAGAGACAGGTTTAAGATTACAGTTGCCGATGGCAGGAAGAGGAGGAAGGATAAGGAACCAGCGGCTGCAGAGTGAGAGAGGCAGAAAGGTTTTTCCTTCCCTCTCACATCAATAGTGGATCTATAGCTACACTGCTCAGTACTGCTGTATTATATACTCTATGCTACTGCTTATGAGAGTGAGTCACAGAAAAACAGGGGAGCTGCTCAAAATCAGTCTAGGAAGCAAGGAAGAAAGAAACCTGATAAGTAAAGAAAGAGGCAGTCAGTAAGATAAAATACCTTCTTGGCAGTCATTGCAGTTCATTAGATTCTTTTTTTTTTTACCCTGTTCTGGTGTTTGGAATGAGCAAGAACTGGACCTACTGACCATATTTACATCAAGTTGTTTCATAGGGTAAGGACACACATTCAGGTTTTTATTGGTTTAGCTTTAGAAGAAAAACCAGGTATAGATCATACAGGGTAAGAACCTATTCAGAAGCTCCTTTTTCTCTTTTTTCAATTCACTCCTGGTTTTGACTTAATAAACTGCATAAACCAAATTGGTTCTTGCGCCCTAAATGATTGTCTGAATACTTAGTATTGTACAGGTATACCTAATAAAGTGACCACTGAATGTAGTTATTGCAGCATCTGAAGAAATTCTAGAGTCTAACAAAATGTTTTATACAAATTTTAAAAATCATTACAAAATGTTTGCATTTAAATGTTTAAGCAGAGTTTGGAGGTTCACCAGAGAAAGAACGGGTAGCTATCCACATTAGATTTTAACCAATTTGGCACCAGTAACATTGTAACCACCCATTCCAGCCCCTCATCTCCAACCACTGATGTATCTTTTAACAAAGTAAATTGTAATATAAAAGTAAAAAAAAAAAAAAACATCAGTGTGCTGTGTTCTGTAAAAAAAAAAAATCAAGAAATCAGTTGGAATCTACACTCTACAGAGTTATTTAGAAACATCAGATATCAAATGCGGTCTGTTCTTCTTTGCAAAAGATGAGTTGCCGAAGGCATCACTTCACAGTATGTTAAAAATAAAAGAATATAAATCAATAAAGGCAAACTCTGCCCCAGGTTATTTTAGCAGATAGTCTGTCTTTTTTAAGTTTAAAAAAAAAGAGTAAAAATGTATATATTTATGTGATAATGTGGGCAAAAAATAAAACTATTGCCATTAGTGGAAGTGCTCATTGCAGCCAAAAAAGTCAAAATCTGGCCACACATATTAGATTTTAAACTGCTAACATGTATCAATCTATAGTACAGACAACTGTTCCAAGCACATAAGAAAGAATGAATGTTCCAAGAAATGTTCATTTACCCCAAACACATGATCTTTACCACAATAAATTCTAACCATATAAAGGAAGTGACAAAAATTATGTCAACTTTATAAAAGTTTTATAAAAGAAATTTTGTTAAAACATTTTAATAAATCAGTTAAAATAAAAAAGTATTTCATATTAAACCGTTTTTTATGATTCATTTTTATATTTTTTAGACACATTTGTGATACAAAACAAGCATTTCTTGCATGAATATTCACCCCAACCAAGGAAATTTCTGACCAGCCCATATTTTGAAAAATATATGCCTGCAATATACAAACTGCCCGCAGTCTAGCCCATCCACTAACTAATACAGCTGTCAGACGGCTGAAAAAAATCCAACACAATTTATTTTGGTTGTGATCAACTTTAGTTCATGGGCGGTGGTATGAGATGAACGTTGATAGGTTTATACACGAAGAATTGTTTGAGAATTCTCAAAATCTACCACTTAAGCAGTCTAAACTCTAATGTGTATGGCCAGCTTAACTCACATGGTCTCTTCCAGCCTAGGTAACATCACTTTTAGGTTGAATGTATGCTCAGGCACTGGACCATGGCTAAATTGACCCAACCTGGGGTCTGGATAGATAGTGACTCACAGTAAATATGTGTGGGGACCATGTAGGTTAGACTTTGGTACTGGGATGGGCACCTCCAGTTAGTGCAATAGTTGTATTCTGAGTTTTTACCCAGAGTATTACTCGTTGTCATCATGGTATATATACATCTAAAGAAGCCAGTTTTTCAGCTCCAAGTTTTTTTTATATCCTCCACTTCTTGTTTTTTGTTATTAATAAACCTGTAATAGAAGAAAAAGCCTTTGTTAATTTCTGTTAACCCACATGTAACTCATTTCAGCTTCACAAGTTATACTGACTCTATAGGACAGTCTGATGGCAGATTTTGATGTTTCAATGTATGTGTATGAGAAACATCATGCCTTATTCTAAAATGGAGAATATTCATTTTTATCTCTCTGTTTCCATAAGGAATATTTCAATGTACTGGATGGGGCTATATACAATCCCTGGGCTGCTAATGCTTTCACATAAAGGGGTTTTCTGGGCAAAAAATTTTATTTTTTTTTTAAAAAGGTCAGATAGTGCTAGTAATGGGTTAATAAGTGCATTCAAATACCTTTAGCAGTGTTTTGAGTGATTTCTGGGTTTCTCTGGGAGCTCCTGGCATCATCTGCATTTGATTACATGGGTAGCTTCCTGTTCTTTTATCCTACAACTATCATGATGCATTGCTCTTCACTCAGAACTGACTCACACTACATCCCCCTTTCACTGCCTCCCTCCCCCTCCCTCTCTCAAATCCCCTCCCTGTCTCCCAGCTAACTAACTAAGCCCACCCCCTACTCCATCATACTTACCTGTCTTCCTGTTTGGATTTTCTGTGCATGGGAAATCACTTCCTTCTGTGCGGCCGGCTCTTTCTCCTCTTGACGTCTGCCAGCGCCTGCACAATAGAGCCGGAATGCCGGCATGCCAGCTCTATTGCGCAGGCGTGTGAGGCCAGCAGACATCAAGAAGAGGAGGAGCCTACTCCCCTGAAGGAAGTGATGTACCATGCCCAGAAGATTCGGACAGGAAGACAGGGTGTGGTGGGGGGTAGTATTGGTGATGTTCCATTTTCGGAAATGGGGAAATGGAACGTCACTGGAAAATCTGAAAATATGCCTGGGGTGGTTACATGACTGCTCTGGCAATCTGGGCAAATATACATTTTTGCAGGGGCGTAACTTGAGTGGGTGCAGAGGGTGAAGTCGCACCGGGTCTCAGGAGCTTTAGGGGGCCCATAAGCACTGGCATCACTATTGAGATCGCAGCTTCCATCTGGCCCATAAACCAAGGAGACCCACAGATTACCCTAACCACGCTAAAGTTGATTAAACTCCTTAGAACCAGTAACCATCACTATCAAAAATTCGCTGTTGGGATGAGGTAGGGGGCCCCAGATAAAAGATTTCATTGGGGCCCACAAGACTTTAGTTACACCACTGCATTTTTGGTAAAGTAAATAAGCTAGAAGTTAGGTGGGGGGAGGGTGTTTAGTTTAGTGTAAAAGTATCATTTTATCCCGGACAACTTCTTTAAGTGAAACACTGTTTAATGTTAGCTATATATCATTACTGGTCATGTGGTAACAACAAAACTGCACAACCAGTAATGATATACAGCTGAAATTAATCTGTGTTTCACATACAGAGAAGTGGAAGCACCAGCGCCCCAGGGACAGGATGTGGCTATAAGCTGCATCTGCGTACATTGTGTGTCACCACCCTTAAGATCTTTCTGCATCTTGGTTTGTCTCCACCTGTGGTTAATTCAGACAATTACACAATTTTTCAGTTGATGCTATTGAAGATAAGAATCTGCAGTTTAGGAAAGTCCATGTTGGGTAATGGGTGAGGACCAGATAATCCCCTGTCTATGCCTAAACCAAATCTAATTGTGTCCCAAATGTTTATTACAGGTTTAATACTCATTATTAAAGTATACTCACCACTTTCTCTAGTAAAAGTTGTAGAAGTGATAGAGAGAAACTCATCCTCAGTGTATTTAGTTGAATCTTGTGTAAATTCCTCATTACTAGGTACTGGGTTGTACTTTCTTGTACCAAAAAATATTATGGCATCTTCTGAGTTGTGAACTTTGTATAAAACTGAAGAACAGCGAGAGATCACCGATGAGCAAGTTGATTTAAAAAGAGGTAGGAAACCAGGTTTACCCCCATCCTTGGAGGCTTGAGTCTCCATTGGAAGCAATCTTGATGTTTTTGTATATTGCTGGTTACGGACATAGTCATGGTCATGTTCTTTCCTACACAAGCTGTTTTCTTGTTGTGGCTCATCGATATCTGTTATCAGATTTTTCTTACTTGATTCATTATGATCTATGGATATTAATGTTTGCTGTATAGGACCAAGTTTCTTGACAGAGTTCTTGATATTCTGGGGAATTTCATAAGGCCGCATTATTTTACCAATATGATGCAATACACATTCATTGCCAATTGATACTGGCAGTGGTGGGACATCTGTAGCGCACTCCTCCAGAAAGTCAGCCAACCATCTATTATTTTTGGACATAGAATATGTAAGACATTGTAAGCCCAGTGGTTGTGAAGTGTCTAGATGGTTCAAAAGAAGAGGAACATCCTTAATATTAAGTTTCTGTGATAAAACCATAGGGGCAGAAGTATCGGCGTATGAGCTGGATAATCCTAATTGTTTCTTATATTCGATAATGTTATTTAGAATATTTTGCTTTGGAGACGGGTCATATAAAACCAATGGAGATTTTTCTTCCAGTTTGCCTTCATCTAAATCTATTGTACGTTTAGATATTTCAACAAATGTATTAGATAGAGTGTCTATATTTTCGTTTTTGCTATTCAGTTGGTCAGTATGATCTGTCTTGTTGGATTCCCAATGAGAAAATAAATCTTCCTTGCTTCCTCCAGATATTTCTTCAGTTTCTTCAACTTTGTTGCCTTTGTTTCTCATGTGTGCCGGCTCCTCTGAGTTACAAGTGACATTTTGATCACTAAGATCACTTTCTGTTATTCTTCCCGTCTTTTTTAACCAGTTAACCATTCCAATAGTTAAGGACAGCTCTGTGTCACATAACTTTAATAGACATTCTCTTCCCTTCCATGTATTCTCAAGACTGTCTTCTCCATCAAGTTCTGGTGTTGGTTGAGAAGCCATATTTTCTTCAGAACCCACACAAAAACTATATATGGATGTAGGATTGTCATTATTTTGACCAGGCGCAGACAGGTCACAGTCCTGAATGGGCCAGAGTTTCTTTTCACATGAGTCAGAGAATAACTCATAGAGGGCATCCCCGCTGTAACTATCCCTTGGTAGCGGTCTACCATTACCAGCATCATTTTTGTCTTCTTCCAAAGCTGGAGAATATGAGTCATAATACCCCTCATCACTTGTGGACATTGGAGATTCAGCATCATGAATATTCTCATTCGAAGACATTAGATCATTGAAAGATAAGTTGGAAACTTGATCTCTTGACAAGCTACCATTGATTTCTACTTTATCGATGTCGTGACAAACTGGTAAATTCTTGGTTTCAGAAAGTATATTTGAACATAAACTTCTTGCAGATGAGTTTATGTGACCACGTAGTCTAGAGAAGTCAATTGATTCGGATTTGGCTGGTGAGGCAAGTCGCTCTACTCCTCCTTGAAAACTAGCACCTATGGAACTTGGCTTAGATATGAATGTGACTCGGCTGTTTTCAATATCGATAAAAGAGGCACTTTCATCTGCAAAGATTTCCCCACAGCCTGTAAGAGAGTCAAAACTTTTTAGAGATGCGACGTCCTCACACAGTGCTTTGAGTGAATCAATGGCATCAATGTACATATCACGGTCCAGGCAGTCGTGAAGAAGGAACTCATCAGAAGACATCTCACCAAAACTTAGTTGATGTTGTTTTTCACCTGCTGTAGTTCCTTTCATCCTAAACACCATTGGCTGGCTCTCGTCTTCTGATATGACATCTGGTTGCTTATTCTTCTTTAAATTAAATATATTCTTTAAACTTTTTTTGGACTTGCTAAGAGAAATTCTTTTCCTTGGCAGTGATTTTGCAACTGATGGCACAAAAGGCATCTGAGGCACAAAGTTTCTATAGTCTATCATGTTTTGTTTACATGCTTGTTTGTTGGTTTCTATGTCATTTCTTTTGCCACCTTGATCTTCCACCAGACCCGGGGAACTAAGACTGTTTGGTATCTTGCCTTGTGCCATTTGATCCGTAGTTTTCTCCGGTTTGTCATCTCTTATAACACAATCATGTGTTTTACTTTTCCTTATAAACTTTGGACATCGAACACTATCTCCCTCCTTTGTACATACTGCATTAGACATTCTTTGCGTCTGTCCTGCATTCTTTTTGCTATCACATTCAGTAAGATTCTTCTCAGGTTCTACATTCTTCTTTTCTTTGTATACTACGGTTGGTACCTTTTCTGGAGGGTTTTGGGAATAACTTTTTATAAAAGTCTTGCCACGAATATCACAATCATTAAAATTCTTCCCTAGTACTACATTCTTTTTTCCTTTGTATACAACAGTTGGTATCTTGTCTGGTGGGTTTTGGGCATAACTTTTTATAAATGTCTTGCCACGAATCAGTTCCATTTTTGAAAATATATTTCTGGGAAAAAAAAAACAAAATACAATGATTTAAAAAAAAAAAAAAAATAGTTGTGTGCCTTTTATGATATAGGCTATAAATATCCCTAATGTAAAATGTACAGTATATGTGACTTGCATTGGATCACTCTACGATCTGATGTGTTTGGGGGTATGGTGGATTAAGATGATGTTATTTCATGTGTTAAAGGAAGTGGTGGGCTGAAACTACTCTGTGTCCTCAATCAATCAATCTTAAGGATCCCTGACAGGTAGGGCTATGGAGTTAGCACAAATACGGCTTTGCTGGACAGAAGTGGCTCGCAGTTCTGGTTGTCAAATGCGGCCAATAAATCAATAAATGGACCATTTTTTTTTGGCCTAAACATGGGTGTGTGAAACTAGTCTTGCCTCTTCCTAGCAATGCATATTAACTATCATTTGACAGAAGGGTTATGGTCCCTTATTATGGACCTTCAAGTGTTGCCCAAATGTTCACTTCATCCTTTACAAGGTTTACATTTACAGTAGTTCTAATCAATGTAACATGAACATAAAATAATCTTGGATACAGTATGTGAGTGGAATATTTCCAATGTGACAATTTTTCAGCAGACTGTTCACATTTTAGGTACAACATATCAAAGATGATTATTAAAAATAATACATTTTTTATGAACAAGGCATAGATTACAGCAGAAAAATGATCCAAAATTTTGGCACATGTTGGACACACAGTGTTGCAACTTAGATTGCAGCTTACTTTTTTCCATAAAGTCACATCCATTTTAGTACAAGTCATATCTGAAAAGTGTCTAAAACACTTGATAAATGCGGTGCAAGGCACAAATTAGGGCAAAATTCTGTCACATATTGCTTAGTAATTCTAGCCCAAAATAGTTAGGCTATGTTCACACTGTTGTTGTTTGGTCTGTTGTTCTGATCTTAGGATCAGAACAATGGATTGAAAAGTTGACAAAACGAATGATGCAAACAGAGCACCTTCCATTTGCATCCTGCATCATTGACTCTAATGTTAAAAAAGATGGAAACCTTTTTCCGTCCTGTTTTTTTATTTTTTCAACTTTAGGCTAGGGCCCCACGTGGGGTAAACGCTGCAGTTTGCCCGCTCCGAATCCCATCCTCACTTTGCATGGGATTCCACGTGGGGCCTTAGCCTTAGAGTTAATGATGAAGGAAGCAAAGAGAAGATGCTCGGCTGCATCCTTCATTTTGTCAATTTTTTCAGTCCATTGTTCTGATCCTAGGACCAAAAAACAGCAGTGTAAACTTAGTTTTACATTGCAAAGCCCAGTGGGGATAGGGACTGATGATGGTAATGAATGAATATGAATATAACACACAAAATAATTGTCTAACATATAACATATTTCTGCCAGGAGAAGAAGACCCTATGTAGGAAAAGAAAGTTTTCATATAATACTGAAACATTACATAGGCCAGATATTGATTATCAGCCATTATATTGTTTTTCATCTAAGATCATAGCATTATATGGAGCAGTGTACCGGAGACTTGGTTTTTAGAGGAATCACTGACCGTGGCTGCTGAGAACAGATGGAGCATTTTAAAAGACCTGAAGACTTGACATGTAACTTGTGGGAAACCCGGTGATTTGTCAAAGCTCATCATTGTCAGCTCAGTAACTACAATGTTTAATGCAGGCAGAGAACTATGGCTTTCCTGAGGATTACAAAATAGCTGGAACGTGGACATTGAATTCATTCTCAGTACATGGACTCAAAGTACAAATATGATTTTGCATGCCGTGTTACACTTATGTTTTACACAACCCTATAAATATATGAGTTTCTCTGTCTCTCTGTGGACTGATGGCAATGGAGGCTTTTACACTTTTGAATAGATATCCTTGTGTACACTACCTAGACATGAATATAGATAATGTATAAAATTGGCTACATTTTAGTTATTCTTTTTCTGGCTGGGTGTTAGGTGGCCTGCTGCCAGCTGAAATGGAAAATAACAGTGTGTCCTGCTATTTACTAGGTAGCACATAAGAGGCTGCGCTAATAATTCTGATGTCTCACAGTTGTTGCCATACACTTATGATCTATCAATGAAGCTAGCAGCTGTGATGGCATGATGTATCTTTGTCCTTATTAACATAGTGTATATGGCGATACATTTTTGTTCTGGAAAAACATGATATGGAAATGATGGTCTGGGGTGTCAGGATTTTAACTACATGGAGTGCAAAGGATGCCCTAAAAACTAAGAAGACCCAGTGGGAACTCTGCCAGATAAAAGAATACCAGTATTTACTCCCTGTACTGTGACGTCACTGCATTTTTTTAGAGATATCATTGGGTTTTTACCCCAGGGCTCTAACATCACTGCAGTCATTACGCCTGTGCTGTGACATCACTGTATTTATTATCATTCTACTGTGACATCACTGCATTCGTTCCCCCTGTGATGTGACATCACTGCACTGATTATCCTTGTGTTATGATGATGTTTTTACTATCTCTGTATTGTGACATTACAGTATTTATATTTATAATCCCTGTACTGTGACATCACTGCATTAATTTCCCATGTACTGTGACATCACTGTGCTCATTATCCTTGTATTATGATAAGTTTACTATCCCCACACTGTGAAATTACTGTGGTTCTTAACCAGATACCTTTGAGTTTAAAGTATTATTCTCTTCCTGTAACATCACTACGTGCAATAACTCTTTCCAGTGACCTCATAGTGTTTATTGTGCATATACTGTGATATCACAGTGCTTGTTATCCTGGTTTGTGATATCACTTTATGTATGCATAGAGTAATACATTGTGACAATAATCACTGTATGCTTTATCCCTGCACATCGTTATAACTATGCTAATAGATCTATTTGGCCATTATTCTTCTGCAGTGACATCACCATGTTATTTATCCCTTTATATCTGCTCAGTGACATCACTGTTTTTTTTTTTTATTATTATTTTTTTCTTGGCTTGTATAGCACCATCATATAGGGCTCACAATCTATATTCCCTACCAGTATGTCTTTGGAGTGTGGGAGAAAACCCACGCAAACTCCTTGCAGATGTTGTCCTTGGCAGGATTTGAACCCAGGACTCCAGCGCGCAAGGCTGCAGTGCTAACCACTGAGCCACCGTGTGCATTTTCAAAGACCTAAGGTGCAGAGGTTATAGTTTTACTTGGAAACTGGCACTAGGGTACTAGTATTATAAAGTACATATAAGGTTAGAGCTAAACAGCGACTTTGGCTGTGACTCATGTTTGTCCATCAAAGATTGCTTTGTTGTCCTGCAACTCCTTCACTAATATAAGAGAATAGAGTTGCATTGTGACCTAGTGGTTGCTGTGACCAGGACTTCTTGTTATGAGCACTGCTTGGTCTTTTTTGTGACTAGAAGTCACGGTCGCAGCACTCTTCGGGTCACAAAGCGATTCTATTCACTTACATTAATGAAGGAGTTACAATGCAACGCAGTGATCTTTGGTGACACATCCAGAGTCACAGCCCAAGTCGCCATGTAGCCCTAATCTAAAGTTGGGCTGGGGCCTTTGGGTGAGATCTCGCAATGGGGCCTAAGAACTTCAAGAAACACCTTTGGAAGAAAGCAGACCATATAAGTGAATGCAGGCGCACATTTAGAAAAAATGCAAACTATGTGACAGCTGATATTATAGACGAAAATTGTTATTTTTGATTTATGCATTGAATTTCCTTAGTGTGCTACAAATCATATGCCAGTATATATGTCTACATGAAATTATTCTGATTCCTATATGACATGAAAAAGGTTTAAGATATACATCTCTGTTTTTCACTGGATTGATAAATCTAACTCACATATTATATGAACATGCTATGCCCCAGGCTCTTCTACCACTGTACAGATCGAAGAATCCTTCAGACAAGCACCATTAAAATCTAACCGCATTTTGTACCATTTTTTTAATAAAGATAAAAACAATTATTATCCAGAATTTCATAAGACAGAAGCCTGAGCTGATACATTCAGGGCAATGTAATACACTGCGGGTTACAGCACCATGTAGAGAAATATTCCCAGTGACTAATGCTGACGTTGACTTCACATCTCACCCTCTACCAAGACACTAGGTTATTATATTACACTCCAAGATAACAAGTGCACAATATCAGAAAATGAATAGTAATCTCTTGTAGCACACAAGAGCACTGTGCACCAGAAACAAAGGATTGTCCTCCTCGGAGGGTACAGAGAACTGAGCAGCATCAAAACTGACATGACGGATTGTGACCACAGCATCATTGATCTGTGCTCTGAAATGAAAATGTGTCCATCATGAACACACGGTAGTCGTTCAGTAGGGAAGCCCATCCTTCAGCAGCTCTCCTCTGTGCATGGTTACTCATGTGAACTGTATGGATAATTATAGACTCCTGCTGCCGGGCGGCGGGGAAGAAGATGCAGGCTGCATACAGGAATGTCAGATGCAAATGTATTATCCTTATGCTATTAAAGAACATTGAATCCTGGATTAATAAGACATCTATTGCAAAACATAGGTACAAATAACCAGATAATACATTATAGATTATACATTATACATGATAGACTGGCATATACAAGCATCTATAGAATACAAATACATTGTTTTCGTGGTTAAATTAATATAAGGCCAGGGATCATATGACATGGTTGCTGGCACAGATATGGTTGTTTACCTGGGAGCATCTGATTATACGATGTCTTCGAGGTATACCACCCCCCCTCCCTATTCCCCAGTAAAATCTGCTTTATAAATGAAGGCGAGAGATTCTGTACTCACCATTCAGTTTGCTGGATCTGGTCTGTTTAATGCATGTCTTATTTTATGGATTACTGTGATTTCCCCCAAGAGATGATGATGTAGGAAAGTGTCTTAGATGTGGAGGCTGCTTCTCCGCTACAAGATCTGGTACCCACCCCACTCACATCTGATACTGTCTCCGCACATGTATCTCTAGCACTGCTCATACAGGCTCTGCAATGTGAAATGTACTGCGAGAGATGCATGGCTGTCTCATCCAATAGTCAGTCCTCCCTAACGGTGCAATGTCACACAGGCTTAGCTCATCGCTGAGTGTATAATATATGAAGTAACATATGCTGTAGCTAGGAAATAAAAGAATATACTGCATAGATGAAGAAGACACTGATAAAATTGACCATATTGAGTCCTTACTGTCCCATCTATTGGAGCGTCACTGAAAATCTATGATTTTCTATATAGACCATCCCCCATACATTCTTGACCTGTAATTGTCACAACCTTATTTTATGATATTTATGTGTTATGCAAGATCTCCACTTGCTGTCAGTGCATGAAAGCACTATAATGATACAGGGTAAGTGCTTCAAACGGATTATCCCAGATCATACATTGTAATGCAGGCAGTAGGGGAGAGTTATAAACTAAAAATGCACTGACACTTACCTGCATCTGTCATTCCTGAACTGGGCGATAGGGCCACTGCTATTATGCACCATTGCTGAGAGGTGTAAAGGGGTTTTCCAGCCATAAATAGATTTTACAAGCTGATGACCTATCCACAGGCACCACAGGTTGCTCTTATTTAAGAAATAGGAGCAGTGCGGCAATTCCCTGTTAGAACCACTATGCAGTGGACAGGGCCACTGCGCTCCTCCTATTACATGAATAAGAGCAGCCTGCATGCACACCCGTCCACTGCACCAGATTCTGGCACCTGGAGGTTGCTGCTGGAACAGCTGATATGCAGGGTCTGGGTGTAACAGATCTACAGATCACATACTGAGGAGCTATCCTGTGGAAAACCCCTGCTGGAAAACCCCTTTAGGCTAAGGCCCCACGATGTGGAAATGCACCGTTTTTTTGTTGCAGATTTTGCTGCTTCTTTTCAAGCCACTCCTGACTTTGACCAAAAAATTGCAGCAAAAAACTCTGCATTTCCGCAACGTGGGACTTTACCCTTAAAGAGGTTGCGTGGGTAAATCAATTATTTTTAAAATAGGCTGGGAGAGGTGAAAAAAAAAAAATCATATTCCCAATGCTCTGATGTCCTCCCAGCACGGTCTGGTCCTGCTGCTCCGTCATCTTTGTAAAGTGAAAATGCTCGCCAGCTGTGATGTCATGGATCCCTTCCGCTGAAGCTGCTGATTGGCCTCAGCGGTAACATGACCGCTGAGGCCAATCAGCGGCCTCAGGAAGAGACCCCGGGACGTCACAGTTAGTGATGTCATATGCCCTTCGCTGAGGCGTTGATAGACCTCAGTGGTCACGTGCGGTGGGGAATTGCACCGGAATACAACAAAGGACCAGGAGGACCGGACCGAGCTGGGAGGCACCAGAGCACCATGAAAAGGTGAGTATGATTTTTTTAAAAATTTTTTCACCACCCCAGGATGATTTAAAAAATAAATTTTATGTCCATTTTTGCCTGGACAACCCCTTTAGGTTTCAGTATACCTCCAATAGCTCAGCTGAATGTGCATGTGTATTGAATGGTAGAGAAAGATTGGGTGTTGAAATTCAACATGCCTGATCCTTCTTACCCCTGAAATCATTGATTAAGAGAGAGTTGGGATGCCTCTATAAAACATATAAGATAGAAGAGTTAGCCAATCCCACCAAAATCTCTGAGTTTGGCCAATTTTGTTCTAATATGTATGGGGTATCTTTGGAACTAAGCCCATTATCCTCAAGCTATTTCATCACTTGCTCCCTAAAATACCATGCATGTAAAAAATTGTGATATAAAAAGCCTGCAGCATATTTTAAAATATATATTATACAAAACTATAATAACCTCTTAATGCAAACCAAATAGGACATCCTATCCAACCTTGACAATGTCCCTTCCTTTGTAATTATCCCATTACCATATCTCCATTTTATATAATAGCCATCAGTTACATCAGTAACTTGCTGGTTACACAATAGCCCTTTTGTTACTGCATGGTACCAAATTGCCTCAACATGCCTATTGTTTCCACTGTGAAAATGTATTGTAAACTACCTGGTACTGGGTACTTTTTTTAGTATCTGCTTTAGTATCAAGCTAGCCAAAGAGGTAGTAGAAGGTCATGTGTCCAAAAACTACTCAGCTAACAACCGCCTACATGAAGGGGGTACTTTCTGAGGGGGAAATAAACTACATGGTACCTGACCCAAGTTCAATCAAGCTGAACCAAACTGAGTTAAGCCGGTACCATGCTGTGGAAAAGGGGCTTATTGAACCATCCAGGTTGACCTCCATTAGCTATTTGCTTCCCAGATTTTTTCCTGCACAGGAGTCCACTGCCAGCACCAACCAAAATACCTTCATTACTTTTGGAAACTTCATCCCTTTTTCAAAGTGTAGAACCATAGTGGAGCAACACAACATCACATCCCAAGGTCTAGTCAAACCCCACAACCCCCACTCATCTCTTTAGCACCTCACAAGAAAGAACAGAAGAAAGGCATGAAAGAAAAGTCCAGGGAAGGATCTTTACTCCTGCCTGCCAGTGAGCTTAAAGGGGTTTTCTTAGGACTATGATGACAAGGGGCGTAACTACCGGGGAAGCAGCAGTAGCAGCTGCCACAGGGCCCGAGACATTACGGGGCCCGGCGGGCCCCGATGCGTTTTTTTTTTTTTTTTTTATACTTTTATACTTACCGTTCCCCGGGGTCCCGCTCACGGTCGCCTGCGCTTCCGATTCTGCGGAGGCGGCTGTGAGCAGGAGCGGGGATCAGTATGTGAGGCCGCGGGCCGAACCCCACAATCTCTGCTATCATTATACTCCGGGGTCTTTTCAGATCCCGGAGTATAATAATCGGAGGCCCAGGGGAGGTGAGGGAACATAAAAAACAATGTACTTACCTGTCCTACGCTTCTCCAGGCTTCGGGCCTGTTTGGTGATGTCCCAGACGTCAGCCGACGTCATTTTGTGTCGCGACGCAAGCCCGCGTCACGTGACGCCGGCCTGGTCCAACATTGAAGAAGGCCGGAGTAGCGCACGGGCATGCACCGGAGCGAGGAACAGGTAAGCAACGTTGTTTTTTTATGTTTCTACCCTCCCCTCGGTCTCCGATCATTATACTCTGGGGGTCTGAAAAGATCCCAGAGTATAATAATTGTTCATGGGTGGTCCACAATGGGACATATAATAGTGTGTGCAGGGGCCACTATGGGGAATACTACTGTGTGCAGGGGCCACTATGGGGAATAATAGTGTGTGCAGGGGCCACTATGGGGAATGATACTGTGTGCAGGGGCCACTATGGGACATGATACTGTGTGCAGAGGCCACTATGGGACATTATACTGTGTGCAGGGGCCACTATGGGACATGATACTGTGTGCAGGGGCCACTATGGGACATGATACTGTGTGCAGGGGCCACTATGGGACATGATACTGTGTGCAGGGGCCACTATGGGGCATGATTCTGTGTGCAGGGGCCACTATGGGGAATAATAGTGTGTGCAGGGGCCACTATGGGGAATAATAGTGTGTGCAGGGGCCACTATGGGGAATAATAGTGTGTGCAGGGGCCACTATGGGACATGATACTGTGTGCAGGGGCCACTATGGGGCATAATACTGTGTGCAGGGGCCACTATGGGGTATAATACTGTGTGCAGGAGCCACTATGGCACATAATAGTGTGCGCAGGAATGCGTTTTTTGGGGGGGGGGGTTGGAGGAGGCGGTCCGGGGGGAGGGGGTCGGGGGCGGCGGTTCGGGGGGGGGGCCCATGTCAAATGTTCGCCTTGAGGCCCAGCCATTCCTAGTTACGCCACTGATGATGACCTATTGTTAGGATACACCATCAGTACTAGACTGGTAAAATCCGACACCTGGGATCCTCCTCAGTCAGCTGTTTGAAGAGCTTGCAGTGCTTGGGTGAGCTCCACTCCCTCTTCTCAGGCAGTGGCATAAAATCCATCGGTCACATGGTCACTAGTTCATGGTAGACAATGAATGGCACTCTGGTAAGTAGTGAAAAGGTCACAGTACTTGAACAAATGCTGCAGCCATCAATATTAACTCTTGGACAAGCCATTTAACTCTTCACCTCTGACCATGCCTTTACCAAAATGCAACTGAACCTCCCAAAGGGGGCACACTTCTGCTCTGCATTACATGTGTGATGCTTTTGTGGTTTTAGTCTTTTGTATGTTGTGAAATGCTTAGCTTACAGGGTATTACCTACCATGAGCATACACACTATAGATGCAGACCATGCAACTGCTATGGGGCAACTGGGTGTTACCATTAGTATGTCAAAAGAGCATGTCCATACACAGACTAACACTTTTCAATCAGTGCTACCAGTGTCAGACTGGGTAGGGACCCTATTGACAAGGAAAATTGTCACAACCAGTTGTCATTTTATTCATGCAGTTCTAGGAAGAATAACGGAGGCACAGCACAATGTAGAGTGCTAAGTAAACCTGCTTCTGCATTGTTATTCCAAGGGGAACACTTGTATTTACCAAAACATACATGTCAGGAAAGGTGACCAATCTTGTGGTATTCCTAATAACTGTGCCTCCATTATATGGAAAAGTTGCTGTTAAGTTATCTGCCTTTCCTCAAGTAAACCTTGAGTTATTACATCTTTCACCATTGTCTCCAAATTATATATCCTACATTCACCATTAAGGCCACTTCAACCACCATCAGGCTCAGGGAGGCTTACCACAGGAAGGATACTACTACCACTATTGTCCACACTGCAGGCCCTTCTTCACCACTCCAGCTCTTGAGGAGTGCTGGAGGGTCTGGTAAAGGCATCTGAGAACTCAGCTGCTACTCCTCTCATCCTCTGCATGCTCCTCTACTGCGTTTACTGCAAAAACAGATGGCTCTGCACACTGTGTAGTGCCTGTATCAAACTATTGTAGCTCAGCTACTATTTCATCCATGCTGTTGTAGCTCAGCTACTATTTCATGCCATGATATTGTGGTTCAGCTTCCATTTACTTCATTCTCTATTGTTAAGTGTCAATACCCAGTACTGGCGATCCCCCTTGATACATTAATATTCACATGCTCTGATTTTAAAGCCACTTGTTTGTTACCTCACATCAGTTCATTCTCTATCCTTTTATGACCTCTATGACTCAGGGCTGGAGACTAATGTTCTGTACACAGAGGAAAGCAAACAAATCCTTTGTACTCTGATATTATATGAGGGGACAATCGATACACTAATGTCTCCATAATAAATGGGGTGCTGTATACACCTTTGTGACCACAGTAATATCTTCATGCAGCTCTCATGATTTCCCTGTTCTTGTATGGGCCTCTTCTGGGTTATCAAAATATTTGATAACACTGATCAATTGTTGTGATGAGCAAGTGGGGTGGTGTGGCCCAGAGCCTGCGGACTTAGCCTAACAGCTCAGATGCTGTTGGGCTGCTGCATCACTCCCCCTATGAGCGCTGAGCTGCAGCTGCCGAGCTTGCTACTATACAGAAGTTGCTATGAAGTGACTAGTGACCTCGATCAAAATGTATACTAACAACCTTGTGTTCATTTTTGTATATTTTCCTTAGAAGCCTAGATCATTGTATAATATTGAGATGTGTGGTCCATGTCTTTTTTGTAAAATGCTGGAAAAATAAAAAATCTCCCATTAGCAAGAAATGGGCAGACTCTATATCAATGATCTTTACAGTGACAACCAGTTTTGCTTTGCAGATCTATCTTGCAACATGAACAAACAGGAGTTTTATAACTTCCTATCGGTTCGCTCCTTAATAAAGAAACTTCCTTACATACTCTTACTCTTTCCAGATTAGAGTAAATGGCCTGAAGACCTTAACAGACAGTTTAGGAAAGAAAAGTGGCTAAATACATTTAGGATAATTTTTAAGGCTACTTTAGAGATGGGCGAAACTCTTAAGATTAACAAGTTCAATAGGAATTGCACCTTAAATTGGCTTAAAGCATAGTGTAGGACTCTCTCAGGGCTACTAGAAAGAGCCAATCACAGGAGAGCCGCTACCAGTATTAAATTCAATAGCGGCAGTGGCTCCTCTATGAGAGTGGGACCACTGCTGATAATAGTGGCGTTCTTCCCGCTATCATCTATCACTGTGCTGTGACACTATGATGTCACAGTACAGAGATAGTAAAAAAAAAATTGGTGGCAGTGGGTGAAAAAAGAAAAAAATCATAGCAGAGCTGTGGTGGTGGTGATCCTGCTATGTATAGACACTTTAGCCATTTGGGCCAATCACAGGAGAGCCGCTGTTGCTATTGAAATAATTGAAAACCGGTGGTAGTGGGTGAAACAATAAAAAATCATAGTGGAGCTGCCATCGCTCTGATTTTTTTTCACCCACTGCCACCAATTTTTTTTTTACATGGATAGATGATAGTGGGACCACCGCCCTATTATCAGTGGTGGTCCTGCTATCACAGAAGAGACACTAGCACTATTGAATTCAATAGTAGTATCGGCTCTTCTGTGATTGGCCCAGTAGCTATCATCTACTCATGGTGGCCATTTTAGTTCATCCAAGACTAATCCCAAATTGTTCATTTTTGTAAAAAAAACTAACAATTTTGAATATTCAGGTCGAATCCAATTTGTTATGAACCAATTCTCTCTCTAGTCTGTAATCTTTAAAATATACCTAATAAATTACCCATATTGCTAGAGAAATACTCCACATGTTTTGGGTGTGCCCAGTTTTTAACACCAAGATTAGACACAATAAGTTTTCTTATCAACAATCTCAGCAATAGCACAGACAAGGAAATCTTCTACTGTCCCAACAGAAGTAAGCATAATAAAAAGAATCAACAGAAACTTCATTTAAAAATATATACATGCAAGCAGCATCGGCATCACAGATACCAGGAACAAGCAGTGCTGGAAATTATCCCAATTCTCTGCTCCTCTTCCTTTCTAATCTTATATGGTGATCTCATTTTATTTATTTCTTGTTTAGTTAACATTCAGCCATTAAATTGTTTATTGGTTCTGACCTAACTGGGACTACAGTTTATTGGATCTGTATTCCATATTATCAATACTATGACTTTATGTGTACCATTATTACAGTGGGGAAAAAAACTTACCAATTGTGTAAGTTCTCCCACTTAAAAAGATGAGCGATGCTTGTAATTGACATCATAGGTAGACCTCAACTATGAGAGAACAATGAGAAAACAAATTCAGAAAATCACATTGTCTGATTTTTAAAGAATTCATTTGCAAATTATGGTGGAAAATAAGTATTTGGTCAATAACAAAAGTTCATCTCAATACTTTGTTATATATCCTTTGTTGGCAATGACATTGGTCAAACGTTTTCTGTAAGTCTTCACAAGGTTGGCACACACTGTTGCTGGTATGTTGGCCCATTCCTCCATGCAGATCTCCTCTAGAACAGTGATGTTTTGGGGCTGTCGCTGGGAAACACGGACTTTCAACTCCCTCCAAAGGTTTTCTATGGGGTTGAGATCTGGAGACTGGCTAGGCCACTCCAGGAACATGAAATGCTTCTTACGAAGCTACTACTTTGTTGCCCTGGTGGTGTGCTTGGGATCATTGTCATGCTGAAAGACCCAGCCACATTTCATCTTCAATGCCCTTGCTGACGGAAGGAGGTTTGCACTCAAAATCTCATGATACATGGCCCCATTCATTCTGTCATGTACACGGATCAGTCGTCCTGGTCCCTTTGCAAAGAAACAGCCCCAAAGCATGATGTTGCCACCCCCATGCTTCACAGTAGGTATGGTGTTCTTTGGATGCAACTCAGCATTCACTCTCCTCCAAACACGACGAGTTGTGTTTCTACCAAACAGTTTTACTTTGGTTTTATCTGACCATATGACATTCTCTCAATACTCTTCTGGAACATCCAAATGCTCTCTAGCAAACTTCAGACAGGCCCAGATATGTACTGGCTTAAGCAGGGGGACACGTCTGGCACTGCAGGATCTGAGTCCCTGGCGTTAGTCCCATCTTTCTGCAGGTCATTCACTAGGTCCCCCCCGTGTGGTTCTGGGATTTTTGCTCACCGTTCTTGTGATCATTTTGACCCCACGGGGTGAGATCTTGCGTGGAGCCCCTGATCGAGGGAGATTATCGGTGGTCTTGTATGTCTTCCATTTTCTAATTATTGCTGCCACAGTTGATTTCTTCACACCAAGCTGCTTGCCTATTGGAGATTCAGTCTTCCCAGCCTGGTACAGGTCTACAATTTTGTTTCTGGTGTCCTTCCACAGCTCTTTGGTCTTCACCATAATGGAGTTTGGAGTGTGACTGTTTGAGGTTGTGGACAGGTGTCTTTTATACTGATAACAATGTCAAACAGGTGCCATTACTACAGGTAATGAGTGGAGGACAGAGGAGCCTCTTAAAGAAGAAGTTACAGGTCTGTGAGAGACAGAAATCTTGCTTGTTTGTAGGTGACCAAATACTTATTTTCCACCATAATTTGCAAATAAATTCTTAAAAAAATCAGACAATGTGATTTTCTAGATATGTTTTCTCATTTTGTCTCTCATAGTTGAGGTCTACCTATGATGACAATTACAGGCCTCTCTCATCTTTTTAAGTGAGAGAACTTGCACAATTGGTGGCTGACTACATACTTTTTTCCCCACTGTATATCACTGATGCATATGTCTGACACATCTCAAGTGTTTGCTGTATCTTGTTCTAAAGTTGTACATTCAATAAAAATATTGAAACTAAAAATGATAACTCTTATCCTCAAGATGAGGTCTCCTGCCCTGTATATCTTCTCTTTTCTCTCTGTCTATCACTCTACCTGCATTTTGTGGTCTACATTCTATGAGTAATATCCTCCATAGTGTAAAGCTATAATCACACGATCACACTGATTCTCAGCTGTGTTTTATGGAGTCAGTACCAGTGAAGAATCCTTTTTGGCATCTTTTTTTCACGCACCCATTGGGGAAAATTCATAATTCCTTCTATGCCAGAAAACTGGAGAAGAAGAATGATATTGAGGTGTATGTTTGGCGCAAGGCCCTTTCTTGCGCTAAACGTGTGCCTTCAGCCGCGATCTGTGCCTTGCCCACCACATTGTACGAATGTGGGCAGTGAGGGGCAGGCTGAGTCCCAAGCCAGTTTTCTGAAGTGAGTTACAATGGAAATAGAATAGGATAGAATATTTTATAGACCCCCCCCCCCCCCAAGCAGAAATAGAAAAGAAAAGATTCAGCAACTCTGAGATGGGTACAGTATAACAACAGGTAACACAGGATAACAACAGAAGGAGTGCTATCGGAAGTCTTTCCTCCCCACCGCGGTTAGGCTGTACAACCAACACCGACCTAAGCGGAGATCTATACACACAGAGAACTGAAATGTCTTTCTGCCTGTTAAATCCCCCCCCCCCTCCTCTGTTACTTCCTGTCTGTCTACTATCAATGTAATGCCTCTTACCTTGGAACATTCCTGTACATGTTGTATTTGTATTTGTATCTGCTTATCTTATCTTTGCTGCTGTAACACACTGAATTTCCCCATTGTGGGACTATTAAAGGACTATTATTATTATTATTATTATTATTAGAATAGCAGCGACTTGTCCACCAGTGTTGTGCGCCAGTACTGGCCATAAGGTTGATTGAGGGGAAGAGGGTAGTGGCATCCTTAGGTTAGAGCATTGTTGAAGAGCTCCAAGGGGATAAATGATCTTCTGAACCTTTCTGTACTGCAGTGGATGCTATGAGGAAGGGGCTTCGGTCCCGAAACGTGTAAGCGGTTATTCGACATTTTTACCACATTGTACATCCAGTTCTATCCAAACAAGTTCGGACTGATCTGAAATGGAGGATTGCTTCTTCCCAACACTGGATGAGATGAATCTTCAGAACTTAGACAGCACTGAATAAAGCCTGTCTCCACAATATCTGTTTTGAGGTGCCAGTGGTCTGGAATGTGCTACCTACCTGTGCTGCTCTATTGCGCAGGTGTAGGTGGCCAGCAGATGTCAAGAAGAGGAGGTGCCGGCCACACACGCCTGGGCAATAGATTCGGAATGCTGGCATGCACAGTACTAGGCAGGCTCTACTGTGCATGCCTGCATTCCGGCTCTATTGCGCTGGAGTGGGCGGCCGGCTCCTCCTCTTCTTGATGTCTACCAGAATGGCGGCCCAGAAGACGTGACGTCCGGTGCTCAGAAAGTCCGGAACGGAAGACAGGTAAGTATGATAGGGTGGGGGGCCGGGGGGTTGAGTTAGTTAGGTAACCTGGTAAGACCTGGTACTCAGTGATGGAGTTGAAGAGAAGGGTTGGCTAGAGAGGGTAGGACAGATTGCCTCGGTTTCCACTATAAATTATCTCCTGACTAATATGTATGGAAGAATATTAAACCCTACTAGAAACAAAAGTATTGCAGTAAACTGTACAAGGGATCAAGCGTTCCATGTTGATGTCCCCTTATGGTACAGTGGAAATATTTTTTAAAACGGTGAAAAAAGTGTATAAAAGTTTAACAATTAAAAAAAATTAAGTAAATAAAAAGACTTTTCTAATTTCAAATCTAAATAAACTACACAGCATACAATACATATTAGGTTTCACCATGTGCAAAGATCTGTCTATACACATGGCAAAATATATAAAAACAAAGATATAAAAAGTTAAGTGCATCAGAATATGGGGCCGCAAGGTAAATTCTTTATTTGATAAAAAGGCATTTCATTTAGTAGAAGTCATAAAACATAACAAAGTGACAGAAACGTGGAATCTCTGTAATCGTAATTTTTAAAGCAGAGTGAATGAAACACAAAAAACGTTGACAGAACTGCATTCTTTTTCACGCAGTCACCTCAAAAACAAAACATATGTACCCCAAAATGGTGCAATGGAAAACTGTTGACGGAAAACTAAAACAGCCGACCATAGCACCACATGCAGCGCTATTCTTCAGCGGGGGTCTTTCAAGCACATTTCAGATTTGTCACACAGTGGATCCAGCACAACAGTGTAGCCATGAAGCAGATCTGAATAGAGCCCAACATTGATGATATTACAAACTGTGGGTAGCAATCGTATTGAAAAAGGAGCATTCACAAATAAAAAAAGAACTTGGACCCTCCTTGACTGGGATTGTTCTGTTTCTATACATACAGTATGTTAGAGGATACTTCTGACATATGCAAAAATGAAATGCATTGTCATAAATTAAAAAGGAAGATTCTCAAATGAAGAGAAATCCAAGTTCTCCTTTCTTATAATATGGGATATAGCACGTGTGCTCAGCTGATCGAGGTGACTATAAATTCTTAAAATAACCTAGTAGAAACCTTGGCGTACCGACATAAACAGATTTATGAGGTTTAAAGCTTTTTTATACATCGCTGTTAGTCATGTGGATATGTAGGTGGAGATTATGCCAGAAATAAGCCTAATATAATAAATGTCAGTGCACTCTCGGTTGTGCTCACAGATACTGTAGAAGCTGCCAGGTCAGCCATTTAAAACTTTTGTATAAAATGTAATAATTGCTGTGTACATAGACTTTTTGGTAGTTTACTACAGATTTTAAAGGAACATCTGGTTGCTGTGTTTTTGACCACAAAAAAATTGCAAAAAAAAAGAAAAAAAAATGGCACTGAAAACACGAAAACACTGGGGGGAATTTATTAAGACTAGCAATCTGTACACCAGTCTTAATTAATTCCCACCAGGCGCACAACTTCATAGAATTACTAAGAGGCTCCAGCCAAGGTAGAGGAGCATCTGCTTTTGTAAATGTAGGCCACTGTGTGTGAATTCATGAAGCTGAGACCACACATTGCGGAAAAGCTGCATTTTTTGTTGCAGATTTTGCTGTGGTGTTCTGAACCAAGGCCAGGATTGGATTTAGCATAAGATTGAAGTATAAGAGCTTCATTTATATTTTCCATTCCTTTTGAAGCCACTTTTGACTTTGGCTCAAAAAACAGGGCTGTGGAGTTGATGTCATTGAGCCAGAGAGTGGGGACCAATTTTAGGTGGAATCAGAGTCTGAAGAAGTCACCGACTCCGACTTGTATTATTCAATTACTAATATTGTATAATTCATTAGATGCATAGCTTGTTACATATTTACTTTCACAGGAATTCCATCATTTTTTAAGAGGATCATAATTTAGAGGATCTTTACCACTTCTGACTTACCATGGTTGTCAGCCATTTTTGAAGGAGTCGGAACAGGAGTCGGAGTCAGGCTGTGGAAAAAAAGAGTAATCAGAGTCGGAGTTGGGGTCAGTGGTTTGGCGTACTGACTCCACAACCCTGAAAAAACTGCAGCAAAATGCACAGCTTTTCCACAATGTGTGCGTTACACTGTAGGTCCTGAGAGTGCAGAGCATTTTGGAAAAAAAGGTAATTTATAAAGATGGTGCATGGACAGAGTTAATAGAATTTAGGGGTCCATTTTGGATTGATCACAGAGGAGCTCAGCTTAATGCTGCCTTTGTTGACCTCTTAAGGATACAGGGTAGTTTGTATGTTAATGCTCTGCAACTTTTTTAGTATTTTCTTTCCAAGATAAATAACTTTTTTATTTTTGTGTCGATATAGCTAAGTGAAGGCTTATTCTTTATGTGACCAGTTGTACTTTCATTTTGGGGAACATATGTTTCGATTTCATTTTTTACATTTTGTTTTTATGGCATTCACTCCATTAAAAATGACATGGAAACAAAAACATGGTATGAACAATGATGGGCATATCAAGCATAACGTAGTTATCCTACATTGCCCAAAAATAAAAAATAAACAAGCCTCCATATCAAAGCGTGTCCAAAATACCAGTATGCAACACCACAAACCAAAGAAAAATGGAAAGAACACTCAACATATAAGACAAAATGTTAGAAAAATATGAAATGTATAACCCATAGACAATTACATGAATGACAATACAAGAAGACAATATAAAGGTGTCAGACATAGGGCAGGGACCATATATGCAAAAATATGCACTTGAAAAGATAGGTAATATAACGTTAATGTACCACTATGGAGAATAGATAGGAAAATAACACCATGTTACTGAATCCAGTGATCTACCTGGCTACTAGGCTAACAAGCACAGAAATTACTGTATGAATCTCAGATTTCAAAATTGGATAGAAACCAATAATAACATGTCAGGAATTGAAGTACAAGAGATACATATCTGTAAGAGATAACTAAATAAGATAGTCAAGTTAATACCTAGTGGTACATACCCATTGTGGTGTAAAACAGTACAGTCCCTGACAGAAGTTCTGTCGCTTATCCATGTTGTGGAATCAAAAGCTTATAACCTGACTTTAAATTAATCCATTGGTTTTAGAAATGACTCATATGAAAGCTGAAACCCTCCCAAATGATTTTTTGGTTAAGAAAATAAATTGGCTTCACTGCTGAAATATTCATCATTTAATGAACACAGAAAGGTCAGATTTTGGCAAGACAAAAGTTTTGTCGCCTTGTCATGTAATGCAGCCAATCCTAGTTTAAAGCCTCACCTGTGCTCAATAATTGATCGGTTAATCAGTGGGTGTGTATAAAAAGAACTCCAGCACCCCAGACCTTCACTTGAACTGCAACTTCATCTCTGACAACATGCCAAAAATCAACCCTGCGACCAAAGCCTTGATTAGAGGCTGAGGACCAGATCCACTGCAGAAGTGGCTGGCACCTTTAATGTGTCTCTGCGTCAAGTACAAAGAATTAAAAAAAGATTTGAACAGACTGGAGATGTTTTTGACAAGCCCAGGTCCGGCAGACCCCACAAGACAACTGCTCAGGAGGAACGTTTGTTGGTTAGAGAATCAAAAGCCAGCCCCTCTTCCACTGCAGCAGAGCTCCAACAGGCCTGGTAACCTCAAGTCCCTGTGTCAACTAGAACAGTTTGTAGGATTCTGTCTCGAAATGGCCTCCATGGTCGAATCAGTGCCCAGAAGCCAGCACTAAACAAAAGGCAATTAAAAAAACGTGTGGCATTTGCCAAGGCCCACAGCCTGCTAAACGGATGGACGCTGGAAAAGTGGCAGAAGGTGGATTTCTCAGATGAATCTTCAGTTGAATTACACCACAGCCGTCGCAAATACTGCAGGAGACCTACTGGAGCCCGTATGGATCCAAGATACACCCAGAAAACAGTTAAGTTTGGTGGTGGAAAGATCATGGTCTGGGGTTACATTCAGTATGGGGGTGTGCAAAACATTTGCAAGGTGGAAGGCAATATCAATAGCCTAAAATATCAAGAAGTATTAGCTTCCTCTTACATTCCCAATCATAAAAGGGGTCAAATTTTGCAGCAGGATGGTGCTCCATCTCATACATCCATCTCTACATTAAAGTTCCTCAAGGCAAAGAAGTTCAAGGTGCTCCAGGACTGGCCAGCCTAGTCACCAGACATGAACATCATTGAGCATGTTTGGGGTAGGATGAAAGAGGAAGCTTGGCAGACAAAACCAAAGCATCTTGATGAACTCTGGGAGGCATGTAAGACTGCATTCTTTGCTATTCCTGATGACTTCATCAATAAATTGTATGAATCATTGTTGAAACGCATGGATGCAGTCCTTCAAGCTCATGGAAGTCACACAAAATATTAAATATGGCTCTAATAGCACCACAACTTCATTCACCAATGTTATGAAACATATCTTTGTTTTTAAACAGAATTATTGGTTTGATTTTCACATTACTTTATGTGTGCGACAAAACTTTTGTCTTGCCAAAATCTGACCTTTCTGTGTTCATTAAATGGTCAATATTTTAGCAGTGAAGCCAATTTATTTTCTTAACCAAAAAATCATTTGGGAGGGTTTCAGCTTTCATATGAGTCATTTCTAAAACCAATGGATGAATTTAAAGTCAGGTTATAAGCTTTTGATTCCACAACATGGATAAGCGACAGAACTTCTGTCAGGGACTGTAAATAGATGGTCTGTGTCAAGCTGACACCACCCATTAGAAATGACATGGTAACTTTGTCCGGCGGGTCATTACAATTATGGCGATACCATATTTATATTGGTTTTATGTTTTACTGCTTTTACAAAATAAAACTTCACTTTTTGAAAACAAACGATTTTCCTGGGGTCACCGTATTCTGACACCTATAACTTTTTTACCATACTGTTGACAGAGATCTATCAGGGCTCTTTATTTGTGGGACAAGTTGTACTTTTTATTGGTACCAATATTTGGTATGTATGACTTTTTGATCACTTTTTATTGCTATTTTTTGGGGAAAGCAAAGTGACCCAAATACGTTATTTTGCAAATTGCGGTATATTTTCTTTTTTTTTTTTTAAGGCATTCTCCGTCAGGAATAAATAATGCTCTTTTTGGATATTGGGGGTTATACACACATGAGGATATATAACATGTTTGTTTATTTTTTGATTACATTTTGTTTTTTGAATGTAAAGGTGAGTTTTTTGAACTTTTTATTGTTTGTTTATTTTTTATTCTTTATTGTTAAACTTTTTTTTTTTTGTTTAACTTTTTCCCTGTCCCACAAGGGGACATGTATATCATGTTGCAGCACATTGCACATAGGGTCCCTATGTCTTTTTTATGGTTTGGTCCCTGATTTCCAGTGAAGGATAAGGTTAATGCTAAAGAATACACAGACAGCCTTGATCTCAACCCCATTGAACACCTTTGGAATAGACTAGAATAGCAATTGCAAGATTTTTTTTCTTCCAAAAACAACCTGATCTTACAAATGTTCATTTCCCTGAATGGACACAGATAAACTCCAAAATCTTGTGCAAAGTCTTCCTAAATAGTGGAGGCTGCAATAGCTGCAAAAGAAGGCCCAACTCCATATTAACACTCAGGGCTTGGAATGGAATATCCAACAAGCTCATATAAGTGTGAAGCTCGTGTGTTACCAGACGTTTGGTCATCAAGTGTAAAGACTCATGCACGCAACAGTGAAATATGGCCGCAAAACAGGTAGTTTTTGACGGCCGTCACATGGTTGTTTTCAGAACCATGAAAATCTATGGGTGTATTCACACGTCCTGTTTTTGGTTGTTTGATGACAATTTAAAACAGATTAGTGGGTTGGGTCAAAAAGAAAAGACTAATGAATTTTATACATTGATGATAAATGAACATTGAAAACAAGCAGTTGGCCAGGAAATGGAGGGAAAATATATGACACAGATGGAAATTTCATTTGTTTTTAATGGCCATTTTTTACAACTTTCGTGTGCATTTAGCCTAACACTTAGGCTAGGACTACTTGCCAACTGTGGCCACGATTCCTGTCGCGTGACCAAAAGATCGCTGTGTTGCCCCATGACTCATATTAGTGAATGGAGTCGAATAGTAACCCCGAGGTTGCCACAAAAAAGTCAAGCAATGTTCTCTCCTCCTGCTTTCTCAAGCTCAACATGGAGAAAAATGAGTTAATCATCTCCGTCCCACCTCACACGGCCCCTCTACCTGACCCATCTATCAAAGTTAATGGAACCACACTTACCTCAGTCCCACGGGTCCGTTGCCTTGGGATAACCTTAGACTCTGACCTATCCTTCAAGTCGCACATCCAAACCATCAACACCTCCTGCTGCCTCCAACTCAAGAACATCCATCGAATCAGCTTATCCCTCACCCCTGAAACTACAAAGATGCTAGTCCATGCCCTCATAATCTCCCGCTTAGATTACTGTAACACCTTTCTCCATGGCCTCCCAGCAAACACTCTCGTCCCCCTTCCAGTCCACCCTAAACTGTGCTGCTCGCATAATACACCTCTCCCCCTGTTCTTCATCAGCCGCCCCCCTCTGTCAATCCCTTCACTGTCTACCCATCGCCCAACGAATAGAGTTCAAACTACTAACACTGACATACAAAGCCATCCACAACCTGTCCCCTCCATATATCTCCGACCTAATCTCCCGCTACCTGCCCACACGTAACCTCTGATCCTCCAAAGACCTCCTACTCTGCTCTGCTCTTATCCGCTCTTCACACAACCGTCTCCAAGATTTCTCTAGTGCATCCCCCATGCGCTGGAACTAATTACCAAGACATATAAGACTGACCCCCACAGTCACAAGCTTCAAGAAGGCCCTGAAGACTCACCTATTCAGGAAGGCCTACAACCTCCAATAACACTACTGTCACCACACCACCACCTGTACAGTCTCTACCCCTACCTTCTGTCTCTATCCCTCTTCCCTCATAGATTGTAAGCCCTTGCGGGAAGGGCCCTCTATCCTACTGTGCCAGTGATCACTGTTACTATTGTATTTGTTTTGTATATTTTGTGAACCCTCAAATGCACAGCACCATGGAATTAATATAATAATGTACAGCACCATGGAATTAATATAATAATGTACAGCACCATGGAATTAATGGTGCTCTATAAATAAATAATAATAATGTTAGACTCAAAGTTGCGATCATCCTTCCCTTGGGTTTGCAATGCAATTCCATTCACTAACATGAATGAAGGAGCGAGAGAGCGACACAGTGATTTTTGGTCACGGCCAAAGCCGCTGTGTAGCCCTAACCTTACCTGTAGAGCTGGTCATACACATTAGATTTTCGTTGACCAAATAGTAGCATGTAGATGCCATGTTTGACTTCAATCTTTAGTCTGCCAAAAACAGATCAGTCACGCTGGAAAGTTCCCGAAAACTGTCGGACTAAAAAACTAGTGTTTGGCATGATTGACTACTTTGGGATGATCTTTAGTCAACCTGCACAGAATTACTTTGCTCTTTGTTTTTTACAACTAAAATGCCCCTCTGATTGGACAGTTTAGTGGTTTATGTCTATGGTGGGATTGTTAGTATGAATGATCTCATCATCGATTGGATGCCCCTATGACAGCCTTCCAAAATCTAATATGTATGGCCAGCCTTACTTTCTCTCCGACAGTCTTCTCCACTGTGGGATCACTTCAACAGACAGTAAGCTCTTCAGCAGAGAATTGTCATCTGACTCTACAGGTTATGCACAGCCCTGCACAGATTTTTGTTTGTAGCTATTATTGCCCAGTTTGGCTTTGCAGCATTTTTTTTTCCATTATTCACGGCAGAAAAAGCAACAGTCATTTAGACAATAGGCTATTAGGCAAAAATGCATGCAAGGCTTAGCAGACGTGCAAAGCAGGTGGCTACATTACTGCCCCCTGTAGAGTGCTACCAGAATATGATACAAAATATATCCATTATTATGGTGTGCATGCATTATTTTACAGCGTATTATATATGCACTGGATAGCAGCATGTAGAGGTTTAGTGCATTGAGAAAGAATATTTAATACCACTTTATTTGTAATATTTGTTCAGGTTAACAAGGAAGAAAGGTCAACACTTGTTTATTTGCCTGACAAATGTCTCTGTCTCCAACCACCACATTAAATATCGATTTTATTTATCTTAATTTTCATTAGAATGACTGGCTGAGTGGAAGAACCTGCCATGCTAAAGACCTGCAGCTTGTCTTATCAGCACTGATATTGTAAATGTGTTTTCTTTGCCATTACCGTGAATTGCCATTGGATTTTGGCAGTGAGGCGCAAATATTATGTATGTTAAATGGATGTGTGCTGTATGTGGTTATTATAAAGTAAAAAAAAATGTATGGAGAGTTGCTGAAAGCTTCTAAGTACAATGACTAAATCTCATGGATGGTCTTCTATACGGTTCTAGTTGTTAATATCTGAGTCCCAGAAACCGTTTAATAGATTGATGTCCGATGAGTCAAATGGGTTCTAGGAGAGTATCTCAGACAATGGTTAGCAACGTTCTACACTGTACACACAGTACCTGTGTTTTTTTTTCTCTTTTTATGCTGAGAAAAATTTTTTATAGACTATTATGTCTCTGGTTGGCTGATTTGACTTGCTTTATATCATAAAACTATGTCTTAACCCTATTAAGGATTAAGCTAAATTGGGGCTTCATGTACAAATTTTTGGCACCATTTTGGGGTACAATTAATGTTTAATTTTTATTAAATTTTTAGGCGTCTAAAAATAAAAGTAAAAAAAAAGTTTGTAAACATTAAAACATGTAAAAATATACATATAAAAATATGCAAAAATAAACATTAACATGCCTGTGCCCAAAGAAAGTCTCAACTACACAAATATAAAAATATTTACCCATATGGTGAACCCTGTAGTGGGAAGAATAATCAAAATGTTCAAATCAAAAAATTTTTTATGCTGCACGCTTGGGATCAAAAACATCATACATTTCCCAAAATGGTGTCAGTAACAACTATATCTTGTACCATACAAAAGAACCCTTACACAGGTCCATACATGTATATATGTATAAAAAAGTTACAAGGATCACAATATTGTGATGCTAAGAAACTTTTGCATTTTTTAAAGTTTGAAATTTGTTAAAAAGGTATTAAATATGAAAACTATATTAATATGGTATCACCATGACCTGCAGAATATATTTAACTATTTAATTTACGTTATATTTAATTTATCTAATTTATATTGCACAGGGGATGTCATAAAAACTAAACCCGTAAGATAATGGCACATTTCTGTCCCCATTCTGATTTTTTTCAGCTCAGCAGTACATCATATGTAATATCAAATTATGAAGTACAATTTGTTCCACAAAAATAAGCCATCATACAATTTTGTGACTATATTAAAAAATTATGACCTTTCTAAAAAAAAAATAAAAATACAGAAACACAAGAAATGAAAATCGTCCCATGCCTACAGTTTGGTTGCAGTGACTACAAAACGTCTGAGGTAGTCTGAGACACACCTCCCATCTCATGAGGTTCAGAATGCTGTTCTTTGCCCCCCCCCCTGCAGCTCTACCACTTCAGATTGCCTGCTGTGTATATATACATAAGTCTATTACAGGCTCATCAGGGTGTCAGTGTAGTATATATTATATTTAGAGATGAGCGAATCGAAGCTGACGAAGTTGAATTCGATCCAAATTTCAGGAAATCTTTGATTCTCATCTATTCTGGATTTCCTCAAGCTTCGATGTATCGAATCGCACAGCTCTGATTGGGGGTTTTAACCCCTTGGATGCCGAGGTCAAACACGACCGCGGCATCCAAGGGGTTCCGCCATGCTACCTGTCCCCCTTAAAATTAGAAAAATACTGATACTCACCTGTCCTGGGCTCAGCATTAACTCCGGAGCTGGTGACTGAAGTCCTGCTCCCCAGGCCTCACTGCTGGGGCCTGTGATTGGGCCCCAGTGGTTACATGGAGCGCCCCGGCATAATGACGTCATCATGCCCCCATGTGACCGCTGAGGCCCAATCACAGGCCCCAGTAGTGATGTCTGGGGAGTAGGACTTCAGTTGCAAGGAAGAAGAGGAGCGAGGAGAACGCAGACAGCCGGATTCCCAGGAGAGGTGAGGTGAGGTAAGGTGAGTATAATTGTTTGTTATTTTTAATCACTTCCCCTGGGCCTCTGATTATTATACTCTGGGGTCTGAGGGGACCGCAGAGTATAGTAATAGCACCAGCTCTAGGGAGGAGGGGGCGGTCTTTTTTTTTTTTTTTTTTTTTACATTTTTTTCTTTTTGTCCCCATAGGGGATTGAAGCAGCGATATTCTGATCACTGCTTCAATAGGTATACGCTCCAATACAAATCTATTGCAGTGTATAGGAGGCTGTCAGCCTGTACAGATGCATAGGCTGACAGTCTCCATTCAAGGCAAAATCAACCAGGTATGGGGAAGACCCAAGGTCACTGGTCAGACCCCGGGCTGCCGAATTGGAGCAGCAGCACCCCCCGAAAACGCCGGTGGGGGGCCGATCGTGACCCCAATAAATAATAAAACCCCTGAGATGCCGTAGTCATGTTTGAACACAGCATCTCAGGGGTTAACACCAGCAATCGAGGCTCAGCTCTGACTGGGGGTGTTAGAGGACAATGTCAGCTGTTACATACGGCTGATGCCCGCAAAGCAGGGTGCGCACACAGGTTTGCGGGAAGTCCTTCCCGGCAGCGCCTTACTATTAGGGCGGATGTCGGGAAGGGGTTAACGTGATTCGTCGCAAATTAATTCGGATCGAATCGAATTGTTTTCGAAACTTCGGAGAATTGGTCGAATCAAATTTTGAGGTAAATGAGGCTTAATGAGAGGGAGCCTGGTAAGTCACTGTATCCTACAGGAGATTACCTACAGTGATTAACTACAGTGGAAAATCACTTTAGGCTAAGGCCCCACGTAGCGAAATGCGGCAAAAAAATGCTGCAGCAAAAAACCTGGCAGAATTGCATTGCATTTTTTTCTGCAGTATTTTTGCAGTTAGAATACCTATAAGGAAATGGTATAACTGACATGGTGCGATTATCAAAAACGACTGCATTTTTTAAAACGCAGCTTTTCCACTGCAGATTTTTTCTGCGATGTTTGGATGGGATTGGCCAGAATCCCATCCATTTTGCAAGTATTGTAAAATGCAGCATTTTTTTCCGCAGCTTTTCTGCCACAGTGAAAACGCTACAATTTTGCAACTTTGGACCCCGGCCTTAAGGACTTTTCGTCCTTCTGCTGACAAGCTACTTCTAATATATATTATAATATTTGTAATATATTAATATTTACTAGCATGCCATATTGGTTTCCTCATCAAATAAAGTACCCTCCGCTAATGTGAATACAGCTTTACATGTGTTTTCAGGAAATATGCTTTAGTTCCATGTGTTTTGTTAAATGAAGTATGTTTCCTTCCTGTTGGTTTTTAGACATAAATACATAGAAAACTATTGAGTGTTCTTGCAGAGGTGCCATGATATCAGGCCTGAATACAAATGTTATGTACCTTGTTCTGCATGGCAAAATCTATTATAGTCCATAGCACATTTATACCTTAGCAAAAATCTAAATGTGATATTGATTATGAAGTCGATATAGGCTGCTCTCTGCTACAGCTAAGAGGTGTGATATGATGGCTTTAGTGGCCTAGTGCACGTGGAATGTTGGCTTTTATTGGACATATCTGTGTAATCTGGGAACCGTCCCATCTGTTTCTTTATTATTATAGTGGAGAAGCTGGAGACTCAACTTTAAGAGCAGGGACAACCAAGGAAAGCTCAAGACACACAACTCAGAGCCCTTGAAGACACCATACAGTTATAACACTATTGGATAATGAAGCTGCCTTGGAAAATCAGCCTGATAACCATTGGTGTGTCTTGTTGCATGGAAGAAACCAGGAAAAAGATTTATGGGTGGAATTTATCTTAGGAGAACTATTTACTCTAAGAAGAAGAACCATGAATACGTCAGAATGCAGCCTAACAAAAATAGTCAACGCTTCAATCATGCTGCAAAGAGAGACTTATGCTAACGCCACCTTTCAGATTGACCCACCAAGCCATTACATGATACGGGAGTGGATAATTTACCCATCTTACTCAGAAATGCACTTGTTTATTATACCTATAATCTTTTGCTGTGCGACAGCACTTTTCTTTACTCCTTCTATAATATTCGCCATTTTCTCCAACATCAGCATGCGCAAAGAAACAAGGTTCTTACTACTGGGAAATATAGTTCTCTATGACCTGATATACCTCATTCTGTATACTGCTACTGCAATATGTAATATGATTAACTGGAAAATCCCAAAACATATGTGTATTGTTCTTCTCTTTTTGTTGTCTGTCACTTACTGGGGAGGAGTGCTTACCACAGCTTCAATGGTGGTGGACACATACTTGGCAGTCCTATGGCCTCTTCACTATATGTCATTACTTCCTGTGCGGAGAACTAAGAGATTGTTAATACTGCTTTGGTTCTCATCCTTTTTCTTCCCAGCAGTCGTCTTTTTAGCCTTGCATTTTACTCAAGAACCTGGACCATGTCCTCTTGAACTGTGTTCCCTACCTATGATCCTACTCATGGCATTGCATGGAGATGATGCACTGAAACTGTGCTATATCCTGTTTGTTGTTCTTTTTCTTTTATGCTTCTCTTTAATCCTCTGCTGTTATATTGTTTTATACTATAAGACAAGGGAAACAGGAATCTGGAAAAGCGTATCTTCGAGAGCCAGCGTGACTTTTTTATTGCACCATACCATATTGTTCTTTTACTTGAGCCCACTTCTCCTGCTGTTGTCAGAATCGTTGCTCTATATGGGTAAGGTTATCGGTTTAAGAACAGGCTTATGGATAACATTGACAATCTGCAATGTATTAGTTGTCCTGCCGAAAGCTGCATCACCTTGTCTATATGGGCTTCGATACAGGCAAATATATAAGTCACTAAAGATCTTTTTCAGATTGAGAAAACACAGACATGTTGCTCCAGTTATATCAGAGAGGTGAGATATATGTGAACGTTGGACAGAAATGGTAGCAGAAATTTGCTGGAACCAATGGCTTCTGATATGGTCAATGGTTGAAGTTATCACAGTTTCCACAATTACGGGTAATATCCAAGAACTAGGCCGATCTTGTTATGGAAGGTACAAACAACCCGAGGACTGTCAAAAATGACAATTTTCAAGTATATTAGAAAATATATCTATATAGTATGGAACTATCTATGTAGCCTCATGGCTAAAATAATATATGTGTATATGTTTGTGGCCAGATTGGGCATGAGGGTTGTATGTCTTCTGGACTGAGCAGCAGAATAACTTTTTGTGAAAATACAGTAATTGAATTTTTCCTTTTATATTGTTTGATGAACTTTTTGGGTTTGAGGTTTTGAATAAATTTTCAAGGTTCTAGAAGTGAAAAAACATATTGATGAAACTCTTTGTGTGTCTTCTTTTGATCACACTATCCTTTCAAGAAGATATTGTGTCAGGTCGCACAATAGGGTGAAGTTCTTGGGTACAGAGGGGAATATACAGTTTAATTTTTTTTTTCTTTCATTTTTAATTTTAGATGGAATTACATGGTTGTAAATTTGTACTGTACATAATACAGTTAAACTATACATAAAAACATTTGCCTAAAATTTGCTTCATTTATTGTACCCAAAGCAAGTTCACCAAAGCAACCAATAGATATGCTGTCTTAATGCTGGGAAAAAAATGTGGTTTGTGCTGAAATATGTTTTTTTTCCAGAAAACTGTAAATTTGTTGGAGAAATGTATTAAACTGTCATAAATGTAGCTTGTACAAAACAATCATTTCTTTTTATGATAAATGCGGCATGGTGTATTGCATATTATCTGTGCATTCCCCCATATAAGTCAATGACAGCTAAAAGTATTGAGTTTTGATAGGGAGTAATTTTGCATTTGTATTACATGTAATCTGTTTATTTATATCTGCAATATGGAAGAACATACTGTAATAATGAAAATATAGAGCTACAGAGTGGTAGTATAACATGTTATATTATAGCAGTTTTCACACTGGTCACTAGAGCAGATACAATAGGCTGACACTTCCTGTCACTTTCTGCAGTATACTTGTCAGCTTTGCTGTGTAGATTGGCACAGAGTACACAGAATCTTCTTATTATTAATATAGGATGAGGGGTTTAATGACAGCTCTTTGCACTACATGCATCAATAAGGCAGAATAGTAATACAGTGTCCATATTAGGACATCCTCAGATACCAGATAGAAAATGATACCAGAATTATGGAGCATTGTACTTGATAAATCTCTACCATTGTATGTGCTGGCTGGCTTGTATGTATATGAAAAACTCAGATGATGTGTGAGTCTGATCTCTGAGTCAGGTATCAGATAACTTTGTATCAGACAACTTTTTATCAGAGCTCATGGAGCTCTCAGTCTGCAGCCTTATACAAGTATCTTCTACTCCTGAGTGTGAGCAGTGAGTTCACTCAGAGGTCAGTCATCCTGCCCAATCACAGCGTAACATTGTATGTGCTTCATAGCTGACTGCTGACTTGTGACTCAATCAGATATAAAAGTCAGAAGTCATCTAAGTTTTACAACCAGCCCAGAAACTGCATAGAGTCAGGTGTCAGAATCAAAGTTAGGTGTCAGAATCAGGTATCAAAGTCAGTTGTCAGAATCAAAGTCAGGTATCAAAGTCAGGTGTCAGAGTCAGGTATCAAAGTCAGGTGTCAGAGTCAAAGTCAGGTATCAAAGTCAGGTGTCAGAGTCAAAGTCAGGTATCAAAGTCAGGTGTCAGAGTCAAAGTCAGATATCAAAGTCAGGTGTCAGAGTCAAAGTCAGGTATCAAAATCAGGTGTCAGAATCAAAGTCAGGTATCAAGGTCAGGTGTGAGAGTCAAAGTCAGGTGTCAGAATCAAAGTCAGGTGTCAGAGTCAAAGTCAGGTATCAAAGTCAGGTGTCAGAATCAAAGTCAGGTATCAAAGTCAGGTGTGAGAGTCAAAGTCAGGTATCAAAGTCAGGTGTCAGAATCAAAGTCAGGTGTCAGAGTCAAAGTCAGGTATCAAAGTCAGGTGTCAGAATCAAAGTCAGGTATCAAAGTCAGGTGTCAGAGTCAAAGTCAGGTATCAAAGTCAGGTGTCCGAATCAAAGTCAGGTATCAGAGTCAAGGTCAGGTGTCAGAATCAAAGTCAGGTGTCAGAATCAGAGTGAGGTGTCAGAGTCAGGTGTAAGAGTCAGGTATCAAAGTCAGGTATCAGAATAAGGTATCAAAGTCAGGTATCACTGTTGTAAACTGCTATTAATCTGATTTTGACTCTGATATCTAAGGATGTCCTAATATGGACACTGTATAGTAAGACTATACACAGAAAAGTCTCTAAATGCGAAAAAAAACTGTAGGTTTTATTGCACTACTTTATTGATTTATCATACCAGAACAATTTATTAAAAGCTTTGAAATATGACGAAAACAACTGTACAGCCCATTAAATGGTATAGTGCTCTAATGAGAAACATGTTGCAAACACATAGGAAAATTCTTTAAATCTGGTGACTGATTTTCTATAAATTTTTACAAAATTGAAAAGAAAAAAAATGTGGTGAGAAAATATAATGTGGAAACCTACACTTTTAATAGAGCAATAGTTTTCAGATGAGAACTACAATATGAAGTGTATTGTCACAAAGCCTGAATCAGAAAACTGAGCAGAAAGAACAGAGAACTAGTTATTAACTAGAAAATAGACCTCATGTAGAGCTGTGTCCAAGAGGCTGAACAAAGGCATATAAAGTCCTTGTGGCTCTATACTACAAAGCCATAGGCTTTACATCTGATAGTGAATCCTAAGATTCTATATCTATATAAAATCTGAATGTATATATATAACATCAGAAGAACATAGAAGCGAATGTAGGTTCCTTATACATCTACAGCTGCTCTATTACAGCCCAGATTTTCTTCCTCTCCTCGCCAGTTTTATATTCTATTATAGATGAAAATACAGCACCTATCAGGTCCTATTAATGGCAGATTTTAGCAATTTTATTGTATTATATATTTCAATATATTCCAATTATATAAATAAAAATAAATAAATAAAAATAACTAATATAATCTAATAAATTATAAACTCTGAAAACAAAATGTAACACTTTATCGTTAGGAATATGATGATAAAGAGAAAGCAACACAAACTGTTTCATACGGGATGTAATAAATTCAGGAACACCTTATTTCTATGTAAATAAAAGTCACAATATGTCTAATTCTAATTCTACTTATCATATAAAGCCCAAGGCTAGTTTACTTAGAATAGATATAGAGTTGAATAGAATAGAGAATGTTTGGATCCTACTCATCCTGTGTTCACGTTGTAGGCCTATCCAGGTCCAAGTGAGCAGTGGCGTAACTAGAAATGGCTGTGCCCCAAGGCGAACATTTGACATGGCCCCCCCCAGCAACTCCCTCCCCCCACAAACCGCATTCCTGCACACACTATTATCCCCATAGTGGCCCCCACAAACAATATTATGCCCTATAATGGCCCCTGCACACACTATTATGCCCCATAGTGGCCCCTGCACACAGTATTATCCTCCATAGTGAACCCTGCACAGTATTATGCCCCGTAGTGGCCCCTGCACACAGTATTATGCCCCATAGTGGCCCCTTCACATAGTATTATGCCCCATTGTGGACCACCTATGAGCAATTATTATACTCTAGGGTCTTTTCAGACCCCAGAGTATAATGATCGGAGACCCAAGGTTGGATACAAACATAAAAAACAATGTTACTTACCCTTCCTTGGCTTCGGCGCACTCCCTGCCTTCTTCAATGTTGGATCAGACGTCACATGAGCCAGGCATGTGTCGCGACGCATAATGGGGTCGGCCTTGGCCACGGTGACGCCTGGGACGTCGCCATGGAGAACCAAAGCCTGGTGGAGTGCAGGAGAGGTAAGTAACAGTGTTTTTCATGTTCCCTCACCTTCCCTGGGCCTCCGATCATTATACTCTGGGGTCTGGAAAGACCCCAGAGTATAATGATAGCAGTGTTTGTGGGGTTCGCGGCCCCGACAACATGGCTTCATTCAGATGGGAACCTACACTATACAAACATACCTCTCTTGCAGGGGCGTAAATACCGGGGTAGCAGCTCCTTCTCACAGCCACATCCGCTTCCACAGAATGGGAAGCGCAGGCGGCTGGGAGCAGGAGTGGGGATTGGTAAGTAAATAGGGCCCGTTACCTGCTGGTTTTACATCAGCAGGTAATGGCCTATTTAAAAAAAAAAAAAAAAAAATTTTCCGGGCCCTGTGGCAACTGCTACCGCTGCTACCCCGGTATTTACGCCCCTGCAAGAGAGGTATGTCTGTATAGTGTAGGTTCCCATCTGAATGAAGCCATGTTGTCGGGGCAGATGAGCTCTTACAATTTTATCAAATGGTGCACCAAGAACTTCACATTTATATATTTACTAGAGGAAGGACCCGGCTTCGCACGGGTATATTTCATTTTTTGTATGTGTAGTGACCCCATAAGAATTGGCCAGTTTTGCACTTGACATCCAGTATGGCAGTCCAGTATAGGTATAGTCTATTTATGGCTGTGTTGCTATGGAAACCTGGTAAATGAAATGTGAACTTACATTGGCTAATAAACGTCATATGACTGAATATTTAAAGACCTGCGAACTGCTATTGACTCATACAGGACATAAATAGCTAAGTTGCTAGGGAAACCTGGTGTAAAGCTGTGTGTATGTCAAGACTGAACCTGCGATTTTCCATTGGTCCATAAGTGTCATGTGATCATGTGCATCTCAGTTTGGATATCAGTGAAAAACCTGCGATCGGTATGTGACCTTGTGTAACAGTGTCATCCACAGCGCCCTGCCCCTTTAAAGCTGACCTACAGCAGTGAAGAAAAATGGCTGGGTTGTTATTGAAACCTGGAGTGCAGCTGTGTGCATGTGGCTGACAATGCTTTGTCAGATTGGAGACGGGCTTGGGTCTGCTGGGGAGTTTCAGCAGCTCGCTGTTGTCTGTAACATACCTTATCAGATTGGAGACAGGCTTGGGTCTGCTGAGAGTTTTCATTAGCTCAAGCAGCAGCCATGCGTTTTGCTGCAGGGGACATGAGTAGTTTAAAAAACGTTTCAATTTGTAAGAATGCTGAAATCCAGTATGGCAGTCCAGTCAGTGGCATAAATACCGGTTTAGCAGTGGTAGCAGCTGCCACAGAGCCCGGGACATTAGGGGACCCAGCGGGCCTCTGATGTTTTTTTTTTTTTTTTTTTTTTTTTTAACACCAGCAGGTAACGGGCCCTATTTACTTACCGATCCCCGCTCCTGCTCACGGCCGTCTGCACTTCACCTTCTGCAGAAGCGGCTGTGAGCAGGAGCGGGGATTGGTAAGTAAGGCCTGTGGGCCGTGAACCCCACAAACACTGCTATCATTATACTCTGGGGTCTTTTCAGCAGGCTTCGGGCCTCCTTGGTGGCGTCCCAGATGTCGGTGGGCCAGTCCGACGTCATTATGCGTTGCGATACATGCCTGGCTCACGTGACATCTGGTCCAACATTGAAGAAGTAGCGGGAAGTGCGCATAATACTATATGAAGGAGCCACTATGATACTGTGTGCAGGGGCCACTATTGGGCAGAATACTGTGTGCAAGGGCCACTATGGGGCCTAATAGTGTATGCAGGGGCCACTATGGGGCATAATAGTGTGTGCAGGAATGCAGTTTGTGCGGGGGGGGTTTGGGGGGGCGTTGCCGGGGGGGAGTCCCATGTCAAATGTTCACCTTGGGGCCCTGCCATTGCTAGTTACGCCACTGAGTCCAGTATAGGTACAGTCTATTTATGGCTGTGTTGTTATGGAAACCTGGTAAATTAAATGTGAACTTATATTGGCTGATACACGTGATATGACTGAATATTTAAGGTCCTGTGAACTGATATTCACTAATACAGGTCATACATAGCTTGGTTGCTACGGAAACCTGTGTGCCTGAGGAGAGTAAGCGCCTGCGAGCTGTTATTGGCTGATAAGGGACATGTGACCGTGTGTATGGCAGTTGGAATATGAGTGAAAGACTTGCAGGCTTGTATAGACTAATGCTGGTCATTTTTTGGGAATACTGTACCTCAGGAACGGTACGTCCAAGAGAGCTGAGACCCAGTCTATAATATTCCTGGACACCTGATGTACATGTGTGCCAAATTTGGTGAGGATCGGTCCAGTCGTTTGGTCGCGCATAAAGAACAGACAGACAGACAGACAGACAGACAGACAGGAACTCATTTTTATATATATATAAGAGATATATTGGTCTGACATATCCTACAGCTGCCCAAAAGCACACATAAAGCCTTATATTTGGAAACCTCTCGAAAACTGAATCTAAACCTAAACAGTTTGAACTAAAAGAGTCAGTATACGGTATATCATGATCTGATTGGTTTCCATGTATATGACTAAGGTATTGATGGAAAGCATAGAATATTAAATGTAGTCTGTCACCAAAACCCAGCATATCAATTCATCCCTCAGATAGATAGGTTAGGGTCATCTGAATCAAACAGTATTCTCCCTTGTGAATCTGTGACTCAATTGCAAAGATATTGCTATTTTTGTCAATATGCAAATGAGCTCTTTGGCAAGGCTGTTAGCTTGTAAAATAGCAGCCCCGGGTAGTCTAGCACCGATGACCAAGACTTGTACAAAGTCAGTTGTACCCATTCTAATATAGATTTATGCTGAAACTGATACACAGAAAACTTTCTCACTCGATTTTATGTTGTGCTTCAGGGTCACATGTCTAATAATCTTAAAGAGGACAGGTGTATCTAATAAAATGGCCACTCAGTTTATCTACTACTGATCAGCCACAAGTAAAGTAAATGACACCTTTCAGTGCTTGAAGTTGATGTGTTGCAAGCTGGAAAAATAGGGAAGCGTAATGATCTGTGATGGCTAGGTAACTGGGTCAGAGCATCTCCAAAACGTCAGTTCTTGGGGGCAGTTTTACATATACAAAGGTGGGCACACAAAAATTCACTGTGTACGCTGTGACATCACAGCATATGAAGAAAGTAATTATAATGATGTCACATGCAGGCATTATGATGTCTCAGTAATGGAGACATATTCAGTTTTCCACATCCCCTTCCATCATCCATAGATATCACTAATTTCACCCTAGATCTCTGTGGAAATGGGCCCCTTAGTTGGTGGGTCCCATAGCAGCTGCTTTGTCTGCTACCTTGGTAGTTACACCCATGTGTGCATGACTGTGTGCTTACCTGGAGGAGAGATGTAACCAGGATGCACTAGGGTAAGAAAGCAAACCAGAGGCAGTGTAACATTGTTTTCCTATGAGTCCTTGGATCCTGACATTCACATGCATGCTACATTGACAAAAACAACTTACTTAAGTATTGTTGCAGGGTAAGGGTAGCCATTGGTGGTAACAGTATTTCCTACTCTTTACCCTTGATAATGTGCTCCGCAAAAATTGTTCAGAAATGGTTTGAAAAATACAACAAAGAGTTCGAGGTTTTGACTTGAAGGTCTCCAAATTTCACAGATTGCAATACAACTTAGCATCTGTGGGAAGCTCCACCATCCATCTTCAGAGGTCTTGTGCCTCAGATCGAGCTGTTGTGGTGGCACAAAAGGGACCTACGCAATATTAGGTTTTAATGTTATGGCTGAATGGTGTATATGATGTTCAGACTGGGGTGGATTGTGTACTTAAAGAGGGTGTCCAGGCATTTTTATTTTTATTTTAAATATGCCAGGGGAAGTGAAAAAAAATTTAAAAAAAAAATCTAACTCACCTTTACCCGGTGCTCCGGTGTCCTCCCAGCGCAGTTCAGTACTTCTGCTCCGGCGTCTTCTCACAGGTCTCTTCCCGAGTTCTGCTGAGGCCGCTGATTGGCCTCAGTGGTCACGTGTGGCTGGGACTTCCGTCACACATCAACACTGGACCGAGAAGACCCCGTTCGATTTTTGCCTGGACAACCCCTTTAAACTGATTTCCAGCTGTGTACCCTGTATTCATGTGACTGGATACTGAAAAGAATTGCATTATATATATAGAACTTTTCATTCTGCATACCTGTATGCTGTATCACACCCACTCATAATATTTAATAGGTGCAGCATGTACTTTTTATTTCACATAAAACCATGCCAAGGATTACCACACCCACAAGTAGAAATTAGACATATTCATTATGTAATTGGTGAGATTGGAGCTAAAATTAAGCAACTATATTAATAAATCTATTGTAAAATTGCTGTGCTGAAATAACATTTAATATTCCTTCCAAGGTTAGTTTCACCACATTTGAGAATCACACATGGTGTTGGACCATTTGCAACTTGTAGTCAGTGGCTTACAGCAGCATGGGCACACCCCTGAGAATATCCTACTTAGTGTAGTCAACATCTGAATCAACCAGTGGATGTTTTAGAACTGCACATACTGGTATATACTGCCAATAAGAAAGGTAGTAGTTCACATGTTAAGGTAAGGGTCTATCTGCTACATTTATGGAGAGGGGTATCTGACTTCTCCATCATGTAGCTATATTGATTTTGATAAAATAACCTAGCTCAATATAAAAATTCAGCTATACAAATAAATATGTTTGTGCTTATTATATTTGGTACAGTATGGTTTCTACATTTTATCAGGTAATGTCTTTCATCTCTACAGGAGTTACAGTAATTGTTAGGTACATATAGTCATTTCAGTGACCACTTCACAAAGTAGTATATAGCTAAAATCATAGTGAGTGACTTAAAGGGGTTGGCCCCTTTATTGGTAGTATATTCAAATAAACGTTAATGATGATGATATTCCGCTTACTAAAATATGCCTTTCCCGCTTCTGTGCCATTTTCAATATTTCTGAAGTCACATCCCACAACTCATTCAGCCAACTCCTATCTGCTTGCACTGTGGTCTCATCAAAAAATAGCAGTCAAAGGAGGTACATGTGACCATTCATGTCACACAGCCTTCTCTATGGGACCTGTGCTAGATACCAGTGCACAGTATCTAGAGGAGATATAGATGGTCATATGTCCCCCAACTGCCATCATGCTATAGAAAAAAGTGCTAGATGGGGCTGGCTGAATGAAGGGGCAGGTAGGCAACTTCAGTATTATTGAAAATGATGTAAAAGAGGGAAAAGAATATAGCAGTAAGTGGCATATCAGCTACCTAAAGTTCATTTGTGTACATTACCAATAGGCAGGATAATGCGCAGCGTGATGTCACAGTACAGTAATAATAAATACGGTGATGTCACAGTACAAAGATAATATCCACAGTGATGTCATAGTACAGGGATAATAATCACAATAGTGTCACAGAACAATGATCACAGTGACGTCACAGTGCAGGTATAATAAACACAATGATGTCACAGTATAGGGATAATAATCACAGTGATGTCACATTATAGGGATAATATATACAGTGATGTCACAGTACAATGATAGTAAACAGTGACATAATAGTACAGGATAATGCATACAGTGACATCACAGTACAAGGATAATAAACACAGTGATGTCACTGTTCAAGCATAATGCATACAGTGATACCACGATATAAGGATCATGTCCACTATGACATCATAGCACAGGCACAATGCACATACAAAAAAATCACTGTGTACACTGTGACATCGCAGCATATGAATAAAGTAATTATAATGATGTCATATACAGGCATTATGTTGTCCCAGTTTTCCACATTCCTTTCTATTGTTCTTTTTTATTTGTTATTATCAATAGTTATTTTCCTTTAACAAAAATAAAAAATAATTTTTACATTTAAAGATTTCCATTCTACATTTTTATGCAAGATTATCAGCAGTATCCTGTAGGTATTTATCAACATCATGTTTTTTATGCTTTTAACTATTGTGGCCTGAAAGAGGAATATACAAATATATCACTGGATTTCTTTTCTATACAGTATATCATGCCTCACATTTGCTGTGGTTTTCCACCTGGGGGCAGCAGATACGGCTGGATCCCCTTCAAGTTCCTATATAGCAGCATATGTGCTGAGTGTGTAATCTTGTTATCCTATTTCACACTCAAAAAAGCTGCACTAATTGTAAGATCCCACAGAGAACATATAGAAACGTAGCTTGCTATCAGCTCTCCAGCACTCTGCAGCCCACAGTACCCTTGTGAAATACCATGTAGTGCTAGTAGTATGCACCACTATACAGTACATTACCAATGTTCTGCTTTATATTGGGTGCTACTGCTTGTTCTCCCCACAAACTGAAAGATGTAGTCACACATGGCATATCTGTTACGGTAAATTCTGTGACTGACAATAAGTTCCATTAATTTTAGTGGTGTTTCTGCAGCATGTGCATGGATTTTTACAAGCTCAATTAAAATAATTGAGACTGTCGCAGAAATTTCTGCAACAAATCTGCCAAGTGTGATATTCACCCTGATGTTTGAGCAGCATCGGCATTTGAGCAGCACTTATTACTAGGCATGTTACTATGTGACTGGCACAAGGTATAACTTAAGGTCTCAGAACCTTGCGAGCAGAGCCCTCAGTCCCAGTGTGTGAATTGACTATTTCTTTGTAATGTATCTTTTTTGTCAGTACTTGAACCCTACAAATTGTACAGTGCTGCGGAATATGGCGCTATATAAATAAAATTTAATATTATTATTAATATTGCAAAATCTAAAACAGGACCTCCACCTACTATGTGCTATTTACACTGGGGGGAAAAAAAGTATTTAGTCAGCCACCAATTGTGCAAGTTCTCCCACTTAAAAAGATGAGGCCGGCCTGTAATTGTCATCATAGGTAGACCTCAACTACGAGAGACAAAATGAGAAAACATATCTAGAAAATCACATTGTCTGATTTTTTAAGAATTTATTTGCAAATTATGGTGGAAAATAAGTATTTGGTCACCTACAAACAAGCAAGATTTCTGGCTCTTACAAACTTGAAACTTCTTCTTTAAGAGGCTCCTCTGTCCTCCACTCATTACCTGTAGTAATGGCTCCTGTTTGACATTGTTATCAGTATAAAAGACACCTGTCCACAACCTCAAACAGTCACACTCCAAACTCCACTATGGTGAAGACCAAAGAGCTGTGGAAGGACATCAGAAACAAAATTGTAGACCTGTACCAGGCTGGGAAGACTGAATCTGCAATAGGCAAGCAGCTTGGTGTGAAGAAATCAACTGTGGGAGCAATAATTAGAAAATGGAAGACATACAAGACCACTGATAATCTCCCTCGATCAGGGGCTCTACACAAGATCTCACCCCGTGGGGTCAAAATGATCACAAGAATGGTGAGCAAAAATCCCAGAACCACACGGGGGGACCTATTGAATGACCTGCAGAAAGCTGAGACTAACATAACAAAGGCTACCGTCAGTAACACACTACGCCGCCAGGGACTCAGATCCTGCAGTGCCAGACGTGTCCCCCTGCTTAAGCCAGTACATATCCGATCCCGTCTGAAGTTTGCTAGAGAGCATTTGGATGTTCCAGAAGAGTATTGGGAGAATGTCATATGGTCAGATGAAACCAAAGTAGAACTGTTTGGTAGAAACACAACTCGTCGTGTTTGGAGGAGAGTGAATGCTGAGATGCATCCAAAGAACACCATACCTACTGTGAAGCATGAGGGCGGCAACATCATGCTTTGGGGCTGTTTCTCTGCAAAAGGACCAGGACAACTGATCCGTGCACATGAAAGAATGAATGGGGCCATGTATCGTGAGATTTTAAGTGCAAACCTTCTTCCATCAGCAAAGGCATTAAAGATGAAACGTGGCTGGGTCTTTCAGCATGACAATGATCCCAAGCACACCGCTAGGGCAACGAAGGAACGGCTTCGTAAGAAGCATGTCAAGGTCCTGGAGAGCCTCTCCAGATCTCAACCCCATAGAAAACCTTTGGAGGAAGTAGAAAGTCTGTGTTGCCCAGCGACAGCCCCAAAACATCACTGCTCTAGAGGAGATCTGCATGGAGGAATGGGCCAACATACCAGCAACAGTGTGTGCCGACCTTGTGAAAAATTGAAATATGAGCAGGGTCTTATTGGCCAGTCTGTTCTATGACTGTATAAACTTTCATACATGGTGTCCTATCAGCTTTTCTGCTGCTAATATCCACATTATGGCTACAGCACAGTTGAGAACAGCCAAAGTGACCATAATATAGGAGACCCAGGAACACTGGACTGCAAATACAATTTTCAGTCTTTTGCACAGAGCAGGCTGTTTGTAGATGTGTTTGTGCAGGCTGTGAGGAGAATGAACCCCTCCCCTCTCCACTCACTGTGTGAAGAGATAAAAGAACCTCCCCTTCTACTCACTGAGGTTCCATCTTGCTTATCTAATGCATCTATGGACCTGGTAGCAAAGGAGTAAACTGAAAAGCTATAAGGAAGACACTAAGTGGCAGGATCTCTAGAGGTTTTTCAGGCAGGAAGAAGTCACATTAATTAAAGTGTACATTGTGGTGCAGAATCACCAGCTCTATGAAATGAGACTACATTGTCTGAAATGTTAGTGACCATTTAAAGGTGTTCCTATTAAATCAGAGGATATTTCCATTGGAACAATCAGTGATCACAAAAACAGGAATGCCCTATAAATGCCCCCCCCCCAGTACACCATGTAAATGGAGTGGTGGTGAATATGCTTGGCCACCACTGCTCTCACTTCTATGGAACTGATGGAGGTCATAGAAGTAAATAGAGCAGTGAATGAGCATGCACATCTCCACTCCATTTACATGGGGCACTTGCAGATCCTTGTTCTTGTGATCATTATGGGTCTCAGTGATTGGATATCAAGTGATCAGACACTTATAGGAAAAGGGCATTTGAACCCCTTAAAGGGGTTCTCCAAGAAAACAAAAATTGGCCCAACAGCAGGGTATGGGATAAATAAAAAACCCTTTACTCTACTGTCCCTCTTGTGGCCCCTGCTGGTGTCTTCTTACTTTCTGCAGAAATGATACTATGACACATATGTGCCCATGACCACTGCAGCCAATCACAGGCCTCAGTGGTCGCATGGTGTACAGCCAGCATAACCACTGAGGCCTGTGATTGCTTGCAATGGTCACATGCACCTGTATGGCATTGGTGGTGCTGGGGCGGAGGGGCATTGAAGAGGTAAGTATGAGTTTTTTTATTATTATTATTATATCCCTTTCTTTGCTATTAGACAATTTTTTTTGTAAATTATGTACAACCATTCTAAAAAAAAAAAAAAAAAAAAACATTACAAAGGTGTGACTCCTACCTCTGCACCCCCATAGCTATGCCCTTGTGCCTGCTCACTTACTAGCAAACACAACACCTGCAGACATTAAACATCTGGGAGTCTGAAGTTCTTTCTAAACAATTACTTCAATAGGAATGATTACAAAATTTTCCCTTTGATCTATAAAGATACATTTTAGTTTTAGTTCTTTTGTCAAATATTTCACTAGTAATGATGATGGTCTAGTGAGAACATTTCTTGTGTATATATGTATACCTAGTTTTCATCAAGATAACAGAGCAGTAAAAGAAAGTCTGGCGACAGTGAATGCTATTCTGCATTAGATAAGTGTGTGCCTCCAGTGCACCAGCATCACCTACGCACCACCACAGTGCCATGAATCACAGTTTTCAACAGAACAAGCTGGAACATGAAAGTGGGTAATTTATGTAAAACTGTGAGATGGAATTCTCTGCACCTCTTAGTCAGATGAGAAGTGACTGTTGTTTATAAGAATGATCACATCCTGGAGAACAATCATTGTTAGCTGTGATACCTGTTTTATATACAGGATCCAGACCTGTAGAGCTTGAAATAAGTTCATGAGCAGGTTGTTTCAATGTCACATACTGCTATTACTGAAATTATAAGGGTATAGGTATCACAACTGTATAATTACTAGGGTAGCAGGCATAGCAGCTGCTGTGGGACCTAATAACTAAGGGGGCTCATTTTCACATGACAGTTGCATTTCTGTAAAATCAGTGTGTACTGTATACCTGTGTTATCCCTGTCCTGAGACATCAAGGTGTGCATTATTACTATACCATGACATCACTGTGCATTATTGCTATTGTGCAACATCACTGCATACATTATGCCGATACTATGATATCAATAAGTGCATTGTTGACTGTGACATCACTGTGTGCATTATGCCTATACTATGATATCACTGAGTAGACTGTGGACTATGACATCACTGTGTACATTATGCCTATACTATGATATCACTGAGTAGACCATGGATTATGACATCACTTTGTGCATTATTCCAATACTATGATATCACTGAGTAGATTGTGGACTGTGACATCACTGTGTGCATTATGCCTATACTATGATATCACTGAGCAGACTGTGGACTATGACATCACTGTGTGCATTATGCCTATACTATATCACTGAGTAGACTGTGGACTATGACATCACTGTGTACATTATACCTATACTATGATATCACTGAGTATATTGTGGATTGTTACATCACTGTGTGCATTATGCCTATACTATGATATCACTGAGTGGATTGTGAAATCACAGTGTGCATTATGCCTATACTATTACATCACTGAGTACATTGTGGACTGTGACATCATTGTGTGCATTATGCCTATACTATGATATCACTGAGTGGATTGTGGACAGTGACATTGTAACATGCAGGAACTGATGGTCACAGACACAGACAACCAGTTATGGTTAATGATTTTTACTGGGTAAACTTAAAGCACAAGGGATGAAGAGCAAACACAATTAAAGACAATCGCCAAAGTACTTTGTAGTCTCTATAGGCAAGCAACTTTCTGCGGTTCTTCCTCTCTTGCTGGCCCCCCCAAACAAGCCTGCCTTGGTTGACTCAGCAGAAAACTCCTTACTATCTGCCTTGCTGTGCACGGACAAATGTGTGTGCCAGCTGCCATGTATGATATTCCTTCTGTCAACTCTGCCTCCAAGGACTTTGTGCACCATCATCTCCACCACTGCTAGTGTGCCCAGCGCCCCCTAGTGAGCTGGCGGCCAGATACAATATCGCTGTGTGTATTGTGTCTATACTATGACATTCCTGTGACATCATTCTATGCATTTACCTTTTACTACAACATCACTGAATATATAATCCCTGCATTGTACATCACTGTGTTGTACATCACTTTCTGCATTTCAGAACACACAGTGTGAAGACTAAAGTAAGCCATAAGCTTTTAATGATCAAAAATCTCTGTTGAAGTTGGTCATGATTAAGTGGGGTCCTATTCTAAGTTGTGCCATAAGGCCCAGTGATTGTTTGTTACACCACCACACAGTTGGCTTGTTATGGCTCTTAAGGACAGGGGCGTAGCTATAGGGGGTGCAGAAACTACTGGTTCCTGAGGTCCCTCTGCCACATAAAATTTGCCACTATTATAAATGAAACAAGGTAGGTAGGAGCCTCATCACAGATTTTGCATTAGGGCCCATGAGCGTCAGGTTACACCTCTGCTTAGGGACTTTATTTTTTAGTAGAGTTGTTACATCAGAGACAATCCCTTTAATATGGGATCCACCGTATAAAATAGCTGTCTGTACATATAATAACAATGGGGAGAATTTATTAAAACTGAAGATCCTGTGGCCAGTCTTAATTGATTCCCCACCAGGCGCCCAAATTGCTAAGAGGCTCCAGCCTGCTTGCAGATCTACCCCAGCCAGGGGCCGGTATAGATTTGTGGTATAACTCATGCCAGTGTTCTATCATGAGTTATAGTAAATCTGGTGGTCCCCTGCGTCTCTACATCCCCACCCCCGGGCCAATCCAGATTCTCACTCTGCTCTGTCCACTGTCTAAAACAGTGGCGAGCGGGGTGCTGAGTAGAGTAGAATTCTGACAGAAACACAATAGTTAATGAGGGCCAATGTCTCTCCCCATCTTAGACATTCCGTATTTGCCTGTGGTAATGTGTCTCATGTTTGGAAGAAATCTGTCAATTACAAACAGGAGGCAGGAAACAATAAAGATAATAAGAGATTTATAAAACTCCCGACTGACACTGCCTGCCTATACTATCTGGGAGTGCTGTGGGCAAAGATTCCAGTGTATTTCTAGAGGTTTTATACAAGTTTCCAAGTATAAAGGAGGAAGAGAAATAGTTACTAATGGACCAAATAGAAGAGTCAGCAAAAATAATAAAGTAATTATTATGTGGGGCTTTAACTACCCAATATAAATTGGGAAACAGAAACCTACAGGTTCAACAAAGGTTTTTGGCAATAATTAAAGACAATTACCTTTCCAAACTAGTGCAGGACCCAACATGAGATCTAATTTTAACTGACAGAATATCAAAAATGGAGATTGGCGATCCTCTGGTGACCACAACATAATACATAATAATACAATCAAGTATCCTTTAATAAGATGTTTAGTGGAGGAGGTACAAAAACGCTAAACTTCAAGAAGGCCAATTTTCACCAGCTAAGGGGTAACCTTAGGGCCATAAACAAAGGTACATAGGCTAAATAGTAGATTTGTAAAAGCATCTTAACCTCTTCATGCCACAGCCAATTTTCTTTTTTGCATGTCCGTTTTTCCCTCTCCCTATTCCAAGAGCCATAATTTTTTCATTTTTCAGCTCACAGAGTCACATGATGGCTTATTGTTTGTGAAGCAAATTGTACTTTGTATTGGCGCCATTCAATATCCTGTGCAATGTACTGCAAAAAAATTTTGAATGAGGTGGAATTGGAAAAAAAAACACATTTGCGCCAATTTCTTATGAGTTTAATTTTTACGACATTCACTATATGGTAAAAATGACATGTTACCTGTATTTTGTGGGTCTGTATGATTACGGTGATACCAAATTTATATACACCTGTAACTTTTTCATATTTATGTGTATGGAGCTGGGTAAGGCGTCTTTTTATGCGAGACAAGATGGCGTTTTTATTGATACCGTATTGAGGAAGGTATGATGGTTTGATCACTTTTTATTCCATTTTTATAGGAGGCAAAGTGTTGAAAAAATCGCCACTTGGCCATTTTGATTTTTTTTCCCCGCTATGTCGCTCACCATATGGGATAAATATTTTTATATTTTAATAATTCGGGCATTTTTGATCGTGGTGAGACCTAAAGTGTTTATGTTTATTATTGTTTATTTATTTTTATATGTGATCTAGGGAAAGGGGGTGATTTGAACTTTTGTGTTGTGTGTGTTTTTTTATACTTTTAAAAACTTTTTTTTATTTTTTATTTTTATTTTATTTTCAGACCCCCTAGGGATGCTCATACTATTCACTAATATATTGCAGTGAATAGTAAAATCCATTCACTTCTATTACACGATGCCTATGATAGTTTGTAATAGAGCTGATGCAATGACAAGCCTGGGAGCCTTCAATAGGCAACTGATCGCCATTTACCTAAAGGTTGGTATACAAAATTAGATTTGTTGGGACTGGGGGAAAAGATATGCATTTGGGTTTACAACTGACTCAGTGATAGGAAACAGAGGGTGCTTGTTAATGGGAAGGGCTCAGATTGGGTCACAGTCACCAGTGGGGTGTCACAGGGGTCTGTTTTTTAATGACCTGGTAGAGGATTTACAGAGCAGGGTGTCCATATTTGCAGATGATACTAAACTATGTAAAGCAATCTAAATGAGGGGGATAGTAGAATATTACAGGGGGATCCAGGGAAGCTGGAAGCATGATGAAGGCTTGGCAAATTAAACTTACTGTAGATAAATGTAAGGTTATGCATTTTGGTTGAAGAAATAAAATGTATGATTATGTATAGTACTTAATAGTAAATTACTGGGTAAGACTTCCAATGAAAAAGACTTGGGGGTTCTGGTGGACAATAAGCTTACCTTTAGTGACCAGTGCCAGGCAGCTGCTGCCAAAGCAAATAAAATTATGAGATACATCAAAAGAGGTATAGATGCATCAAAAGAAGTATAGACAAGAGGTATAGACAAGAACATAGTTATGCCTCTATACAAATCACTAGTACGGCCACACATAGACTATTGTGCGCAATTTTGGGCCCTTGTGTACAAGAAGGACATAATTGAACTAAACAGAGTGCAGAGAAGGATTCTACAATACACCCATCCAGGGGCGTAACTATCAGGGTAGCAGCGGTAGCGGCTGCCACAGGGCCTGGGACACTACGGGGCCCCGCGGGCCCCCGATGTTTTTTTTTTTTTATGGGCCGTTACCTGCTGGAGTAACTCCAGCAGGTAACGGGCCCTATATGCTTACCAATCCCCGCTCCTGCTCACGCCCGACTGAGCTTCCCATTCTGCGGAGGCGGCTGTGCGCAGTAGCGGGGATTGGTAGTTAAGGCCGCGGACCGATCCCCACAATCACTGCTATCATTATACTCCGGAGTATAATAATTGGAGGCCCGGCGGAGGTAAGGGAACATAAAAAACAATGTACTTACCTCTCCTATGATTCTCCAGGCTTCGGGCCCGTTTGGTGACGTCATTTTGCGTCGCGACATTGGCCCGCATCAGTGACGCCGGCCTGATCCAACATTGTAGAAGGCCGAAATAGCATGGAGTGGACCGGAGCGAGGAACAGGTAAGTAGCATTGTTTTTTTTTATGTTTCTATCCTCCCCTACGTCTCCGATCATTATACTCTGGGGTCTGAAAACACCCCAGAGTATAATAATTGTTCATGGGTGGGCCACAATGGGACATAATACTGTGTGCAGGGGCCACTATGGGGAATAATACTGTGTGCAGGGGCCACTATGGGGCAGAATACTGTGTGCAGGGGCCACTATGGGGCAGAATACTGTGTGCAGGGGCCACTATGGGGCAGAATACTGTGTGCAGTGGCCACTATGGGGCAGAATACTGTGTGCAGGGGCCACTATTGGGAATAATACTGTGTGCAGGGGCCACTATGGGGCATAATAGTGTGTGCAGGTATGCGTTTTTTTTTTGGGAGGGGTTGGAGGGGGTGGCTGGGGCAGCGGTTCGGGGGGGGATGCCCATGTCAAATGTTCACCTTGGGGCCCAGCCATTCCTAGTTACGCCACTGCACCCATCCTAATTAGGGGAATGGGTGGATTTGAGTACAACGACAGACTAACAAACTTGGAGTTATTCAGGTCAGAGAAAAGACAGCTACGGGGAGAGTTAATAAGAATATACAAATGATTACTGACACTGAAGTAATACAGGAAGAATTCTTTTATAAACTGTTAACTTATAACTTTGTGTATATTGTGCAACAATAGCAGCATGTGAAGCTAGTAGCATGTAAACTCAATTTTTTTTTTTTTGGGGGGGGGGGGCGTCTTTCCATAGTCCGCCTCAGGCAGCAAAGAGGCTAGGTTCACCACTGCCTGTGACAAGGGGACATCCTCTACATCTAGAGGAGAGAAAATTTCACCAGCATTATAGACGAGGAATCTTTACTGTAAGAGTAGTGAGGCTATGGAACTCACTGCCATAGGATGTGGTGATGGTGGATTCATTGTCTAAGTTCAAGAAGGTCCTGGATGACTTTGATGAATGGAAAAATATTGCAGGTTATGAGTTTTAGGTTTGTGGTAAATACAAGTTGATCCGGGATTTTATACTGATTGCCGAATTTGGAGTCAGGAAGGGAATTTTTTTTCCCTGACATGGGGGAATTGGCCTCAGACTCATGGGGTTCTTGCCTTCCTCTGCATCAACATTGTACGGTTATAGGTTGGACTTGATGGTCCTTTGCCTTCATTCAAAATTGTCTACTATGTTACTATGTAAGATACAGAAATATTAGAAATATTGTAAGCAAAGAGTTCAATTTATTCCTATGAGATGCACCTTCAGACACTCTTGCATGCCTCTTGCTCGTAACTACTATATGATAAGTTTTTTTTTTTCTGTAAGCTTTTACAAGCAAGGGAGAGTGACAAAAGTTGCATCTCCCAGGACTGAACAATTGTAAGGTAGTAAAACCAATCCTTGTATTTTACCTTAAAGTGTAACTCCAGTTCTAAACAACTTTTCATAAATGAATAGTGCATGTGAATATAAGAAACTTCATAATATATCTTAATAAGGAAATCTGTTTTCTTCTCCACTTAAGCTGTTCTCCTGTTCCTTATGTTCAATCTGACTGCTTGTTTACATAAGATTATATTTCTGTATTCAGCCTCACTCATATAACTCCTTAAAGAAAGGTGAGGGGGAAGGATGCTAGGGGTTGTTAAATGATTTATGTTCTCATTCTGTGCAGTGGTGTTAATTAATTATTGAAGCTGCATTTATTTCAGTGTCTTTTCTAGTAGCCTCTTCCTCACCTCTCCCCTCTTCATAGACTAATATGTAGAAAGTAACTCCGCTTGAAAAGTGGAGAAGAAACATATTTCTTTAATAAGATTTTATTACAAAGTTTCTTATATTCACCTGGTTAACCAGTGACATTTTTGGGCAGCACCTAATAAGTAAGTACTATTCAGGATAGACACTTTAATTGCTACAGAATAGAATTTTTTAGCAACACATTTATTATTTTATTATTATTATTATTATTAATAATAATACATAGATAAAGTATTGTGCAAAAGTTTTAGACAAGTGTGGAAAAATGCTGTAAAGTAAGAATGCTTTCAAAAATATAATTGTTAATAGTTTATTTTTGTCAATTATCAAAATCAAGTGAATGATTAAAGGAGAAATCTAAACAACATCAATATTTGGTGTGACCACCCTTTGTCTTTCATCAATTCTTCTACGTACACTTGCACAAAATTTTAGAAGGCAGGGAGGTTGGTCCAAACTTGATGGAACTAAGCACAGATCTTCTGTACATGTAGGCTTGCTCAAATCCTTCTGTTTCTTCCTGTAATACTAGACAGACTGGATGATGTTAAGATTAGGGCTCTGTTGGGGCCATATCATCACTTTCAGGACTCCTTGTTCTTCTTTACACTGAAGGTAGTTCTTAATGACATTGGCTGTATGTTTGAGGTATAAAAAGACAAGAAATGGCTGGCACCACATTATATAGATTCAGGGGTTCATCTCATGAGTTCTAAAAAAAACCATATAATATCTAAAAAAGAGAAAAAGTTGAGTCATTTGACCTTGTTTCCATGATATGGCTTTTTGGCTGCAATTCTTCCACAAAGACCACTTCTGGCCAGACTCCTCAGAACAGTAAATGGGTGTTCCTGGACAGTTCTGAGCTGATGGCACTACTGGACATCTTCTGATTTCGAAGGTAAGTAAGCATAATGAGTCTTCCATCTGCTGCACTAAGGTTCCATGGCCAACCACTTCATCTACAGTCCTCAATGTTGCCTAGCCTATATTTTGGTCTTTCTTAAAATTTGGCTGTAATTGAATGCAATTTGTATGCTATATATGATGTGTTAGTCAGAAGTTTAATGCCAACTGTATAGTGTAGATCATGCACGTTCCTTTAAGACTATCATGTCACCTTGTATACTGTGTTATGTTGCCGCTTCTCTTCTTGGGTGTTTTGGAGCGGTGTCATTTTTGTGATGGCTGATCGTTCTACCACAGGTTTTGTTTGAGTATGCTCTGTGGTATGATCCTGCATAGCTATGAACTTATTCTTTGTCTTATGCAGTGGCACAGCTACTCTATAAAGAGCTTTGGCGGGTTCATGTCCAGTGGTTTTATGTTTCATAACCTGTTCTGCCATCTTCTGAAGTGTAGCCGATGCGTCTAAGACAAAGAGAGATACATTAACAATCTCTGAAAGTGCTAACTCCAATGCATTTTCCTGACTGCTATTAGTACTGTTTACCTATTATGACTATGCATAAAAGGGTTGTCCAGGTTTTTTTTTTTTTTATTTATGACCTTTCCTTAGAATAGGCCATAAATATGTGATCATTGGGTGTCATCAGCTGCCCTCCACATAGATCATCTATTCAGGGGCACATCCGGTCCTCGTACCATACATTGTATGAAGCCTGAAGCCAATAGCCCAATGCCTTGTGCAGTGGCTTTAACGTCCCTTACATAGGGCAAAAGTTGTATCTTCAGCAGCACTCTATGTATGGGAGGAGTGCTGGGGAGACATTTGATAGGTGATGATGTAGTTCACAGGAAGTGAGCCACACAGGAAAACCTGACATCCTGTCTACACAGGAGAACAAGGTCTGGATTGGTGGTCAAACTAGGGTTCACATACCATAACTGCCCATAATGAATGGATTTACAATGTATGGTTGTGAGATTGCACTACATGTAAAAAAATGTTGGAGTGCCACTTTAGTTTAGTTTACAATTTTCTGTACCGTAGATGCTTTCTGTGTGTGGAACATTTGTGGACAATTCCATCTTCTGGCATGTGTCTGCAGCAATTGCAGAAAACATAGCACTTATATATTATTATATATTGGTTTTATACACCTGTTTTACCCTAGTATGAGAACCACAGGGTTTTCTGAATATGTTTCAACTCAATGATTATCTATACTTAAAGAAGTTGTCCAAGACTCCATATCCTATCATAATATCTGTTTGGTTGGGGGCCGAAACTTGGCATCCCCATGATCAATTGATATCTGCACAGTCGGAAGCAAATTATTTAGTGCAATGTCTAGTGGCAGTGCGACACTATTACAGCTCAGCTCCCACTCAAGTGAGGTGACAGATGTAAAAATGTCAACAGTTACTTAGTTGATAAAGTAGCAAAGCCATCTACTATTCTTTCAGGTTCTCCAGTCCATTCTTAGCCCACCAACCATACACTTAGTCCCTATCCTGTGTAGGGGAAAAGTTATGTTCATGGTACAAGTCCTTTAATATTAGACCAACAAGAGGACACTCTGAAGTGGTAAGTGCAATTATCAAAATGTGTACAAGAAACAAAGAAAAATTTTGCTTAGCAACGCTGAGATCAGTCTAAAATCTGATGTGTGGTCCATTTCGTTTTCACCTCATTTTACATTACAGCGTTCACCTAAATTTACCTTGCAAGTCCATCTATAGCAAAGTAAAACAGATTCCTAATGAAAACTATTTATTATGGCCCACAATGACATCATCTGCTATGGGTGAATGGATATATTCGGCTTTGAAACATCAAAGACATACTAATGTGGAAAAAAGAAAATAAAAAAACACATAAAAAGTATGGAGAAAAATCATTTTGTACAACGTTCATTACCCATGTCATACCCAGCCATGGGCAACAGACAATAAATCGGATCCATTTAGAAATGTATTCATTATTATCAATGCTAATGGACTTGGTATGAGCGATTCTTATTCAGTATGTAAATGATGTAATCTTCCCCTAGTTTTTGTTTTCAAGTAGCCCAATTCATGATGGGAGTGAGAAAGGAGATGTAAATTTCAGTCTAGCCTCAATAGTTGCCAGTGAACTGGCCAAGCACTCTCACTTTATTCATTGGAGACAATAGTACATCTTGGAGCATGCCTAGTAGACATTCCCCTAGCCTGTAGACTGTGAACAAACCTGTTTGTACTGTCGTACAGTTGAGCAGTGCTCAGATAAACCCTAATTGTTATTCAGCTCCTTAGCATAAGCTTCTGGCGTAGCTTACAGTCTTCGCTGGTGCTAAGACTGTCTAAAATAGCAACAAGAATGCATGCCACCTAAGACCCAGCGGGGGGACGAGAATAATTGCATCCTTTAATCTGGACTGTGGGACAATTTTATAAAGTTTCAGAAATGTTCAGTGTAATGTACTTCCTTCGGAGCTTCTTCAAGGTAAGCCTTATCCAGTTCTTGCTATGTAAAGAATGTTTCTTCCAAGCAAGTGAATGTCAAGGCTGTATCTGGTGGAATGCAGAAATATGTTCTCCCGGGAATAATGCTTAATAATTGCTTTAATCTACTCAATAGCGCTTTGTTTTTGTGCTCGAAAACTTTGATCTGCGCCATGCAAGGTCCTTCCTGCCATACTTGTTGTTTATAAGATTTTGTCTTTTATGTATTTGTGTTATTTTTTTGCTTTTAATTTGTTGGTAAGTTTAGTTGTAATTGAAATCCTATAGATTTTAGTGATGTCTGTAGTTCACTAGTGTGTAGGTAACATGTGCGGGACGCCACTTTGCCTCTGGCATACACACAATCACATGCGTTCATTTATTTTTAGGGAGGAGTAGAAAAGGTGCAATTTGTAGGCTTAATATAGATCCAAAAATAGTCTGATATTTTACTACACCTAGAATTATAGAAAGGGAGGTGGATATGTAGCATGGATTGTTGGCTACTGAGTGTATGGAATAGTTTTACTATAATAGATGTAATATGTGTTGTAATATAACTAGGAGACCTGTCACGTTTATTTCGGAACTGATACAAATATATAAGCATCTTTATATGATGCAAGAAGAGTCCCAATAGACATTTACACTTATATGGTATATAGTGCCAAGTGCAAACATGTATAGAATGCATAGTATCCATTCACACGAGTCCCTATCTGAAGTGGGGCTCACAATCGAATTTCCATATTTCACATATGCATTAACTAGGGTCAACCTCATAGGAAGAGGACTAACTTATCAGTATATATCAGGAGTGTGAGAACATATAGGCCATTCATAGATTTTCCTAGTAAGAATCAATGGGATGCCAGTATGGCAAGGTAACAGAGGTGTCCATGGAGTAACACTATTGATATCTGTCACAAGTGAAAGAACTTGCTGTTACTTCTGTAAACTTTCCATACGCCCAGAGACTATAAATAAGATAGTCAGTCCTAGAAGGAGTACAACCAAAGGCATCTATTTTCCATTCCCATGCGCACTGTTAAATGACAGTTTTTATATCGAGCTGTCATATGTATATGTATTCTTACAAAATAAAGTGTCTTTTCACTTATGCACCCACATTATCACTATTATTATTATTATTATTATTATTATTATTGTTTATTTATATAGCACCATTAATTCCATGGTGCTTTACATTTGAGGGTTTACATACAGTACAAAATATACAAAACAGATAATACTAACAGTGACCAACTGGCACAGTGGAATACAGGGCCCTGCCCGCAAGGGCTTACAATCTATCGTTGCCATTTTATGTATGTATGTATTACACTGGGTTCACATCTGCGCTGGCTCCCTGTTGTTCAGGTCCTCCGGGGGACCCAAACAACGGAGAGCCGAATCCTTAAAACTGCGGTTACACGTGAACCCCCTGTGGATCCTTTTGACTATAATGGGGTCTTCTTGTTGTCTGCCGTTTTCATACTGAAAGTGGCGGAGACTCCAGCACATATGTGAACCCAGCCTTAGCTGTCATGTTAGCTCTGCATAGAGTTAACTAGTGGTCTGTCAGGTCCAAAATGTCTCCAAAACCAATAACAGTGGTGATAGGGTCCTTTAAAAGGACCAGAAAGTCCAGCCTCCAAGTGCACTGGGGTGGGCATGATATGCCAGATTTGCCTATAGACAGTTGCAAATGCTCCGGTTGTCCTCCGGTGTCCAAAGTCTCTCCGTAGTCAGGATTAACATTTCCAACCTCTGTCTGCATCACAGCTGTCTATAGGCAAATTGGGTATATCAGGCTCCACCCCAATACACTTGCAGACTGATTTGCATATTTATAAAAAAGATGATGGTCTCTGCATTTCTTCTCTAGCCTCAAAAGTATTTTTCTGTTCCTATTAAAGGCCCCTCCACAGAACTATTGTTAGTTTGGGGGGCATTTTGGACCGGAAAGTCTCCCTTTAACCTGTGGTCCTCTAACTGTTGTAAAACTACAGCTCCTGTCATGTTCTGGCGCAGCCATTAACTATCAGATCATACTGGGAATAATTTTGGAACAGCTGGTGAGCACTCACATTAGTCCTTGTACTCGGTGATGCTTACACATATAATCCCTCCATTATTCATACACACAAGCACGGAGGCAAACAAAACACACACAAAAACACACCCGAGAGGAGACAAAACAAACCCAGCAGGGCCGGACCCAGCAAGGAACCCAACAACACAACACAGCAAGGAGAAAACCCAGAAAGGGCAAAGGAACAAAGGGACAAGAGCGCAGGGACCAACACCCCAAAGGCGCAAAGGGGGGGGGGAAAAACCCAAAACGCAAAACACAAAGGAGAAACAGAAAGGCACGAAGCAGAAGGAAGCACAAAGGGGGCCGAGGAGAAAAAGACGGCAGGGCCGAGCGCGGACGCCGAAAAGCGAGAAGGGCAGAACGCCGGACACAAGCCGCAGAGACGGACAGGCCCAGAGCAGCGCGACCGGAAAAACAAGCACAGAGCGAGAGCAAAAGAGAAAACACAAGAAGACAGAAAGGCGTGACACAGAGGCGAGGCCCAGCACGCAAGAAGGGGCGAGCGCACAGGAACGAACAAGGCACGAGCGGAGGGAAACAAACCCAGCGACCAAAGGACCAGCCACACCAGGCAGAAAGCAACACAAGAGACCCGAAGAGGACGGGCAGAGAGCCACAGGGGGCAGGGGAGGGGCCGGGGCAAAGAGGGAAGGCGGGGCGGCCGGGGCCCAGGGGAAGGCCGGGGGACAGGCCCGCCGGGCAGCCCCCGCCAGGGGGCGGGCCCACCGGGGCCCGGGGGGAGGGGGGGCAGGGGGGGAGAGGCGCAGGGGGAGCCAACAGGGGGGGAGAAACCCAGGAAAGGGGGAACCAAAAAGCGGGGGCAAGCGGGGGGCAGGGCGGGCAACGCCGGGCGGGGCGGCCCCGGGGGGGGACCCGGGGGGGAGGCCGAGAGCCCGGGCCCCGGGGGAGGCGGGGGGCGGGCCGCCGGGGGGGGGGGGGGGGTTGTTTTATTATGTTAAACTGGGGGCAGATGAAGGGGGGGACATCAAACTGGTGGCAGATGAAGGGGGGAACATCAAACTGGTGGCAGATGAAGGGGGGACATCAAACTGGGGCAGATGAAGGAGGGACAACAAACTGGTGGGAGATGAAGAGGAATATTAAACTGGGGAGTAGATGGAGGATGACATTAAACTGGGGGCAGCTGGAGGGGAACATTAAACTGGGGGCAGCTGTAGGGGGACATTACATTGGGGGCAGGTTGGAAGGGGATATTAAACTGGGGTCATCTAGAGGAGGACATTAAACCGTGGGGGTAGCTGGAGGGGGAAATGTCTGCCTCTAGTTGCCCTCAGCTTAATTTCCCCCTCCAGCTACCCCCACGGTTTAATGTCCCCCTCCAGCGACCCCCACGGTTTAATGTCCCCCTCCAGCTGCCCCAGTTTAATGTCCCCCTCCAGTTGACCCCAGTTTAATGTCCCCCTCTAGTTGCCCCCAGTTTAATGTCCCCCTCCAGCAGCCCCCAGTTTGATGTTCCCATCCAACTAACTCCACAATTTAATGTCACCCACCAGTTTCCCCAGTTTAATGTCCCCCTCTGGTTTCCTCCGGTTTAAACTGGTGCACCACGAGAGGGACTTCCTACTGTAGGACAATTGGAGGAGAACATTATAATGTGGGGGCATATAATGTTAGGGTGACTGTAAGAGGATTATACTGTGTGGAGGCACAAAGAAAAATGGATGAGAATGGGCGGAGTCAATGCAGAAGTGGGTGGAGCTAAATTTGCTGTAGCACGCATAGCCTAATCACAGGGGTATTTTATGTAACATAACCAGTAAGCTATTGGCGCTGTGACCCAGGCGTTTACCATTGTCCAGGTCACAGCGCCAAAAGAGTTGCACCAAACACTTACACAACACATACGCAAAGTCATCAATAAAGTTTACATTTTTTCACTGTCTCTGTCCTGTCCATACCTGATCTTTATAGAGTAAAATACTCTGACCGCCTCTCTAGCGATATCCATTACACGCTAAAATAATAGCAATAACGATTATTACTGGAGATGAACATATAAAACATTTCTGACAGGCAGAACAGTTCCATCAGTCATGTAACACATTGTCACCCATTGAATGTCACCATATAAAATCCCAGTTTTTGGCAGCTTTCAGATGGGTATAATAGTGGATGGTGATGGGGGGCCGGGGGCCCACTTATGAAACCTTTACACTGGGCCCACCAATGTGTTAAAATGGCCCTGTGTGGAGGGGCCACTATGGAACATTATACTGTGTGCAGGAGCCGCTATGAGACATTATACTGTGTGGAGGGGCCGCTATGGGACATTATACTGTGAGGAGGGGCCGCTATGGGACATTATACTGTGAGGAGGGGCCGCTATGGAACATTATACTGTGTGGAGGGTCCGCTACGGGATATTATACTGTGAGGAGGGGCCGCTATGGGACATTATACTGTGAGGAGGGGCCGCTATGGGATATTATACTGTGAGGAGAGGCTGCTATGGGATATTATACTGTGAGGAGGGGCTGCTATGGGACATTATACTGTGAGGAGGGGCCGCTATGGGACATTATACTGTGAGGAGGGGCCGCTATGGGATATTATACTGTGAGGAGGGGCCGCTATGGGATATTATACTGTCTGGAGGCCACTTTGGGACATTAAAGTGTAAATGGGGCATTATACTGTGTGGAGGCCAGGATAGGGGGCGCTATGCCATGGGGGGGCCCCAAGTCAAAAGTTTGCTATGGGGCCCAGTTTTGCTAGTTACGTCCCTGTTCCAAAGGACTCTCTACAACATAAGATGGCACTGGTATTATAGATAACACATGTTAAGTGGGGGCCTCATTACACATTTTGCACTGGGGCCCAGGTGCTTCAATTTATGTTTCTGCTCACATCCATCTATTTGGAGGAGGCATGAACAAATTGTGCACCCCTCCTCTAAATCAGGAAATATGCCTTCAACGGAAGATGGCCATAGACTTAAATTGATTTTCTGGCTCTATGGTATTGATGACCAATCCTTGCAATAGGATAATCTCAGATCGGTGCAGGTCCAACACCAGATACCCCACTCATCTGCTTCTCCACTGCTTGCAAAGCACAGCACTGTCTATTGTATAGCAGCTGTGCTTGGTGTTGGAGCTCAGCTCCATTCACATAAATGGAACTGAGCTACAAACAGGTCAAGTGACAGATGGACAAGATATCACATGGACTGTGAAACAGAAGCGGCTATCAACCGGGCACTGCTGCCGCTTCAAAAAGTTGATCAGCAGGTCTGCCAGGTTTTGGGGTTTCAGTGATATGCTATTAATGACATAGCCTAAGGATGGGATAGGGGTATACCAGGTAAAAGATATTGGTGACCTGTCCTTAGGATAGGTCCTCAATAACAGGCCTTTGTTACCTGAACTGCAGTAATCCAGCAAATCCTGTACACAGTGGACAGAGAAGTCTACTTTGGGTCTATCCATTGACATCTGCTGATTGGTGGGGATGCTGGGTCTTAGACCCCCACCAATCTGATACTGATGACCCATCCTAAGGTTCGATTCTGAATATGTTTTGTCTCCCTTGAAACGTCTTTTTTAGTAAATACTTGCATTCTTTGTAAAACTACACTTCTGGAGCTGATCTTTTTAGAACTCTGTAGTTGTGGCATCCCAGTGGAGCAAGCACTGGTAGAAGATCTGGTTTATTACATTTACAGGTGCATCTCAATAAATTAGAATATCTTTAAAACGTTTATTTCTTTCAGTAATTAAATTAAAAAAGTAACCTTCTATATTTTCTAGATTATTTACACACAGAGTGTTCTATTTCAAGTGTTTTATTTCTGTAAATGTTGATGATGGATTACAGATAATGAAAACCCAAATCTAAGAAAATTAGAATGTTGTAAAAAAGTTCAGTATTGTAAATTCAGTATGTCACCTGCCAAGGTTTCCTAAGCCTTTAAATGGCCCCTCAGTCTGGTTCAGTAGGACACACAATCATGGAAGACGCTGATTATGAATTGTATTACTGAATTACTGAAATGAATGAACGTTTCAAAGATATTCTAATTTATTGAGATGCAGCTGTATATGCTACCGCCTCTTTAAGGAATTTTGCATTGTCATTCATACTATTGTACTGTGTGACTTTAAGGCTTCATGCACACGTCCGAGGGTCCGTTCTGTTCTAACGAAAATAGAGCAGGTCCTATCCTGCTGCATTTCATCAGAACAGAACACATTGGTAGCCCCTATAGAGGTAAGAGCATAACGGAATGCAGTCAGATGACACTCGAATGTCTCTCCAAGTGTCATCTGAGTGCATTCTGCTGCAAAATCAGCCCCAACTCGGATGCACACTTGGCAATGTGCATGGGGTCTAAGTGTGACAAACCATTTGGCTGAGCTGAGGAGATAGTACGGCCCTTGATTTAGGACTTTAAGGTAAGGGGAAGCAACAGAGAGTTCTCTTCCTCCCTAGTAAGGAGAAAGGAGCTTGTTAAGTTCTCTCTACTCAAGAGAGGGGACTGGAGAAGGCTGGAGTTCCTGTTCAGGGTGACAGCAGTCAGCTACAGTCAGATCCACATGTCATTCTGTGGTCAGGAGATGAGCCATAGCCCTTGTTAAATTTATGGATTTTGTATACATGAAAATGAATGTGTGAGGCTGAGGCCCCACGTTGCGAAAACGCAGCTTTTTTTGTTGCAGATTTTGCTGCTGTTTTTTAAGCCAAAGTCAGTAGTGGCTTTAAAAGAGATGGAAAATATAAAGGGAGTTTTCAGACGTTTCCCTTCTGTTAAATCCACTCCTGACTTTGGCTCAAAAAAATGCAGCAAAATCTGCAATAAAAAACGCTGCATTTCCGTAATGTGGGGCCTTAGCCTCAAGGGGTAATTTTTGGACCTCAAAGCTGTTATGAGCCACAGGCCAGTTTGGACACACGTTTTATGGTCTGCACCCTGTAGCCTTGGCATTGTGGACATTTTGTGTTTTTTGAGACTTGAAAACACTTCTAGGAAGAAGACTGCCCCTGCAAGTGAGTCACTGACCAGGGAGTACATTCCTCAAACGCAGCTCCAGTTTTAAGAATTGTACCAAGTATCTTGGATTTAAAATAAGACCAAGATCAAGTCTATAGATTTAGAGATATCACTGGTTAAAGCGGACATGCATATACTCGCACTTTCACTTTAACCAGTACATAGAAGAACCTGTGCAGTTTACACAAGAGGAGAACATGATTTTATTATTCTCCTGTCCTTGTGATTTCAGATAACCCCAGGGAAGGGGGTACCGTGGACTTTTGTCCATGATATCACTCCCCATTATGAAGCAAAAAGCATATTTACCATTTAACCCCTTATATGCTGTGGTGAATGGTGATCGCACCACCTAAGTCATTTTAGAGAGAAAAGGTAAAAATACACGTTTTTGTGTTATATCACAGAAGGGTTAAAATACACATAAGGGTACGTTCACATAGGAGAAGACTCCCGTAGGAGACGCCATCACAGATTCCGCAGAAATTCCACTGGTTTCAGTATAAAATTGGTGGAAAATATACTCTATGGGGTCTGCGGATGTCCGCGCATAACCACTGTTTTACTGGACGGGCTCTTCGTTGTTCAGGCCCCCTGGTGGATCTGAACGACGGAGAACCCGGTGCAATTGTGAACCTAGTCTAAGGCACCGGAGTTACATATGGCTCAAACATTTATTTGAGCCATATATTCAAAATCTGCAATCAAAAAAGTTACATTTTAGGGAGGGTTTTTGCAATTTTACTGATGTGATGTCACTAATGTGACTATTGGTGGTTAAAGCAGTTCTACAATGGATAAACTGTACACGTTAAGTTTTATTCCTCTTAGTTTGATGGTTTTATCCACTAGGTGGCATTATCAATCTCAAATAGTAACCTTTGCACTCCGCCGTTTCTATAGTTTACTAGTCTGGATATTTTACCTTTCATCAGTCATGTTGCCATTTACTTATATTTTCATACATTTTATTCATTTGTAGTTATCCCTCCTTATTTGTCTTGTTATATATATATATATATATATATATATATATATATACAGTGCCTTGCGAAAGTATTCGGCCCCCTTGAACTTTTCAACCTTTTGCCACATTTCAGGCTTCAAACATAAGGATATAAAATTTAAATTTTTGATGAAGAATCAACAACAAGTGGGACACAATCGTGAAGTGGAACGAAATTTATTGGATATTTTAAAAGTTTGTAAAAAAAAAAAAAACTGAAACGTGGGGCATGCCAAATTATTCGGCCCCCTTAAGTTAATACTTTGTAGCGCCACCTTTTGCTGCGATTACAGCTGCAAGTCACTTGGGGTATGTCTATCAGTTTTGCACATCGAGAGACTGAAATTCTTGCCCATTCTTCCTTGGAAAACAGCTCAAGCTCAGTGAGGTTGGATGGAGAGCGTTTGTGAACAGCAGTTTTCAGCTCTTTCCACAGATTCTCCATTGGATTCAGGTCTGGACTTTGACTTGGCCATTCTAACACCTGGATACGTTTATTTGTGAACCATTCCATTGTAGATTTTGCTTTATGTTTGGGATCATTGTCTTGTTGGAAGATAAATCTCCGTCCCAGTCTCAGGTCTTTTGCAGACTCCAACAGGTTTTCTTCCAGAATGGTCCTGTATTTGGCTCCATCCATCTTCCCATCAATTTTAACCATCTTCCCTGTTCCTGCTGAAGAAAAGCAGGCCGAAACCATGATGCTGCCACCACCATGTTTGACAGTGGGGATGGTGTGTTCAGGGTGATGAGCTGTGTTGCTTTTACGCCAAACATATCGTTTTGCATTGTGGCCAAAAAGTTCGATTTTGGTTTCATCTGACCAGAGTACCTTCTTCCACGTTTGGTGTGTCTCCCAGGTGGCTTGTGGCAAACTTTAAACGAGACTTTTTATGGATATCTTTGAGAAATGGCTTTCTTCTTGCCACTCTTCCATAAAGGCCAGATTTGTGCAGTGTACGACTGATTGTTGTCCTATGGACAGACTCTCCCACCTCAGCTGTAGATCTCTGCAGTTCATCCAGAGTGATCATGGGCCTCTTGGCTGCATCTCTGATCAGTCTTCTCCTTGTTTGAGATGAAAGTTTAGAGGGACGGCCGGGTCTTGGTAGATTTGCAGTGGTCTGATACTCCTTCCATTTCAATATGATTGCTTGCACAGTGCTCCTTGGGATGTTTAAAGTTTGGGAAATCTTTTTGTATCCAAATCCGGCTTTAAACTTCTCCACAACAGTATCACGGACCTGCCTGATGTGTTCCTTGGTCTTCATGATGCTCTCTGCGCTTTAAACAGAACCCTGAGACTATCACAGAGCAGGTGCATTTATATAGAGACTTGATTACACACAGGTGGATTATATTTATCATCATCAGTCATTTAGGACAACATTGGATCATTCAGAGATCCTCACTGAACTTCTGGAGTGAGTTTGCTGCACTGAAAGTAAAGGGGCCGAATAATATTGGACGCCCCACTTTTCAGTTTTTTATTTTTTACAAAAGTTTAAAATAACCAATAAATTTCGTTCCACTTCACAATTGTGTCCCACTTGTTGATTGTTCACCAAAAAATTAAAATTTTATAACTTTATGTTTGAAGCCTGAAATGTGGTAAAAGGTTGAAAAGTTCAAGGGGGTCGAATACTTTCTCAAGGCACTGTTATATATATATATATATATATATATATATATATATGTACATGGAGGTGGGGATGAACATTGTATACTGGTAATTATAAATCCAGGTGATTTTCCATATGATTGGTATAGTTTAGGTGAGGTGTCATTTATGTGATTGTTAAGACTTCGTCTAATCTTTCAATGGCATGAAAGTGAATGTGCCAACGTTTCTGATATTTATGTGCAACTGACTCAGGCTTATATTATACATTTTAGGTTATGCATTTCCCTTTATGTACTTTTTGCTATTGAAAAAAATTACAATTATGAGTAATGTATGTTGTATATGTGTATAATATATATAAACATAGGTGCAACTTGAAGTTCTTGTGCCCTAATATTAAATCTGTAACAAGACCCCCTATATGTATCATGTGCCACTGGGATGCCTTAAATAGGATCTTTCACCACCTCCGCCAGTTCAAGGTCTTAGCATCTGTTAATAGGCACAGCTCCACTTATTCCTACACAGCTGTAATTTTTTTCTCTAGCCCCCAACGTTCCTAAGTAACAAGCACAGTTAATTTTGATGCCTGATGTGCTATACCAGCTCTGTAATGTCAGAAGGGCGGTGTCAGGCAGGGGGCGTGATTCAGATCTCCAATCAGAGGCAGCCAGTGTCAGAGCTCAGAATCATACCCCTTGTCTGCTCCTGCCTGACACCGCCCTCCCTGACAGTACAGAGACTAAATCAGACACCAAAATTAACAGCATTGATTGCTCAGGAATGGTGGGGCTATAGAATACAATTCCAACTGTGCCAGAATCAGCGGAGCAGTATCTATTAAATGATGCAAAGAACGGGACTTGTTGGTGGTGGTGAATAGTTCAGTTCCTCTTTAAGCACATGGTCTGACATACAGAACCTGTCTTATATTCTAGGAGCTTTATTTCCATAGATTATTTGCTCACTCAGTGTTCTTTGTGTCTGAATTGTGTTAATACATACAGTACATGGATGAGTCTAGGAATGTTCTGTTCTTTAGTATTGGACATATACTCCAAGTATAGAAAAAATGATCACTAAGTTGTCAGTATAAAGGGAATTGGCCCAGCGGAATTTGCAAATGGTTGAAGACCACTTTCTGGAGAGACCTTGTACTGTTTATGTCCTGGAAAAATTGCTATGTGTGTCAAACCACTGTGGCCATGCCATAACCTGTTACTGTGGGTTGCTGTATGAGCCTGTTAAAGAAGATAACCAGTATGCTATGTGCCTGGCAGAGAACTGTAACCACTAAACTATGTATCTGCCCAACACAGTGACCCTTAAGCTGTGTGACCTGCAAGAACTATAACCAATAAGTTGTGTGCCCACCAAAAACTGTAACAACCAAGCTGACTTGTATTGAAACCATCACACCTTGTATATTTACAAATAATACCTGGCAACATGGCCGTTATAGAACCTATAATTTTCAATGGGGCTATTCACATGGCACTATCAATGTCCATTTTCACGGGTGAAACTCGGTCCATTTGCTCACTCCATTTAATGAAAGGAGCCGCGGAAGCACGGCCCATGCACAGGCAGCACACGGGGTATATCCCCGTGTCCCCCGTGTGCTGCCCGTGCTTTTAATTCACGGCAGGCCAGTTGCAGTGCGGTCATCTGCAACCAGCCTAAGTGTGGTCCTGAGTTGTGGTCAAGTGCCACACCCAAAGCTGATCCTCTTACGGGTTTACTGTCAGATAGATGATTGTGCCATTGCTGAGGAGTCCTTTGAATGCTAGTTACATCCTGCCACCAGCACTTTTGTTGTCTGAATGTGACCTCATACAGACCAGTAAACATTCAGTAATGTATGACCCTCATTGGTTGCTGGGCAGTATGCTGTACCATGCACTTTGGAGCTGCCTAACAATGTTTATTATGGAGCCTTAATGAGTTTTCCTTGAAAGCGTAAAAAAATCCTCAGCATTGTGTTTCTGTAAGTATGACTGTGTCTTCTATAGCGTATAAGAAGAACGACTAGAGCTTTGTGGCTAGAAATGAATCATTTTTATTTCCATGATGCTGACAGCTATATCTGAATCACAGCTGATCCCTACATTAAACATATCTCTATGTATAAACATGTGGGATTAAGAGTTAGATATAAAAGCCATTATCATAGCACTGTACAGAGCTGTTCAATGGTGGATGACACTGTACAGATCACATTCTGCAGGTTAAATGAGACAAATCCTCCAAGGTTTAATTGTTTTTTAAGAACATGTAGGCCCAGATTTCCTACTGTAGTTAGGACTATACACAGCAGGGCCATTTTAATGCATTGGGGGGCCCTGTGCAAACTTTTGAAAGTGGGCCCCCCAATGCCTCCCCCATAACTTTAATTTCCCCTGCCCCCTCAACCCCCAAAGTTACATTTAAAAAAAAAAAAAGAATACTCACCGAACCGCGTTCCCACAAACCTGCAGGCTCCAACTGTAATGTTTGCGGCTCGACGCTCATTGCGCTTCCCTGCCGCAGACATTATCAGCTGAAAGCTCATAGATCCATGCTCCACTATTGTATTCAATCTCTATCTGTGTCCTAAGGACACAGATAGAGTTGAAATCACTGCCTGCCGCCCGGAACAGCGGTACAACACCCGAAATGTGGGAGTGTCTCACTCAATCCGGGGCGGCTGAGGAGGCCCCCGTAACCATAGGGCCCAGTGTGGCTGCACCGTTGTAACTATGGTTAAAGTGGCCCTGATACACTGGTGTAAACGTGGCACATCTTTGGCACAGTGTGGCCCTTTGTGGCCATCTTGGAGCGTCTAATCTGGGTTAAAGTTTTTTGTTTTGCTAGACATGTGGGTGTGGATTTTCAGAAAAGTAATAGGCTTAAATACACCACAATGTGACAAAATTGTGTCGTAAAATTCTGGATCAAAATAAGCCATCTAAAAGGTGGTATAAACGTCAACTAAACTTTCTAAAGATACACCAGATTTACCATCCAGCAATGATCACTGCAATAAATCTGGCGTATTTTTAGATTGCCTGTCTAAATTTGCACAATCTGACTATCAGTAAATCGAGGCCATAGAGTCTTAATTGTGGTCCATTCTGAATTTCCAAGTGTTACCAGCCTACATTGTTATACCGAATGTATGCTACTTGTCACTTCTGTTATTGTATTGTATGGACTGCCAAATTTAATTAATTCCTTATATTGCCCATCCAACATAACACAACCTTTGTCATGTTACACAATGACTACTAAGGCTTCATGCACAAGGCCGCTTAACAAGCCAAGTGTATGCTGAGTGTCTTCCAGGTTCATGTGTCCATTTCAATGGATATAAATAGGACCTGCTCTAAAAATATTTAGACGGAACAGAAGATCAGAAGGCACTCATAATGCACACTCAATTGTGTGCATGAAGCCTTAAGGAGTCAACTACAAACATTGGCCTCAAGGAGTTGTCAAGGAGTTGACTCATGACAATCATGACACCCCCTCTTAGAACTGAACCTGGCATTTAGCTTATTCCTGTGGGTCTGGCTGAAACATGGGCCCTTACTTTATGGGTGCCTGCAACAGGAGCCCTTACTGTATGGGGACCTGTAACATGGGCCTTTACTATGGGCCCTCACTACATGAAGTTCTGTAATGGAGCCCTTACTGTAATAGGGACGACATACTGTATAGGCATCCTGCAATAGAGGTCCTTACTGTATGGGGGCCTGTAACATGGGCCTTTACTATGGGCCCTTACTTTATGAGTGCCTGCAACAGGGGCCATTACTACATGAAGTTCTGTAATAGAGCCCTTACTGTATGGGGGCCTGTAAGAGGAGCCCTTACTATATGGGGGTCTGAAACATGGGCCCTTACTGTAAGAGCCCCTGTTTCAGGCTCACATACAGTAAGGGCTCCTGTATGGGGGCCTGTAATGAGAGCACTTACTGTATGGGGGCCTGTAATAGGGACAACATACTGTATGGGGGCCTGCAATAGGGACAGTATATTGTGCAATAAAAGAGGAAATATATTGTATGGGGGCCAATAAAGAGGCAATATAATGTGTGAAAGGATCAGTAAAGGGGACGCTATATTTTGTAGGGGTCAGTAAAGGGAGCGTTATACCATGAGGGGAGTGGGGGACCCTAGTCAAAAGCTTGCTATGAGGCCCCATATTTTCTTGTTATGCCCCTGACCCTGGGCATTTGCAAATATCATCCTACTTTTATGTAGCTTTTGTAGGGGGGGGGGGGTTTCTGGGGGTGAAAGGAGGGGTTAAGGTGGTAGTGGTGGGGGTTGGGGAGTTTGCAAGGGACCAAGTGGCTGCTTTATGTTGGGTGTTAAGGTCTTGACGGACTCAAGGTTGGACCGTCTCCCTGTTGGCGAGTGTACAGTTGTAGAGTTGGACCGCAGCAGGAATGAAGGACTTTTTTAATCTTGTCTGCATCACACTTGCCAGAGTCTGTTGCTGAACAAGCTCTTCTGGTCAAGGAGGACCTTGTGTAGTGGGTGCAGTGGATTTCCGGTGATAGCACATAGTTTCTTGAGGGTTCTCGTTTCCTGCCCATGACTGAGCGTGCCCTTTTGATGAATTTTTTAATGACTTTGGATGTTTTATCTGCATTAAATAGTATAATTAGGAAAATGAGGCATAAATATACTAGATACCATACTGATGGCGGTATGTCCCATATCACCTGTATCCCTTATCACATCCGCTAATGTCCTAATGGCATTCCAAACATGGAATAAATCCATCCAGAATGATTCTGTGAACACATTTCTCACATAATGGTTAGTTCAGTCAGTCTACTTCATATCTGTCATCGTGTCAATCTGTTCTGTTATTTTCTGACTCACTTATTGCACATATCTGTTATCCCTGTCACAAAGCAATTTCACATTCTGTCACTAGATATGGAATTGATATCTCCACCTATTCCATAATCTGACTACTTATTTGGCTCACATCGGAGAAGACAGTTTATTCATGGAGTTTGCATATTCTTCTTGTTTTCACATCAGTTTTCTCCAGACACTGCAGTTTTTCTTACAGAAATTAAAAATATACTTAAAGGGGTTATAAAGTTTTTGAAAAAATAAGGAGCAAATAACAGGAAGCATCAATACAAAACACTCCCTAATATATATCCTGTTTAAATTCGGCACCGTTTATCTAATTCATTTTCAGGTCATTAACCACAGCTGTGGCGTTTTGTTTCCAAGTTCATTAACCCCCCCTCTCCGTTAGCAGTTCAGCCAGCAAACGAAATGTCACAGCAGCAGGTGAAGAAGGGAGGGGTACATAGAGTGAGAACTGGCAGATGAATCATGGGAAACATATTTTGTCCACAGATTCACTGCATGCAAATAACAGTGATACAAGGAGCAGCAAGTAAAATAAAGCCAAGGAAAGGGTGCACAAGGGGACAGTGAGCATTTAGCACTGCTGTGGATGTATGTAAAGTTAATTTTTGGAAGCTGGGTAACCCCTTAAAAACATACTTAAACCTTCGAACAATTATTGATATTTTGCCAGCACTTGTGACAATAAATTTTGGTCATACTGTTAGGGTCTTGCCAGACATAGCAATACCCTCACACTACTGCAGGGGTCTGGGAGGAAGGACAGAGACAAGCGAGCACTAATCTCACCCCAGCCACTGTCCCTTCCTATTGCCTCAGTTTACCCTAAACGGTAAAAGGACAACTCGAAGACGAGCCCTATACTGAGTAAAGTGACACACCGAACAAGACAAACAACATAGAAGAATGGTAAACAATGCAGGGGTCACAACCAGAGAAGCAAAAGTGGTACCAAATCGAAATCCAAGAGAGTAGTCACAAGGCAAGCCAAAGGTCAGAGATAATAGCAAGGTAAATATCAAAGGTACAAAGAAAGCAGGCAAAGTCAGTGCAATAACCGGCAACTTGCTGTGAAAGTGACATCCCGTATATAGAAAGTCTGGGCCCAGCCCCAGACCTGATAGGTACACAGGCTGTCAATCACACAGGCAAGGAAAAGATTAACTCAGTTACTGTCCATTATAAAAATCTTGTAACAGGCAATAGCAACGGACACTACTGACGGTCACCAGTGGTAGTGTGAATGCTCCCTAAGAGGATTTCTGCTGGCAATAGGTGCATTATAGGTTCAGTATTTCACAAAAATGTATTAATGTCACATATGCTGACAGAAAGGGAAAAGTTTCAGGACACTTTATCATGATTACATATGCAGAGTTCTCCATTCTGTAGCTGAAGCCACCCTTACATAGCAGCTCTCCACCCTTCCACATAGAAGAGGATCCTTAAACAGGACACCCCTCTATGACATAACCTCTAAAAGCATTTGGACAAGATTTAAAAGGGAATTTCTACCTTTTTTCATTGTGCCATATTTAGGTCCACAATTCTGTGTTGTTGCATTTCTTAATATACCTTTATAGCTGTCAGAGTTCTGACTCTTGCATAGACATAGATTTAAAAACAATATGCTGCAACCACTGGAGGGAGATTATGAAACAAATGTATACAGTAGCTAAAATGCTCCCTCTAGTGGTGGCAGAAGTCAGCATATTAAAATTTTAATTTTTGTAAATGCAGAAAATATAGAGCTCTATAACTGCCATAAAGATATAAGAAAATAGCAGCATTTTGATAAAATACAAAGGTAAATGTGTATGGGGTGGGGCATTTCTTTTAAAGTTTACCTCCCATTCTGCTAGAATTGTACTGCATGTATTGAAGTAAATGCACACATTTGTTGGATACTCTAGACTCTCCACTTCCATTAATATATAATGCCCTTAATGAGGAGCCTCTCTATTAACTCAGAACCTTAAAACCTTTATTTTATGTTTATAAATTTACAAAAAAAACTGTTCACCTCTCCCTTGTGCTATGGTCCAATCCTTTTGACCTAAGATTAGATGTATAATACAATAGAATGGATCTCCCAAATGTTGTTCATCATTTTGGTGATGCAGGACTTATACATTCTCAGTTATAGATGGGATATGTGACAGAGGGTCCTAATTGATCCTCTGATGCAAAATGTGAACATAGCCTTCCATCATCTCCTATCAACTCCCTCCTGGCACTTCCCAGATCCTTTCCACTAAGCTTCACTCTCCTTGTTCCTCTGTATTTCCCTCTATATATAGAGTGCAGATGAAGATATAATTTCTGCCTTCCCTAGGGACATATGAGTAGGTGAGTCCCCACAATAATTAGCTACAGACTTCAATTTCACTGATTCACACTGCCTGTCTGTATGATCTGTGAGTGCTGTATGCAGAATCTCCAGTGTATTCTATGAAATGCAGCTTCATACTGGTCTCCCCACTTCTTGCTTGTAAGAGCTGACAGGGAAATCCACACCAGCAAGAAGCAGGGGAGATAGGCTGAAGCTGCATCTCTTAGGAAATACTAAGACTGCACTGTGAGTTAAATAGGACCTTTCATATTATATTCCGCTAAAAAGCTAACAGTGCGCTGAATTCAGTTATCGTTGCTGGTATGCTCCCCAGTGCTAGAGATGTCGGTGTTGTTAATTTCGGAACCAATATCCCTCCACTGTTAGAAGGGCGGGCCTTACAGTCTAGCGTAATTTTTGGGTTGTGAGGAACATCCATCCTCACAGTACTCTTTAATAGCCTTGTACTGTAAGGGGGGCATTCCTCACAGCCCAGTGATGATGCTGAGCTATAAGACCCTTCTTACAGTGGAGGAATACCAGTGCTGATACTAATGGGACCGATATCTCTGGCACCGTTGCACATACCAGCACTGAGTTGGGCGCACTGTCAGCTTTCTAGCGGTATTCATCAAAAGTGCACACTCAGTCACTGGCCATCATTTCCACAGCTGGGAATCCATTCTGGAAACGAGCACCCTCAAGAAGCTATATGCTGTCACTGGAAATCTGTTACACAAACCACACAAGGTCCTCCTTGACTTTGTTCAACAACAGACTCTGCCAAGTGCGATACAGAAAAGAAAAATGTAAAAAGTCTTTCATTCCTGCTGTGATCCAGCTCTTTGTGGGGGCACATAGGGGCAAAGCTCACAGTGCGCTGAATTCAGCTCACTGTCAGCTTTCTAGTGGTATATAATACCGTCCATGTCAGAAGACATGAAATTTCCTCTTAAAGGCTAACGCCCCACTTAGTGAGCCACAGCCAAAAAACGCTGAGGAAAAGACCGTGGTAGAAATGCATCGCCGGATTTTCAGCAGCGTTTTTCACAGAAAACACCGTTTCCATAGGTATAATTGACATGCTGCGATTTACAATAAACACTCGCATTTTTGAAATCGCAGCATCTCCGCATCTGATTTTTTTTTGCAATCTGTGGATAGGATTAGCCAGAAGACACAGCGTTTTATGCCTTAGCGTTTCGACTGCCGGAAAAGGCTGAGTCCCCACATTGAAAAAAAAGCTGTTTTTTTTAAATTCAGGTTTTGTAGTAGTGGCTACAAAAGGAATGAGAAGTATCTACAGTAGGAAGCTCTTAGGCTAAGGACCCACGTAGTGGGCCACAGCGAAAAAGCTCTGCAGGAAAAACCATGATGGCAACACATCACGGTTTTTCCTGAAGTGCTTTTCACAGAAAGTCCACAAACGTATCCTCTGCGGACTTTCTGCTTCCATTATACCAATAGGTATATAGCATTTCTGTAGGTATAATTGACATGTTGCAATTTTCAAAACCGCGACAGTTTTGGAAATCGCACCGTGTCTGCTGCGCATATTTTCCCAAAGTGTGTGGATGGGATTCACTAGAATCTCATCCACTATGCAGTGACTGTAAAATGCCATTTACGCCTCGTGGGGCCCTGGTCTTATAGTTCTAGCTTCTGCTTAATCCTCTCCTGGCTGTGGCTCAAAAAACGCAGCAAAATCTGCAACTAAAAAAGTAGCTTTTCCTCAACGTGGGCCTTAACCTAATGGAAAACAGAAGTTCTATGCCACTATCACTTGCTGCCTTTAAATAGAACAGAATGTATGTTACATTACATGAACTCTATCAGGGAAGAAGATGGACCCAGCTGGCAGACATCCCATAAATGAAAATTCAACTAAAACTGATATACACAAGGAATACACAAAAGCCTTTATATTTTATTTTTATATTAACCTGTGTTTCACTGTATAGTCAGTAAATTGGAACAATAGCAGGAATCCTGATGGAGCTATGAGCATAGCTTTACTTTCACATGTCCTTGTCTATGCAGTGAGAGTGTCCTTAATAATCGCATACTTCTTATCCAGCCATTTGTTGTTATGACATACTTAGTCTCATTGTATTTCTCCTACTTCATATGAGTAATCTTTATTCTCTGTAACAACTTGACTGTCTTATTCTCCGGTTGACTCCCTCTCCACCTTTGTCAGCCTGCTTGGTTTCATTATTCACCCCATGTACACATTTCCTCATTAGTAAATGCTAATAGAGTATTTGTAAGGGCTTGGCAACCAGCTCTCCCAAGTTACTGGGGTGTCTCCCAAAACCATCCACCCAGTCATGTTTCACTCACTCCCTGAGTGAAGGTGGAGACCTGACCGTAACTATACAGAAATAAAACTGTTTTATGTCATTAGATTTTGGTTTAGTCATAAGAAATGCCAAACACTTCATAGGACACAACGTGATTTTATTTGGCATCTCAGGGGAATTTTGTGGACCCTCCTACTTGCCTGCAGAATAATATGGTAATGTAACTTTTATTGCCTCCATTATAATCATTCTCTACTCATGATGGAATATTTAGTTTGCTTCATAGGCTTTTACCATAGCCATACAGTTAGGTACAAGGCAAGTAATAGACACATGAGGCCAAGATCTTACATATATGCATACCACTAAATATCAATGTTATATGACTCCTGTTGACTTTTTAATTTTTTTCTTTAATTTACTATGTTATTATTATTGTTTCCTAGTTATGTATATATTATAAAAAAGTGAATGTATTTTATTGTAACAATATATTATTATGCAATATAGTGTATAGTATACAATATGGTTTTCATTCAACTTCATAGGCTGGCAGGGTGAAGTAAAAATGTATAAAAAATTATATATATATATATATATATATATATATATATATATATAATGTAAAATATATATTAAAAATATAAAAATATAATATAATAATCTGTTGAAAAATCCGAAAACCAAATACACACAAGCAAAAATAAGACAAATATAAGTGGCAAGGGGATACTATGCACGCCCAATAATCCTAATGCTGTGTATACCCAATACATGATACAAGGTGAAGTACAAGTGTCAGATAAATAATAAATACCTATAGTAAATACCTAAAAATATATGGCATTACATCTCAATGCCATGGGCATAGCAGTGACATCATATCAGGAAGGTTTGTTATTCTCCAGCGATGTAACTGTAATGTCAATCACTAAAATCAATAGTAAAAAATTATATGTAAACAATGAGAAGTAAGATCTCTATTAGAGCTTTCCACCAAGTGATCTTATGGCATCCATCAGTACAACAAGAAATTCCAGTGACATAATCACTTCAATTTCCTACCTAAAAATATTGAACTCCATGGCACTATGTCTACTATTAATGGAACATATATACAATGTCTAGCTGACAGACAAGCCTATTCTGTAATATGCATTGTCCTAACCACTGCACACCAGGAACACCCCATAATATACACCATTTTGGAGATGCTTTGACCTAGTCATTTAGTCATCTCAATGTGGCCCTTGTTACAGTGACATATACCCTAATGCTTTCCCATTTTAGCAGCTTTCAAGAACTGACTGTTCACTTGCTGCCTGGTGTATCTGAGCTCTCGATAGGTGTCATTGTAATAGGATAGTTATTGTTATTCACGTCACCTGTCCCTGGTTTTAATGCTGGGACCCCCACTGATCACAATCATGGGGCTTCTGAGTGTAGAGGGTCAGTCCTTACCAGGATTATTGGAAATATAAGTGGTATGTTCAGGGGCCACATACGAGGAGGGTGCAGGCAGGCTATTATGGAGAGGAATCATGGAGAGGAATTTGACTTGGTTTTCTTCCTCATGTTTCTCTCCACAAATTCTGGCCCTTTGGTTCCAGTGGCAGAAAGCTGAAGTAGAGCTTCAGACACAGTGAAATAATCAGCCTGAGCCTCGCATCATGGATTCTACAGCTGAATCATCTGTGGGAAGATCGAGCAGGAAAAAAAGAAGTGTCCATCACTGCATCCCATTGAGAACAATGAGAGACTGATTCCAGGCAGAATTTAGAGCTGATTTTGATATGGAATGTGCCTCAAAATCAGCTGAAATTCTGTCATATGAACCTAGTCTTATGGGGTGAAAAGAAATTATTAAAAATATATCCACTTGCGTGATGCCAAGGGGCAGCAAGTTTGGTTCTTTTCAGAGGTATACAGGACAACAGTGTCCAATCCTGACCCATCTACGTGGTCACATTCTAACACAACTTGCCCCCTTTCAGCCTCAGTGCAAGATTATCAGGTAGGAGCCTTTCCTGCCATTATAGTTACAGAATCTGGCCCAAACTCAGCATACAGATCAGCCTCTTTGCGGTACTCCCTCTAGTCTCCATACACCAGTGGAGTCGGCAGTTGAGAGCCTATATTCATCTACCCCAGCTCCTCCAAGTAGAGATGATCACGACGCTTATCTGCTGCAGCCCCTTCATTTTAGTGATTATTGGGGGTCTCAGCTCCAGGACCTCCACCGATCAAGGCTTCTGACATGTCAAAAGTTTTTTAAAAGGGCAGTTACTTTTTAAAACAAACACACAGAAAAACAGCATCAAACATACTCATTTGGCTTTAGCTATCAAATACATGTGAACCGAGAGCAAGGCAGGTGGTTTGGTCTCCGCAACCAGAAATGAACGCACACACGGTAGTTCAAGAAAAGAATATATATTTACTATAAGTTAATAAAGACTATTTGAAGGTAAAATGACAGGGATAAAGACAAGCAAAATATACAATATAGCATGAACAATTTCAAGGCAAATTCTGCAATGGTTTCTACTTTTACTCTGTCCAATTCTGCAGTATGGACACTGAATGAACAATATACTCAAAACTATCCCTAACTGACCCTGACATCACATTTGGGTGCACCCCCTTTTCCCCAGTGGTCCAGGTGGACCGCTTACAGTCTGTAGAAGCGCGCGGTGGGGCCCAAAGTCGTTCCTTTCTTTTATAGTGAAACGTCCTCTCCTCACTGTTATCAGGATCTTGGGAGAAATGAAGTCCTCTTTAACAGGGAAACCCAATGAATGCAATGTAATCCAACAGCAGATTCCACTCAGCACACTGACAGTCCTGCCGAATCCATACACTGAGCTGGGATGTAAGCCGGGATTTAGCAGGTGCTGTTCAGTACATCAACAGCACTGCGAGTCTCTATCTGTGGTATCCATATACACAGTCACAATGTCAGTCTCACTGATCAGCCACTGAGCACAGTTCCTTTCACGTGGACTCACTAGTCCTGTTGTCTCTTTACACTCTGTTTGTCTCTGGACCAAGATACAGCTTAGCTGTACAGAAAAATCTCCACACCAGTTCAATACACTTGCCAAGATGGCTGCTGCTCTCTGTCTCGTCACTTCCTGCTTCTCTGCTCACATTCTGTCTGCAGAACAGGCAAGCTGACATAAAAGGGGGGGGGGAGTCACTCCAGCATCATGTCACAATTACAATGGCTGCTGTCTTAAAGGAACAGAATCACAGAAATACATTCAACATTAACAGTTTATACAGACAAATGAAGCTTAGGACAACATTGGCTGTCTCTTACATATTCCCCCCCACTTTAAGATTGGCAGTCCCTGCCTATGACTGTATATCCAGAGGGTTGTACTTTTATGCACAGGGTGGTAGTATACCGATGTATGGCAGGCCAAACAAACTCATCCTGCGCATACCGAACAGGGGGAATACCAGCATTTGGCCTAGTGGTCCGTCTGAGGACCGGTGGTATATTATGGGGTGCTGCAGCTATGGGCTGAGAAGGACCAGCGGATTCCGCACCAGAGGGGGCACAGGCCGGAGATACAGTAGTCACAGGTGGAACATCCCCAGGAGCAGGGATCGGCCAACAATCATCCTCCTCGTCGGAGGCCCATTCCGCACCTCCATTCTCTGACTGTGGGAGCTCATTCACATTGGCAGGCCCATCGTGATTTGTCCCTTCAGAATGACACAGGCGCAACATATTTCGGTGAAGTACTCGAACACAATCAGTTCCTTCTTTCTGGACCTGGTACACTGGCCCATTCGCATACTTGCGGCCAACAACACGATACGGCAAAGCCTCCCATCTGCTTTCCAATTTCCCTTGGGGTTTCTTGACACGAACTAGCACCAGGTCGCCTGGTTGCAATGGTGCTTCTTGCACTGGGGTCTTATCAGGATGGGGATGTTCTTGCAGGCGCTGCCGCACCAATCGATGGATCGTCTCAAGTCTCTGCCGATGCGCCCGCACCCAAGAGGTTGGATCCCTCGGAGGGAACCCATCCACATCATTCAACTGTAATTCTCCTATACTTCGCCCAGACCGCCCAAAGAGAAGTGTATAAGGAGAGTACCCCGTTGTAGAATGGACCTGATTGTTATAGGCCCACACCATTTCAGACAAGAACTGAGGCCACTGTAACTTCTTGTCTTCCTCCAGAGTCCGCAGCATCTCTAGCAGAGTTCTGTTGAATCTTTCACAGGCCCCATTTCCCTGAGGGTGGTATGGAGTCGTGTGCGACTTCTTTATCCCGTAGATACGTTGAACTTCTTTCATTACGTGTCCCTCAAAGCAGGCACCCTGGTCGGAGTGGATGCGTTTAGGGCACCCATATACTCGAATGAAATCTTGGCACAGAGCACGAGCTGCTGACTCAGCTGTCTGGTCCTTGGTGGCGGTTACCACCGCAAATTTGGTGAAGTGATCCACCATTACGAGGCAATACTGGTGTCCGCTATTGGATGGGCCCACCATTAGATAGTCTATCATGACGATTTCTAAAGGTTCCTGGGTCACGATGGTTTGCAGGGGAGCTCTCTGTTCTATTGCCTTATGGATCTCACAAGTTCGACAGCTGCGGCATACTTCTTCGACCATTTGACGAAGACCAGGGCAGTAAATCAGTCGCTGTAACCAACGAAAGGTCTTCTCATGACCAAAATGTCCATTCTTATTATGAGCCTCAACTGCCAACGAGCGAGCCAGTTCACTAGGCACCACAATTTGGTATCGAATGTCGATCTCAGAAGGTAAATAGACCTTTCGGCATAGCACTCCATTTTTCATCTCCAACTTTTCCCACTGACTCAGAACAGATAATATCTCACGTGTCAGTCGTTCTCTTTCCTCTCTACAGGGCTTCTGGCCTTTCTCAACACACTTGATCATCTGTGCCAGCCCCTCATGGGTCTGTTGTATCTGTGCCCATTCCTGTCGTGAGGGACCAAAGAAAGGAGCCGTTTCAGTCCCCTCCAACTCAAACTGATTAGCGGCGGCCAAGGCCTGTGAAAATCTGCTGAAGTCGGGCACCTCCACATGCTCCAACTCATGATCCACGTCTACTGTGGGGGTCTGGGCGGTTACCCTAGAAAGCCCGTCAGCATTCTGGTTCTCTGTCTTGGACCGATACTTAATGCGGTAATTGAACTTAGTCATTCGGGCTATCCACCTCTGCTCTAACGCCCCGAGCTTGGCATTTTCCAGGTGAGCTAGTGGGTTGTTGTCAGTCAGTACTAAAACTTCAGCACCGGTCAAATATTCAGAGAATTTCTCGGTCATGGCCCATACCAGTGCCAACAGCTCCAACTTAAATGAACTATAATTCTCGGGGTTTCTTTCAGAATCTCTCAAAGACCGGCTGCCGTACGCTATGACCCTCTCCTGGCCATCCTGAAGCTGGGAAAGCACTGCTCCAAGACCATACAGGCTTGCATCCGTATACAGCTGGAACGGCAAGTGGTAATCAGCATATGCCAAGATTGGGGCTGTTGTCAGTGCATCCTTTAATGCCTGGAAGGCTTGTTCCTGTTCAGGTCCCCACTTCACGGACCGGTTCTTTGGACCACCGGATGTGCCTCGTAGGAGAGCATTAAGTGGTGCTGCTACCTTGGCGAAATCCTTAATAAACCGTCGATAGTAACCGGCTACTCCAAGGAACGCCCTCACTTCTCGCAGGGTAGTCGGTATTGGCCAATCTTGAACAGCCGCTATCTTGTCTCTTGATGGTCTCACCCCTTCTCCTGATACGCGGTGACCCAAGTAATCAATTTCAGATTGGAACAACCGACATTTACTGGGTTTCAATTTGAGCCCATGTTCCCGCAATCTTCGAAATACTTGCCCCAACTGGTGGAGATGGTCTTCAAAGGTCGCAGAATACACTATAATGTCATCCAAGTAGATGAGAGTGAACTCAAAGTTGAAGTCACCGAGACATTTCTCCATCAACCGCTGAAACGTTCCGGGTGCATTTGTCAACCCGAAGGGCATCCGGTTAAATTCGTATAGTCCCATGGGCAAGATGAATGCCGTCTTCTCCTTGTCTTTTGTGGCCATCGGCACCTGCCAATACCCACTAGCCAGATCTAGTGAGGAGAAGTACCGGGCTCTCCCCAGCGCTGAGAGGGACTCCTCAATCCGTGGCAAGGGGTAGGAATCTCGTACGGTGCAAGCGTTTAACTTCCGATAGTCTACGCAAAATCGGATGGACCCATCTTTTTTTCTTACTAACACCACAGGAGCTGCCCAGGGACTCTGGCTTTCTTGGATGATCCCACCCTGTAGCATCTTAGCTAACAGTTCTTTTACTTCCTGATACAACTGTGGAGGAATTTGTCGGTAGCGCTCTCTAATTGGAGGGGTGTCTCCTGTGGGAATCTCATGGTAGATCCCTGTGGTACATCCAAAATCTTCAGCATACCGTGAAAAGGCGGCTCGGTTCTCCCACAACAGTTCATCTACCTTCTGCACACATTCCAGAGAACATGAACTTGCATCCATCTTCATCTGTTCTCGAATTGCACGGCCATTCCATTCAGAGGTGGGTTCCTCATCTTCTCCCATGGACACAGTTACGGTCCACTCATCCCTTTCAGTCGGCTTCAGCTGCATTGGAGTTACTTTCCTTACTTCCTCCGGAGTCACATAGATGTTAGCCAGCTGCCTCCCTGGGGTCAGGTCCACACTCTGGTCCTGAGTGTTTACACATCGAAGTGGTACTCTTCCATTGCGAACTATTGCCAAGGAACGGGCCACTAGCGGATCAACACCTCCTTCGGCTGCCTGCAGTGGTTCTACCAACACAGCTATGCCCTCTAGTTTCCGACAGGTGCCTACGGGCATAGACACTATTGTCTCCCGACTGGGTGGCAGTGTAACTTTTGTATGCAAAGGAACTGAAATTCGAGCCAGAGGACGCTGCGCATCCGAACTTTTCTGTAAGCCACATGTCCGGATCAGCCGCTGGAAAGCTGTTTGAGTAGGCCGATGGGTGGTGGTTTCTTTCCAATAACCGTGACCTTTCTTTTCAAAGAGGATCTGATCTAATTCTTTTAACACATTCATCCCCAAAATGACAGGGACCTTTACTTCATGTGACTCCTGTACCACCACAATGCCTTTCCTACCCAGATCTTGGCCACATACCCGGACATTCATCCAGGCCACTCCCACGACTGGAACTGGTAACTGGTTAGCTGCGACCACTCGTACGAATGTATGGGGATCATATTTCACATGTTGCTGGAAGTACCGTTCATAACAGTCTCTACTCAAGGTCGTTACTTGGGAACCCGTGTCAATCATCCCGGTAACCGGAATACCCTCCATTTCCACCTGTATAACAGGACTTGCAGCGATCAGGTCATCATTAGGGCATTCTCCCCACATAGTCTCCTTGTCAGTCTCCCCTACTACACGCCCTACAGCAGCAGGGGACTTCAGTTTAACGGCGGTCTCTCATAAGTTTGTCGCTGCTCTGGACATCTAGCAGCAACGTGGCCCATCCGTCCACACTCCCAGCAGCGTATCTCCCGTCGTTCTGGCCATCTGTTTGGGCCCCTTCGGTAAGCCCCTTCGATTTCTCCTGAGCACTGCATTAACTGATTTGGACCCCTTCGGTAGGTCCTATCCTCATCCCTCCAGCGGGGTGGTGGGTGATTCTGATTTTCTGGGTATGGACGGCTCACCCTTTCACCTCCAGTTTTCTGGAAGTCTGCAATTTTCATAGAATGTTCATCACAACGGGTGTGCAAGTGTTCCATTTGCTCTTGCAGTTTCTGCATTACTGTGAGAATTTCTTTCACCGTCCCCTTTTCTACTGTCTCTGAGCCAGAACTAGCCCCCTGTGACAAAGTAACTCCAACTGCGGTCTGGGGCTTCGGGAACATACTATTGGCACGGGAGATGGCCTCTACCTGTACATCATGGAATTTAGCATCAGTCTCTCGTCGTATAAAATCCTGCATAGTCACAGTTAAACTGCCGTCACGTATCCCCAGGACAAACTGGTCACGGAGAGTCCGATCAGGGTTACAGAAGGCTGGCGAGCCCCCTCTTTCCTTCACTTGAATATCTCGGAGCAGTTCTTGTAGGGCATTTGCATATTGGGGAAGGCTTTCATTCTCCTGTTGTACCCTCTGGAAGAACCGAGCCTGCAGAGACCCCAGCAATGCAGTTTCTCCATAAATGGTTTCTAGAATCTGGACTACTTGCTCAAATGTCTGCCTTTGTTCAAATGGCCTCAATATCACCGTGGTCTTAGCATCCCCTTGTAATGTCAATATTGCTAGCTCTACTAGTACTTCTGGTGCGGTCTGGTACATTCGCTGTATCATTCGTATCTGTTCCACCCACATACTCACTGACATATTATTGCCATCAAATTTAGCTAACTGACTCATTATAGCCCCTGCTGGCATTCTTCCTCCAGCACCATTCTCCCGAACGGGTGCGTCACCGTCCATTCTGGTAAGCGGATCCTGCCGACTACGCCAATTTGTGAACCGAGAGCAAGGCAGGTGGTTTGGTCTCCGCAACCAGAAATGAACGCACACACGGTAGTTCAAGAAAAGAATATATATTTACTATAAGTTAATAAAGACTATTTGAAGGTAAAATGACAGGGATAAAGACAAGCAAAATATACAATATAGCATGAACAATTTCAAGGCAAATTCTGCAATGGTTTCTACTTTTACTCTGTCCAATTCTGCAGTATGGACACTGAATGAACAATATACTCAAAACTATCCCTAACTGACCCTGACATCACATTTGGGTGCACCCCCTTTTCCCCAGTGGTCCAGGTGGACCGCTTACAGTCTGTAGAAGCGCGCGGTGGGGCCCAAAGTCATTCCTTTCTTTTATAGTGAAACGTCCTCTCCTCACTGTTATCAGGATCTTGGGAGAAATGAAGTCCTCTTTAACAGGGAAACCCAATGAATGCAATGTAATCCAACAGCAGATTCCACTCAGCACACTGACAGTCCTGCCGAATCCATACACTGAGCTGGGATGTAAGCCGGGATTTAGCAGGTGCTGTTCAGTACATCAACAGCACTGCGAGTCTCTATCTGTGGTATCCATATACACAGTCACAATGTCAGTCTCACTGATCAGCCACTGAGCACAGTTCCTTTCACGTGGACTCACTAGTCCTGTTGTCTCTTTACACTCTGTTTGTCTCTGGACCAAGATACAGCTTAGCTGTACAGAAAAATCTCCACACCAGTTCAATACACTTGCCAAGATGGCTGCTGCTCTCTGTCTCGTCACTTCCTGCTTCTCTGCTCACATTCTGTCTGCAGAACAGGCAAGCTGACATAAAAGGGGGGGGGGAGTCACTCCAGCATCATGTCACAATTACAATGGCTGCTGTCTTAAAGGAACAGAATCACAGAAATACATTCAACATTAACAGTTTATACAGACAAATGAAGCTTAGGACAACATTGGCTGTCTCTTACATACACCATCAAAATGTGGGAGAAAATCTCACCCGGAGAAAGCAGAAAAACTATTCCTATGATATCTGCTGATTCTGCTTACAAGAGATAAGTAAATATCACTGGCTTCATTCATCCTCATAAGTGCATGCTGATGGGAGAATTGTCTGCTGGTTCAGGATATATGTGCACAATATACGGGAAAATTTCTCATAGAATATACGCCTTTATGATTAGGTGAAGACTAATCTGGTGCTGCTCTGTAACCTATCATTTATCAGACGACACCCAGTGGGTGCTGCAACCTATTCTGCAAAGATAATATATAATTTAATTAAGGAAATGTAACTCTTGCCAATAAGGATTTCCACTACCCACGTGAATGTAATACTATGTAGCTAGTGGCATCTTGTAAGATCATTCCACAAATAACAAGAACAAATATAGAATATAATTAGCAAGTATGTTGTGTAGATTGTATATTGCATTCTGCCTAGATTTTACATTTAATACTGTGTAGATTACATAGATATATATATATATATATATATATATATATATATATATATATATATATAGAATGCTTTGTGGATTGTATATTTAAGGTTGTATAGAATGTATATTTAATGTTGTATAGATTGTATATTTAATACTATATAGATTGTATATTTAATGTAGTGTAGATAGTATTTTTAATACTGTATAGATTGTATATTTAATGCTGTGTAGATTGTTGCAAAATTTGTTTGCGACTGAAAATCTGTTCTATAACTTTGAATATAGATGTTTTCGTAGAATGCATATGGATTTCAGCAAGTCTCATCAAATGAGTAGAAATTTCGGCAACAAATTAACTGTGTATAAATCCCTTGAGACTGAGGCCAGATATTGCAGAAAAGCTGTGTTTTTTGTTGCAAATTTTGCTGGAGGTTCTCGAACCAAAGCCAGGAGTGGATTCAAAAGGAATGGGAAATATAAAGGAAACACTTATACTTCTCCCTTTTACTGAAACCACTACTGGCTTTGGCTCAGAAACTGTGGCAAAATCTGCATCAAAAGAAACAGGCTTTTCCACAACATATGGCATCTGCCTAAAGGTAGGACTGCTCAGCTACTAGGTTTCCATATAAATGGAGAGCACAATCCACAAAATCTGCAGTGGTTTATATGGTGGGTTTATCTGCTGCAGCTTTTGTTTGCAGATTTTGGATGAGATTTTCTCAAATCTTGCCCACTATGACAGTACTGTACATTACAGCTGTGAGTCTGCTGTGACTACATCCCCTGGGGACTAATATCGAAATCTTCCTATTTACAGTAGATTCACACTTGCGTCTGGTATCCGTCTGCTGCCAAAACCCCCCCCAAAAAACGGATTGGTCCAAAAACTGATTCCAAACGGTTACATAGCAGATACCCGAATCCGTCAAAAAAACTGTCCGTTTGAGTTTGTTTGTGTCCCCGTCTTCATTCTGAGAATGTGCAGAGGGAAAAATAGATTGCAAAACGAACACAAACAGATTAATATCGTTATTTTTTGGATGGAGAAAAAGTTCTGAAAGTCGGACTTTTTTTCCTCCACCCAAAAGAGCGCATACCAGACGGAAATGCTCCAAATGCACACCTGCGGATGTTTTTTACAATCCATTGAAATCGATGGGTTTTAAAACGAACCATTCAAAATCAGTTTTGAGGGATTTTGAGACGGTTTAAAAAACTGATTTTGCCAAGCGCTGATTTGACCCAGTTTTACAAGGTCATCTCATAAAAACAACCCATGGGTCCGTAAGCCATATTCTACACAGAATTTCACACCTATACATGAACATTCATAGTTGCGGCCGGGTCACAGTTGTTTGACGCCTACATTAATTGTGTTACTGGATATGTGACCCAGTTATAGCTGATAACAATGATAATATTCTAGTCTGATACTGGTTCAGATTGTTTTTCCAATGACTGAATATACATGTGCAGGCTTGTCCATGTTAATGTGTGCAACTTAGTGTGATTTAGAAGGTGGTACCCAGGGAGGAAGCATACTGGTTGGCCTGGCACTGAGTATCTGTATGACACAATTACATGGGGTGAGGGATAAGGGTTCTACCCTGGCCAGGGACCCCTCACCCCTCACCTATACACCTGTGGGCTAGCCTGAGCCTATCTGTGATCACAAGAGTGAGAGTCACATACTGTAGCTTTATCCAAACTCTATTGGACTGAGTACAGCACTATGGCCTTTTACTGAAGAGGCAGCGCATGAGCACAACTGCTATTCCATGGAAATAGCGGACATGGGACTCCCATTCTCAGGATTGATCACTTATCACCTATCCTTTGGCTATAGTAAAGGGACGTTCAGAGCTGAACACAGGAAAACAAAAATTAAAGGGTGGTGCAAAACCTTGGGTCCAAGCCACTGATCAAAACATTGCCTATGAAATGAAGATCCAATTTACACCTTATTTTGGAGTGTTGCCTATTTGTATGGACTATACTGTATGATATGTGATCAGTGCTGGTTATGGTACAGCCCCCTTTAATAAGCAATTTGTGTAAAGTATATATTTTCATATTCATTTGTCATCAAATTTTTTTTTACCTTAAATTGTGAAAACTGCCAACTAAAGCAACGCAAGCACAGCAGAATTCTACGAGGAACTTCAGCTTTAGAACTGTCAGCCTGTCAAAGACTATGGCCTCATGCATCCATCTGGTCCAAGCACTCATTTTTAACATCTGAGTTTCTTCTGTTTTTCATCTGTTTTTTATTGATACGAAAAGGCTTTAATAGGCCAAGTTTTCATTGAATGAAGGACAACAATAAGACATGACATTATAAAAGACAGAACAGGCACACAGATCCATAAAAAAGGATATGTGCATTGCCCCGTAGACTTGAATGGATCAGTGTTCTATCAGTCACAAAAAAGTACAGAACACTGAAGATAAATACGGATGGGTGCATGAGGCCTTTAAAGTCAGAAAGTTTGACTTTCCTTTAGTAACTTCCTAAAAGTTATTTATAGTCAGAGGTGAATACGTCTGCCCTAGATGTTTTTAGCCCCAGGGTGGTGAACAAATTGGTTGAGAAAAAACTTTATTAGGACAAGTTGAAGTTTGTCATTTCTTATATTGGTTGCAGTAGTGGACTGATCATGTGGGCATTAGAGCAATGCTAGGGGGCCTATGCGCAATGTGTCAGATGCATTGAAATTTAAAGGGAGTCTGTCCAGGGGTATAGCTATAGGGGTGCAGAGGTAGCAATTGCCTGAGGGCCAAAGACCTCTACATAATATAAGAAGACACTATTATTATAGATAGAACATGTTAAGTGAGGGTACTGGAGTCCAGGAACTTCTGAGTCTGTCACCGGAACTCAGAATACCAACTGAGCATTGAGGGCCTTGTTGACAGCCTAATTGCTCAAAAGACCTCATTTGCATATTGACAAAACAGTGATATATCAGCATGAGAGTCAGTGATTCACAAGAGGAAAACACTGTTTGATTCAGGTGACCCTAACCTATCTATCTGCAGGGCTGGGTTGATATGCTGAGTTGTGTAGCGTCTGCAAAACAAAAGGCTGAATTCCATATTTAACTATAATATTTTCCACTGGGTTTCCATTATGGGACTGATTTGCATATCCATAAAAAGATGATTATCTCTACTTGTGGCCACAATGATATGTTTTGACTCCTATTAAAGGCCCCTACACAACTCTATTACTGGTTTTGGAAGCATTTTGTCCCTTTATGTGTGTTATAATTATGGTCATAGGGATATAGCTCATGATCATTATTACCAAGGGGTCCTAACTATTCTCAATCTGCCGTTGATGGGTTGCAGTTTTAGAGTTTATGAATAAGTCTCTGGAGAAGTTCTAAAAATAAGTCCTCATTGATGAAAAAGAGGAATTTGCTCCTAGAGCCACCTATTGGAAAGTAGCTCCCTATAGATTAATATCTGGTTTTCAAAGAAACCTAAGGGCATAATCTGGAAATATAAACCAAGCCAGAATAACTCCTCCAAAAGGCAGAGGTTCCCATCCGCAGATAGCTGTTTTAAGGTTTTTGGCTCTCAGCAATGCAGAGCAGGATACTGGCTGGCTGTGTGAGAGGTCTCGTAAGAAAAGTTTGTACCATAGTAATGTACTGTGTCTAGGGGGTTAGCAATCTGTTTATGCTCTGTTGGTGTCTGTTTGGTCTCAAGCCGGGGTCTGGATGTCAGGAGTCCTGCACCCCACATGAACGCTGTCTCCAATGAGCGGCATCAGGGGTCCAATTGGTCAGTCCAATTCCTGGACAACCCCGTCAAGTCTCAATGCAGCTGCTACTCTGCCCACGCTTCATACCTGCCTTGGTTTATACTAGACAATAATTAAGGTTAATCTATCCATTTACTGTCCCTTTCAGGGAAATACTTTGTATGATAATTTGTGTTCCCATATAGACACGTTATATGACATAGACATAAAACATTTGACATCATTCTTTATCACAGAAGTCCCCTGTTTAGAAGGTATTTTTAATAATGACCCTTTGTAGAGTACTTATTGCATGTTTCATGTATTCTAAAGAGCCTTGGATCAATTCTGAATAGGAATGATTAATTCTCCTTTATTGTAAAACTTAGATCCTTAGAACGAGGATTAACAAAAATACATGCAATTACCAAAACAGGGGTTAACATGCCACCAAGGACCCCATACAGGACTGTATAAGCCGTGTTTTGATCTAGATGTTGTTTTGATCTGAAAATTCCTGAAGACGAAGGGGTGAATGCCTGAGGGAAACTGCGGCATTTTATCCAATATTTTTCCTTTCGGGTATTCTGAGCTTTTTGTTGATTATTTTGAATGAGCAGCTTTTCTGGTAAATCACAAAGCCCTACATGAAGGCTGAGCCTGTCCTTGTAAATCCTCTCACACTGGGGCAGCTTTATATTGTTGCTATGTTACTATTGTCCACTGCGGAAATGCCCTCTCCTCCTCTACATCACAATTATTTTCCACCATGCAGACATAAAAGACAACATTTGTGTTGTGTGGACGTCATTTTTACATGTTTAATTGGGATTGGTGCCCGCCATGGTCTCAAATATCTGTACAAAGGTGGCGATTTCTAATGGTTATTGAGAGCTCTACAAATCAAAGCTGTGAGACGTAATGAAGGTAAAAGATGGGCTTGTATTGTAGGAGCAGATAATCTGCTCTCCCATCTACTTCTGGTGGTAAATCCCATTGACAGCAATGAAATTTAACAGGTGAAAGCCGCCACAGCCACTTAACTCCTCCAACAAAGTACGGCCATAGGTATTTTATGGGCAAAGTGAAAGCTACTTAGTGAAAAATGACTTGATGTGTGATAATGAAAGGGTTTAGGAGCTCTTACTGCAGAGACAACATAATCTTTGTTTACTACGACATAACAGGTATCACTCCTGTGGACAAATAGCAGAGGAAAGGAGCAGTAAATCAAGTATCAGACAGGTGTAAATCTATACCTGCACCTATGATGGCTAAATGGTTTTTCTGAATTGTTAGGTGTTGTTCACACTTGCATTGGAGCTTTCTGTCAAGCAATAGTAGGGACACTTAAATGGGTGTTCCAGCTCAAAATGAAGTTTTCAATCTTATCTATTCACCTGATGATGATAGGTGATCAGTATGTGATCTGTAGGGGTCCAATACCCGAACCCTACACAGGTCAGCATTACTGGCAATATGCAGGAGCCGGAAGCTTGTGCAGTGGATGAGGAGCCCATAGAGGCTGCTCCTACTGAAGCAATAGGAGCGGTGCTGCAATTGCCCAGAATCATCTCCATACAGTGGATGGGACTTCACTCCTATCATTTGAATAGGAGCAGCCTATGCATGCCCCCCATCCACTGCACCAGCTTCCAGTGCCTGGAGGATGCCGGACCAGCTGATATGCATGAGGTCCAGGTATTGGACCCCCATGGATCACATACTGACGATGACCTCTCCTGTGGATAAGTCATGATTATGAAAACTCCATTTGGGGCCGGAAAACTCCTTTAGGATAAGACCCCATGTTGCAGAAATGCAGCTTTTTTGTTGCAGATTTTGCTACTTTTTTTGGACCAAAGACAAGAATGGCTACAAAAGAAATGGGAAATATATAGGAAGTTCTTATACTTCTCCCTTTTGCTCAATCCATTCCTGGCTTTGGCTCAAAAAACGGCAGCAAAATCTGCAACAAAAAAAGCTGCGTTTCCGTAACGTGGGGCCTCAGTCTTAATGAGATCTGAAAGATTCCATTATAAGTCAAAGTAGTCCATCAGTTGCAATTTGTATGATTGATCCATCATAGGTTTTTAACTTTCATTATAAATAAAAGCAGTAACATCAGCGTGTCCAGGATAGTACTAAATGGTACATTAACCCTGATTCATATGAAAATATACACACGTGGACACGTTTAATGAAAAAAAAAAAAAAACACAATGGTAACAGAAATAACTTGAATCTGACAAAAGTAATAATATATAAAAATTCTATGAAAATGAACAAATGAAAGTCACACATTGTTTTTCAACCATGCTTCAACAGATTTTTTTAAAAAAAGAAAACTCATGAAACAGGCCTGGACAGAAATGATGGTTCCCTTAACTTAATATTTTGTTGCACAACCTTTTGAGACAATTGCTGCAATCAAACGATTCCTGTAAGTGTCAATGAGACTTCTGCACCTCTCAACAGGTATTTTGGCCACTCCTCATGAGCAAACTGCTCCAGTTGTCTCGGGTTTGAAGGGTGCCTTTTCCAGACGGCATGTTTCAGCTCCTTCCAAAGATGCTCAGTAGGATTTAGGTCAGGGCTCATAGAAGGCCACTTCAGAATAGTCTAATGTTTTCCTCTTAGCCATTCTTGGGTGTTTTTAGCTGTGTGTTTTGGGTCATTATCCTGTTGCAAGACCCATGACCTGCGACTGAGACCAAGCTTTATGACACTGGGCAGCACATTTCTCTATAGAATCCCTTGATAGTCTTGAGATTTCATTGTACCCTGCACAGATTCAAGACACCCTGTGCCAGATGCAGCAAAGCAGCCCCAGAACATAACAGAGCCTCCTCCATGTTTCACAGTAGGGACAGTGTTCTTTTCAAGATATGCTTCATTTTTCTATCTGTGAACATAGAGCTGATGTGCCTTGCCAAAAATTTCGATTTTTGTCTCATCTGTCCATAGGATACTCTCCCAGAAGCTTTGTTTATTTTCATAGAATTTTTATAAATTATTACTTTTGTCAGATTCACGTTATTTCTGTGACCATTGTGGGTTTTTCTTTCATTAAATGAGGGGTACCAAGAATTTTGTCCACGTGTGTATGTCCACATTGGTTCTGAATTTTCCATTTGCAATGTATTCTAGTCCATATTGGTGGTGACATCACTGTGTCCATTATCCTGGTACTTTGACATCACTATGTACATTATTCCTGTACTGCAACATCACTATATGGATTATATTTGTACTGTGACATCACTGTATGCATTATCCCTGCACTGTCACTTTACTGTGAACATTATCCCTGTACTGTGACATCACTGTGCACATTATCCTCTACAGTGACATCGGTACATCACCTCTGTACTGCAACATCTCTGTGCACATCATCCTCTACTGTGATATCAGTGTGTGCATTATCTAGGTACTGTGACATACCACTCTCAGGCCGGGGCGGAAAAGTCGCGGAAAAAAACGCAGTGCTTTGCAGTCACAGCATAGTGGATGGGATTCTAGTGAATCCCATCGCCATTTTGTGGAAAAATAGAAGCGGTGGACATGCTGTGATTTCCAAAACCGTCAGGGTTTTGGAAATTACAGCGTGTCGATTATACCTACAGAAACACCAGCGATTTCCCTATAGGTATAATTGAAGCAGAAAGTCAGCACAGGAAACCTCTGCGAACTTTCTGTGAAAAGCGCTGCAGGAAAAACTGCGCTGAGTTTCCGCCGCAGTTTTTCCCGCAGCGCTTTTTGCTGCGGGATGCTTTGTGGGGCCTTAACCTCATAGTTGTCTGACAGAAGCTTATCCCTATTGATAAAAACATACTGCCAAACAATAGCCATCTGAAGTGTATGACTGCTTTTATACCAAGGACCACTACTTCTTCTATGGCCAGTGTCTTTTTGAAATATTTTGTGCTCCATCTATACTGAATATTCTAAAATCATCTTTTAGACAATATAAGTTGAGCCATTGTTAATACAGAAAGATGTGCAATGTGGTATTACTGGAGGTAATAGAAATACCTGTATAGGATGAATAATCAGAAAATACCATATACATAACTCTGTAGACAAAACAGAATTATTGAGCGTCAGGTTTCCCAGGTTATTGTCTCAATTGCATATTCATACTCTCATAAATAAAATTACGATATACATATCTGCTTTCCAAAACAGGACTGGAGGATTAGTCGGATTCTGCTGTATATCTAGTAAGCTCTCTTGGGTTGGGTTCCTGATTTCCATGATTTATAAAGGGAGTTGTGCAGGCTATAAATATGCAGTTATAACACTGTTTGTGCGAATGGGCTGGTTCTATATTACATTTGTTTACCTCAAACCTACGCACCAGAACTCCTCACTGCCCTCTTGAGTCATTTTTAATTGGGGTAAAATTCTCCCCAGCAATTCACACGCCATTTATGGACCTGTATTACTCTATGTCAATGGATTGGTCATGAACTAAAGGAAACAATTCTTCTGCATCAGATCCTGGTATGTTGATGCTACAGTTGCATGCTGACATTCTAGACATCTACTTAAATTGTCATGTTGAGCTATGACGTATTAGACCGTGTTCAGACAAGGCCATTGGTGCTTTAGAGAAATGCAAAAATGACTGCACCTATTAAAAAATGTAAGTGCTACTGCATATAAAATATTTGAAGCATGAAAGATAAATGTTCCAGCCACTTAAGCAGATTTCCATGAGTTGGAACCAATGCTTTATTACCATAAATATGACAATTATTGGTAATTATTGCAAAATCGGTCACTAATAGCTCCCTCTACTGTTGGCATCAGGAATATTCTGTTTAAAATCTATGCCTGTGGGGAGGATCTGGAGATCTGTCACCATTATAAAAGCATATCAAAGAATGAATCAGTGCATAATTTTGTACCTAAAGATCAGGTTTACAAAGGAGTATTTTGGTAATTTTACATTATCCCCTATCTACTGTATAGGGGATATGTTTACCCTTGTATCTTCATATGAATACAGCCACATAGGCACATACGTGGATGCTCTGATCACTTCCATGGGACTGCCAATGTATTTGGCCATCTCTGGCAGTCCCATAGAAACTTGAAGAGGTCCGGTACCAGATCCAAAAAGGCCCAATGATATATATAATGTTTATACAAAATTGTTCAGCCATTCCAAAGACATAAGATAAGATATTAGTTTTGATGCAAATCAACATATACTAGCCAAGTGGGTGGCAACTCAGTGGTTTCTCTGGTGGTGAGGTCTCCGTGTGCTGTATGCCATGCAGTGTACCGCCCACTTGACTAATATACCTTAATATGCATCAACACTATCTTTGGCTTTATATCTTTTGGCTGAGTGGATCTGTGTAAGCAAACCAACAAAATGTTCAGGGTGACAGCGCCTATCAGATAATTTAATGTCATTGGGCTTTTCACAACTGGAGAAAGGTCCTCTTTAAGTTTCTAAGGGGCTTCCACAGATAGCCAAGCATTGTAATTGTAGCAAGTCCTCTTTAAAAAAATATTGGGCCTCATTTATGAAAAATGTCCTTATTGCCCAAAGCAACCAATCAGAGCTTAGCTTTCAATACTGAAACCACTCTGGTACAGTTAAAGTTGCCCTGTGATTGGTCGCTGCAGACAAGGCTTAGTTTTCTTTTAGACAATGTCTGGAATACCCAGCAGAGCGGCTCATGTATTATCATGAATAATAACATTATATTTCAGATGATATTTATGTAAATCAGTTGATTTATAGAAAATAAAATATTATCTTACAATATACAGTATAATGTTTCTATATAATAACTAACTCGCTTTTGCTACGTATCATATGATGTACAGTTAATACGGTAGAATTACTTTATCTCCTTGGCAGGACAAGCTGCTGTTTGCTGATCCCATAAAACCAATCCTTGCATAAGATTCTCAGCATTTCTCTGTGGGTTTTATGGCTGTCACTTCTGAGACTCAGAAGACAATCAATAAAATCTCAAGATACATTTTGGCACACTTTAATACCAGCGTAGCATAGCTCTAGTTACTATCGCACATCACCCTGGAAACCCAAATTTTAATGGCCATGAATTGGTCAAAGAAACCTTTAGATTGTGAATAGCAGCTTCATCGGGTAGATCAGCAGATTCAGCACCATTACATCACTTGTCATTTACATTTCATCTATTCAATAGACAGATAGTGAAAAGCAATGACCCCTGAGCTAATCCCTGCTTCATTTAACAGAATTAAATAGCGCTACCCGTGTCTAACTACCCCAATACATTTCCAGGGAGACATACTTGACACATGCGCTTAATTCATCACAGGCAGTCTGGACATGGACTATTCTTGACTGTCAAACACAATAATTGTATTATTATTTTATTGTTATTACAATATAATAACATATTTCACACTATGAGAATGTGACAAGTCCATCTATGACGGACAGAGAATACGCACTTATTAATGTAGAGCTGAGAGGAGACACATGCCCTAGTTTCCTGCAGCCATGATTTGTAATGCTGCCCATAGACAGATTTATGGCAGTAAAATCCGCAAATAGTGGAATTCGCTTCAAGTCTAACTTCTGTGGGGCCGCCATAGTGTAACCCGAACAAGATGGATCTTTCCTATTACTACAGGAGATGAAGAGCTGTCTGGCAGCAGCTCATCTACTTCGTTCTATTGAAATGACATGTATTATATGTTTGGTCAATATTTGGGGGCATTGAGGCTAGTCATATGCCCAGTATGTATTACTGACCAGATTGTCTCCTATTTTATATAAGCTCTTGATCAATAGTCCCACTGGGGTCACTGTCTAACCAGACCCAACCAAAGACTCACTATTACAACCCTTTTAACTAAATTTGGGTGAATCTATGCAGCTTTAACTGTGCTGCCTGAGACTGATGATGTCATTGTCTCACTGGGACTAACCACAATAATTGCACAAGCACGGAATGGTGACATCATAGCAGTTGTCCTTTAAGCTAGCTGACTGTAGATCTGAAAGTGATCTGGTCCATTGTCAGTTGAGTAGAGGGAAGCAGTCCCCCCCCCCCCATATCCCGTCACATCGGAGATAATTCTGGCATTTATCTAGTTTTGTCAGTGTCTGACACTTACCCTTTTGAACAAACTAGTTTCCAAAAAGAGAGGAAATAATATTAATAAAAAGTGTGTTTTCTTAGTGGAATTCTACAAAGACAGGTGATAAGGTGCAAGGAGACCCATTTATCAGTTATGACTGAGACTTAAAAAATCCTTGACTCTTATTTTAAGGATAAATGACACATGACCTCTTAGCATGAATCAGCTCATAATAGGCAGTGCAGAAGGACATTTGTTAGGTAATAACTGGCAGGACCTGTTTTTTCTCATTTTAGAGAAACACAACTAATTGTTAGACTATAAAAGAGAAATCACGGACTGTGGTGAACACTTAAATGTGACACTTCTCAAAGACAGCAATGCAATGTCAATAAAGTGACAACTAGCGGTCACACCAGCCATGGTTAGTGCTATCCTTTACATGTTTTTAGAACAAGATGATGTATTGTCCTTAGCGTGTAACAGTTGTGAAGGTTATGTGTGCATGGTATACATTCGATAATATTGTCCCAGATTTACTATCATGGTTATGACTAGACTCTGGTGTAAATGTAGCACATTTTGGCACAACTTGGTGCATCTAGTTTGAGATAAAAGTTTTCTGACTTGCTAGACATGTGGGCATGGCTTAAATGCGTCGAGATATGCCAAAATTGTGTTGTAAATTTTTTTCTTATCTAACATGTATAAACATAGACTAGACAGTCTAAACTATGTGTCCTTGATGGTGAGTGCAGGGTTAAGAGCCAGGAGACCATGTTTTGGAAAACAGTAACTCACGATTTTACTTGTAGAGAAATAATAAGAGCAGAAATACTTCCAGGTACTGTAGGTACAATTCTTAGGAACTTCCACTCATGATGGTACTGGATAATGGTACTCCCTGTGTCAGTCAGTGCCTTCCTTCCAGGGGTCTGTCTATTTCCCAAAACACTACATTTTTCTCTGGGCAACAAAAATGTCTGCAATTCTCTGTCTGGAATTCCCTGTCCCTGAAAAGGATGCCCTGTCTGTAGCTATGAGGTCCATCTGACATTTACCTTCACAGCCTCTTCTTTGCACATCCATGACGTGAGTAGGGTTATATCTCATCTCCTGACTGCTGAACAACCCCAGGGCCAGCCGTAGCTGTCCAGTGTCAACCTAACCAGGACTCAGCTCACATTCTTCCCTTCTCCTTAGTTGGGGAGCTAGAACACTCACTCCCACCTCCTATACCGGAGAGGAGAGAGAAGACTGTCCTCAGTCATATATTGTACCATCTCTCAGTTCAGCCAAATGGTTGGTTCCATTTAAAGGCACAGTTAAATAATAAACACGACAATGCAAAAATTCTTAAAATGAAAGTGGCACCTAAATGCAGCTGTATAGCTTTTTGTACCAGTGCCTGCACTGGGATGCCACACTTCTCTACCCCTTCTGAGAAGTAATTGGTGCTATGCAACCATCCTATAAAGAGTGGCCCTTGGCCCCTGCCCACATCATCATATCCTCCTCTCTATGTGCACTCCAAAACATCCATCTATGGCCTCTAATATTTATTAGCATTATCTAGCATACAGTTTCACATGTGCTAGCTATAAATAAAGCTATTGACTTGGCTCTCTTTGCAAAAAAAATCACAATTTTAGACTCAAGAGGGTGAGCCTCGGCTAGGTAGCTCACATCCCTCATCCTAATGGGCTATTCCTCTCTTCCAAAAATCTAAGGAGAAAGAAAGGAACCAGCCTGAGAGACTGAGGTGAATAGAATCGGGTCCTCATTTTAATACATATTAAACTGGCCTGTTGTCAACAAACACGCACTTCTAGCAGAAACTAGAATTAGGACATAAAACATGTTTTTGCATTGGTTGTAAAACAACATTTGGTGTTGCTTTACAGCTAGGTGAACATTGCCTCCTATAGTCATTCTCTGTGACTCTCACCCAAGTCTCCGGTAAGAAAAGGTCACATAATAGAGCTGTATGGTGTTTTACATTCTTTTTCCTGCTTGGATTACATATTTATTTTGTGCCTCACGTAATCTATTTGGTGAAGAATAGCTTTCAGGTTGTAGGTCTAAACCGAGGATTAAATCCACATACCTCACCCTTCTCAGTCTGAAGACTCCCAGCCCTTGCTCTTTTTCAAACCACTGTGTTTATTTTGCTGTTAATACACTGTAAATGTTTTGCATATTTTTATACATTTACAATAGACTGGTTATTTTATATATTTTTATTCTATGCATGGAAAGCAAAGCAATTCTGTTTGCACAATCATGCTGTGCTGTTAGCAGGTAAGAGGACGTCACCGCATATGTGTATATGTAATATAGATCATGTTAGCAACAAATCACATACTGTCATTTTATACCTGTTTACAAGTCATTTCATTTCCCATATTGCACCCAAAAAATCCAATTAATAACATTTAGTTCTTGTGTATCAGAGCAATTGTTTGTTGGGTTTTCTGAATGTTATACCCTAATAATGACTATTTTTAGACAAATGTTAAGTGGAAAAAGTGATAGTTTTGTGAATCCGATCTAATTGCAATTTCCTATGCATTAGATACATGTAGTAACTACATATCAGACCTGTAGGATCTTCATGTGTGGCTACATGATGCCTCCATGAGACGTTGCATTCCCCGCCTAAGCAGGACTTCTAGGGAACGATAACGCTGTAATATGGCATGCAAAGGAGAATACCACAATTTTTCCAAATAGATTGTCATGGAATCTCAAAAAAAAAAACCTCCATGTAAAAGTAGGTACTTAGATGTCTGGTATTGGCCAGAAGCAGACTAGTAGTAGGGGATCCTCCAGTAGGCACAGGTTGTTACATAATAATATGTCCCTAATAATGCAGGACCTCAAAAATGCAACAGAAGGCAACCAAATTTGGAACCAATCACATGTGTACAAGTACAGATTACCAATCCATGACTGCTCTACTTTACATGGTTGCCTTCTGGGCCTCCTGTCCTACTTGATCAGGAGCATGTTCTGTACATGCAAGGCAGCAGGGGTGACTTTTTCAAAGGGAAGAGGCCCTCTCATAGGTCACACAACCTTAAGGTCAGTCCTATATACAGCACCCCAACCTCAATGTATCTCTCATTTTTATTCATGTCTGATGATTTTAAGCACTGGCTCGTCATTCATATCAATTTAATTGCAAGTTCCTTAGGCATCAATTTCCTTATTCACCAAGGGTGTACCTCATTCCTCCTCAGAACTTGTTCCATGGAATGAAAGTTTAAGAGCAGGCATACCCTAAATTGCATTCAGAGTTCAGTCTATGACGTGATTCAATCTTCTTACTACTACCATAGATAAATCACACATTGCTATTAAATCACACATTGGGCAAAGAGTCAAATGGCTCCAGCGCTATTCACTGTATAGTACAAAGACCGGATGAATCTCCATGCAGCTGATCTGTTCAGGGGCTGGCTTTTGTCACTCCCTCCCTTCCCTGACCACATATAATAGCAAAAAAAAATAGTGGACAACCCCTTTAAAGAGAATATTATGTTTTGTCTCAGAGGCTTACCTTGTAGCTCCTGGGCTCCTGAGGATCCACGGCCCACTAGTGACTTCTACCTCTTCACCCTATATCATGTTACGAACTTTGTTAACTGACACTCATTTACAGCTTGGCTAGCCCATAGGTAGCATTAGCGAGACATTTTCTCTTCTTACTGGAGCCCTGAAGCTCCTTCATTCTCAAGATCATTGGGGTCACAAGGGTCAGTGATAGCATATCCTACCTACATGCTATGACTTTATTAGATAGGAATACCCCTATAAGCCTGATTGTTCATTCTAGAGTATTATGCTATCTAGTTTTATCATAACTATGCCAGAGAGATCTATAGAAAGGTTGCTGCAGAAAAACATTGCAACCCACAGGTGGAGATCCCACGAAGGATTGCCAAGGAGCTCCAACCTGTGCTACATAGGGACAACAGACTCAAGGACATATTTCCAGTCCCCCCTCTCCTCTCCTTTCGACAACCACCAAACCTGAGGCGCATTATCGTCTGGAGTGCCCTGAAGGCCCCAACTGAAAATGGCACCTCACCTTGCCTACATAAAAGGTGCATGACCTGCAAGCACATCCACACCGCTGACAGTGTACCTATCCGACAGTCACAACAGGTGCACAGAATTAGAGGGACATTTTCCTGCAGGTCTTCCAATGTGGTGTACCTCATAATGTGTATGCAATGTCCCACCACAGGCCTCTATGTGGGGGAAACAGGGCAGAGACTCAGTCAACGAATGAACTCACACAGATCCACCATTAATAACAGCAGAACCGATCTCCCAGTGGCCTCACATTTCTCCGGAGAAAACCACTCTATTGAAGATTTGCGGGTTGTGGTTTTAATGGGACATTTTAAGACACAGGAGAAAAGGAAATAAATGGAGTACAAATTTATGCAAAAATTTCAAACTCTGCAATTTGGACTTAATATTCATGCCAGCTTCATGTCACACTATGTTTGAACCATGAACTGAACTCAATATTCATGCCAGCTTCAAATCAAACTATGTATGAACTGTGAGGGACACAAATCACCTCCTGATAGCAAACAGATAACAGCAAGAATTACTGATCCCTCCGTCACGCACCACAAGTTTCCAGACTGTTTTTTTGACCTGTTGTAAATAACTTCTCTACTTAGATTGCAATTTTTTTTAAGGACTCTAAAATGCTTTGAAAACCATGTGTATAAAAATCTGTTAATTTTCAGTTCTTGTATCACACCATGTCTGATGAAGGGAGCGAGTACTCCTGAAAGCTTACTTATAAATATACTCAGTTAGCCTCTAAAAGGTATCGCCTGATTTCTTCACTCTTCCACGAAAAACATTGCTGTCCTGCACATGAGCCATAACCAGAATGTCCAACCTATATATGATTTGTGATTCCCTGGTCACCCACCAGATCTCTATGGCTGTAAACCTTCTCTGTTCGGGGATCAGAATTTTCCTATTATTATTTTGAGAGCACAAATAGATGCTTACAATATTTGTGTCTTGGAGTCATCTTCCTAAGGTTTCAGGTCTTCATTTCTCAAGTGTCTCATCAATGTTAGGTTTTTTACCTCATGTGATTGTTTTACACAGCAGGACACATATTAGAAAATACCTGTCAGCACTGCTGTCACATACAATAAATATACTGTAAGATGATGTAGCCACCAGCCATGTATAAGCATAAACCTGTCCTCACTTCAGCTGCATTGTTAGGATGATGTTCAGATCAGAGGTGTGTTCTGTCTCCACAACCTTACATTCCTCTTCTCAGATTACAAGATTTAGGTTTAACTTTACCACTACACAGACAAATCTATACAATTAGACCAGCCACAACAGAATCACTGGCAACCATAAACCACATGCCCATAAGGGTATAGCCTTCAGAACTTCAGCAGAAGTGGCCAACTATCTTATGTGTGGTGTGTGGTGGCCCCAAACCTCTCCCAACAGATGATAGAAGAAAGAAAGATTGGTGCACATTGAACTCCTTTGTTACTTTGTCTGGTAACAACTTACACTCCTTTCCCTTTTGAAACACCTGCACACTCGGAGGACTCAGGAGGAATAGCTGTCATCTGAGTGCTATCGAAGGTGTACTGAATGAGCACCTTTAAGTTTTATTCTGCTAAAATTATATTTGTGGGAAAAGCGGGTGAACTGTAAACTAATATGACCCCCCATACAGGGACTATCACCCAGCTTTCTTAGTCTTCACAATGGACACTTAGGAATCTAGGCAAGTTGGGGAGATATAAAGGCGGCTGTATTCTAAGAAATAGATTTTCGTTTGAGAATACGACAAAAAGGTTTTTGTCAATAAGATGCATTTTTCAGAGGCGTTACTAGATGAGCACCCTGCCCGTGGGCATTTTTCTGACAATCTATTACAAGTGCTGTGTAGGTTCCGGTAACATGTACTTTCCTCCGGGTGACATTTATATCTTACAGGTGTATGGATACTAGAATGTGCGTCTTATGCGTCAGCTCAGCGTTTCATCAAATCACTCAAGTGCACAAAGTGACGAATGTAATGAAGTCAGTCCCAAAGATTTAGTCAAGGTGTACTAGAAATTATCCATTATAGTAGCTGGCTGCCATTTTAAAGCATATACAGTCATATGAAAAAGTTTGGGCACCCCTATTAATCTTAATCATTTTTAGTTCTAAATATTTGGGTGTTTGCAACAGCCATTTCAATTTGATATATCTAATAACTGATGGACACAGTAATATTTCAGGATTGAAATGAGGTTTATTGTACTAACAGAAAATGTGCAATATGCATTAAACCAAAATTTGACCGCTGCAAAAGTATGGGCACCTCAACAGAAAAGTGACATTAATATTTAGTAGATCCTCCTTTTGCAAAAATAACAGCCTCTAGTCACTTCCTGTAGCTTTTAATCAGTTCCTGGATCCTGGATGAAGGTATTTTTGACCATTCCTCTTTACAAAACAATTCCAGTTCAGTTAAGTTTGATGGTCACCGAGCATGGACAGCCCGCTTCAAATTATCCCACAGATGTTCAATGATATTCAGGTCTGGGGACTGGGATGGCCATTCCAGAACATTGTAATTGTTCCTCTGCATGAATGCCTGAGTAGATTTGGAGCTGTGTTTTGGATCATTGTCTTGCTGAAATATCCATCCCCGGCGTAACTTCAAATTCGTCACTGATTCTTGTACATTATTCTCAAGAATCTGCTGATACTGAGTTGAATCCATGCGACCCTCAACTTTAACAAGATTCCCGGTGCCGGCATTGGCCACACAGCCCCAAAGCATGATGGAAGCTCCTCCAAATTTTACAGTGGGTAGCAAGTGTTTTTCTTGGAATACTGTGTTTTTTTGACGCCATGCATAACGCCTTTTTGTATGACCAAACAACTCAATCTTTGTTTCATCAGTCCACAGGAGCTTCTTCCAAAATGAAGCTGGCTAGTCCAAATGTGCTTTTGCATACCTCAGGCGACTCTGTTTGCGGCGTGCTTTCAGAAACGGCTTCTTTCGCATCACTCTCCCATACAGCTTCTCCTTGTGCAAAGTGTGCTGTATAGTTGACCGATGCACAGTGACACCATCTGCAGCAAGATGATGCTGCAGCTCTTTGGAGGTGGTCTGTGGATTGTCCTTGACTGTTCTCACCATTCTTCTTCTCTGCCTTTCTGATATTTTTCTTGGCCTGCCACTTCTGGGCTTAACAAGAACTGTCCCTGTGGTCTTCCATTTCCTTACTATGTTCCTCTCAGTGGAAACTGACAGGTTAAATCTCTGAGACAACTTTTTGTATCCTTCCCCTGAACAACTATGTTGAACAATCTTTGTTTTCAGATCATTTGAGAGTTGTTTTGAGGAACCCATGATGCCACTCTTCAGAGGAGATTCAAATAGGAGAACAACTTGCAATTGGCCAACTTAAATACCTTTTCTCATGATTGGATACACCTGGCTATGAAGTTCAAAGCTCAGTGAGGTTACAAAACCAATTTTGTGCTTCAGTAAGTCAGTAAAAAGTAGTTAGGAGTATTCAAATCAATAAAATGATAAGGGTACCCAAATTTTTGCACCGGTCAAATTTTGGTTTAATGCATATTGCACATTTTCTGTTAGTACAATAAACCTCATTTCAATCCTGAAATATTACTGTGTCCATCAGTTATTAGATATATCAAATTGAAATGGCTGTTGCAAACACCCAAATATTTAGAACTAAAAATGATTAAGATTAATAGGGGTACCCAAACTTTTTCACATGACTGTATATATATATATATATATATATATATATATATATATATATCTGTATGACGCCTCCATGAGACATTGCATTTCCCCTCTAAGCAAAAAATCTGTAATATGGTATGTAAAGGAGAATGCCACAATTTTTCCAAATAGATTCTATATTCTATATATGGAAATATATACATATGTACATTAAGGGTACTTTTACACATTAAGTTTCCTATCTATCTATCTATCTATCTATCTATCTATCTATCTATCTCTCTATAATCTTTGTTGTGCTGCAACCTTACGCAGCACACTTGCATACAAATTATTGGGCCAGTTATTGGAAGTAAGCATTCATAGGAATGCTTGTTCCCATGTAGTTCTGGTGCTGATCAGCTGACGATCTAAAATGATGCCCTGCCGATAACCAGTGCAGCTGAATGGGAGGACAATGCGGTAGTAGTGCAATAAGACAATACAAACTAGCACCTGTCAATTCATTTATCATAAGTCAAGGCTCGTCCTGCCTGAACATCGGCCTGTGTAATATCACCCAAAGGCTAAGGCCCCACGTTTTGGAAGTGCAGTGGAAAGAAAAGCTGCATTTTACAGTACCAGCAAGTGAAATTAGATTTTTGTTAATCTCATCCACACATTGTGGAAAAGCAGAGCTGCATGAAAATTATTTTTTCAAAAACGTGTGCATTTTTGAAAAACACAGTATGTTCATTTTAGCTGCTGAAATCACAAGCGGCTTCTCTATAGATTTAATAGGTGAAATAAAAAAAAAGCAGAGATAAAGGCACCAAATACTCAATGAAAACTGCTGCAAAAAAAAAAAACCGCAATGTTTTTTTGTTATGTTTTGCTAGATAAGCAACAAGGAGGACAACTTGAGGATAAGTAGCAGTACTTTGATGGGATATGCTCTTCAATAAAAGCACTTTCCAAAATCAACCTTGGCAACAATGTGAGTGTGTCTCAAGGATTAATGGACTATATATAGGTCAACTATGTACATAAAATGCCATCCCTATGTTGGTATTCATGAAGGCATCGCGTCTGAGTCACCTTGTAAGTGTCTACCATTATTTTTATATTGTGAATTCCTTGGCAATAGGGACAAGTGACGGAATTATTGCAAGCACAGCATGTATCTAGTATATAAGAATAGACCCTACACATCTGCAAACTTTTTCGCATTGACAATGTAAAAATTCCTATACAGCGATCCTGTCACAAGTCTCAGAGACATGCCTTGAAGCTCCTGGACCCCATTACAAAACCTTCAGCAAAGCCCTAAATGCATCATTTATAGTATTGGTCTCCTTATATGAGACATAAAGAGTTTATGGGCCCCAAAAGGATGAAGAGCCTGGTGACCACAACCTCTAAACCTTGTATAGTTATGGCCTTGACAATATCAATATACCTGGTTAATAGTCTTCCATACTGAGAGCAACCTTTGCTGAAAATTTAGGTTTGCTTTACTTTTATTTTACATAACTGGACAAGTTGAGTAAAAATGGATTGTAATTTAGTGTGGAGAAAACTATAGCGAGTTAGTATTTATGCCTGGAGTCTGAAGCACTTGAAGCAGTTGGTCCTTTCCATCTGCTCGGACCATGTGCAGCCTGAGCTATGACTGCCAACATAGTGCTGGTAGCTAATGGATTATTCTTCACAATTCTCTGCATTTTTATACCATATGTCTAGGACACTCATGTCTCATTTTTTGCATCACAGAATGTTTTAAGAGCAATTTCAGTCACAACTATAGACAAAAGTATCAAACACCAGACAGACCCTTTAAACAAAATGTACATCAATAGATATTAAACTAAAGATAATCATTAATATTCAGTTTAAAGAATACAGTCATGTAACTATGTACTCGGGATGTCAGGGTACTTTCATACTTACAGTATGTGCATGGACCTCTTGTCATGTCACCACTCAAACCAATATATTCATGAGAGTGGAGATGACATGTTAGGAGGTCCATCCAGTGAAGATGGTAGAGCCATCAATCAAAAGTAGAGGGGGGAAGTTGGGGGCTTTGAGAGCAGAGAGCCCAGGAGACTTCTCTTTTAGGGACCACCGAAAACACACTTTGACTGTGGTACAAGACAGATCCAGCCAAGGACATCTGCATGGAGTTTGTATGTTCTCCGTGGGTTTCCTCCAGGTACTCCGGTTTCCTCCCACACTCTAAAGACATACTGATCGGGAATGTAGATTGTGAGCCCTATATGGCACAGTGACTGACAATGTCTGTAAAGCACTGCGGAATATAATGTCGCTATATAAGTAAATAAAATAAAAAACAAAATAAAAAAAATTAAGTGGGTTGTCTGGTTCAGAAAACTTTTTGAAAATACCTGTTAGGGAAATCTGTGTTAATAGAAGAGGGTAGCCTGTAATTCTTCATTTCACTATCACTGACTTTGTAGACTGAAAATTAGCCCCTAAGTTTCCCATTCCATAAATGCCCAGTGACTGCTATGGGGCCATGAAGTGGGCCTCATCCTCTCTCTACTTTACAAAGTTCTCCATTAAAGTATAAGAACCAGGTGAAGGGCCAGAATACCCCTTTCTACTATATAGTGTCATTTTGTTTCTTGCTAAGCTTTGCCTCTTCTATGTACACTCCCTTTATTTACATCTATCATTTTTAGAACATGTCTCCCCCTTCAGTGTTGTAGTCATTCCTTGCAGTAGGAATGTCAGTGTTTGCAGACAGAGGAATAACAAATGAAAATCCCCCTAGTAAATATGAATAAACCTGCGTGATGTTCGGGGGTTATTTGTCTATGGGTGGAGGAATTGTGATGTACATTATGGACAGTTTGTATATGTATCTACATGCAGTGTGACTTTGCTATTTATAAGAAGGTAGAATGCATGTATACAAAATGTGGGTGTTACAAGAGCCGAGTGGTTTGTTTTTAGCAATATTTAAACAGCCAGTTATAACTGTGCCTAAAACTTGTCAAACCGGTACAGTAGACGTCTCCGTAATGACAGAGTACAGTGCCGTGCACAATAGCAATCTCGTGTTTCTCCATACATTTAGAGAGTAAGACACTTCTGGCTGCTCCTGTATAGGCGGCATCAAGGATCGCAGCACAGACCAGGTACAGTATTCAGGATTTCTCCTGAGTTTGTATATTTATTTCTAAAATTCTTCACTGTGTAATCCCCATATTTGATAACCTGGCCGCTGTCCACACACCAGGCAATGTAAATACTGCTGCATCCTTCTCTATCAGGGTTGAATTAGATCTGATACTGTATGTGTACTCGTATTTGTAGTGCAATTATGTTGTGGCTTTTCCAGAATGCTTCTATTTGTTCAGGGATCTGGAAACTGTATATTAAAGAATTATGGCTTTCTGTTGAGAGGGAGAGATTCATTTACTCCAGATCTGGGACTATAAAGCGCTGTTTACTCTTTGGTGGTTGACTTATATTAAGGGGTCTAAAATGTGTATGTAGATAAAGTATGCATAACCACGTTCTTTTACCTGGGTTGATAAAGTTACCGGCGATTTATTTTCACCAATATGTTGCAATGTTTGCTTTTTCTAAGGAATGATCTTCATATGACTGTTCATTCTACCCTTCTCATACAGTTTCCAATATTGTTGACATCATATTCCCATCACACAATGGGATGTCCTACCACAAATAATGATTTTCATCATAATAGATACGATCAGTGACGAATGATCATTCATTGTTAAATTGTTTCACATGTTTCCAGGAATGAACATTCATATCAATTATCTTTTGGGCGATTATTGCCCCATGTGAAAGGTTATTAAGGCTGATACTCCAATAGACTTCAGGGGTCTATTCCGTGGTCTGTGTAGCATGATGCTTTAACGTAGTTGGGACACCCTAGGCCACTTGTTCATTCATTCATATACAACCTTCCACTAGCACTTTCATGGACCAGAACACTGCATTGTGACATGGCCTGTGCTAAGATCATTGCTTAGCCTTAGGACAGTCCTCAAGTTCTGCTCCTTTAATGGTGGGTGTTGCAGGGTTGAACTTGCCCACTAAAGTACCAGCGATTTCCCTGGTAGGCCTAGGTTTTGATATGTACATGAACAACAAAGGTCCAACCTCATTTCTAGGTGACTTTGGACCCTATTATATAACACTAGGGTCTATTTCTTATGGGTTGGTTTACAAATAACATATTAGACTTTATTGATGATAATAAGATTATAACGCAATTAAAATAATTCTGTATAGACGAAGAATGGAACCCCAATCATTTTCTCTGGAAGGCCTAATGGAATCCCAGTCTGACATTGCTTGCTGTGTTTACATCTATGTATCCATATAGGCTGCTATATGGTACTCGGTACATCAACTTCACATAACATGCTATGACAAAATTCAAGCATATACAATGTATAAAGAACAAGTAAGCATTACAAAACAAATGAATCATTGGCCTTGGCATTGACTTCTTTATCTGCCGGAAATACTACACATTTGAGACTATGACAATAGTATAAGGAAAATTGAGAATTAGGCAATTTCTTTCCAATCTCTGCATGATACATAACTATGTTTGTCTTTGTTTGGTAGCACCAAGGTAATAAATGCTATCATGAGTCACAATGGGCTGGGGACTGTGCTGCATGTGAAATGTTCCATGTATATGCATATATGAATTAATGTGCTAACTCTAATGCAACGTCACCAACTATTACCAGGAAATTACTGCAAATACATTTCACAAAGACATTCAGATACAAGTCCCCAATACTACCGACACAAAAACATGACGCTGCCTACATAAAAGAATGTGACAGACAACAATTAAAGGGGTTTTCTAGGAATTATTAATTAGGATAGGTTAGCAATTAAAGATCAGCAGGGATCTGACACCTAGGCCCCAGCCGATCAGCTGTTTGAAGAGGCTTCAGTGTATGTATGAGCAATGCAGCTTCTTCTGTACTTACCAAGCACAGCGCAGTACATTTGTGCAGCTGATGTGCTTGGTATCGTAGCTCAGCTCAGTCACTTGAATTGGACTGAGTTGCAATCAGGCCTTGTGACTGGTGAAGGTGACATCACATTTCCTTCAAACAACTGATCTGCAGGTGTCAGAACCCAGCATATATTCAAAAAGTCCAGAAAAACCCCTTTGGGCTAAGGCCCCATGTTGTGGAAATGCAGCTTTTTTTTGTTGCAGATTTTGTTGCGTTTTTTTGAGCCAAATCCAGGAATGGATTGAGCAAAATGTATAAGTATAAGTATTTTATAGATATTTCCCATTCATTGGGAAGCAACTCTTGGCTTTGGCTCAAAAAAATGCAACAAAATGTGCAACAAAAGAAGCTGCGTATCCGCAGTGTGGGGCCATAGCCTTAGGCTGATGCCCCACATTGCAGAACAGATGCTTTTTTGCTGCAGATTTTGCTGTGTTTTTTTTTTTTTTTAACCAAAACCCAGGAGTGGCTTCACAATGAATGAGAAAAATGAAGGAAGTTCTTATATTTCTCCCTTCTGCTCAATCCACTCCTGGTATTGGCTCCAAAAAAATGCAGCAAAATCTGCAGCAAAAACAGCAGCTTTTCTGCAATAAGGGGCCTCAGCTTTACAGGCAGATAACTATGGTAATTTCTATATCATCTCTTTATTTATCACTGCTGATCCCGTTGGCATAATTAAAAAGCCATTTTATTACAAATGTCGGACCCGAAAGTTAAATCCGTAAAAAAAGTAGTGTACATCTTTATAACACATTAGGTCTCATGCACATGAAAATGAAAAACTGCCATGTGACTGACATTTTTGTAATGTCCATCCAGAGCTCATTGATTTCAATGGGGCTATTCACATGTCAGTTTCTTTTAACGGTCCATTTTAACGTCCATTTCACAGATCCTTTAATAAAACCAAAACCAGGAGTGGACTATAAAAAGACAAGTACTATCTGTCATTTATAGGATCTCACCCTATAAAAACCTACTTTTGGCTTCAACAACTGCATCTGAAATCTGAATATTTGTCCTTATAGTTCGATATCTATTAATGAAGTCTTCCAGTATAGAAAGCTGTATAGGTTCTCATAAACTAGTATACATACTGTAAAGTGAGGAACACAGAACTGCAACTAAACATGAAAGGTGTCATCATATGCGATGTGGGCTGGCATGTTCCTGGTACAAGTTCAGACAGAGACTCTAGGATTCCTCAGCGAAGAATCTCCTGGAGGACATCTGAATGTTCAGTTAACCACAACAAGCTGGAGATTATGCGATAAAAGATAATTTCAAAGCTGCTGGGTTTAGTAGTTACAGAATCTTCTAGTGACTGGTTCCATTGGCATTTATTATTATTTATCTATGGCCAGAAATAGTGAGAGCATGGCTAGTAACGCAGCAGCGCCGTGATAGATTTATAGAGCACCGATCATTTATTTTATACTTATATAGCGCCAACATATTCGGCAGCGCTGTACAGACATTGTCATCACTGAGAGGAAACTGAAGTACCTGGCAGAAACCTACACAAACACAGGGAGAACATACAAACTCCATGCAGATATTGTCCTTGGTCAGAGTCAAACCCAGGACCCCAATGATGACCCCTGAGTCACCATGCTGCTCACAGTAGACATATAGCTCTAAAAATTCTAGATTATTCTGCTTTTCTGGCAAAACAATGAAAACTTAGCTGAGATATTTTGTAAAGAGTGGCACTGTGCTGTGGTGGTTGGCATTGCGGCCCTGGGCAATATCTACATGTAGCCTGCAGGTATCCGCAGTGCTTGAAGATGTTGTGGTTCTCATAAGTATTGTAAAGCATTGGTTACAGAATGTTTAAGTAACATGTTCTGAGCATGTGCCAGGAAGGCATTGGCATTTGTCTGGCTGGTGTATGTCAGTATGCCTTTTTGGATTTATGTAGAAAAGCATAGTAGAGTACGATTTTCTAGACAGATACGTCTAGCAACAAAAAAGTGTAGTGCTCGGTATATAATTTCTAACATTGGATCCTATTGGTGGCATATGCCAATGTATGTCAATAGAGGTATAACTGACTTTCATTATTGTCAGGTTCAATGACAAAAGACACTGACCATTTGTAATGCTCTGTTCTCACACAATGGACTCATAGCAAGGAAAGGGAATGTGAACAGAGTGTAAGGCAAGTTCCATTCAATAGTAACCCTGCTCGGTTTTGTCATCCATACGACAATGGCAATGGATGAACCTTATAGTGACGTATGGTGGGTTCACTGTAGAATAAATAATATCCAAGATGAAGGAGTTGTCCAGCACTCTCTTGTCAATATAAAATCTGGCCTTCATGTCACAACTAGTTGTGAAAGAGGCCATGGAGTATGTTTGAGTATGTGTACCTCAGACAGGAAAATTAGGCTGTGAGCTTCACTGGACAGGAACCGAAAGGAGTGTATTCTATATACAGCGGTATAGATTATCTTGGTGATATAGAAGTACAATCAATAATTTTAGGACATAACTCACCTGCATAATACAGAATTAGAAGTATGTGGCTTTGGGGGTCTGATGATCAAGCTATCTGGGTAGATGACCACCGTCTATTAGCCTCTTACTGGTGATTGGCTAATTGTGGGACTCTCAATGATCAGCTGCTGTGGCCATGGGATGCAGCACATGACTGGTAATTTAATTTCTAATATATTAATGTACTGGAGCCATAAACAGGGCTATGAAGTCAGTAGGCCAAACTATCGACTCCGATCCTCTATTTATCCACAGCCTGACTCCTTTATAAATGACTAACAGCCATGGCCAGTCAGAAGCAGTAAAGATCCTCCAAATCATTAAAATGCCAGGGATCGAATTGCTATGAACGTAAATATTTAATTAATTAAATAATATCAATAATTGTATAATCTAGGTTAAAATAATTAATTATTCTAATTTAAAACCAGAGTTGGTATTGGCACCTTTTTTTTCCAACTCCACCCAAAACTGGCTTCGACTCCGGATTCATGACTCCAACTCCGACTGAAGAGCCATGGCCATAAGACATTACATGCTGTCCATTGAAACAGAATACTATTATTTATCCAATAGCATTCCCCCTGAACTAATAATAGATTATTTAAAAGGTTTGGCCAGCGATTCTGAAAAACAAAGACAACACAGAATGCTTTGAAAAAAATTACTCACTTCATACTCACGCCATATTCATACTCACTTCCAGGGGCGTAACTATCGGGGTAGCAGTGGTAGTGGGTGCCACAGGGCCTGGGACATTACGGGGCCCCGCGGGCCCCCGACTCCCTTTTTTTTTAATAGTCCGTTACCTGCTGGAGTAACCCCTGCAGGTATCGGGCTCTATATACTTACCGTTCCCCGGGGTCCCGCTCACGGCCACCTGCGCTTCCGATTCTGCGGAGGCGGCTGTGAGCAGGAGCGGGGATCAGTATGTGAGGCCGCGGGCCGAACCCCACAATCTCTGCTATCATTATACTCCGGGGTCTTTTCAGACCCCGGAGTATAATAATCGGAGGCCCAGGGGAGGTGAGGGAACATAAACAACAATGTACTTACCTCTTCTACGCTTCTCCAGGCTTCGGGCCTGTTTGGTGACGTCCCAGACGTCCCCGACGTCATTTTGCGTCGCGACGCCGGCCCGGATCACGTGACGCCAGCCTCGTCCAACATTGAAGGCGGCTGAAGCAGCAGTGAGTGGACCAGAGCGAGGAACAGGTAAGCAATGTTGTTTTTTTATGTTTCTATCCTCCCCTGGGTCTCCGATCATTATACTCTGGGGTCTCAAAAGACCCCGGAGTATAATAATTGTTCATGGGTGGTCCACAATGGGACATATAATAGTGTGTGCAGGGGCCACTATGGGGCAAAATATTCAGTGCAGGGGCCACTATGGGGAATAATAGTGTGTGCAGGGGCCACTATGGGATATAATAGTGTGTGCAGGGGCCACTATGGGATATCATAGTGTGTTCAGGGGCCACTATGGGGCATAATACTGTGTGCAGGGGTCACTATGGGGGGGGCGGTTGGAGGGGGGGGGGGTCCGGGGGGGGCGATTGGGGGCAGCGGTTCGGGGGGGGGGCCCCATTTCAAATGTTCGCCTTGGGGCCCAACCATTCCTAGTTACACCACTGCTCACTTCATACCCACTAGTCATACTTACTTTACTGATCCCCCTGCCACTACCACCTCAGCAGGTCAATGCCGCAGCAAGTGATTGGCCTGTGCATGGAGATGGGAGCAGCAGAATGGGAGTGGCAGGGGATAGGTAAGGCAAGGATGATTTTTAACTATTTTTTACAGTATTGTGAGCCAATTGTACTGTTTATTTACTGACCTGACAACCCCTATAAATGGTGGTCCATGAATTGTCACCTTGGATTCATTAATGTCTTGTTTATATCTTTTTCTTGGAATGACTGACAAGTAGTATGTCTCCCAGTTTTCTTACACTCCTAAGTAGTAATGGAGGATATAAAAGAACGTAAGAATTTGAAAAAACGTGAGCGTGACTTAACATTAAATATAGTAATATATTAAGATATCCTACATATTTTCTGGTGCTTTTTATGTTATGTGGTATATTCATGTGGACAGTACAGTATTGTTCCCTTAGTAAATGGACTATATAAGTGTTGACAAATTAAGTCGAGAGGTGAGCAATTTTCCACTTCAGACAACTTATGGTACTTACCAAGATCTGGTTGTTATGTTCTAATCACTGGTAAGAAGAGGAGAAAACAATTGTTCCTTACATTGGATTAGAAAATGTGTTTAGATTGTAAAATCTTAAGAACGATTAGGCCCATTATATAACCGTGAGCGCCGAATGCTGGAATGCATTACGTATTCAATATGTGACTGGTCAATTCAGTCCAGTGTCTAGTTTGTACAATACCTGAAAAATAAAAAACACCATGACAAAATGGCTCTCTTGATCTTTGGACAGTAATATTACCCAGACGATTTGTTACGTTCATGATGTCACAAGAATGATGAAACATTGTTATTGGGCTGAAGTCTCCAGGAGTGTGACCCCTATCATTTTGTCACTATACATCCAACATTGCTGTGTATTTGTGCCGGTGCCATACACATTAGATAGCTGTCTATGGCTGAGCGTGCTCTGAAGAAAGAAAGTAGAGGAAACTGCTGCCAAAAGATTTGGAACGTGGGTGCTACTTGGTTGGTACAGATACACAGACAGTTGTTATGTATGTTCTTTTATTATTCTATTCAAATACACAAAGGCAATGCATTTCAATGCTGAACTAGCGTCTTCATCAGGTCACAGAAATGATGAATCAAAGTCAAGCCATATGCTAAACTTTGAAAACGCATCTTTTCCGCAGCATTTTTTTTCCACATTGTGTGGATGGGATTAGCCATTTGCTGGTACTGTAAAATACAATGGGGCTTGCGGTTTGTCCGCGGCAGAAACACCGCGGAAAAAAACATGGCGTTTTACAGTCACAGCACCACTTTGCGGTAAAAAATGCACTGTGTTTATGCGGCAAATTCCAAAACTGTTACGGTTTTGGAAATCGCAGCATGTCAGTTATACCTACGGAATTGCCAGTGTTTCCCTATAGGTATAACTGAAGCAGAAAGTCCTCAGAGGAAACCTGTGCGAACTTTCTGTCCAAAGCACTGTGGGAAGAATCGCTATGCGTTGCCGTTGCTGTTATTCCCGCAGCGCTTTTTTGCTACGGGACGCCACATGGCGCCTTAACCTAAAGGAGTTTTCCCATAAACAGAATTAAATCTGTGGACAATTAAAAGTTAAACATTTTTTAAAATAGTAACTAAACATTTTGCAGTTTTAAAGATTTCCTCTAACCATCTGGTGTCTTGATAGGTTGGTAATGGTTATGACCATTAATGTAGGAACTTATTATGGCCTGGGACTTGTCAGAATCTCAATTATTACTTATTGTGGCCGGGTTATCTGCTCTTTCATGTACACTGTGTTCCAAATTATTATGCAAAAAGTGTTTAGGAGTGATAAGGTAAGAATTTTTTTTGTTTGTCAGTTAAACTCATTGATGGTGATGTGTGTCAGGGCTCTTAATATTACTGAAAGCAATTGCAGACACCTGTGCTAATTAGTTTGGCAGGTGTGTCCAATTAAAGGCAAGACTACTTAAGAAGGCTGTCCCACATTATTAAGCAGCCTACATTTTCAGCCAAAATGGGAAAGAAAAAGGATGTGTCGGCTGCTGAGAAGCAACAAATTTTGGAGTGTTTAGGTCAAGGCATGACTACAATCAACATTGCCAAGACACTTCATCGTGATCATCGCACAATCAAGAAGTATGTAGCTGATTCACAGCACACACGTGTGCGTGCTGATAAGGGAAAATTGAGGACTCTTTGCAACAGGCAATTACGTCAGGTTAAAAGAGCAGCTTCAAAAATGCCTTGTCATAGCAGCAGACAAGTTTTTGAAGCTGCTGGTGCCTCCAACGCCCCCCGAACAACAAGATGCAGGGTCCTTCAGAGGTTTGCAGCTGTGCGTAAGCCATCCTGTCGACCTCCTCTATCCACTGCACACAAGCAGAAACGGCTCCAGTGGGCCAAACAATACATGAAGACTGACTTCAAAACTGTTTTGTTCACCGATGAGTGCCGTGCAACGCTCGATGGTCCAGATGGATGGAGTGGAGGATGGCTTGTTGATGGACACCCCATGCAAACACGGCTAGGGCGCCAACAAGGAGGAGGTGGAGTAATGTTTTGGGCTGGAATCATGGGGAGAGAGATTGTCGGCCCATTTAGGATCCCTGAAGGGGTAAAGATGAACTCCATAATGTATGTGGAGTTTCTCAAACAGCACTTCCTGCCATGGTTCAAGAAGAAGAACCATGCATTCCGCAGAAAGATCATTTTCATGCATGATAATGCACCATCTCATGCTGCAAATAACACATCTGCATCTCTGGCTGCTATGGGCATAAAAGGGGACAAACTTATGGTGTGGCCCCCATGCTCCCCTGACCTCAACCTCATTGAGAACCTCTGGAGCATCATCAAAAGGAGTGTCTATGATGGCGGGGAGGCAGTTCACATCTAAGCAACAGCTCTGGGAGGGTATTCTGTCCTCATGCAAAACAATTGAAGCAGAAACCATCCAAAAACTGACAAATTCAATGGACGAGAGAGTTCAGAAGCTTCTTTCGAACAAGGTGTCCTATGTGCAAATGTAACATCACCTCGAATAAAGTTTTGGCTTGAAAACTGTTTGATTTCAGTTTGTAATAACCTGCTAATGCTTATAATTTCACAATGACCATTTTTTTGTTCTTAATAAAAATGAAAAGGTTGCAAATTCTGCTGTGCATAATAATTTAGAACATGCATTTTGAGTGTTTATTTTTTTTTTTAAATATACTGTTATCATAGGCAGTTTGTTCAAAAACCTTTCAATTATACTCAAATAGTTGATGACTGGAAAATTACAATGACTGCAATTCATATAGGTAATTTTGGAAAATATGAGAAAATATTATTTGCATAATAATTTGGAACACAGTGTAGTGTCCCTGCCTGATAACCTGTCCACAATAAGGAAGTCATGGCTGTTCATTAAGTTAGTTTCAATAAAAAAATGTTCACCATATTGGAAAGGTGTAGCAAAAAAGAGGGTATTAAAGATTACGGCAAATGTTAAAGGGGTTTTTTAGGATTAGGATATCAATGGCCAACCCTTACTCCATTAATATCAGAATTGGTGGGGTTGCAATCAGACAAGAGGCTGCAGCGTTTGGACAAAGGCTGCAGACTCTCCACTGCTACCATGCACAGTGCTGTACATTTTATAGTGACTGTCCTTGGTATTGCAGCTCAGTCCCATTCCATTGAATGGGACTGAGATGCAACATGGTCATGTCACTGGCTTATGTCAGACCTCTACAAGAATATTTAATATTTTCACATTCAATATTTAAACCCTGGAAAATCCCTTTAAGTTGCGCTCTTCTACAAAAGTTTGAAAGAGAAGAGATGCTTAGTAACATAGTAAGTAAAGTGACTTAGGTTTCTTGAAATTATATTTTGTTGCTTTCCTTATCGTACACCTATTTATCATTACAGACCCCAGAACTAAATGAGGACACTGAAAATAAAGTAGAATTTAATGAAGACATCAGCGCTGACCAGTCCACACTTGAGTTTGGGTCTTTTAATCCAGACCAAGATGAAGATTACTTTGAAACTAGATCGTACTTCAGCGACAGTCCCTCTGAACTAAAAAGTGAAGTATTTGAAAGCATCTCCGATATTGACTCTGATTCTAGTGATGCGACAGATGAACTGAACAGAAGGACAGATTGTATTTTATTAGACAAGGAGGAATCTGTGTATTCAAATTTTACTAAACTCCAAGGTGGCATTTATTCAAACAACACACACTTCTCAAAAGAAATCGCACACGGCCAAGAAGATCAGACCGAGGCCTCATCCTGTTTACAAACACAACTCCCGTCTTCTCTCAAAAACCTCTCATCTGAGCAAAGTAAAGTACATGCTGTGGAGGAAAACAAGAAGAGTCTCTTTGCTCCTGATGTAAATTTCTCGTCAGATACAGAGAATAATAATGTGACTTTTAACGGGCCGCAACATAACGTGACAATAATTGAGGAGACCCCTAAAAGTTTGGTGGTTTCTACAGAACTAAGGACAAATACTAAAAGGAGAGTCAATGCCATCTCCCAGTCAGAAGGTTGCCTGACTTGTGCAAAGTCAGACACAACTATTGTTGCCTCTCACCAAAGTTTGCCTAATATTCATTTTAGCATTCCTAACCATAATGGCACTGTACATAGGGGTGAGATAAATACAGTACGAAAGCCATTCTCTAAAGAAAGTCTAAATGTGGACACAGTTTCTACTTGTATAGATCACTCCAATGGAGATTTAATGAGGACTCCATCAGAAAAATCAGCTCAAGTTGATGAGTCGAGTCTTTATCAAGAAGACTGGGGTCACAGCCCTCATCAACACTGGGAACCAACTAAGGTACTTAATGGATATAATTCAGTCCGAAACCAGCGTAATAATTCACTTGATCATAGCACAGACATAAGGTGTGGATCTTCAGAACCTAACCTGTGTAAAGACAGAGAAAATCGGTTTCTAGTTATATTAAACTCCACAGAAGCAAATAAAAGCAATTATATAGCAAAACCAGATATAAAGCCAAATGTGCCTGACTACAATATAAAAGAGGCAAAAAACTGTATAGTAGATAATGATCCCACACCGGACCATGTGACCAACAAAGAGGCTTCACCTCAGGAGTCAGATACCGCCAATGATTCTTCTAACAAACCTGGTCTTATTATAATATCCATAGAACAGAAAGATGCTCAGGCAACAAAGAACAAACCCAATGATGGCCATTTTGTAGAAGAGCAAAGTATACAGCCTAATTCTGACCAATCACATGACTCACCTGAAAACCATCAAACACTTATTCAGGAGTTCTGTAGTGATGATTTAGAAGAAGATATACTTATTCATAAAGATGTAGTCAATGTAAATTGTAGTGATGATACCACGGAAAACATCTCTACGGAAGCAAACCTAGATATGAAAGCCTCACATGAAATGAATACTGATCATGTAGCCATTGAAACAAGTCAAGTTCAACAAAGTCCTCACAAGCAGGACAAGGAACCAGACATTCCTGATTCTGAAAGAACACATCAAGAAGTAAGTAATAGTCTGGCTTTAGAGATGAACAACATGGAATCTTATAATGTATGTGATTTAGATGAAGAATCCAATGTGGAACAAATTGATTTGTTAGATTCTGTCAAAACATTGGATGAAGACCAGAGCGAAGATAGTACAGATAGCTCGGAGCATCAAGCATTCAGCTTCTCAGATGAGGATGATGATGACATAGAATATGACAGTTTACAAAAGTTAGAAGGTAAAACGGAGAACATCTTAGATCATATACATGATTCTTCTCCTGAAGAAACCACAAAAAACATGGGCATGGGGGTAATGGATGTACATACTGATAGCACCTACTGTAGCATCAACAATTGCACTGAAAATGAAGACTGTGAACAATGTAAAGATGTTAATGGTACTAACCAAAAGATGGAAGAAATCTCAAATTTGGATTCCAGTGACAGATCTTCAGGATTGCCACCAATTTTAGAGGTTCCTACAGAAAGCAATAAAGAAACTCAGTCAAAAAGCGACACAAATATGGATGATAAAACTGGAATTACAGAAAATAATATAGAAAACAAACAATCACACTGTCTTAAACCTCCACTTATAAGCAGCAGACAGATAGCTAAACTGTGTAAAGATGAGCACTCTTCAGATCTGTCCGATGATGACTTGTGTGAAAGCAGCTTCCTCTACAACAGGAGTATGAGAAAAGCTTCAGGGTCAGGGAGGATAGACATAGACAATTTTACCCGGCTCAGAAATAATGTTTCACATGCTAAAATGCCTGAGCCAGAGGACCCAACCGTACCATCCAACCCAACCAACAATGAAGATATTCCCAAGCCACAGTTAGACGGTAATGATATGAAAAACAGTAATAAAATCACAGAAAGCAAACGGTTAAAAGAAAGATTATCTTGGGCCCATAAGTCATTCTCAAGTCTTTTTGATTTTAAAAACCTAGAAAAAGAAAACACAGCTCATAATGTGGAGTCCGTCACCAAAGACGAAAGGAAAAAGATCAGACCTCATCAAATGTCATGGAGAGCCTTACGGAAGAACAAGGAGAGAGACTCAGTGAAAAGACTTAGTATAGTAACATTATCCCCACATGTTATCAGCCCAAACAAACCAAGGAAGGAATCTAAAGAAGAGATTGATACATTCAGTGAGAATCATTCATCAGTGGTCCCAGACCTGCTCAGCAGTTCTCCCGCAGAAATTAGAGATTTCAAGGACAACCTTCTAGTGCCCACTTCACCAGAACCTGTGGCTGATGATGTCGATATCAGAAGTTCTGCTAGGTGTGGTGCCATTGTACATGCAAGGAATTCATTTGATCAATCTACGAACTGTAAAAAATGTTATCCCAGTGAGCCTTCAATAATGAGACAATCATCCTATACGTCCTATGCAAACATCTTCTCCAATTCTGACCTTAACTCAATGCCTTGTCGACCCATGAGTCCAAAACCACAAAGTCAATGGCCTAACTATCAGCGTAAAAGCCTTCGAAATTCCAGGGCCAGTGCCGCCTCCATGACTTCTTTAGGAAACTCTTCTCCATTGGATGGTTATTTAGACTCAACAGAGGAATCCATGATATTTAAGCCATGGACGATGAATTCCTTTGAGAATGAGGCTCTGAAGGAGGACAGTGGCATCAGCAGCCAGTCCCAGGCCAGCATATACACAGCTTCTTCAACTAGTGACATACTTAAGGAAGATGTAAGTACAGTCTATTACGTTTTTTCTAAAGAATCCATATTTTATTATGTGTGGAATCTATTATACCACAATTTGCTGGTTGTGGATTCAGTTATTCCAGGTCTATATAAACGTATGTCTGAAAACAGGAAGAATGTGCATTTGAAGAGAGCTTATTACATTAAACATGGTGTTTGACCTTCAGTGTCAGCATGTTATACAGTAGGAAGAGCTAAGTCAATTGATATATAGTATCCTCATACATCCCAAAATCTGCATTGCACACAATGCGCAAGGCAAATGTGGGTATCATGTCATATCTCCTATCACACTTCTTTTGAGCTAGCCATTCCCACCCATATCCCTTTGTGGCCCCCACACAGTATACTGTTCCACTCATTATGACCCTACAGTGTAATGCCCCCTAATTGTGAACCCAAAGTATAATGGCCCCCCTTATTACGGCCCTTACAGTGTAATGTCCCATTTATTATGGCCCCCACAGTATTATATTTCCCGCATGATCCCCACATTATAATGTCCCCTTTCTTGTGGTATCCACAAAAAATGCACAAATAAGAAAAAAACCTAATACCTCGCCCTGTTCCCCTGGAGTTTTCCCCGGTCTCTGCTGTCAGCGGCGTGGTGTAGTGACGTGACTACATCTTCCCTGTCTGTTTCCAAGCTGCCAGCAGGAGAGACAGGGGATGTATGGTGAAGCAGAGAACGGATGGCTCCTGGCTTCACCAGTGTACTCAACTCATCAATGTACATAAGACGGAGATGAGTTTTAGCTGGGACCTGCTCCTGCTGCCCACTTGAAATGTGGTGCTGTCTCGCTGAATTCAGGACAGTTGGGAGGTATGAATTTTATGGCAGAAGATTCAATATAACTTTTATTTTAGTCATTGAAATTTCAGTTCTTTCTATGACTACAACGACCATTGGACTACTAAATATATAAAAAGCTGCTAATTGAATGATAAAATACAAGTTATACTGAATGTTTTCCCAAATCTATACATCAAGCTGCTCAGCTCCTCCTGCTCTATAACATGCCCTCGATAGACTGTGTAACATTTACATGGTGACAGGCTACCTTTAAAGTATTAGATAATTTTACAATCCTTGTTTAGGGTCACCTTTCAAGCACTTGGTAATTTTTAAATACATGCTTCAGAGCTGAATTTCTAGTATTAAAAATGGTTGGCAGTTTTCGGGTCAGCATTTTAACTGCCAGCAGATGGCGGAAGAGGCCAAAAAGTTTTAATTGCAAGACTCGGAGGAGAGAAGACTTGTAGGAGTTTCTGAGAATGTGCAGACATCTGAGGCCTTTGTGGTATTTCACTCACACTCCCTGGCTTATCACTTCCTATCATAGGCCATAATGTATTATTTCACATACAATCTGTGAGTACAGATGTCTCAGAATCCTTTAGCCCTGATTATTAAAATCAAAGCATTTGAGGATAAAGTGAGGATAAAGCTATCTTCTCCATGTTTATTGTCTTACTTCCTATTCATGGAGAATTTAACCAATAAGACTAGGTTCACACTACAGTCGTAAGTCCATTATGATAGGATGCATTAAAAAAATGGGTGCCTATCATAAATGGTAAACAGATGTGAACGAACGATTGTTAATGTGTCCAGTTTAAAAACAAAAAAAACAGTAAAAATGAACAAAAATTCATCCATAAATGCCTGTTAATGTCCATTATTATACAGTCCGTTTTTTTTTTGGGGGGGGGGTTATGTTCTGTGTTCTGAGCATGCTCAGAAAAAACTGACAGAAATAACAAACAGTATAATGGATGACCGTCTGTTCCGACCTGTCATATGTCCATTAGCCATAGACAGCAGCGTTAAACAAATACCAGACACTTAATATCTGTCATAAGTCCATTATTTTCAACAGAGCCAAAAGTCCTGCACCCTGCGTTATTATCGCCGCCAAAATAACAGACCTGTGACAAATTTGTCGAAAAAAGATGCACGGACGGGAGAACAAATCCCACTGAAATCAATGGTATTTTTAAGGGATTTTTGACAGATCAGTTAGTGTTCATTGTTAACATTTTCTGATGGATTCTAACAACTGTAGTGTGAACACCCCCTTACAAGTATGCCTTTCTTCTATGAATGATAACAAATATTTTAGTTTTATATAAATTTAGAATATTTTGGCCAAGCCAGCAAATAATTATAGAGTTAGCAAGGAATTATGGGAATGATTCTCTTTTAAAGAGGACCTTTCATGTCCTCATGTATATGCGGTTTTACATACCGCTAGAAAGCTGACAGCACGCTGAATGCAGTGCACTGTCGGCTTTCCCGTTATGTGCCCCGGGGCTGGAGATATCGGGGGTCGTAGTTTCACCGTTCACCGTCAGAAAGGTGTTCCTGACAGTCTAGCTGCGCTGTGAGGAACGCCCTCCCTGACAGTACTCGTCCATAGACTTGTACTGGAGGGACATTGCTCACAGCTCAGCGTCATCACAGTACAGTACAGGGCTATGGGACGAGTACAGTCAGAGGGGGAGTTCCTTGCTGCCCAGTAATGACACTGAGCTGTGAGGAACACCCCCCCCCCCAGTACAGGGCTATGGATGAGTACTGTCAGGGAGGGCGTTCCTTACCGCCCAGTGATGACGTTGAGCTGTGAGGAACCCCCCCCCCCCAGTACAGGGCTATGGACAAGTACAGTCAGGGAGGGTGTTCCTCACAGCACAGCTAGACTGCCAGGAACGTCCTTCTGACGGTGAACAGTTAAAATAAGACCGCCAATATCTCCAGCCCTGGGCACATAAGGGGAAAGCCAACAGTGCACTGAATTCAGCGCAGTGTCAGCTTTCTAGCGGTATGTAAAACATCATATACATGAGGACGTGAAAGATCCTCTTTAACTAGTGTAAAATTTCTAGAGATTACTGATTTACAGTGAACAGAGAAAAATAAGATATAGACAGGTGAAATAAAATTGAATTATTGGCCATTTAAAATTGATGACCTATTACTTAGGATAGGTAATCAATTGAAGATCAGTGGGGGGTCCAACACACGGGACCGAACAGTTTTTTGAAGAGACTGCAGCATTCGGATGGCTCCTGTGCCTATTCACTAAAAACCAAGCACAGCTCCATACATTGTACAGTACAGCAGCTATACTTGTTATTGAAGCTCAGCCCCATTCACTTGAAGTCGCTGCAAACAGACCATGTAACCAATAAACATGACTTTTCCTGATTCATGACGATCCTAGGTGTCAGACCCCTACCCATATTCGATTAATGACCTCTGCTAAGGATAGGTCATCAATCTTATAAGCCCGAAAAAAAACCTTTAACTTCTTAACAGAATGCTTGAAGGTGCTTTTTCATAACCAGACAACCCCTTCAAGTGTCACTTTGTCATGATGCCTATCAATCAGATGCGAATCAATCATAGCTTGGGGAAGCAGACGTTCTGTGCACCCACTTTTCATGGGCTCTATAGAAACTATGTGGGCCAATGGCAGTTTTGCACATGGTGATTCCATTGATCTTCTCCATGTGCAGTGATCAGAATTTTTCTCAGACAAACACTAACCTTGTTTTTTTGGTATATATCAATTCATTATTTGGATACGGGATGTTTCAGGTCAGTATTTTCTTATATACCTTTCACTTAAAACTGATACAAACAGGATACTAGACTACAGAGCCAAACAACAAGTCTAAAGACGCAGAGGGAGAAAGTCCTTCAGAAGAAGACCTCTGAGTTTCTGGTGTTCACATTCCCCAACGTGGACATAGGTAAAATCTGCACACTGCCCATGCTGACATCAGAGGGACACGAGAAAAACTCAGAGAGCAAAAAAACGAAATCGCTCTTCAGGAGCCTCAGCTGTGATGACCTATGGGTAAATCAGAGAAAGCAGGAGATGCGAGTAGACAAGACAGAAAGCACAATTCGAGGGGAGAGTCACGTGAACAATCTGTCACAAGTAAGAATCCATCCTCTCGATCTGCTCTCTGCTGTCTTATGTGCACTTTTACTTGTACTCAAATCTTTCTTCTGCTTCTTTGCTATGGATGTGGGAGCTCAAATGAATTTAGTAATATGACCCATCCCATCAGGAAACAATATTTTCACTTCTCTCCAGTGATACAACTTTGCATTTGTTGAGTTTGGCTTGGCTAGTGGTGGTTTTAGATTAGCAGATTATCTGCTTTAGCAGGTTGGATATGGATACAGATGTAGTAGCCATGTACTGGAGAGCATCCATACTATGCTGTTATTGCTAGGGTTATGATCTCTCCAACTTGAGAGCCATGACTTCTATTTATTACTCCTACATTTTGTATTTGCTATACTTTAGTGAAATGCCACATGGTATCTCACTGGATTATTTCCATCTTTCTTGAGTATTGAAACACAATAAGCTCTTTTAGCATTTAATAGCAGCACAACAAGTTACATCTCATATATATAGAGATATATCTAGAGATGAACCTTGAGTGAGAGCTTCTGGAATGGGTGCTGGTGTCATACATCTTTATGGTCTCCATAAAGATGCAGCTAGTAGGCTATTCACATGGAAAACATGGCAGTCCTACTCATGTTCTCTACACGTGCCTCTATCTTTTCACAAGCTAAGGATGGATTTTACTCTTCTATAATTATAATAATCTAACTAACCTCAAGAAAGAGCTGCAACTTCTAGGATTGTGTGAAAGAGACTAAAACTGTCCCACCTTCATGACCTCACAAATCACCTTTAACAGACAAAATAAAGTGAGCTAACTCTCAAAATGTGACTGCTGACAATTCAACTCACTAATACTAAACTATGGGTTATGTAAAAATCAGCCTTTAGGTTGAGGCCCCACGTTGCAGAAACACAGCTTTTTTTGTTGCAGATTTTGCTGCGGTTTTTGGCCCAAAGCCAAGAATGGTTACAAAAGGATTGGGGAATATATAGGAAGCTCTTATACTTCTACCTTCTGATCAATTCACTTCTGGCTTTGGCTCAGAAAACGCAGCAAAATCTGCAACAAAAAAAGCTGTGTTTCTGCAACGTGGGGCCTCAGCCTTAAAGACTATGTGTACCTTTAAAAATTTACTCAAACATTTCAGAATTCCATATCTCATTTCAGTGAAATGAGTACACTAGAAGTCTGCAGGACATACCAACGAGAAAAACATTTCTTTAAAGGGCTAATGTTGACTTTTTGCCCCAGTTGTTGACCATTATTTGGCCACCCTCTGTTGTGAATATGGCACAACATTTTGATCTGTTTTGTTGGCTTTTTCTTCTGACAATCATAAAAAAGGTTTATGGTTTTTTAGGTTCTTTATATTTCAGCATCTACCATTTTTCATCCATGCATGGTTGGTAACATTTAATAATGTGGCCATAGTATGGCTAAATGGTAGATCTATTTAAATCTTATATCTTGGCCAACATTGCAGAGACACTACTATAACCAGTATTGACAATTGAAATGGTAGCAAAAAAAAGTATATCCTATTATATCCTTTTATAATTTTCAATGCAAAAATGTGCCATATGTCTCCAAGACACCTCATAACGCATTTGTTAAAATTTTTGTTCAAATGATTGAATAAGTGGTAATGTTCTATAGGTAGATATTACAGATATTCAGTGTTGGACTGCTTTTCATGTTAGATCTAAACAGGCAGTATTACATAGTAGTAACTCGCAGATGTTTCCCTGCTGTTTCTGGGCCTTCCATGCTCATCCAATCTGCTCCCCTCTGGAGGCACCCTAGCTCACCAGAGGACCCATTGGACAGCTCTGCTTAGGCCCTATGTAGCACCTTCAGCTAGCCGAAAACTCTCTAGTGGGTAAATTGCTTCAGCCTCCAGTCCACCACCACTCCAGATGACCAAGTCTTCACTGGTCTCCAGCTCACTGCTACCACCCAGGTGGACAGGCCTCATGTCAGGCTATTTTGGAGTTGGTCCTCCTAACAGCACCCATTGTGCAGCACAATAGACACACCATATGCATCCTACAGTCAGGGTCAGGCTCTTTCTAGGCCTATGCTGATGTCCATACCTCTCCTTGTAACTGTCAGCCAAGACGACATTCCCATGGGAGCTATCTAACAGAATATCTCAGAAGCACCCCCACAAATCGCAACCTACAGTCTAGATGTCCTGCAACAAAAACATTATTTTATACACAACACAACAGAAACCATTTACAAATATGTACAAGCTGAGACATATAACACCCCCCATTACTGATATGTAACTAGGAGGGACTGCTACATGCGACTCAGGTGCTAAGTACCAGAAGAGGTGGCAATATATCTCTCTAACAAGGCCAGGGTATTTAGCTTCAGGCTAAGGCACATGAAGTGAATTTTTCCAGGGTGAAATAAAGCCTAGCTAAAGGGATATAATAGATCACAACCTTAAGGACATTGGAACAAACCACATATATTGATCAGGGCAATTGTCCCATGGGAATGTTTTTCGATAAAACCTTCTCTATTTTACATTTGCATAGACATAGAAGGAAATTGACAAATAGCACTCTGCTGACTACTGGGCAGATAAGGACAATTGTCAGTTTGGCTTTAGCCACCTCCACCTGACCATGTAATCTTTATACCGTTGGCCTTTATTAGAGACGCAGTATTATATTTGGGTTCCACAGACATGGCACCTCCCTTGTCATGTAACAACCACTACAATACTAATAACCTTTATGTTTTTCTCTATTTTGTCCATGTGTTTATCTAACCCTGGTTGTGACTAAGTTACTAACTTCTCATACAGCATTCTATATATGGGCGACATCCACCCTAGATGGGCATAATAATCAACAATGACATTAATTTCTCACCGTTTTTCCTTTGTCTAGGCAAGAATGAGTAGGAGCGGATCCGCTGCACCTTGTGATATATTTAGAATTCGACCACTGAAGATACACTCATTTTCCCAGAGCACCCCGACCAGACTTGACCTCGTGGGCTGTGTGAGGCGCATCACATTCCCTAGTATGTACATTTATTTATCACATAGTAATTGTGTATTATTTATTGGAGATACACTGTTGGCGCAGTTTAGGGGGCGCTGCACTGGCACTGTTCACATGGTGCAGCTTGCTGTCACTATGGTTTATTGGGGCACTGTGCTGGCATTTTTATGAGGACACTCTGATAGTACTGTTAAGTGGGGTCACTTTGATAGCAGTGCTAAAGGTGTTGTCTTGTCGGGGAATCACCACACCAGGACCTCACTTTCTTCATCCAGAAGCTCCAAGAACTGCATCTTTTCCGGGGGTTCCATTTAACTGTGTAGTACATGAATAGCCCACCAAAGTCAGCAGTTTATCAAGAGCCAATTGCTGTAGGCGGCACCTGCTATAGCTTGACATCCCTATTAATGGAGTGATTTCCTTATCATTATGTTGGCTTGGCTTGCATAGAAAAAACATGCTGCTACTTAAACTGGGCAACAACAGTGGTAGTGAGAAGCTATGTGCAAGATCTTATTCACACATGCATGAATCACATTCACATACAGTCCATGTCCCCCACAAATTACAAGCGATTTAATTGGGTTCAAGCACTATTTTGCAGACCACACATGCCCAATAAAGTCTATATGCCCATGAAAATCAAGGACAGCACAGAGACGGTTGCCATTTTTCATGTACATCAACCATACACAAAACATGCTTTAAACCCAGACCTTTGGGGACTCATAAATCAGATGCCAAATGGTATTTGCCCCCTCTTTCAGCTCCTCGGATCCCCTGCGATGAGATCACAGGGTCCAAGGGGTTGCTGGAGGCCAATTAACGGTCTTTTCGCATAGGGAGTTTATGGACAATGTACTGCAATTCAGAAGTAATGCAGTACATTGAAATGGGGATCAAGCGACCCCAGGTTCAAGTCCCCTTGTGGTTACAAAAGTTTTCCAAAAAGTAAATAAATAATAAAAAGTTTAAAAACACCTTTAAAATTTACAACCTAAATGATGTAAATAAATAAAATAAACAAACATATTAGGTATCCCCATGTGTGTAATAAATAGCGTTATTTATCCTGTACTGTGAACACTGCAAAAAAATACCTCCATTAACAAAAAAATAATTCCCCTTAACGAAACAGTAAAAAGATTATAGACATCAGAATACAGTGTCCCGAGGCAAATCATTTATTTTCAAAAAATTTAGTTTTATTTAGTAAAAGCGGTAAAACATACCAAAACCAATATAAATATGCTATCGCCATAATTGTAATGATCCACCGGACAATGCCATGTCATGTTTGATGTTTCACACAGACCCCCCAAAAACGATAAGAAGAGCTAATCAAAACATTATCTGTACCCCAGAAAGGTGCCAACTGAAACTACAGTTCATCACGCAAAAAACAAGCCCTCATATGATTATGTCAATAAAAAAATAAAGAAGTTATGAATTGTGGAAGGCAGAGATGGAAAAATATGAAAAACTTTGCCGAGCACAAATGCCCAAACTACTCTGTGTCCTTAAAGGGAGCCAATATAACATATTTGACATATCTTACACTCAGTTCAGGCTACTTGTAAGAGGACTGAAATACCTGTAGCCCACAGTAGTATAACATGGTAATTGGGGGGTAGGGAAGATTAGCGCTTGCTCCTGTTTACCACTTGAAAGTGAGAACAGACTGCTGTTTTAAAGGGGAAGCACTTTACATACCACATTGCTGACATTCATCTCAGTCACAGTCTTTTGGCATATAGAAGATAAACTGCAGAGGAGGAGGAGGAGGAGGAGATCTCATCAAGGACACTCACCCCTCTTCATAGGGGGAGGATGAGCTCTTTGCAATTCTGATTTTAGCGCTTGTTAAAAATAATAAGAATATATACATATAGATAGAAAGAGACATATGGCACTGGCATCAAGATTTTTCCTCATTTATATTTTGTCATTGTGATTTAGTCAAAGGAAAGCCAACACATAGGAAGGTTTAGGTTCTGTTCCCACTAGATCTTCACAGTAGTGGAATTTTTGACAGCAAGAATAGTGCATTGCTAAATATTATTGCATAATGTTATTTTTGTGATAAAAAATTCTAGAACATCTGTTAGAAAAAAAATAATAATAGCCAAACCTCTACTTGACCAAAATTTTAATATGTGTACAAAGCACTGAAAATATTAATATTAAAAAGAGTTTTCTGAGACTATGATATTAATAGCCTATCCTATATGAGATCAGTGGGGGGGTCCAACATCTGGCTCCCCCATTGATGTTTGAAGAGACCAAAGCATTCAGATGGGCATGGTGGATTCCTTAATACCTACAAAGCTGTGCATGGTATTGCAGCTCAGCCCCTTTCACTTTAATGGAACTGGGCTGCAAACAGGGCATGTGATGGAAGAATGTGAAGCCACATGGCCTTAGAAAGTGGCAGTCATTGCAGCGCTGCTGTCGCTGTGATCAGCTGATCTGCGGGAGTCCCAGGTTTCAGACCTATCCTAAGGATAAGTACTTAATATTTTAAGTCTGGAAAACCCTCAGCAGCTTTTGGAACCAAAGCCAAAAGTAGTTTCCAAAGGAATGGGAAATATGAAGGAGTCACTTGTAGATGTAGCAGAAGGAGAAGTAGTGGCGCTTCCTTTATTCCTTTGTGTGTGTAAAGCCTTAAACTAATTTCTTCAAATGCTTCCATTATGCAGTTTTAGGCTGAGGCCCCACATTGCGAAAACGCAGCTTTTGTTGTTGCAGATTTTGTTGCGTTTTTTTGAGCCAAAGCCAGGAGTGGATTGAGCAGAAGGGAGAAGTATAAGAAGCTTCCTATATATTTCCCATTCCTTTGTAGCCATTTTTGGCTTTGGCTCAAAAAAACTCAGCAAAATCTGCAACAAAAAAAACTGCGTTTCCGCAACGTGGGGCCTCAGCCTTAGGAGGTTTATTTTTGGTGCCTTAACTGGTAATGGGGCCATTGGACTGTGTTCATACTTTACAATTGCATGCAGATTTTTATTCAAAGGCAGCAGTGAGCATTAAGAGAAATGTACTGTAAGTGTAATTATAAGCTCTAGGTCTAATGCACATGACAGAGCCATGCCATGAAGTTGCAGAAATTCCATGTACTGCCATAATGTGTTTCCTGTGGGGCTAGAGAGGAGTTACATCCATTATACATGTCAGCGTTTGCTACTATTTTGATTTCTGTTAATTGTATTCACAATCTGAAAACTAAAACTCTTGAGTGTATATGAAGTCAGAGAGGCATACACTAGAATTCCAAGTCTTAAAGTGCCCTAAACAACAAAAAAACTTGGAATGCAAAACTGAATTAAAAAGTGTGAACAGAATCTTTACATGTCAATAAACATAAAGTAATTAGTCTGTAATTGATATATAAGTTGGGTCAGAGTATAATTCTCCCCGACCAGTTTACTAAATGAATCACATAGGAAGATAAATCCAATGACATCCTCCTGGTTACATCAATGGGATGCAGCACAGGATCTGTACTGGGCTTTACAGGGTTTCTCAGAGAGGATTCCCTTAAAACAATGGGACGATTGACATGTATTTCTAAAAGCTGAAGCCTGCTAAATCCTTGATATTAGAAGCAGTTGCTAAGAGACCCTTATGCCACTGAGCCATGGATAACTAGGGAGTTGGATGAAGTCTGTGATCGCTGGAGCCCCCTAGAGGCCCCCTATGATGTCAGGTTGCATTCTGCAAGGAAAGCCAGGCTGCTCAGCATTGAGCCAGCACTGCCAGGTACAAGAGCCTGCAAGAAGCAACAAGAGGCTCCTGTTCCAGCCTGTGTGCCCGGATGAGGACTCAGCAGCAATGCCCAAGTGATACAATGAACCCCCACAGTAGTTGTGGGAGCTCTGGGCTTTCCTCTGGCTCTGATTCTGATAGCAGTAGCTGCCTTGGTTGGGGTGGTGCTGGCATGAGAGGGGTGCTGTCTAGATACTGGAGCCTGGAAAGCCTGCAGTCTGCTTCTGGTAAGGAGAATTGCTTCTATATCTTTAGTTGTAGTGGGCAGTGCATGGACTGGAATAGAAAAGCTTGAATGGGGATCCCGACCACTCTTCTGTTCCATATGTAGAAAATAATATTAACAGGTGGCAGGAATACGACTGATAGGAGAGTGAGTGTATAGTGCTGTGTGCCATGGTATGGTATGGCGGTATAGAATAACACAGACTAGATGATAATGAATAGATGTGCCCATCCTTAAAAAAGTTTACTTCTTGGCCATCATTTTTTGAGCAGAGGTTAGTTTCCTCGCCTTTCTCGGGGGATTATTATCCACTTCTTAAGGAACTTTATATATGCAGCACCTTCTTAAATGGAGCAGTATTATTACTTCTACTATACTATTAGTGATTTTTATTGTATCTATGATGACTCCAAAAAGCAGGTTTTCACGGTAAACATTTTTTTCTATATAAATAACTTGTGTGCATATTATGTCTCATGTATAAGGTCATCCAAAATGTATCCCTTATGTAGACGCTTTATTAACACATTATCAGTAGGGCTCAGACTGGGGTTACAGTAGCTACTAGTACAAATATCATCAGTATATTATTTTATTGATAGGATTCAGCTTTTATCTTTTTATTTCTTTTATCAGATCTCACGGGTCTGAAACAATTATTTCTGTGCACATAATATAAATTCTATAATATACTGTACAGATGTTGTCAGAGTCACCTAGTGTAGCAATAAGTGCAATGTGACCATAACATGCAGGTCAGTGACTAATTCCAGTTTCTGGTTGCTATGTGCATCTGTCATCAGACTAATGGACTCCAGACATGACTAAAGGGAATGAATCTTATAATTATGGAACCTCTATTACAGCAATTCCCCAATGTATACCTTTGGATTCCCAAAGACAAATCTACACCGTGAACCTTTATTTCATTATTCACATTGCCTAGTGTGTGGATTGCGACAGTCTCACATGTATAATACCAATTGGTGGGGAATTGCTTAACTAGTAGTTGCAGAATATTGTGTTGTTATTATCATGGTGTCCTTTAGCAACTTGAGAGATCTGATCACAGATAGTCAAACCTATAGGCAAACCTATGGGAATTCCTGACTATGGACGCACAGTGCCAAAAATTCATAGGTAGCTTGTACCCTGTAGTAAAGAGCAGCATGTTCACATGACAACAGCAGGATATGTGAAATTTCCCGCACCCCTGCCGGGTATTATTGGGGTTCTCCTCAAGTGTAAAGGAATAACTCTAAAAATAAGAAATAACATAAAGGAATTGTTATTTAGGCAGTTCTCTGAAATAAAAGGACACTATCCTAGGTGAATAATATCATAGTACATAATATGCTGAGTTTTATGTTATTTCTTGTGTACTGAAATACACATTGTTCTGTAGGAAATGAAATTTGCTTTCTTTGATGCTTTCATATTTTGGTAGTATTTGGAAATACCATAGACATTGACTATATGTATATTTCATAGGCTTTACTGGTGGCATCTAAGGTATGAAAAGTTATATAGAAAGGAGACATTAGCTTTAGACTGGGTGCAGCAGATAAGGAAAGATAGATAAAAATTGCAAGTGAAGCTGCAAAGCTTGCGGCACAAATAAAATGCCTGGTGTGCAGGAAAATGTGATTTCGAGACTACAACTGACATGGCGTTCTCTCGTAAGACAAGATGACCCTTTGTCCCAGATGTTGAAGAAAAAAGGAATTTACACTTAACACAGAAATTTAGATTTTATAGAATGAGGGTTTTGTATAGGAACTTTTTCTAGATTGGACAGGTTTGATACAGGTATGGATATTGGAGACCCTATGTACTAATACAAATTACTGTAGTAAGAACGATGGAAGTCTCCGAAAGGCAACCAATCACAGCACAGCTTTCATTCTATATTCTGCTTTTGAGAAAACTGCACTTAGGCTAATGATAGAGAACAAGTGCTCATACAAATAATTGGCCTTGTTTAATAGGATTCTTATGTTAGCAGTTCACACTGTAAGGCCGGGGCCCCACATGGGGCGCATCCCTTTCACACTAGTGAATACCATCCACGCATTGCAGAAAAATACATGCAGTGGAAATCCTGCAATTTGCAAAACCGTTGTGGTTTTGGAAATCGCAGCATGTCAATTATACCTATGGAAACGCTAGTGGTTTCCCTTTAGGTATAATGGAAGCAGAAAGTCTGCAGAGGAAACCTTTCTGTTAAAAGCGCTGAGGAAAAAACAGGATGTGTTTCAGCCGCGTTTTTTCCCGCAGCACTTTTTTGCTGCGGCCAGCTATGTGGGGTCTTGGCTTAAGGCTAGATTTACAGCCATATTATACAGACTGTATTATAGTTGCAAATCCAATACCAGCCATGGGTCTAACAATCTAGCGACCTATGATGCTGTAACTTCAGGTCACTAGGCCTGTGGATGGAACAGGATTTGCTCCTGTAATATTGTCCAAAAATTACGAGTGTACTACGGTCATGTGAAACCAGCCTTACCATAATTAGCAGAGGATTTTATATTTAGGCCTTGCCATACGGTTTTGCTATACTGTAGGGCACAATACCAACTTACAGCCGCTATGTGAAAACCCACACAGCCATATTATGGTTTTGTTTTGTAGTGAGCCATAATAAGTCATCAATTGTAATAAATGAGGCCTTTGCCCGCTATCTGCATGCCTTCAATTCCTGTAAATCATAGCGATTTCCACTGAACGCTGTGTGTGCTTCCAGGGGAGAATAGCTCTATACATACAGCACTGTACGGGGGCACAAGTAGTATCGTAATGTTCTGTACAAGGCTGTCTGTGCTGCTGCAAGCTGTCATGCTGTGTGAAAATGTTAACTGAGTTGATCATTGCTATGAATAAAGTGATCTTTATATAAGAAAATTGTTACAAATGTAGCAAAGTTAACATTTGTATATATCTGAATGTTCTTTGTATTCTACACATTGCCTGATATCATTCCCACCCTTCCCACCATGTGTCTCAGACTGGAATTTTACTGAAAAGAATTGGTTTGGTAATACAAATTTTAATAAGATATATTCTCAGAATTGAAACATAGTTGCCCCCTATGGTGGCATGATCAGGGCAGTTTTATGCCGTCAGTTTAGAAACCACCAACCAGACACCAGGCTGTTCGGTTGAAGAAGTCTCCTTGAAATGTATGCATGCTGAAGAATAGCAATGCCAACAGAAAGTAAGATATGGAAATCTTGTCATCTTGAATTATAAACACTTCAAGGATTGATGTGTGGGCACAGCCTGGAACCTGGAGAGGAAAGAAAGGAGAAGTGTGTGGATGAGAAAGGTCATTACATTGTAAGGAACAGAGAGGAGAAATGTAATGAATAATGGTCACACCAAGAAATATTTTACCTGAAGATGAGGGCACGCCTTGTTTAGTAGATCCTGACCTGATGAAGGCCATTCCTAAAGTCGACTGAGTGCAATGTCTACCTCTGAACAACATTTAGTATTATCTGAACTTAAATAGGTTAAAAATTCTTCCCTGGTTAATGTATCAGCATCTTTATAGTTGTCAGAGTTCTGTTCTTGGGCCACATTGCTTAAAATCACTTCAGACTTACATATTTGTAAAACATAAAATTATTTTTATTTGTACCCACCACTAGATGGAGCTTAGGAGTTAACTGTATACTGTTTATGCATTGAACTCAATAGTAACTCAGCACGCTCCCCCTAGTGGGCATACCTAGTGGGCATAGTATCTTTCAAAGGGTACACAGTACACAGTACCCAGCATATTAACCAATGCCTGCAGGTAGCTAGGTTAGGGTAAACCAGTGTGTTTCTCAGTATGCAAATGAGCTCTTTGGAGCAATGGCAACACCCTCATTGCCAATGCGTTGCTCCAAAGAACTCATTTTTATATTAACAAAAATTGACTTATCTTGGCAACAGAAGCAGCAATTCACAAAGGTAAAACACCATTTGATTCAGGCAGCCCTAACCTGTCTATCTCTGGAGCTGGGTTAATATGCTGGGTTCTGGTGACACTCTTAATTTAAAAAAGCACTCTAGGAGTTTTTATTGCCTATATAGTACAGCATAGGAAATATTTAAAGAATAATGTAGAGGCTCTTATGCATGCTCCGATCAATGCATGATCTGAATCCTATCTAAGGACAGCCACTTATAGATGAGAGACATAGAACTTCAGTGCACTTCTTTGCAATGCAGCTTCAGCCTGTCTTGCCTGCTTACTGCTTGTGATAGGTTTCTCTCTGTGGGGTTTTACAAGCTGGAAGCAGGGAGATCAGTGTGAAGCTGCATCTTATAGAGTACACTGGAGACTCTGCTCACAGTATGCACAGATAGTATATAGACAGGCAGGGTGAGTCAGAGAAGTGTTATAATTCAGCAGCCAATCATATTAGATTAATGCTTCTTTGAATCTAAGTATATGCAGTGGATTTTGGAGTTCTGTATTAAAAATTATGACAGCTGTAAATGAATGAAAACAACATTTTGAACCTGAAAATGACTTGATGTTAAAAGATTACTTCCAGTATAATAAACTAAATTAGATGACTGGGGGTCAAGATGAAAATCTCAAGAATAATATTTAAAATATTTAGTTGAAGGATTACTGTGATATAGTAAAGAGCCTACATAATAAAGGGTGTCCAATAAACCTTTTTTGCTCATAAGTTTTGGTCTTTGTGTGTTATCAGCATTGTGTATTTCTGTGACATAGATATAGGGTTATCCACATGTATTTTAACTAGTTCCGGACAGCCCATTGGCTATACATCAGGACGGTTCACTCCGCACCCTGCAAGGACATAACCCTATGTCCTTTCTAGGTTAAGTAGCTGCACCAAATCATGCAGCTGTAATATGGGGATGCCGGCTGTTACTCCCATAAGGAAGGCAGGGACAGCTTATTACAGCTATGGGAGCTGCCATGATGAGGCTCTACTTCCGGCCCCAAGGTCACATGACCTCTAGAGGCCAGAAAATGTGTGAGATGCTGCAGTACACTGTAGGAGGCTTCCTGTAACCAAGGCTAATGTATCAGACCCAGGTACAGGAGAAATCAGCAAAAAAAAAAAAAAAAATTAAAATGCCCCCGAAGGTCTATTATGTATAAAAAAAATTTAAGTAAAAAAAAATGCCACTACCATGTCCACGTAACAGGTTCTCCACTTTTCTCCTTTTTTGTTTACATTTTCTCGGATATTAAAAAAAAAGAAATCACATGGTAAAATAAAAACAACCTAAAATAGAGCCCTATTTATCACTGAAAAAGACCCAAATATTATTTGAATAACCCCAAAGAAAGAAATATTATATGTACAAAGAACCTGAAAATGTGTCTGGTCCTGAACCAGGAAAAATAGCCCGGTCCTGAAGTGGTTAAAGAAATATTTCAGGTTAAAGTTTTCTATGTTGTTCTCTTGCCCCTATTACCTCTGATTTCCAAACTAGTCATGGCAGCCCTACGAAAATCATCTTCTTCATGTGGCTGACCCAGCAAAAAGGGACAGGGAGAATGCTACAGTCACCTTAGAAGACCTTGGTCCCAAAGGGTCACAATGGTGAGACCAGCCAGTGCATCTGAACGTACGTGACCAAATTACCCTTTATTATCCTGACAACAAATACATCTCCCCAGAACTTTTCACGTGGCTAGCAGATGATGTCAGATTTAGCGGAATGAAGCAGAATATTAGCTGCTGTATATTTCATAGGATTGAAATGAAATGAAGAGATAATGGAAATGACTCATAGCAGTGGGGGCTCTGCTGGGAAGACGGGTCTTAGGGTTGTTCAATTTAATAAAATACATGGCTATATCTGGAAAAATACACGTTGTCATGGAAATGATTTGGCACCTCATTTTCCTGTTAGTCCTTGATCATGCTGATCTCTCTCCCTATTAAAGATATACATACAATAAAGTAGATTTTATTTTAATTGTTATGATCATTTATAGAATTACAGAATGTAACAAGTATATCTCATTTTATATATGACATTAATATAGACTCTATGGTTCATTTTATAGTCACACAGCATCATCTCTTATACCACACAGTACAAGGGAGATTTAGTATGTTATTATATATATTTTCATTATTAATGGGCACAAACAGTTAAGGTTTATATAATATCCAGTTAGACACCTGATCTAACTTTTTGAAAGGGAGTCTGTCAGCTCCAAAATGCCTTCCATGCCAATAATAGTGCCATGTAGGGGACTTTAACAGGAGCAGAAACTTAGCTTTGTGGCTACAAACTGCAGAAGCAATGAAGAGATCATCAACGGTTTATGGATATGTAAATCAGTCTGCAAGTGCATCGGGGTGAACTCAGTTTTCCAGATTTGATCACTTTTGGTGCAATTACCGGAGGATTTGCATATCCATAAAAAGATGATTTTCTAAGGCTGGGTTCACATCTGCGTTTGATGACTGTTCAGGAATGCCGTCCCCCATTCCACTTGAAAAATGCACAGAGAAAAGTACTTTTTCTTTCCGCATTTTTCGGTCGGAAAACGGGCGGACCCCATTATAGTCTATTGGGTCCATGGGTAACCGCTTTTTAAAGCAGATTCAATTTCCGTTTCTAGGGCCCCTAAGCGGACCCGAAGAATGGAAAACCCCAACGCAGGTGGGAACCTAGCATCATCATTGCTGCATCAGTTTTTGGCCAAAAAAAGTACACCACACAGGACTTCTATATACACTAAAGTCAGCCATATACACACGTGGACAAAATTGTTGGTTTAATGAAAGAAAAACCCACAATGGTCACAGAAATAACTTGAATCTGACAAAAGTAATAATATATAAAAATTCTATGAAAATGAACAAATGAAAGTCAGACATTGCTTTTCAACCATGCTTCAACAGAATTAAAAAAAAACAAACAAACTCATGAAACAGGCCTGGACAGAAATGATGCTTCACTTATCTTAATATTTTGCTGCACAACCTTTTGAGGCAATCACTGCAATCAAACAATTCCTGTAACTGTCAATGAGACTTCTCAACAGGTATTTTGGCCCACTCCTCATGAGCAAACTGCTCCAGTTGTCTCGGGTTTGAAGGGTGCCTTTTCCAGACGGCATGTTTCAGCTCCTTCCAAAGATGCTCAATAGGATTTAGGTCAGGGCTCATAGAAGGCCTCTTCAAAATAGTCCAATGTTTTCCTCTTAGCCATTCTTGGGTGTTTTTAGCTGTGTGTATTGGGTCATTATCCTGTTGCAAGACCCATGACCTGCGACTGAGACCAAGCTTTCTGACACTGGGCAGCACATTTCTTTCTAGAATCCCTTGATAGTCTTGAGATTTCATTGTACCCTGCACAAATTCAAGACACCCTGTGCCAGATGCAGCAAAGCAGCCCCAGAACATAACAGAGCCTCCTCCATGTTTCACAGTAGGGACAGTGTTCTTTTCAAGATATGCTTCATTTTTCTATCTGTGAACATAGAGCTGATGTGCCTTGCCAAAAATTTCGATTTTTGTCTCATCTGTCCATAGGACATACTCCCAGAAGCTTTGTGGCTTGTCAACATGTAGTTTGGCAAATTACAGTCTGTCAGATTCAGGTTATTTCTGTGACCATTGTAGGTTTTTCTTTCATTAAACGAGGGGTAACAACAATTTTGTCCACGTGTGTACATAAGGTCATTCTTCTTCACTTGAATTGGTCAAGTGTGCATATCTGTTTTAGGAGGGAGAAGGACATTAGTCACCAGCTTTAGAGCCGATCCACATATTATAGTTCAGATGGTCACACTAATAATACCACAGTATATGTCAAAGCGAATTCAAAAATTCTGTTCACATAATAGTAAAAAATCTCTGCAGATTTTGAGGACTATTCATACCTACACTATGCACGTCATCATTTTTTCATGTAAATTTTAGATATGTTACCCATTTGAATTGAATCCGTATTTGAATCCAGGTTGGGATGCCCAGGGATTTACAGTGTCGACTGACATCTTTGTTCTCCATCTTCCCCAGAAGCATTTAAGTATGGATTAGCAAAAGTTCAGGCAGGTTCAAAACCAACATGAAAACCTTTACAGCTATTGCAGCTTTTACCATTGTTCTCATAGGAGAGCTCACTTTACATTGCAGTTTGATTTAGGATATGGAGCCAGATTCTTAAATTCAAAGCAAAGTAAATCCTGACAGGACTCCTAAGAGAGACAGAGAGAGTCCTGATAACCCGCCCCCACAGAATGATTGACAGCTCCACATTTATCAGTGTGTACGCAGAAGGCTGTCAATCACTGTGCGTGGGCCGAGTAACCAGGACTCCCACTGTCTCTTCTGAAGTCCTGTATAGTGTATTGAATTTGACTATGACTATGTCTAAGGAAGTACTCCTACAAAATATATGGATAGGATAACTGAAATTCTTTACTGAGATCAGTAAAATATTATCAGCCCATTGGGACATGGACTAAAGTGAATGGGGACAATCTGTACAATGATATGGAATATATTGGGCTATATAAGCAAAGAGAAGAAATAAACAAGAGCAGCCAGAACAATATGTCCTTATTTGCACTGTGTCCAGTAAGAAGACTTCCTAACATAGATTTAACATTACATCCTTACTTTACAATGTCACAGTCCATTATCTTTCCTTTCCTCGCACACTTTAGAATAATACACTTCCTGCATTTAGGTCATTTCATGTCCTGTGCTATATGCCACAGAATGAGAATGTTAAAATACCTTTTGATTTGTTTGGGAAAATACCTTTACGAGAATGCACGAAAAGTCATGGTCTTATATAACCTGCATACAAATATACTAATAAATAATGACCAGAGTATTTTTAAAGGGTCCGTCTCATTGAAGCAACTTTTGTTGCAAAAAGTCTTGTTTAAGAATCTTCTGTTATTTGTCTACAGCTTTTATGGCAACTTATCTGTCTCCGTGGTTACAGACTACAAATAAACCCTGTGTAGTCCTATAGTCATACTCTCTTCTATCTGGCTTTTTCTTTTTGATACCACACCTTCTGTAGGCTTTCAAGATGTAGGGGCTGGATGGTACAGAGTATGACTGCATGACCAGACTATACAGGGTTTTGTTTGTTGTTTGGAGGCACATAGGTCTACACGAGAGTTGAAGATGCAGAATGGTGGGAAATTCCTAATTAAAGCTATTTGCAAAGTTGCCTAATTTTTACTTTAAATGCATTGGAGCATTAAAAAATGTTTACAAAATGTATCTATATCCTTTAGTGCTTTAAAACACATGGGAATTAATATGTAGCAGAAGAAGACAGACTTTGTATTACATTTAAGGAGTTTTCCGTGAACCCCAAAAATGAGCTGAGAGCAGTATGTTAAAATAAAAAAATAATGTTATTTGACCAGCTCTCCCAGTCATAGGAGGAATCAGCCTGGTACAGCTGATCGGTTCAGGGACCGACTCTTGGCTTCCCCACCAATAAAGCCATAAAAAAATTAATCCTGGACAACCCCTTTAATCTCTGATGTCTAGTGACTCATCAAAACATTGTCCTTGAGTGGATGAGACTAATAATATTACAACATTCCCACAATGATTCCAATTATATCTGATCAGGCAAGGGATACTGTCCAGCTCAGTGGCTGAGAGTAGAACTAGAAAGTAATACACTCCACCATGAGATGGAAATCTCAACATCCTGTTGTGGTTAGGCTCTTCCATTACCAGTTGTTTGGAGCATGGGACTGTAAGGCCAAGGGCATAATGTCAGGTCACTTCTCTGACCCATTTTATTATATCTAAGATAAAAGTATCCTATAATTATACATAGTTACAAAACATAATATACTACATATATAGTGAAAATGCAGTACCTGGAGCCGCCGCTACACTTTGTATGACATTATTGGGAGCTGCACTGTCTCTGAACATCAGAATAGATCTGCAGGATTCCAACAGCTGGGACTTCTGCAGATCTATTATTAATGGCCTAAACTAAGGATAGGCTATCAATATTAGAACCTGGATAACCCCTTTAATGAAAACTGTACTGTCAGAGTCTTAGATAAAGCAGCATAGGGACACTATACACACATACGATATATAGCTCAGCTGTGTGTGCATCACTGCTTCACTGTTGCTCACCTGGGGGAGGGGGCTGTACTCTATCACCTCCTGGAGACTGTAACAGTCTTTGACATGTCAATTGGCCATTTATTGCAGCTGCCATTAGCTACCATTATTTATGAAATCCCCTAGTATGTTGCTATAAAGGATTGTTGTCTTTTTAAAAAGTGTCAGATATGTGAGATGTGGGTGCGAAGGCCACTATCTACCACTAGGGCAAAGGGGTAAAAATGTGTGGCTTAGCACTTTGGTACCTTGGTTCTCATCATTACGCGTCTGCTATCCTTGGAAGGACATACTTAAAGCAACACTCCATTTTTTTTAGGTATGCAGAGTAGTTATTGAAGTGGTTTCAAAATCAGCTATCGTTGATGCTTTCAGTCACCCATGTCTAGTATCTGTACCCATGTCTAGTACTTGTCTAGTACATGTACCCATGACTGATTTCCTGTTCCAGTAAAAGCTGATATTAATGTGAGAGTGAGGGGCTGTAAGGAATAGATTGTGTGGGGGCTATGGGAAGTAGAATTTGTAAAATACAGAGGAGCAGGGAGCACTTTGATAGCAAATGTAGGGAAAAAGAACAGAAGAGCAGGGCTAGATGAATCTGAGGGCACATGGTAGTTCTTAATAGATCCTTCAGACAGCAGACAGAGACCTCCTTTGTGCATGGCAATCCATGGTAAAAAGAGGTCACACTGATTTTATGACTTCTTGTAGAAGGTGAAAGCAAGTTACGGAAAGACACTATGAAGAGACAACTATTACTACTAAGGGGATGGTCTTTCGGAGAATATAAGAAGCAAGAAAAAAAAAAAATCACCAGGGTGTCCCTATAAATAAATACATAGCAATGGTAGAGCTTTTACACAGATGTTGGTGGAGAACCCACAAATGCCAATTGGATCTAATGGGGCACAATGTTAAGCAGAGTATCTACATTTGCGCAATTTATGGGATTCTCAGGACACGGAACTGACATGTCTTAAGTTTTCTGGAATGACTGTTGCCATTTTAGTACTTGCAGAAGGTAGTAAAGGAAAGCTCAAGAGCTGATATATATGAGTAAGTTCATTGTAAGGTCTTGTAGAATATATGCCCGCCCTGGTTGAAGCAGTACAGAGGCATGGCACTTATGCAGATGTCTCACTCCCACAACATTTCTCGAGTACTTCAGCTTGTTAACGAAGCTCATGACACACAACATCTTTTTCTTGGCTTATATAAACTTGATGCAAACTGTAGGCAAAAGTGTGAGCAAAAAGAAGACAACCCACTTTTGTGCCCTTCCTGGCAGTCACTACTGAACAGCACCATTGTTGTGTCTTGATCTGCTGTGTGGAGAACATATGTGACAGGCCTGTCTTCCAAGACACAAAACCAGCTGACAAAGTAAGAACTTTATTTGCTGTGTGTAAGCAGAACAGCTTGATTTGTGAATGGAGAAGTTTCCACAAATGGATTTAGCTGATCAAACAAAGCGATGAAGAAGACAGCGGAGAAATAATAAGCCTCATTTCACCATGGAGCTCTGCTGTCCAAGGTGTTTATGGAAAGGGCAGGGTACGTATTACACATTGATCCTTCCCCAAGGACCCTTCATAAACTGTAATGCACATTTAATGGTGTGTGTGGAGATTTTATAGGAATGATATCACAGAATCAGTCTGGTTTTATCTGACTGCTTTCTTTATGAAGTGGCCTTTATCTGTACCAGGTCATTTACAAACAGAAAGGCGAATCTCCAGACCACCAGGGAAATTACTGTGAGGACCTGTTCTCCAGATATACAGACCAAACAGATATCCACTTATAATTGTATCTGGTATTATCAATGTACTCACAGTCACAGACTAAACGTCCATTTACACGGGCAGATAATCTGACCTAGCGAGGGAATCATTCCTTGCTTATTTGCACTTTACTGTAAAATATGGTGAGGGGTTTGTAGGAACGATCATTTAGGCAACAGCACATCCCCTATTTAACATCCTATCAGAGAGGACCACTAAGATTACCACCGGGTCTGCACTGTGTAAAACAACAGACACCTGGCGGTTATGGCGCCTGCTGTGCTTCTGAGTGGGTGCCATATTTAAAGACCCGACATCCATCATCGCAAAGTGGTTAAACAACAGGATCTGCTGCCAATATTGATGATTTTTTAGGTTTTTAAAAGGAATGATCAATGATACCATACTCTGGATATGTTTACACCGGAATCCGGAATGGACATCCATCCAGATGATAGTTTGGTGGTGATCGCTCCACGTAATTGGGCCTTAAGGCTGGGTGTAGATAGTTGATTATCTATGTAGATCCTGCAAGTTTTAACAGGCTACAACAATAGTCTAATGTCCATGGGGACAGACTGATGGCTCTCTGCCCAAGTCACCTGTCCCTGAAAGCAAAGAGACTACTGGTTTATTAAAGGGGTTACATAGCCAGAAAAATAGAACATGTACAAAAATGTAAATAAAAATATGCTCACCCTACCTACAGCTTGATCATGTGGTGATGTGTTGACAAGAAATGTGACCGTTGTGACAGTCACTGGCCGCAGCAGTCTCATGTCCTGTGTTGACACATCACTGCTTGATCAGGAAGTAGAGACCTGTAGGAAACCAGATAGCATTGTAACGGGAGTGGCAAGGAATCGAGGTGAATATGGCTTTTTTAAAATTTTTGTGCAGCATTCTGTGTGACTTTATACATATTTTGGGGGGCTGGACAATGCCTCTAACCTACAGAAATAAGATAAGAGGTATATTTAGCTGCGTATGTCCCTACCCTATTAAAATGGCAGGTTTGTGATGTTCCTGGACCCCAGCGCAAAATCTGTACGATACCCCACCACCACCAACTATAATGTATTGTTTATAGAACCGGTCTCCTCATATTGGGAAAAGACAACTTATGGGCCCCAAAGACTCTTGGGCTCGGGTGCAAGCACCATTATGTCCTTGTTGTGGGGGCTCATAGCTGTTAGCAAAATGATCATTTAGGCAGCCTACTTCTAATCTGTTAAGCCAAGAGGTGAAAGAGCCTATTTGTTTGAACTTAAATTTGAGTTACATATAATGTTACATCACACAGCGTATATTACTTAGTACATTGAGCATGGGGAAAAAACATAAGTCAAGGCAAAAAGACTTCAATGTATTTTCTTTATCTCATTATTTATCTATTATCTATCTAATTATTTTAAAAAAATTAGTTTAGAATTTAATAAACTGGAAACTCTCTTATTCCTGACATGATATCATTCCTTTATAATGTATATTAATAATAACCGTGGTTGGCGTAAATGACAGTATGTACTCTAGTAGGTACAGTATATATGTATGCTAGTAAAATAAAATATAGGCACAGAGCCTCAGATCTCACATTAAGTCATGTGTGGTTTTCATGTAACAATTCATAAAGCTGGCATTGTTAGAAATGTACAAAGTGTTACAATGTTGTCACAGGCACTGAGAATGAAGATGTCATGTTGCATTCCTGGCTCATTCCTTTCTTACTCATTAGGCTACTCGAGTCTACAAATTTAAAGGAATCTTCCAGTTATATAAACATACATGCCAGGGTGAAAAAACAGGAGAGCTTATACTTGCCTTCACTGATGACAACTGCTGCCATTATGATGGGCCCCCACTAAAGAAAATAGCTGGGAAAGTCTCTCAGCCAATCAATGGTTGTGGCAGGTCACCGATGCAGCCATTGGTTGGCTGAGCAGACATTTTCAGCCATTTCCTGGCAAACCGTATTGGTGCAGAAAGTGGAGCGCAGCAGGGACCGGCCACCATCAGAAAAGCAGTGCCAGGGTAATGGCGGAGGCGGGTATTAGCTTTTTTGTTTGATTCAACCATTTGCATTTCCCTGCCACATATTTTTATACAGCTAAGAAAAAAACGTTAAGGTCGGGGCCCCACGTGGCGGAAACACCGTGGGCAATCCTGCAGTGAAAAACGCAGTGTTTTATAGTCACTGCAAAGTGGATGGGATTCTAGCAAATATCATCCCCACTCTGTGGTAAAATACACGCTTCGGACACGCGGCGATTTACAAAACTGTTGCACCTACGGAAACACTGGCGGTTTCCCTATAGGTATAATTGAAGCAGAAAGTCCGCAGAGCAAACCTCTGGGAACTTTCTGTCCAAAGCACTGTGGGAAGAACCGCGATGTGTTCCTACTGTAGTTTTGCTCACATTGCTTTTTTGCTGCAGGACACCATGTGGGGTCTTAACCTAAGGCTGAGGCCCCACGTTGCGGAAATGCAGCTTTTTTTTTTAAAGTTTTTATTGCGGTTTTTTGAGCCAAAGCCAAGAATGTCTAAAAAAGGAATGGGAAATATATAGAAAGCTCTTATACTTCTAGCTTCTGCTCAATGGGCTCTTGGCTTTGGCTCAAAAACCACAGCAATAAAAAAAGCTGTGTTTCCACAACACGGGGGCCTCAGCCTAAGGGTCCGTTCACACAGAGATTTTTGAAGAGTACATACTCCACTTCAAAAAACTCCTCCAAACAACCATGAATTTTATAAGAGTTTTTTTGGATGAGGTTTTTATAATAGCCAAACATTTTTTACTTGGTTTTGATGCATTTTTTTGCTGAGGTTTTTCAGCCTCTCATTCACTTCTATTGGAACAGTATGTTGCATTTATTTCATTCATGTAACTGTATTTCAGTAAATCTATCCACAAGATGTATAGTAACATAGGTTCTTAGATTGAATGCAGGACCTGTGGAGGCACACAGGGTGCCTAATACAGAATGTATGATATAGGGCAGAGCATGACTCTGCTATAGGTTCTGATCTTACAGCTTTGCTGTATACACCCAACAACCCATCATAAAATATACCTAAAAAAGTGGTCTAATAACTAGGGCTAAGGTGTAGTTTGTGAAGACTAGATAAAAGCAGACTGAATGTGGCCACATTATAAGTTGTACAATGTTTGCCCTTGCTGTGTACAGGATACCTCTTTTGCTGCATTACTTCTTGCATTATCCTTACACTATAATATCACATTTTACTTGCCTGTGACATCTTTTTATATAATTGTGTACATTGTATATTTTTCCTGTGCTGTGATATCAAAGTGTACATTGTGACCCCTTTTGTGTGTGTTATTGTTTTATGACTTCACGGTGTGCATTATTCCTGTAGTGTGATATCAGTATGTGCATTATCCCACCCTGTACTGTGACATAACTTTGTGCATCATTCCTGCAGTCAGAAGGGGTATTGATTCTCAATAGGGAGAGATGGTACAGGAATTTATTAGACCATGCATGCCCTGATAAGAATTTTGTGTAAGGAATATACAAATAAGACCTCATTGGTGAAAAAGAGGAATTTGCTCCTAGCACCATCTATTGGAAGGTAGCTCCTAATGGATTAATACCTGGTTTTCAAAGGAACCTAGGGACATAATCTGGGAATAATAGTTATTCCTGTAGTGGGACATCACTGTATGCATTATCCCTGTACTGTGACATCACTGTGTGCATTATCCCTGTACTGTGACATCACTGTGTGCATATTCCTGTGATGCAACATCACTATGTAATTATCCCTGTGCTGTGACATCACTGTGTGCATTATCCCTGTACTGTGACATCACTGTGTAGCATATTCCTGTGATGCAACATCACTATGTGCATTATCCTTGTACTGTGACATCACTGTGTGCATATTCCTGTGATGCAACATCACTATGTGCATTATCCCTGTACTGTGACATCACTGTGTGGAGTGTGTGCATTATCCGTGTACTGTGACATCACTGTGTGCATATTCCTGTGATGTAACATCACTATGTGCATTATCCCTGTACTGTGACATCACTGTGTGGATTGTGTTCATTATCCCTGTACTGTGACTTCACTGTGTGCCATATTATGACATACTGTGTTCATTATCTATTTACTGTGACATCACTGTGCTTATTATTCTGTTATTATGTATCAATGTACATGATTCCTGCCCTGGGGTAATGATTTGTTAGTGCAATATTACTGTGTGTATTGTCTTTATGCTGTCACAACATTGTGTGTCTACGACTTATCTTTCCTGTAACTAAGCATAGTAACCAAATTCAGTGACATCACTTTGTGTATTGTGCCTAGTGTTGTGCTCATCTAGTTTTAGCTATTGTACATTTGGCCTTGTACACACTTGCGTAAAAAGTGTCCTGACAGCACAAGCATAGCATGGGAATAGAAAAACTCATCTTCACACTGAAAGAGAAATATTCCTAATGTCATTTCAGAGAGGAAAGTTGTAGCCTGGGAGGATTATTCATGATGCCAGTGTGTCTGCCAGGTATTAATGTGAGATTTCTTGTAGCATGTCATGTCTTGACATTATTGGGTCAGCGGCGGTAGATGCCAGTGAGAATTGAAGGCTCCTAATAAGAGTATGTATGCCATGTAGATGTCTGTGTGAGGTGGAATTATTAAATGATAGAATATGCCGCCCCAGTGCTGTGTATTGTGATGAAATCTGCAGCAAGTCCCCGAGCACACAATGTGCAGGGCGTGTTTATAATGGATGCTAATGGGGGCTCCCACATTGCCGGGATGGTATGGAGGACACTTGTATATTGTTCTCTTCACAATGAGTCCTCCATCACTATACCTTACATCTAATTTGGTGGCCTTTGTATGAACTTTTTCTTCAAGTGCCTGTTTACATATACTTGAGCCAAATTCTCACACCATCATTACAGCCAGAGACATTTACTACAGCCGGAAGACATGAGTGCTGCTTTCTGTTCCAAAAGAATAATGAGCATATTGCAGATATCCCAGAGCAGCGATCCCTCCCATAGTGTGGTGAGGAATGACAGAGACAATGTCATGTGTTATAAATGTCATATGACTTGGTCTATAGTGTTATCTATTATACTGTGCTGCTTATTTATACTATGTATGAGATACAGATCGCTGGATCAATAAAATCAGAGGGGACTTTTCAGGTTAGGAAAATGTACTACATAGGTTGGACAACACACTGATCAACCATAAGATTAAAAGGGTCACAGGTGAAGGGTCACAGTTGAATGGGCGGGATTTATGAGCCAGCAAGTGAACAATTAGTTCTTTAGCCGGAAAAATGCAGCATTGGAAGCAAGAAAATAGGCCAGCATAAGGATCTGAGTGATATTAACAAGAATCAAATTGTGATGACCTGATCAGACCATCCCCAGAAAGGCAGGTCTTGTGGGGTGTTAAATTATTTTGCTTATTTATTTAGGGCAATCAGCAGCATTTTACAGATAATGTCAACACTGTCTTATATTGGGCTCACAATCTAAAATCCCTATTAGTATGTCTTTAGAGTGTGAGAGGAAACCCATGTAAACATGGAGAGAACCTACAAACTCTTTGCTGATGTTGTCCTTAGCTGGATTCAAACCTAGGACACCTGAGCTGCAAGGCAACTGTGCTAACCATTAAGCCACCGTGCTGCCCCTGGTAGGCAGTGGTTTAGTACCTGCTAAAAAGTGGTCCAAGGAAGGGCAAGTGGTGAATTATCAACAGGATCATGGGCAATGTTGGAGAGTTCCAGACGATCCTTCAGTGGGCCCAGGATCTAAAATGATAATAGTCCAGCAAACGACACCCAAATATTAAGGGTACTATTATCCATATCCTAGACTTTATTTAGTGTGCCCAAGAAACCTCACTCCAACACTGATCAGGGATTGCAAGGCTCATTGATACCTTTGGGGAACAAAGGCTAGCCCGTCTGGTTCAATTGAACTACCAAGGCACGAATTGCTAAAATAACTTCAGGTTGACTATGACAGAAAGAACAGAACACACAGTATGCTGGGTGTGGGGGCTGCGTAGTCACATACTATACAATATAACACAGGTAGATTTAATGTTATGGCTGATTAGTGTATACGTTCGCACTATTGTGTCTGGTGTATAGATGTGGCATCTGAGTTGTCTGGCAGATGCTTATGTCCATACACTCTACTAAAATCAAGCTCATGGATGATACAGTGGGTACGAGGACCGGATGTGCCCCTGAGTAGATGATCTATGTGGGGGGCAGCTGTTGACATATGAAAGCCTGCATAGAGTTTGCAAAAAAACACATGAAGGACTCCCAGACTATGAGAAATAAGATTCTCTGGACTGATGAGACGAAGATTGAACTTTTTGGCGTTAATTCTAAGCGGTATGTGTGGAGAAAACCAGGCACTGCTCATCACCTGCCCAATACAATCCCAAGAGTGAAACATGGTGGTGGCAGCATCATGCTATGGGGGTGTTTTTCAGATGCAGGGGCAGGACGACTAGTTGCAATTTAATGAAAGATAAATGCCGCCAAGTACAGAGATATCCTGGAAGAAAACCTCTTCCAGAGTGCTGTGGACCTCAGACTGGGCCGAAGGTTCACCTTCCAACAAGACAATGACCCTAAGCACACAGCTAAAATAACAAAGGAGCGGCTTCGGAACAACTCTGTGACCATTCTTGACTGGCCCAGCCAGAGCCCTGACCTCAACCCAATTGAGCATCTCTGGAGAGACCTGAAAATGGCTGTCCATCAACGTTCACCATCCAACCTGACAGAACAGGAGAGGATCTGCAAGGAAGAATGGCAGAGGATTCCCAAATCCAGATGTGAAAAACTTGTTGCATCATTCCCAAGAAGACTCATGGCTGTACTAGCTCAAAAGGGGCTTCTACTCAATACTGAGCAAAGGGTCTGAATACTTATGACCATGTGATATTTCAGGTTTTTTTTTCTGTCAAGGTGGGGTGCTGAGTGTACATTAATGAGAAATAAAATGAACTTTTTTGCTTTTAACAAATGGCTGCAATGAAACAAAGAGTGAAAAATTTAAAGGGGTCTGAATACTTTCCATACCCACTGTAGGTGACGGTTGAATGGTTATTTGGCTGGAAGCTGTCTAATCTTGATGGCTAGCTTAGAATGCACTGCCTGGTGGCAAGTGGGGACTATAGCTGAATTCTACTTTGCCATAATCTGTCACATCAGCATGTACATTCACTTCTAGGCTAATCTAAACCATTATATAAAAACAGGGCTGTAGCTATAGGGGGTGCAACTGGAGTAGTTGCTATCAGGCCCTCGACCTTGAGGTGGCCCAAAGGTCCTTCTGCCACATAAAGTAGGCTACTATTCTAAATGGCACACTGTAGATAGGGGCCCCATTACAGATATTGCTTTGGGGCCCATACACTTTAAGTTGTGCCACTGTATAAAATATAGTGTTGCACAGTATATTCAGTGCCCATACTATGTCCATTGTGGTCTAGGGAATTAATATTGAGCTGTTGTTACAGAATATACCCTCAGAAATGTGTGCATCCATTTTAGACTCCATTGTCTTCAATTGCAAAGTCAATATGTTGATATTAGAAGTTATTATCAGTATTGACTTTTATGGGGCCATATTGATCTCCCCACCAAATTAAGTTTAATTTCTGAAATTTTACCAGCGTCTATTTTCTTCCTATATTACTTTCCCTAGTAAATACATAAATTCCTTTTTACCGTTCCTGCCTTTCTCTATCTGTCACTATGTGGCCAAGACCTTCAGTATAACCATCTCTAAGACAATAGGAAGGGGATGAGAGCACGCCAGAACACCATGAAGGCTGTGCTTCAGTCATTTGTGATTCTCTCACTGCGCAAATCTGCCACAATTCTTGTACTTGCAGGATTGTTTCACTCATTTTTAATCTAGGTACTGTAGAAGAGGGTCCATCTAATATTTCAGGCATTGGCTTCCTATGAAATTGGTCCTAGCCTATGTCCTAAGGCCTTATTAAATTGTCTGCATTTTCTGGTCTTGTGCTGTCTGCGGTTGATTCATTGTTCACGTCCGTGGAAAGCGGATCAACTTTTTCTTTTAATTTCCTATACTTTGCCTTGTCTTTTTTCATCAACTATTTGGGCGTTTGCATACACCCATTAAAATCAATAGGAGCAGCCCATAAATAACATGGACATGACACGTCCACCAAAATGCTTATGTGTGAATAAGCTCTAATACAGGTAAATTATATTGTAGGTGTGGATTCACACAGCCATAATGCACCTGTATCATATGAACTGTATTACATCCGTAAGTTCAGTCCCGCCGTGATGATCTAGGGATCTATGATGCTCTAAGTTCAGGTCATTAGACCTGTGGTTGGAAAGGAATTTGGACTGTATAACATGGACATATTAATTCCCCATTAGGACATGCACTGATTTCTATGCAGCGCTCTGGAACATAATAATATAGCAACATAAGATAGAATGAATATGTATCTATGACGTTTAGTGGAACCTTGTGTTTGCAGGAGTTGCTTTTTTTTTTTAGTTGCGTGGGCTGCGATAGTCAGTAATTCACATTCTGCACTATTCTACCTACAGTTTAGGAAATTAGTTCAGGGAAGAGGATATTTGACCACAGGGGAGGCCTCTATTTGGAACAAATTGGGCTCTCTTAGAATCCATGCCCTCAGAGGAAGCTTCCAGCGTAGCGGCGCTTTGTTCCTGCGCTTTAATTACCATTTTGTAAGTGTAATGATTCAGAGAACCTAAAGCTGCGGACAATCCATGTATCACACACCTGCTAACCACTTCTACATAATCCCTGTGCATTGTTCCTGCAAGGAGGTGAGGGAGAGATGGAGACGTATAATGAGGCGGATGATGGAGGAAAAACAGTGTTAAATCTGTCCAGACGCACATGTATCTGGCCAGTCCTAAGCACAATGGTCATTTGCCTTAGACATGTAATGCCGGAGGATTAAACCAATTGACGGTCACCATGGTTACAATCTCCCCAGATACAACTCTGTTAAGACAATCGTGTATAATCTGCAGTTGTGTGCTGGGCTGAACCCTATCTGTCACATTTCATAAGCAATATTTGTATTATTGTACATGTCTATTGCTCTTATTATATTCTATAGGGATGGTAGGTTGTATTATCACGTGTATATACTAATTGATTTATCACAGCTACATATCAGACTATTGCATAGACTAAAGCGTAATATACAGTACAAATACAATGGTGTTTTAGGATTCATTGTGGTAATATATCATTACCTGGGACTAAACTTTACCATTGTAAACCTTTTGGTGGCAGTGTTATGGGCACATATTCTCCCTTGTACACACCTAGGGGTTCTAAAAATATCAAGAAACATAACAAAACTGGGCTACCTAAAGGTAATAAATAGTTTGAGGATCTACTGCTGAATGTGCAGACAGTGTGATGTCAGTAGTGCCCCCTGCTGTCAAGGCAAAGCACTTATGGACCTTGACGGATCGCAAGAATTTGGGTCCCATGTCCCTACTGGAATAAAGCTGTTCTATGGGATTCATGAAAATATTCAAGCACTGTACTCAGCTATTTCCCTAAGTCCCATGGTAACAGAATAATGGGTCAGTGCACATGCACGACTGTCACTATGTTCAAGAGGGGGAGCACAGAACCTCCACTCTCATGATGGGTAGGGATTCCAACAGTGGGAACCCAGGGATCAGACATGTATTACAAACTCTGTGGATAGGTGATAAATTGTGATTTTTCAGACCCCCTTTAATTAATAAAATTCTGGCTGCCTGAAGCCACCACTAGAGGGAGTGTAGGAGTTCAACACATACTAATTTATAAGTAAGTTCAGTGTATTAACAGTGTGTTGCAAAGCTCCTGCAGGAAGCCAGAATGTTATTATTTAGGCCTACATCTCAGGGGATGTTGAAGGAAAACAGAGCTCTGACTATAGTGGTCAGCACAGAATTTTATTTGGATTAAAAAAAAAAAACATTTTATGATGTCTCTTTGGTGTAGCTCTGCTTATTGCTGTTTTGGTGTTTCTTCTACTGGCACTTGGAGTGCCCATTTAAAGACCTCTCCCCTTCTTGAGAAACTAGCACCTTAATGGACTTTTCAGCCCTTAGTTCATGGTATCCACTGGTATACAGTTCCTGAAGCCCATCACCATATGCAGGCGGCAATGCAGGGCCAATGACATTAGTGGTAACCCACAACCAAATAAACCCCAAAAATATTAACCGTAGTCTGTCAGCAGTCTTGACCATGCAATTTAGCTGACAGACTAACAGGTAGGGGTAGTGGTCACAGGTTACACATACCTTTGGCCATGCTTTCAATAATAGGATCATGTAAAAAAAAAAAAAAAAACAACTTTAATTCCTGTGTATGCCACAAATGACTGACAGGTAGGTTCTCATCATGGAGTGCTTCTGGCTGGATGGTAGAGAAGCTGTGGAGCACAGGATGAGAGCCTGACTCTGCAGCGCTTTCAGGAGCGGAGCGCATAGGGATCAAAGTCTTTTATTAAAAGCATGGCTGAAGGTATGTATAACTTGCTGACTAGTGCCCCTACCTAGCTCTGTCAGCACTCTTGCATGGTTGAAACGGCTGACACATTCCCTTGAAGAAAACTTCTATATAGTCTTTAATAAACAAAGAAGAGCCTACGACACATAAAAGATAATTGCCAGACTCCTATGGCCCAATATTTAATATAACAATATCTGTGTATACCAAATGAAAAAAGTCAAAACTGGTGGCCTACAAAATAGACATGGTAAAGTATAGTAATTGAACACAAGGAACATGCTATGTTATATATTACCCCTCAACATATGTTTAACCTGGGGCTTCTTCAAGAGGGATTGGACCCATATATGACTATACTTCTTTCTTCACAGTAATCACAGATGGCTCACTTGACAGACCGTCTCTCACCGATGACATGGGGAGCGATGAAGACTTGTATGATGACCTACATGTATCCAGTCATCGGTATGGGGGAGGAGGAGAACAGCTAGCAATAAATGAGGTACCTCATATCTATTACTAGAATGCTGATATGATTGAAAAATGTGATAGAATATTCATGTCTCTTACATTAAATATGAAGTTGACTTGTAACAACCTGTGTTCATTAGATTGGGCACCTACGTTATTAAATGTATCCTTCTGTAAAATCTCTACTTGGTGAGCTTATCTTTGTGATAAGAGTAATTCCAGATGTATGTGCACTCTTGGGCAACAGTGCCACAGAGGCACCTTCACAAACTCAAGATATTACTTGACAAATACAATGCGTGTTTACCCAAATTGTCCCCCTGCACACAGTATTATGTCCTATAGTAGCCCCTGCACACAGTATTATGTTCCACAGTGGCCCCTGCACACGGTATTATGTCCTATAGTAGCCCCTGCACACAGTATTATGTTCCACAGTGTCCCCTGCACACAGTATTATGTCCCACAGTGGCCCCTGCACACAGTATTATGTCCCACAGTGGCCCCTGCACACGGTATTATGTCCTATAGTAGCCCCTGCACACAGTATTATGTTCCACAGTGTCCCCTGCACACAGTATTATGTCCCACAGTGGCCCCTGCACACAGTATTATGTCCCACAGTGGCCCCTGCACACGGTATTATGTCCTATAGTAGCCCCTGCACACAGTATTATGTTCCACAGTGTCCCCTGCACACAGTATTATGTCCCACAGTGGCCCCTGCACACGGTATTATGTCCCACAGTGGTCCCTGCATACAGTATTATGTTCCATAGTGGCCCCTGTACACAGTATTATGTCCCACAGCGGCCCTTGCACACAGTATTATGTCCCATAGTGGCCCCTGCACACAGTATTTTGCCCCTTAGTGGCCTCTGCACACAGTATTATGTCCCAAAGTGGCCCCTGCTTACAATATTATGTCCCACAGTGGCCCCCACACACAGTATTGTGTCCCACATTTACCCCTCCACACAGTATTATGCCCCATAGTGGACCACCCACAAACTATTATTATACTCTGGGGTCTTTTCAAAGACCCAGGGGAGGTGACAAACATAAAAACCACTGTTACTTACCTCTCCTGGGCTCTGGCGCACTCCCTGCTGCTTTTGGCCCTCTTCAATGTCAGCACAGACGTCACGTGGGCCATACCGGTGTTGTGCGGGGGGGGCCCCCCCCCACACCCGGCCCCCCGGGGGAAAAAAACCCCCCCCCCGCCCGAAGCATAATGACGCCCGCTTGAGCCAAGTGATGTCTGGTATGTCACTAAAGAGGCCCAATGATTGCAGGGAGCCACGCTGGATTGCAGGAGAGGTGAGTAACACGGGTTTTTATGTTCGTTTATCTCCCCTGGGCCTCCAATCATAATACTCCGGGATCTGAAAAGACCCCAGAGTATAATAATAGCAGTATTTGTTGGGATTTAGTCCAACAAATACTCTTGTCATGGGCCAGCGGCCTCACTTACCAATCCCCACTCCAGTTCACAGCTGCATGCCCTTCAGCCCCAGCGATATGATATGGGACGCAGAAGGGGAAGCGGAGACGGAGTGGGGAGTAGGTAAGTAAATAGGGCCAGTTACCTGCTGGGGTTACTCCAGCAGGTAGTGGCCTATTAAAAAAAAGCATCAGGGGCCCACTGGGCCCCCTAAGATCCCGGGCCGTGTGGCTGCCATTATGGCTGCTACCCCGGTACTTACACCACTGGTGCTGGGGCTGTATTACACAGTACCCAGAGCAATGTAGATCTGAGAGAAGATAGAAGGTTCCCAGTGCAAAAAGGAATTGCATAATGATGACCCATCCTTAGGATAGCTCATCAACAGAGGCAGATTTGACATCTAGTGGGTTCGTACTACTATTATTTAACAGCCGTTGCTCTCATCCATGACAAGGTGAGAGCAACAGACATTAAAAGACAGATGCATTCACCCCATGTAATAAACATGACGGAAGCTTTCTCCTGTCATGTTTTAAACTTTTCTGATGGAAGGAAAAATCCTGTGTGAATTAATATTTGTATTAGTAAATTAGTCACATAAAAAATCCCTTGTATTTACTTGGCTGTCTCCATTATGCGCTGCATTCAAAAAAGGTACTGTATTTTATACATATTTGGTATTTTAGAAAAAGGCAGGTTTTCATCTCACTCACAAGGTAGCTGCATCAACACATTAACTGCATTTTTACATAAATTTATACATACATTATAGAATGTACATAAAATGTTCTGTTTTTCAACAACAGTTAAGTTGTCCCTGCTTTACCCTTCATGTCCTTGTTGTGGTGATGACTAACAAGGCTGTATACATATTACAATAGATAGCCTTGTACACAAAGGCTGAATCTCTGCTATACCGTACGCCAGCATTATGGGTTCATCGTTAGATTAACTACCTTGTTTTCTGTTTTATTGATGGATGTAAGCTATGGACATATCCGCTGAATTCCTGTACTAATGTAAAATGTAATTGAGGATAACTGTATATAAATATTATTATAAACACAAATCTATATCTAATTATTCAGTAGGTTAGTAAGAAGTAGAGACAGATGAATAAAAGTGTGACTGCAAGATCAGGCTACACAGGATATGTCTGTAGTCTGTTACCATGGAGATAGATAAGTCTGCATAGGAGCAGTAGATATAAAATGACAGCACATTTTTAATCAAGACTATTTGCTTTATTTTTCACTTTAGATGCAGATATTGCTTATGAACATGTATATAGCCTTTAAAGCATACCTATCATTCTACCTATTTGTGTGTACTTGACTGATACTTCTGGCCACAATATCACCGGTAAATGTCACTTCTATCATGTATTTTTTTTAGCAGGCTTGTAGGCTCTATCTCTAATACAATTAATGAGCAGTGTTGCCCTCTATCCGGCACTGGTGTGAGCAGTGGCGTAACTAGGAATGGCTGGGCCCCAAGGCGAACATTTGACATGGGGCCCCCCCCCAAGCCGCCGCCCCCAACCCCCCCCAAGCCGCCGCCCCCAACCCCCCCACACACACAAACCGCATTCCTGCGCACACTATTATGCCCCATAATGGCCCCTGTACACGGTATTATGTCCCATAGTGGCCCCTGCACACGGTATTATGCCCCATAGTGGCCCCTGCACACGGTATTATGCCCCATAGTGGCCCCTGGACACGGTATTATGCAGCATAGTGGCCCCTGCACACAATATTATGCCCCATAGTGGCCCCTGCACACAGTAGTTTGCCCCATAGTGGCCCCGACACACAGTAGTTTGCCCCATAGTGGCCCCTGGACACAGTAGTTTGCCCCATAGTGGCCCCTGCACACAGTAGTTTGCCCCATAGTGGCCCCTGCACACAGTAGTTTGCCCCATAGTGGCACCTGCACGCAGTAGTTTGCCCCATAGTAGCCCCTGAACACAGTAGTTTGCCCCATAGTAGCCCCTGCACACAGTAGTTTGCCCCATAGTGGCCCCTGCACACAGTATTATGCCCCATAGTGGACCACCCATGAACGATTATTATACTCTGGGGTCTTTTCAGACCCCAGAGTATAATGATCGGAGACCCAGGGGAGGAGAGAAACATAGAAAACACTGCAACTTACCTCTTCCTCACTCCGGTGCACTCCCGTGCACTACTTCAGCCATCTTCAATGTCGGACCGGATCTCGCGCGATCCAGGCCGGCGTCGCGACGCATAATGACGTCGGCTGACGTCTGGGACGTCACCAAACAGGCCCGAAGCCTGCAGAGCGGCGGATAGGTGAGTTACAGTGTTTTTTATGTTCGCTCACCTCCCCTGGGCCCCCGATCGTTATACTCCGGGGTCTCAAAAGACCCCGGAGTATAACGATAGCAGTGATTGTGGGGTTCGCGGTAGTGACTGCCACAGGGCTCCGGGCCCCGTAATGTTCCGGGCCCTGTGGCAGTCGCTACCACTGCTACCCCGGTAGTTACGCCCCTGCGTGTGAGATAATACAATACTTACAATAAATGATCAAAAGAATGGGGGCCCCGAGAATACCCTTCAATGGAATGGCATGCACACTTCCACTCCATTCTTTTCTATAGAAGACAAGGGGGAAAGATCAGACCAATGTCATGAAATATTATTTCACTAAAGAGTAGTTGATGCTTAGAACAAACTTCCAGCAGATGTGGATGGGAAATCTACAGTAAGTGAATGTAAAGCATGCCTGAGATAAACAAATGTCTATCCTAAGAGAAAAGGGAAATAATATAAGGGTAAAGTAGATGGACTATGTGGTTTTTATCTGCTATCAATCTTCTGTGTTTCTATGATTTCTGAAGAGAAGCCAAGTACAGCACTTGGCTATCTCTGGCAGTCACATAGAATTGAAAGGACTGTCAGTGGGATTGCTGCTCCATTCAAACTAGGGAACTGGGGACCCTCACTCTTGCTGGGGGTCTCAGCGGTCAGACCCACTCTGATCTAGCAGTAATCCTCTTTCCAGGGATAACTCTTTACCCTTAGTTCCCCTTTAATGCATTATCCAATGCTTGTTAATTAGAAACTGATTGTAACCAGTCATTTTACTGGGTAGCATCAACCAATTACAAAGTGATTTATTTGGGGGTTTGTTGTATAAACACATGTTATGGCTAACATAGAAATCTATAAGGTAATGATGTATATAACCACATACATGTATGCCTCACCACTTCTTGGGGAGAACACTTATGTATGAAGGCACTGTATAGTAGCACATATAGTAGCACATGGAATACCTAAAGCTTTGTAGTATTATAAGTATTCTATATGGCATATTACATGCTCTGTGACTCAGATTTACTAATAGACAGTGTAAACTTAGATAGGCAGGGTGGCTGATCCTGAATGATAACTCTGGCATATCTTTAGACTGTCTAGTCTAAGTTTATACCGCCTTGTAGCTGGCTTACTTTGAGCCAGATTCTTACAACGCATTTTGTGCACATCGTGCATCATGGCGCACTTCTGCCACACCTTTTTTTCTGAGAATCCACAAACACGTCTAGCAAGTTGAAATATTTTAGCCCAAATTATTTCCACAAAGATGGACCACACTACACCGGACATATGCCACATTTACACCAGTGTCTAGTTGTCACCACAATAGTAAATCTGGCCCATGTGTACAGAAACAGATGTGTTGTCAACTTACAACCAATTTATTTTGTCCGCATAAAAGAAACCACTTTCAGAAACCACATAAGAGCATATTCACAAGGATTTATTTTTGGTCAGCGTTACTTGCCAAAAAAGGGTCTAGGAATATGAGAATTCTTCTAAACTCATGATGTATTTAGCTAAAATGTTTCTTAAATTACATTTTACAGTCAAACCTCTTTGAGATGACTACCCGAAAGCACATTGAAAAGTGGTCTTATAGTGAGGTGGTTTTCTCAAAGAAGACGGCCAGAACTGAAATTTGTAACAGGAAATCTGGTCTTGATAAGGGGGTGGTCTTCTCTATGCAACTGACAGCTGTCATAGTCAGGCTCGGACTGACCCACAGGTGAATCTGCCTGTGGCACCACTGAGCCTGGAAGGGCACCTAGCTTACCCAGGCATGGCACAGTACTCTCATTGTTCTTCGTACATATACTCATCGTACAGCACCTCAACCAGGCTATGTGTCTCTATAAGATACTACTACTGAAAAATACAGTTATATTAGCAACATTTTAGGAATTTGAGTGTCAGGTAATATTTGCATGTAGCTATGTAGTTGATGAATTTTACTGGTGGGTCTATCATTGCTCATGAGTTATCCCTGTGGCCCCTGATGCATTTGTGTACTCTGTGTCTCATGCCCCAGGGCCACATGCCTCATAAAGTTAAAACGTTACAGATCCAGCTCTGACATGTTGTTTAGTGTGGGCATCATCTGTAAAGAAGGTATCTTCATATAGATATATATGGTGTAGCCTCTACCATTTGACAAATAGCAGTCCTGCCATAATATAATAGGATCCTCGAAGCACATTCACCTGTTTGTGTATCTCCATATTGTGGTAAGTGCAGCTACCTATCTGGTGCAAACTGAGGGAAGCAATGCATGCAATTTGTGGCCCTCTGAGTCAAGGGCCCCCATAATGTCATACGTTGACCACCTATTTATACTTAATACTTCTGTTTGGAACCTGTGCCTGACGTCAGCAAAAAAACAAACACATGGTCTTGAATTGACGTGTGTGAACCAGGCCTAAGGCTTGCTGTGCCTGGCACCCCTTGAGCTGTTATTTCCCTCAGGAGACCATTCTATTAATCCCATTGTAATGTAAAGGGATCATTGAAGCTGACAGATACACAGCTGGAGCTGGCTGTTCTAGTACTAATGCTGTGTGTACACTCAATAGAAGCAAATGCTTCCCAAAATCTATCCAAGCCATTTATGAGGTGCTTTAGATATGTCGATGTCTACCTTCCTTGCCTTCCCCCGACTGTGCGTTTCCTAGCGACGACGGTCTGCAAAGAGTGGATTGGCTGAGGAAAAAGCCAATAACTCAGCAATGACTGCTGTTACAGAATGTAAGGCTTCCCTGTACAGGGAATTAAATACCTCCATCACCCTGCTAGGACTGGGAAACATCTAGGCTGCTTCCATTAAACCAGATTGCTGTTTCCGCATCATAGATTTTAATGGATGGAAAGCTCTGGAATTACGTGCTGAATCCTGCAGGAAGGTAATCATTGTGCTGCATGCACCGTGCCTCTCCGAACACTATGCACAGCCGATAGATCCCTGCTGCTGACAGCTGCAACACAGACCTTTTGTTTGTGGCTACGAGGCATTGAGAGCTGCACCGTTTGCTCAGCTCAGGCCAAGACATGGCAAGAGGATCCGATCGAGCCAGGCAGAAATGGAGCACACTTCATACCATCCTTCGCTGCAACATGAACCCTGAAACCCAACGCATTGTAGTCTTTGTCATCCTGCTCTTTCTCATCTTTATTAATGTTGTGTTAATGTTTCTGCTGGCCTTCTCGTGAGTCCAACAGGGACCTGGGATTGTCTTAGAAGACGTTTCCAAATCATGAGGTCGGCTTGCCATTGTCTGACTCCTAGAAACCTCTCTTGGTCACCTTGACGATGTGTCTGGTCCCAAATAATTACAGCCAACACTTGTGCCTTGAAGACGTACCATTCACAAGATGGAGAGACTTCATTACATAACTGCTGGGAACCCGAGTCCCTTTTTTACATGCTAGTATACCTTATTATGAGGGTTTTGAAAATATTCAGCTACTTGCAACCAATTTTTCCCAGATGTTTGCCTTGGATTAACTACAAAATGCTTCTCTGGACCTTGCTCTGGTGGGTTACGGAGTGTCAGCCATAGATTCTCTTCAGGTATTACATGCATATGGAGGACAGGAACCCATGTTTGATGAGAGCCCTTCTTATCAGTCATCCTCTCTTTGTTCTTGTATTGTGACTGTGATACACTGCTATGTTCTGTTTCAGTAATATGCATGGTGACACATGACTATGGGTAACGCATTCCTTCTGTAATCTCCTTTTCTGGATTCCATGGAACGTCCAGCGCCAGCAAATCAGAGAGAAATACCTGTATTTTATTTCATTGAATTCTACACTGTGCACTTTGTATCACGCACATCCATATTCATATGTATCCGAGAAAATGCAGTCAGGAAAATCTTGTGAGTAATATTAAGCGTAATCTAGTGTGGGATTACAGCCAAGAAGCCTTATGTCTGCGTAGACTATTACTGGGAACATGATGCTTATAGTGTTAGGTAGCACATGGAGGTCAGGCTCTCAGAGGACATAATCCAAGTATTTGGGGCTCTTTGTAGCAAGGTTTATAGTGGTATATTTGTTCTTAGACTGATGCTAGAGGAGGCATTTTATCATACATTTCATCACACAGCTATGTGGATGTATGAGTTCACGCAGATCATATTTTGTATTATATAGATATGGAAATGTCAGTATTAATTTACCCTCAATTGCCCTCAGAGGTACAGACAAAGCAAGCCAAATTTGATACATACCATATGATGCCTCGAATGATCTTGTATTAAAATGTTTTTTTCTAGCATCATTTTAATACCAAAATTGCCTTCAAATTTGGGGCTGTGTGTATCACATGGAGGCCCCGCTGAGCACTAATGAAATTTCTGTGATCTTAGAAGAGTGTAGACCATGTAGAAGTCCAGTGTTTAGCCTAGTATGTGTATGTTTTCCTGTGCCAAACTGTATGTTTTATGTTGCTTTTCATTTTTGCCATTTTTGTTACGTAGCTCGGGATGCACTTTCAAAATTAAAATAAATATCTTTTTTTAAACTGATTTTTGTACTACTATTATTATACAATTTATTTGACAAATAAAGGCTATAAGGTAAAATATTTGCAATGTTTGGTTACACATGGAGGGTTTTATGCCACACTGATGCCCTTATATCAATGAACTGGGGGACCTCAGTCTTCCAAAAGTTCTGCTGAGGGCCTGGAAAATAGTCAAGTAAGCTCCTCCCCTTTATGACTTCTATCAGCCAATCAGCTCATCTGAGAGGGCACATTTTCTTGCAGCATCAACCCCTGAGGAAGTGATCTGGAATGAATGGGAGGGGCTTACTATTTGACTCCTTATGGCCTTTTAGGGGCAACTTAATGATCACAATTCCCTTCAGTTATTCAGGATTTATAAGGCGTTATATCTATGTTCTAATTCAAGGGCAGGGCAGCTGTCCAGGTAACAGGTGGTTAGATAAATGAATGAGGTCACCTTGTCGGGGCAGATGGGCCCTTACTGTTTGATCAAACATGTACGCCAAGAACCTAAAAGTTATAGGCATATATAATAGATATAGCTATAGCAGTAATGCATATTCAACATGATTTACTTTTTAAGTCCATATGCCTTGGTGCTCTTTACAGAGCGCTGCAGCAAGTTATTTGTTTAGATAGATAGATAGATAGATAGATAGATAGATAGATAGATAGAATCCAAAAAATAGGCAAAACTCCAATATCAAAAAAACAAAGGGACTTTTTATTATGTTTTTTTTTTTTTATCATACATAGATAGATAGATAGATAGATAGTAGATATGCAATGAAGTGATGTATTGTCTCTTTCTCTGGGATTCCTGCACAGCTGGAGATGGTTTGCTCAAGGATCGATTGGCAGGAGAATTAAGGAAATGAGGAAGAAGTCACCACCAGCCCCCACTGTGTAAATGAACATAATGGGCTAGTGAGCGGATTAGATTGTGATGTAGTGTGGATCAGCAGATCAGAAGAAACACCAGAACATAACAATTTCTTTCTATGGTGAGAAGGGATGCTGAAAATAACTACGTGTTATATAAAAAAAAAAGCTTCTGCTGACCTTGTGACTATAGGTCTGTGCACCACGTGTACCAAAGAAATCATACATTGAACATAAAGGCCTTGCTCAAATCCTAAGTCAAATTGTTGCAAAGTTTTAAGTACAGGGTCAACTCTCATATGAAAAATAACAATAAAATCAATACATCCATAAAGTTCGCTATAACTCACAGCACATATACAAATGGGGCATTATACCATTTACAGGCACTAATGGAGCATTATATTGTAGGGGGTCAATAATGGGGCATTATACCATTTGGTGGGCACAAATAGAGCATTATATTGTGTGATGGGCACAAAAGGGCCACTATACTGTTTGAGGGCACTAATGGGGTATTGACACTGTGTGGTGGGCACTAGTGGGATATTATACTGTGTGGTGGGCACTAATGACCATCATACTCTGTGGGGGCAATAATGGGGCATTATACTTTATGGGAGGCACTAATGTAGCATTATACTGTATACATATATCTACTGTATATACTCTACATTATAATAGTAGCGGCAGGGATTGGCAATCATCCCTGCTGCTGGCACATAAGTAATATGTCCTATGCAGGCTCCAGGGATGGTTACTGAGTATTTTATCAGAACTTTTCCTGATCACTAAGGAATCAACTTGTTTTCCTTGCTAAAAAGTGTGCCTTATTGTCCAAAAAAAATCAAGAAGCTTCGGCTTCACATAAAACAGGTTCAGGAATGTTCGCGAGAATGGAAATCCATCGCAATCGGACACTGATGTAGGTTTCCTGTATAACTCATGCCATTGATGTGAGTTATAATAAATATATTGGGATGAGGTGTCCCAGCCCTACCTACTCTGCCCACATTTGTAGAAAGTGGCGAGCAAGGTATAGAACAGGGGATGTGTTGCATTTTTGACACAACATTAACGTTGATGTGTTGATGAAATCCCGCCGTTGTGTGTAACTTTGTTCATGTTCCCTTCTTGTATTACATTAACACTCAGTTACAGACAAGCCATTGATAAGCTGACATCAGCACTAAAATATTTCAGATACTTCTTTCCCTAATAGACGTGATGTGATCTGGTGACTTCATTGTGTCCTATAACTACATAGTCATTGTTTTGATTCCTTATTATGGAACTGATATGCTGTGGTTTTATGTTGTTAGTTAATAAAGATATAATGTTGAAAGAAAAAAAAAGCTGCAGATGTTGCAGAATATTTCCGATTGTTAGCTCTGCTAGAATATTATGACATCATGCACGTGATATAAGGGGGAAACGCACTGACATTCCCTTGAGGGTCACAGTTGATGGTGGAGTGTGTGCAGTGTTGGTGAGCAGCTTAAAAAACAGTATGGAGGAGATTAAGGAGTTCCCTGACAAAATATGGAAACAGATGGTCAAGGATGCAAAGCCAGCCTTCAAACCTTCTCAGTTTGGGGTGGTCTCACGTTGGACCAACATTGAGACTATACATGAAGAGGACGAAGATGAGATGGATGAGGAATAGAGGACAAGGGAGAGAACATCAGTGGATTGAGAGCACCGCAATATTGATTTGATAGTGATAAAATGTATGAGGAAGAGAGTGCCCATTAGGACACCGCATGAAGGAAGCATGGTGTAGTGAATGTGAATCCTGTTATGCCACAAAGAAAATGCTGCATTCCTAAATGCCTCAGAAAGAGTATCAACAGGAGAAAAGAGACCATCAGTGGATTAAGAACATTCCAAAATACCTTCAGTCTTGATAAAATCAGTGTGGAGGAAGAAGAGTATGTGGAGGAAGAACAGAAAGAGAAGAGGAGTAAAAATGTCAGTGAGAGACATAATGCACCATCTAGACTGCAGGTGAAGGAAGCATGGCCCCCATGAATTCAAGTACACAAAGAAAGTGGTGGACACCAGAATGTCTAAGGAGGAACAGTAACAATACAGCAGTAGAGGCCCAGCCATCAATATTCCTGAGGGCAATTCTCTGCTGCTGGAATGTGAAGACATTTGAGTGATGATGATAACAGAACTTTATGATAACAAGACCATCTTTAACAGATTTCTAGCATCTTCACCAACGTGGAAAAGAACATTAAACAGGCATCCTGATCTGCCAGGCTGGATGCACCGTAAAGATATCATCTAAGACTTTTCTTGCATTCACCGATTATTATACTTTACAATTATTGTATATTGTGTCTTTTTAGAGAATAGAGGAAAGTGGCTACAGTAATGTGCCACTAGTGATCCTTATACATATCATGTATATGTATATAATTATATTATTATTCAGCAAAGAATCAGAAATATAAAACATAACTTTTACTAATTCAGTTAAAAGATTATAACGGCCCCAAAGAAATGGCTTAAAATGATAATGTGAATTATATCTTATGGCTTTTAGCATGCTCAAATAAAATCAGAACACTCTTACTCGTGACCTTTATACAGGGAAGAGAAGGGTAAGAAGTTATAGCCAGATCTCTGTATAAGCCATTACCTTGGGTTAGTAGAAAGGGGTGTGGACTAACCCTCTGTACTTCCTATGACCCAGTTAGTAACTCCTGTCCTTCCAAGGACAGTCCCAAACTTTCCCTGTAATCACCCTAATCATCTAGCACTCCTTACCCGACGCGTTTCATGTCTCCCTCAAACCATGAGGGAGGCACTCTTCAGGGGATCTAGGAGTGAAAAACAAAAGACCAACTCGATGAAATATCCCAAATGAATATATAGTTATGGGGTGATTTCTATCCTCACATTGGGGAAAAGAAGCAACACTTGTTGCCAAATTCTCAGTGGAGAGTGAAAGCAAATGGACATCTAGTGTCCCAAATGCACGCTCAACCCTTGATGGAGGGGAGGTTACTATCCTGACAGTGGTGGGACGTTCTACATGTACAGTGCCGCTCGTTGCCATGCTTAATATGGGGCTCATTGGCTCTGCCCTTCCGTGACGTCATAGCCGGGGGAAACCTTGGCCTGTGTGACATGTAAACAGAGGAACAGAGCAAAACATGTGCACTCCAGGGCGCGGCAAATAACTACAGGCGCTCAGTCTCTACATGTACTGGGCAGCTGTGTCACTTAGAGCACAGCTAATTGCAGTAATCTGTCTTACAATAATGAGCTGTCCCAAGCAGCCATCGTATAGTTTCTTAGGCAGGTAGGCAGCAGGCTGTCAAATATATCTACAGGCATATCAATTACTATAAAAGTGTTAAATATGATATTTATCAATACTGCTACTTGGCGTTAGTATTCTACACATATGATGCTTATGACTATATTAAAGATTAATAACTTAGGCAAGAGCTCAAGGCTCTCCAAAGCATTCATGTCTGCCTTGGTACAGTTGTAACGCGAGTATTTCATCTTTAGGTCTTTAATGGTTGTGAAGAATATCGCCTTGCCAGGCCTCTTGACGTACCTGCGATCACCCTTCTAAACCTTCCACTCACAACCCGTGAGCGGACAGAGTTCGTAGGATAGAATGAAACGAGCTGTATAAATTTTATATGTTTAATAACCCAAGTGGGTCGGTACTAATTAATAGCATATACAGAAATATACAATATTAATATGATCAAGCATAAACATACGAGCAAAAAATGCGATGATACAGCACATAAAACAAAAATGGAAATAAAGTATAGAGGAATACCAGACCTCAGTCTCTTAGCTGTGTCTCTTTCAGGCTCCACACAAAGACAAAAGACCTCACCCTACCTCAGTGTGAGACCCTCTTCAGCCCCACCCTTCACCTCCCCCAGCCAGCCCTCCTTCTCCCTCCCTTGCAGAATCCTCGGAGAGATGGGTACCTTCCTAGGTGCAGGGAGGTCTGGCCAGGCTTGTGCCGGATGTCATAGTTGTATTGCTGCAGCACCAGGCTCCAACGTAACAACTGTCCATTCTGACCTGCAACACGTTTGATCCAGATCAGAGGGTTGTGATCCGTCACCACGGTGAAGTGGCGCCCATACAAGTAAGGCTGCAGATGCTGCAAGGCCCAAACAATTGCTAGGCATTCCTTCTCCACTGTGGCGTAGGCCACCTCCCGCGGCAGAAGCTTTCGGCTGAGGTACTGCACCGGATGCTCTTGCCCCGCTGAGTCAAGCTGGCTCAGTACGGCACCAAGTCCGTAGGTGCTGGCGTCTGTCTGTAGCACAAGCGGACGTGACTCATCGTACGCCTGAAGTACAGGTGCGTTCGCCAGGGCCGCTTTCAGGGCCTGGAAGGAGCGCTCGCAAGCATCCGTCCACTGGACAGTTTGCGGCAACTTCTTCTTGGTGAGGTCCGTCAAGGGGGCAGCCAGAGCACTATAGTTCGGTATAGTACCCTGCCGTACCCAGGAAAGACATCACCTGTCGCTTGGTCCGGGGGGTTGGCCAGGACGTGATTACGTCCAGCTTTTCAGGTTCTGGTTTCAGGGTTCCCCCACCTACCCGGTGTCCCAGGTATTGGACCTCGCGCATGCCCAGCTGACACTTTTCCGGTTTGATGGTCAAGCCCGCACTGTGGATCTGCCCCAGCACCTGAGCCAGGTGCTGTAGGTGTTCCTCCCAAGTGGAGCTGAAGACGGCAATGTCATCCAGGTACGCAGTGGCAAACCCTTCGCATCCCGTCAGTAGGGAGTTGACCATCCGCTGGAAAGTGGCAGGGGCATTCTTCATGCCAAATGGCATGACAGTGGACTCGTACAGTCCGAAAGGGGTGATAAAGGTCGATCGGTCCTGTGCCCGAGGGGACAGGGGGATCTGCCAGTATCCCCGACTCAAGTCCATGATGGACAAGTACTGGGCCTTAGCTAACCGGTCAAGCAGGTCGTCGATGCGCGGCATGGGGTACGCGTCGTCGACTGTAACCGCATTAAGTTCCCTGTAGTCTACACAGAACCGGGTGGTCCGGTCCTTTTTGGGCACAAGAACCACAGGTGAAGCCCATGCACTGTGAGAGGGCTGAATCACCCCCAGTTCCAGCATCTCGTCAATCTCCTTGCGCATCTGGACCTGTACCTCCGAGGAGACGCGATATGGCGACCGCCGGAAAGGGGCATGATTCCCAGTATCCACATGGTGAATGGCCTGGTCAGTCCTTCCGAGCTTCGCAGAGAACAGACCAGGTAGGGAGTGCAAAACTCCATCCAGATGGGACAGCTGGGCCTCAGCCAGCAGGGGGTTCACCTGTGCCTTCTTGTTGGACCCATCCTCCTGAAAATGAGCAAGCAAGTCAACAAGGTCTTCTTCTTCCCCCTCCTCTAGCAGACTGCATATCGGAAAGGCACTAGCTTCCCCGGTCATGATGATCCTTCATCATGTTGACATGGAAGAACTTATCCCTGTTCCGGCCTGGATCAACAGTGACCAGGTAGCTGACGCTGTTGACCTGCTGGTGCCTGACGTATGGACCGGTCCATTTCACCTGAAGCTTGTCCTGGGGCTCAGGGACTAGGACCCATACTTTCTGCCCCGGCTGGTATATTCTCTCACGGGCATTCTGATCATACCAGCGCTTCTGGTCAGCCTGAGCCTGGACCATGTTGTCATGCACCAGCTGCGCCATAGCCTGCATTTGGTCACGGAATCGCAGGACATACTCCACGACTGGCACACCTTGGATGGCTGTTTCTCCTTCCCAGGACTCTTTCACAAGAGTTAGGGGCCCACGTACACGTCTCCCATACAAGAGCTCAAAGGGGGAGAACCCCGTTGAGGCTTGAGGCACCTCCCGGTAAGCGAACAGCAGGTGCAAGAGATAAGGCTCCCAGTCGCGCCCGTGGGACTCGACTAACATCCTGAGCATCTGCTTCAGGGTGCCATTGAACCGTTCACACAGGCCATTGGTCTGTGGGTGATACGGGCTGGACATCAGATGTTGCACCTCTGTTACCTTACACAGGCCTTGCATCAAGGCAGACATGAACTGGGTACCTTGGTCTGTGAGCATCTCTGTGGGAAATCCAACACGGGAGAAGATGCCTACCAGAGCCTTGGCCACTACATCCGCCCGGGTGGAAGACAGAGCGACAGCTTCCGGGTACCTAGTAGCGTAGTCTACTACCGTTAATATGAAACGTTTCCCGGTGCGACTGGGAATGGACAGGGGTCCAATGAGATCCACAGCCACCCGCTGGAAAGGTTCGGTTATGATGGGCATAGGTATCATTGGGGCTTTTGAGCCTTGCCCCGCCTTACCCATCCTCTGACAAGTGTCACATGAACGGCAGTATTTAGCTACATCTGTCCCCATTTTAGGCCAGTAGAATAAGTGGCTGAGGCGAGCCTTGGTCTTAGCGATCCCCAGGTGGCCTGCCAGTGGAATATCATGAGCAATCCGCAACAACTCCACCTGATAGGGTTGGGGTACCACCAAATGTTTCTCCCTGAGCCGACTTTCTTTTCCCTTTGTGGGGATCGTTTCCCGGTACAACCTCCCTTGCTCCCAGTACACGCGGTCCTTGTCCGACTCCAAGGGAGGTTGAGCAGCACACCCCTTCAATGCGTCCAGACTGCGGTCAGCTTGGACAGCGACCCTGAACTCCTGACTGGAACCAGACAGAAGAGATGTGCATGTCACATACCCGCCGGGCTCCTCCGCCTCCAGTGTGGGGAGGCTAGTCATGGCGGTCTCAGTGCCATCTCCGGGTGACAGAGGGAACGGCTCAGGGGTCGGAACGCCTTCCACCCCTCTAGCACTCTGGCTGCGGGTTACCACCGCAACACCAGCAGTCCGTTTCTCATCCGGATCGGCCCTGAGATCCCCGTGACCTACCTGACCACCTGGCACATTGTCATCAGTTGGGTGCTGACCTGGGTTACTGGGTGAAGGAGTTGAGGTCGCCCCCAGCATCTCAGAAGAGCTACCCTGGAAATCTGCAAGGCAAGCATTAGCAATTACATTGACATTGCATTCATTCATTGATTCACAGTGAACTGCATGGGTGAATGGCTCAGCCAGGGTCACACTGAGAGGGCTATCACCACCCGCAGATGTGGGCGGGGCTACAGCCAGGTTAACATTCCACAGTCCCTCATTCACATGCTCACTGTTTACTTTAGCTGGGCACACAGCAGGGGGAAACAAGCTGCTGACCCCTCCCTCTGCCTGTGTGACAGGCTTCAACACCACATTAAAATCATCCTTCAGTACAATCATTTTGTCACAGCGAGGTGGGGCTGCTCCCACCCCATATTGGGACACCAAGGGCCCCAAATCTGTTCCCAATAGTACATTGACAGGCAGATTAGACATTAGCCCCACATCACACATTCCTTTTCCCGCACCCCAGTCCAAATGGACACAAGCCATGGGCACAGTTAAGCGTTCTTGTCCAATACCCCTCAGGGTCAGAGTTTTTCCAGGGATAATACTGTCCGGAGGGACCAAGTCAGGTTGCACCAGAGTAACATCCGCCCCAGTGTCCCGAAATCCCATGACCACTTTATCCCCCACAATGACCTGTTGACGGTTGGCATTAGATTGCAACCCCTCCCTCCCCACCAAGTATACAGATGAGCCAGCTGCCGTGGCTGGGGAAACAGGGGGGTTTTTAGAGCGGTTGGAGCACTCCGCCTTGAAATGTTCTGGCTGGTTACAGGCATGACACCGCCGGACCTCTCCTTGGGACTTGGAGGTGGTCCCCGGGGCACCCAGAGTTCTTGGGACAGGGGAAGTAGAGGGGGCACCCGGGACAGAGTTTGTCTTACCCCACTTGGAGACCGCAGGCTGTGGTGAACTCCAGCTTTGCCCCTCCTTCCAGCTTGGGGGTCTCTGCAGTGTGGCTCCTCTCTTGGTCCCTTGCTCCTTGGTGGACACATAGTCGTCAGCAATCTCTGCAGCCTGGTCTGCTGTCTTGGGTTTCCAATCACACACGAACTGGCGGACCTCCAGAGGGCACACCTGGAGAAATTGTTCCTTTATCATAAGGTCCCCAAGTCCCTCAAACGTGGTGACAGTAAGTCCTTTGATCCACTGCCAGAATGCAGCCTGTAAGTGGTGCAGAACATCCGCATAGCTCTCTGTGGGACCCCGCTGTATATTCCGGAACTTTTTGCGGTACACCTTCGGCGTAAGCCGGTATCTCCGGATCAGCGCCGCTTTGAGGGTCTCATAGTCCGCGTCCTCTGGTAAGCTCGTGGAAACATCCAGGCCTTTTCCCTTCAGCCGGGGAGACAGGTAACAGGCCCATTCTGCCTGGGGAATATGATGCTGCTTACACGCCCTCTCAAATCCCCGCAAGAACGAGTCCAAGTCCCCGTTATCTTCCAAGATTGGAAAGTCCTCGGATCGGATCTTTAGTGCTTGGGCTCCTGGAGTTTGTGCAGGGGAAGGTTGCACCTGCTGGCGAAGTTCCAGCTTTTTTAGCTCAAACTGATACTCCCTCTCCGCCTGGCGTTCACGGGCCTCTCGCTCAGCCTCTCTCTCAGCCCGACGCTCTGCAGCAGCGGCAGCGGCCTCTCTCTCCGCCTGGCGCTCTGCAGCTTCTCTCTCCGCCCAGCGCTCTGCAGCTTCTCGGTACTGGAGAATCACCTGCAGACGGGTACTAGAGTCTATCTGCTGTAAGGCCATTTGCAAGTATAAGTCCGTTACCCCCACAGAACTGGGGCTACTGGTCCCTCCAGGCAAAGTTACCTCTGGGGTCCGGGCACCTGCTGAACCGTCTGGCATGGTGATGTTTTCTTGTGCCAGCCTCTCAGGACTTTGCTCCTTGTCCTGCCCAGCTGCAGCACCTTCTATATCAGCCATCTGCTCAGCGTTTGTATCAGTCAGTTGCTGACGTCCCCTGGGTCCACTTCTCAGAGTCCAAGGCATTCACTAGAGGTCATTGCCAAATAAAAGATAGGACAGAAAAAAGAAGAAGGGAGGGAACAGTACTGTACCAAACTTTCACTGTATTTTAAGCTTGATCTCATACCGAGCTCGTTCCATAGGATTGCCACAATCCTCAGTGTCTGAGTGATACCACACCCACACACTGTTATCCTAAGATCCCACAACGCTGCCACCACTGTGAAGAATATCGCCTTGCCAGGTCTCTTGGCGTACCTGTGA